>CM044555.2:20303484-21503484 GCA_024416835.2 Perccottus glenii
AAGGGGCCACTGGCTGAGTAGGTGGTTACTGTGAAGGTGTGCCACAAGGGCAGTGGGCATTCTATGTACGCATTTGATCTGAGATGTTGTCACAGGGACACACCAAATGGTCCAAAATCTATTTTTTGAGTTGGAGCAGCACAACTAAATGGCTGAACAGGCTGCAGTAGCAGAATCAGTATTGATGAAGGCCTATCAGCGCAGGCACAGTGCCAAGACTGAGGCTCAAAACGCCAACTATAGGAGATTTACCTCCGAGATGGAGTCTTCCTTACTGATTTACTGTGCAGAGTGTAAAGAAAGAAGCCAGCTAAAGAAAAAACACTGAGCATTTCTAAACGTAAGAGACAGCCAATCCATCTTAGTCTTATTACTCGCCAATATAAGCCTCCTGGATCTGTGGGTAAATTATTCAGCAAAAATCAAAACAGTCTTCCAGATAGTGAAAATATATGTATGTCACAGTGAAAGACAGACGTTACATGCAATGTGTAGGTTTGGGCCATCTGTCTGGTTCCCATTCAAAAACCATAGAATAAGTCATAATTTCCTATATTTATTGTCATCTTAAACAGTATATTTCTGTCATATGATATGCTTCACAAATTGCATCATTAAGCCGTGGTCTACTTGGCTATTTTTTTCACTGCATCTGTATTAGGTTCATTGTACACTTGTAGCAGGCAAATCAACACAGGCCTCTTGAGCTCTAGAAACACAAATTGTACACACTTGGTTAATGTCAAAGCCAATATGTTTTTCTCCATTAAATACATCTTCACTTGTGATTGTAAAGAATATTCATACTATGTAATCATCCTGACAAAAAAATTGAATGAGAACTGAGGCCACTAGTTGTGCCTTATTTTCTCATCACTATTCATGCAGACATATCGTCAGCTCTTTTTAACTGCTCATTTGCTAACATTAATAGGAGTAGCACTAAGTCCCAACAGAAGAGTTTAGTTTGATGAAGAGTGGGCAGAATTATTTCAGACCTTCACAACATTACACCAACACCACTTGTAAAACGAATAGAAGCAGTTGTTTTAGGATTTAATAATGCGTCTTCGTTGTCTGTGTCCTCTAACTCTCACACGCACTTTTTCCCTTCTTTTGTGTGCACTCCACCATCTTTGACCCCATTTTTCGATTCTCTCCTCTAAACCTGCTCATCACTTCTCTGCCTGTTTAAATCCAATACATCCTTCAAAAGAAAATCCTTCCCGAGAAATTTCCCAGGCAGCTATGTGCCAGCTGCTTCTCATCTCTGTTCCCCTTACTGCATCGCTACGACACCACAGGGATGTTCCATACACACCCAGCCGGAAACAAAGTCACCAAATAGGCTCTCCACCAAGGACGCCGTGTGTGCATGTGGGAAGGAGTCGCTTCAATTGCTTATCGCATCATCTTTCTCTTCTATCCATGTCTGCACCTGCCTATTGATTCATAACAGAGCTCCTTTCTGCGTATATTGTCCTATTATATGAGTCTCTGTCACACAGAGCCACAGAAGTGTCTATTTCCTGGTGTATCCGGCTGTGCTCATTCTCTTTATGTCTGGATCAAGAACCGATACCTTTGTGGAGACAGTTAACACTAATATGACTGACTAATAACTGCAAAGTGGTTAGCATGCCTTCCTCACAGCAAGAAGGTCCTGGGTTCGATTCCCATCCAGGGCAGGGCCTTTCTGTGTGGAGTAGGTTTCCCCTACCCACTAAAGACATGTACAATAGTCCCCCCCCAAACACACATGGGGCCAGGACTCCCCTGCAAAAGAGATTTGAAATCTTAGTGGGACTATCCTGGTTAAATAAAGGTTAAATAAAAAAATAATAATAAGACTCGCAAATGCATAGTTGTGAAAATTTAAATTTTTGGTATAAAAATTATAATAGAGCAATATTGTTTGAGTGATTTTATTTTTTTTTTTCTAGACCATGGTAATAAATGCAGTCATGTAGGCAACAGGCTTCTGTTAGCCCAGCACAGTATCAGGAAAATAAATCATATGTGAGTGTTGCACTGTTGCCGTTCACTATTTAGATGCACCACAGTCTGATTGGACATAAGTCACATATTTTAGCAGAGAGACAAAAGTAATTGTATTGTGTGTCTTTGGAGCAGACTGATTGAGACCGATTGAGTCAGGGATCGATCAGCTCCTCCTACTCTTCAGATATTTTTTTCATCATTTTGAAGAACAATTTAGGGGTTTTATGGGCGGCCTGATGAAAAGTGATGACAATGTTTTGCCTATAAACACACAAACACTAGTTGGAAGCAAAACAGATAACTAATAATTGTTCAAGACTATGATTAGACATTGCTCTTTGTTATTTCATTTAGCATTGCCTCTTGTCATGCATGTTTTTGGTTTGTTGTGTGTGGGATCAGGAAGTGGCCCATAAATCATTCTTGAGGAGTCTAGTGCACATCAGGGTTTGTATGGCAGCGCCGCACTAACAAAGCAACTGCAGCAGAGTTTGTATTAAACATAACAAGTGCTAAGATATGTTTTTGCTGTATCTATCTGTATGGCTTAGGACCAACTCTCTCGTTCAGCTCTGTGTAGCTGTCTTCACAATGACCTGTTGTGTTTTGTCAGCCATTTAGTCGTTAAATGATGATGATTGCTTAGTAAGTGTTTCCTTTTTTAGATATCTGGGACTTTTTGTCCAAAAATAGATGATCATTTCCATATGAGCACCACTGCAGTGTAACAAATCTGTGCTCATGATATACAGTAGTGTTCCATATACTGTTTAGGAACTGACCTCATCTTTATCTCAGAAACAGCTGCAGGGATTGCTTTCTCGCTGGAAAAAGACCAATTAGGAGTCAGGCTGAGGAAAAGAGGGCAGGAGTCTCTACGGATGAGGGCGTGTGTGCGCGGATTTCTAAACTACACCGCCCTGCGTTTGCACCAACCTGGAGACGATCCTGCTGCTATTGGTGCTGACACTGCAGTAGGACCACTCAGTAGAAAGAGGCAGCACTGGTGAATCAGCACACACTTATCTCTGCGCTTTCAAAATGCGCTTGCCAAGTCATGCCGCCTGTGTTTCGAAGAATGCCTGCCAGCACATAAAAAGCGCTATGTTTGTTATTGGCCGCTTTATTACTGCAGTGCAGCTTTGTGGACTGGAGGACAACATTGTCACCCAACATCTGGTCTGCCATCCACTGCCTCGATGAGATGCAGGAATCTTTAACCAGTGAATCCGTGAGAAAAAGAATTTGAGACAAGGTGGAAGCAGATGTGTGAACATGCAAAAGCTGCTCCAGGGATGAGTGGGAAAGCGTTTGGTATTCTGGGGCTGCTGGGTAGAGGCTTCAGTATGCCTATCCAGTTGCACTGATGTCCCTGGCCACTGACGGGCTGGCAGAGCACAGGGCGAGGGGCGGGAAAGTGTGACAGGTTTTGAGAATGAGGCAGGAGAGAGGCGGAAGGAGGAGGGTGATGGGTAGATGCCATATCAGGTGTAAAGCAGCGATAGGGATATGGATAATACAAAATAGGAGGCTGTGAAAGCAGAGAGACGCTGTGGATGCTCAGGGCAACAAGATTCTAGAAGCTAGGGATGGAAATCACAAGGTAAAGGGATTATTCAATGTTCAGTCAATATCTAAAATATATACAATATATATGTAATTTAACCCTTCAACAGGCTGCATGCACTTTCTTTACTTGCATTTGGGCAAGTCTGTTTAATCATGAAATAGAACAAGACCACAGGATGTCATATAATTCAATTATCAAGAATTATAATAGTTTGGCTAATTACATGCCCGCCTACATTCAGGTCAGCTGTTGGGCTACTTGGCTTGTAGAGGCCAAAAAGTATTTATGCTATGTTTTTAATCTCAACCTCTTCTGCTTTTATCTGAAAAAAGGGTGCAGGGCCAACAGTCAAAAGAAGCAAAAAATCCTAGGCATCCCTAATCCCTTAGCTTTTTGGGAAAATATTGACACTTTTTCAGACCAGCCAAGGAAACATAGTACCTCCTAGGTCTACCCTGGGGTTTCTGCCCAGTAAAACATGCCTGGAAGTGCTCCAAGCTCCTCTTGTGTAACCAAACACCTCTAACTCCCTCTAAGTTAGCTCCCAGTCACTCTGAGGACAAGCTCAGCTCCCTCATCACCACAACGGACCAATACATGGACCACATAGTTGCAGATGCCGCGTTTCTTATTCTCTTACAATATAATCACTTGTTTTCTACCAGAGAGCCAACGGTAGCATGAAGAGGACATTGCTGAGAGGCAGGAGTGCTACACACCCCACAATGTAATCTTGTTTCAACATTTTTCTTTGTTGTTTACTCAACTGCTGAAGCTGGAATGTTGTTGTTTTTCTTATTTTGCTTTATTACTTAGCAAAGCCCTACCAGATAAAAAAAAATCTGCCTCAAGTGTTCCCTTATGTTTTGTTCAAGGACCATTTCTTTCTCTGGACTAATTTAAAAAAGGACGCTTTTCAAGCCCAAAGTGAGACTAACCGGGGCTACACTCCAGAGAAGATGTGACAAATGCAATGAGTGGAACGGAAGTTATATTCTGCGCAGGGACAATACACTGAAGTGTGGAAAGCTCCTGACGGCGCCACTCAGCTGTTTCAGAGCAGCTTAGTCATACTAGGAGCTGCGGCTGCACACTGGGGGGGGCACACATTAGAACAGACTGTGGGCTGGATGCTCTGCTGATGGCAAACATATGAAGTATTCGTCCAAACATAAAAACCCTTGGAGAGAGGTTAATTTATTTCTTATTAGCTATAGTTTTTACTTGTCACATCAAAATCTGTACAGTCACAAAATGTAGTTTGCTAATGACCAAAACAACTGCTGAAACCACAAGACAGTTCAGTGCAGAGCGCGACTCACTTCTGTCAACGTCTCTGTCCGGTCACACTCTTATAGCTCAGTTCAGGTGCACTCTCAGGTGGCAGCACTCCAACAATATAACACAAAGAAGCAGGGACAGCAGGTACTACTGCAGGCCTACTGCAATTAACCCACACTTTATTTGTGAGGCTTATTTCTAAGGTCACCTTTAATCCTAATGTCTTTGTTCTGTTAGACAGTGAACACAGACAAAACGTTACAATTTATCCATCATATTTCTCTATGTCTAATTTAACCATCCTAGACATTAACTCTTTTAGCCTAAGGTCAGTTTTCTGTTATAGATCAGGACAGTGTTAGATACAGTGGGTACAGCCACTACCATGTTATAAAATTGATCTGTGCATTCATCGATGCATCTATTCCATGAGGCAAAAATAAGAGGCATAAGTCTGTTTACAGCTTGAATAGACTTGCTCACTCTGAAGTCTGTCAGGCCAGCAGTAATGGGTATCTGTGATCACTACGCCTCTATTCTCTGCCGTCAATCGTCCCCTCAAGGTTACTGCCTATTGCCTCACTCAGGATGGGAGCTGCATACTGAATGCATCTGCTGGTCTGGAGCCAGAGCACCACTCAAGCCTAACTTCTGTTTGGGGTCCGGAGTGTGCTGGGGAAGCGGCCAGTGTTCTCAGCTCAAGTCTAGCGCGTGTAATCCAGTTTGGTTTGAAGTCTGCAGGTCCAGTTTGTCATGACAGTATGTTTACAGCCCCGGGGGAATAAAAACTATATTCTACGTTTGTGGTTTCCTCAGAGAATAACATGTGGGAAGTGATAAAAAGTTTAAAAGCAGAAAGTGCACATAGAGCAGTGGTGATCAAAGTGGATTAGTGGAAGTGAGATTAAGTATGAATTATAGGAAATGTAGTGGAGGAAGCAAAATGCCAGAGATGAGAGGGAAAGGCAAAATGTGATGATAAACGCGCATATGCCAAAAATGTATTTTAGAATGTGCTGATAAGGCAAAAGGAGTGAGAAGAGATAAAGTAAAGACAAGCTGTGCTGCAAGAAACAAGTGGAAAACAGCACAATAGCAGTGGAAAGCTAAAGTATTTTTTTTCTTTTTGCAGGGTTGGCAAACACAAGCCATTGTGTCCTTACCACAAACCCTTTAACATGCTTCACGTTATGCTAAACCTTCTGTCATTATCAATATTTTTCAAGTTCTGCATCTCCAGAGAGCACAGGTTTACATGCACGCCAGCTAAACCTGATCTGCCCATCCTGCAAGCTCATCTCGGTGTGGAGAAGCCATCAATGATGAATGATGCATGAATTAATCATGAGAGAGGGGACAGGGATATAAACACATCAGGCCCCAAGGGGAAGCGAGAAGAACATGGTAAGCAGCCTGCGCACGTCGAGTTGGAGCATCACTTACCATTTGAGTATGGTTACATAACACAAGGTCAAATGGAAATGTTTATAGGCTTTTAACACATTTAGACTAGACAAAAACAAACTTTGTTTTCTCTGATTGTATCTTACACTAAAAAACTATTTACAGCAGATCTCCCAGCATCTCACATCACAAAGCAGAAACGGCAGTAGTCTTAGTGTCACCAGTCCTTCTGGAGCATCATGGGGATTTAAGGATCCAGCCCTAATTGATTCAATTAGAGTTGGACTCACCTCAATGTTGCAGAGCAGACCAACAGTGTCTAAGCTGGGAAGGCAACCATTAACCAATCCCTGCTAAGTGTTTCCAAAACGCCAAGCTTAGTAGTGGCTCTATCAAGTCTAGCCACTTTCTCAAAACCTACATGTACACACTCACCACCACTATCTGTACATCACACTAGACGGCTTTGAATGTCAATGTGTTTTTTGATTAGGCTCGTCTGTGGACCATAAAGACGTGAATACTAATTGCTTGGAGAGTCAAGAGGCAACACAAATCCACAGCAAATGTGATCAATACGCTTTTAGTTAGGCTTCCATACAGAATTAAAAGGATGTAAGAATCAATGTTAAACAGCCTACTCCAAAATATACAACATAGAAGCATATAAATTACCCTATCCAAAAAAATAGCAAGATTTTGATTTGTTCTAAAGGGTGTCCATTGTTTGAGTTTAAAATCTTGGCGAAACCCTTACAGGATATAAATACAATAGGACTTCTTAAGTTCAAGCTCATCCAAATTTACTTTCAGTAGGAAGGCATCAGATGTGTATCCAAGAGGTAGGATTCAGCTAAGGTCCCACAAATATGAATACATATTGACCCCCACCCCCACGAATAATACGAATAATAGGAGCTCATCAGATGCTGCACCCAGACGTCCCTTTAACTTATTTATGATACAAGTAACACCTGTTCTAAGATTGTAGCTCTTCAAGTTACTCCTGTCTCTGTGTGTGTGTGTGTGTGTGTGTGTGTGTGTGTGTGTGTGTGTGTGTGTGTGTGTGTGTGTGTGTGTGTGTGTGTGTGTGTGTGTGTGTGTGTGTGTGTGTGTGTGTGTGTGTGTGTGTGTGTGTCTGTGTGTTTTATAGAGATGTCCTTTGTCCACACACCTGGTTTCACAGTCTTGAGACGTATGGGCTCCCTGAAGTGGCGTATGACCGCCAGCGTGTCCCGGTTGGTCAGTCCGCTCACTGGAGTGCCATTCACTTCCAGCAGCACGTCTCCGCTGCTCGGAAACCTGCCTGCGTGACACACCATCGCCTCAGTCACTACGTGTCCGAGGTACGGGAACTGTCCCAGCTCAGCGCCCCCACGCACCTCCACCACAGTGACAAGCTCCCCGGAACCTCCCCAAGACACGGTACATTCCTGGATCTTAGTGGACCAGTGCTTCTTTTTCTTCAGGGTTTTGGACATGGTTTTGTTCGCTTTTGAGGAGCAGGTGTCCTTTAATGCAACTCAGGCGTTCTTATCATTAACATATTAATCATAGTAAAAAAAAAGATGCTCCAAGATGGTTTTAGTCCATTTCAGTCCCAAATTAGTGTCGCTGCCAGTCCTCGAGCATCTCCTGTCTGTGACTGAGATGCAAGCCCTGCGTCAGTGCCGCATTGGAGCGCGAAGTGCTTCTGATGTTGAGACGGACTAGATCCCACACTCTAATACAAAGTGATGTGCAATAACAAACAATAGCAGCTTCTTCGTTCACCCCACCGCTGGGTAGAGTCAAATTAGCTAAAAGCACTACAAGTTAAGAGAAAAGAGCGCCAAAAAAACCGCAGTGAAACTTTTCCTTGATCAGCTGTTGACTCCTTTGCGGTACAGTGACAGCTCGTTGTAGCCTTCAGCGCTACCGGAGAGGCAACTTTACGCACCTGTCCTTCTCCTCCTCCTCCTCCGCGGTGACATCAGCAAGCCAGTCAGTGCTTGGAAACGGAAAAACATTACCTGCTCCTCCGCTTATCCGAGCCTTACGCAACACTTTTGGAGTCCCTCTTGTTGCGCAGTCTGCAGTGCCCGCCTCTCCACGGAGAACCACTGTGGGGATTTTCTACTCCAAACTACGCAGCAGCATGCAAAAGCCGTGATCCGATTAGGCTCCGCTCCATAACTTTTTTTTCTCCAATCTTTTTCCGTGTTGCTCCCTCGATTGCAATTCCTGGTGTCCAATCACATGTCAGAGGATGCTCCCTGAGGCGTTCCCACTGAGCCAATAGTCAATGGCGATAGGCGGGTCATGTGCGTGGCTCTGGGAACCTCTGTGTTTTGAGGTTTTGAGTCCATCGGGGCGGGGCTTCCAGCTCACTGGGACGCGGGTTTCACGTGGGAACGAGGTTACCTGTACAAGTTTCCTAATGTTCCCAGCTAATATGGTTATGCGTAGTTCCCAGTTATGTGGTCACAACTTTTGCCCTCAACTATGTAAATACACTTAATGGCTCTCTATTTCATGATAAGGCTGGTTGAGTATAACTTCTTGCCGAATTCTGCCCTCTTGTGGTTAAACCCTTTATCTTACGTTAAATGTTCTTCGTACAATACCCGTCATTTTTAGATCTTGTTCTTTATAAAAGCTACAGTTTTGAGCAAAGGAGTGAAAAAATGTTGTATGTAAGAATGCTTTAAATGGGATATCCAGTGTCATTGTTGGTCTACTGTTACTGATGCCATATTGATTTTCCTACATGTCATAAAGGTCTTGAATTTGACTGCTACTGTAAGTGTGAAAAGCACATCTGTTAATGTTACCATTTGAGGTCAAATGTAAATGATTAACGCTCAGTAAACTCCGTCCCCTCTCAGGTCAGCGTCCTCGTAGGCAGGAACACAAAATCCTTTTTAAAAACAAATTATCGCTGGGATCTTATTGTGGACATCTCTTTGGCTGGATTCCTGTATTTTCTTTGATCAGAAATGTGCTCACAGTGGTACAAGGACAGGTAGGGAGTCTGCGATTAAATGTGAGAGAAAACTTGGATTCATGTTTTCCTTACAAAGCCGTCTGTTGATTTGGTGTGGCCTTTCTTTCACACAATGCAGCTGCTATGGAAGTGAACTCAAGATGTAACAACACGTCTACCATCTGTGGTACTGCTCTGTTGTGATTTAAAAAAATCTAACTTGACTCTTTGAATGCCACAGATTCCAACTTCTTTTTTCCGGCAGATAATGTTCTATAATAATAAAATAAAACTGCTTCTTCTACCTCTTTCTTTTAGACGAGGAGGCGTCTGGTCCACTTGCTGTCATTATTATCCCCTCTCTTCTGGCTTCGATTACTGTGTTAGTGGTGCTGCTCATTTTCTGCAGCCTGCACAAGAACAAGCGAAGACAACCGCAGACAACAGCACACTTTACAAGTATTACAGACAATACCTGCTTTTACTTAAAAAAGTAAAAGCAGAGGAATAAGAGTGTTTTATTTCTCTTTGTTTTACCAGACCAGCAGAGCATAGCTGTAAATGGAGACTCTGTGACTTCTCCAGCGGTCCAGGCAGCTTTGTGGGAAATCCCTAAGGAGTGTGCTCTTGAGGGAGTAGAGTTTTGGCAGAAGGGACACTATGGTCCTATTTGTAAAGGTGTGCTCAAGAAGAAAGATGGAAGCGCCACTGCTGTTGTCATCAAGTCCATTCGAGGTACTGGATGAATTTAAAAGACATTTTTAAATGTTGAATCCCTAATACTCATGCTCTGTTTTCACTGTGTAGATGGTCCTGACAAGCCCGAAGCTAAAGAATTTGTGGAGTTGGTAGTGTTTTACACCAAAGTGTGTAAGCATGACAATGTGGTGCAGATGTTGTACTGTCAGACCACACGGCCACCTATGTACCTGATCCTAGACGCCTATAGCCCTGGGAACCTGCTTCACTTCCTTTGGACCCTCAGAAATGTAACATACTCAGTCAAACTGTAAACTTGATGATACTTGACAAATGTTTTATTTTGAAAACTCTCCTCTCCTCCCAGAACAATTGCAACACAGCTGATCCATCACAGAATTTTTCCGAGAGATCAGTGTTTGTGCTGGCGAAGCAGGTGGCAGTTGGCCTGGTGAGTCACTCCATAATTCCAGCCTGAACCAACAATAGTTATTAGATGCTCTGCTACAAAAGTCAAGCACAAAATGTTGTTTTGTACCTCAATATATTTGGGTCTCTAATTGGCCCCTCCCTGTAGGATTACCTCATGTCAGAACACAGACTGGTGCATGGAGATGTTGCTGCCAGGAACATTTTAATTGGTCCAGGACTCTCAGCTCGAGTTTCTGGGCTGGGCGGGGCATACAGAGGCCTTAAAATGGATTCAACAATTAAGCAGAGGGCAGTGCAGGTGCCTCTTAAATGGCAGGCCCCAGAGAGGATTATGATGCAGATGAGTATCGACAGGAGTGATGTGTAAGGGCCTGTTAATGAGCAAGAAACTCACTTCGCACAAACCATACTAACTCTTATCTGATGTGTAGGTGGTCCTTTGGAATCTTTTTGTATGAAATGATCACATTAGGTAAGACACAATTTATTATGGGTTTGTTAAGTGATGTTTGTATTAAAATGTCAATATATTATACCCAGGTTCTCCTCCATATCCTGAACTAGAGCCTCTGTCTGTCCTGCCAAAACTACAAAAGGCTTATCGGATGAAGAGACCAGACAGCTGCGGAGCGTCTTTGTAAGTTAACATAGCACAACAATGAACATGTAAATATCTGTATGAGTTAGAAAGAATCTGATATAATTTACGTCCAGGTATGATCTAATGAAATACTGCTGGATGTGGAGTTTCAAAGACCGACCTGCATTTTCCGCCATCATAAAACTGTTAGACGCATCACTTTACTTCACTTCAACAAAACCTATCTGTGTCCCTGATGTGATTGACATTTTTGAATATAACGCCAACGCAGGGCTGCTCACTTAGATGCTGTAGAAAAGATTAAAGCAAAGGCATCTGGACTTAGTTTTCAATGTGAACATTAGATATTGTATAATAATGCTTTTGAACATTGCTGTTGTGTAGAAATAAGGTCACAGTTGTCATTGTTATATTACTTTTATTGTCAAAATTGTACAGACTTTAAAGTACATATCTGATTCCTTGACATTTGAAGTAACTGGGAAAAGCTTTTGTATTTGTAATGCTCTTAGCATGCATACGAAACTGTGAGTGCATGCATACCAAACGGGAAGCTCAATATACTGCTGAATTTACTGGAGTAGTGTATTTGTGTTTAGTTTGTGTATGTACTTGACAATGTTTTTTTATTTCTCAACTGTTACTTATAATAAACTCAAACCACTGTGGGTTTAAATTAAAAGCGACACGGCTGACTTATGAAGCTTTAATCATGCTGTGCCCAAATTGAAGGCCTTATATTATTTACTCTTTTCTTTTCAGCAACAAATGTCTGAAGTCTTTATAAAACTACTGGTCACTCACACTATCTTTTTTTCACCAAATAGGCACAATCACCTACTGTGGAAAAAACTGAGTGACAATTGAACAATACCCTCAATAAAAGGGAATAAGAGTCAGTCTGATTAGACTAGATATTGGCCATGTGAAAAAATGACAATACATTGATGGAGCCAGGCATTTACAGAGCCTGTAAAGTCAAATCAAACCACTAGATGGCAGCCAATTCAACATTTACTTTCAGGTGAATCCGCACTAAATTGCATCTTTTACTCCTGTTTTTTTTTTTTTGTATTCCACTTAAATCACAGCAGAATGTATGACAGTCTGGGGTCATTACTGATTCCTCTAGAGTTTCAACAGCAGCTTTAGTGTGGATTTACTCTTTAAAATGCAATGCCTCCTAAAACAGAGGTGAACCTATACAACGATCTAATATAATCACACTTAGATGTAAAATGGAAATCTAAAACGATGTCTAGACAAACGCCTACAAAGTGGTAGTAATGCAGGAGTCTGAGATCTAAGGAAAGATTGCCAGCATTAGTGTCAGTTCAGTATTAGCTGTTGGTGTTTTTCTTTTGCTTAATACATCAAAATGCCGTGAAATTGAAGTTAATCCAACCATGAGACAAACAATAAAAAAAAAAAAGACATGACCACTCCAGATTGGTCATAGTGCTCTGTTAAAGTCCATTAATAATTGATATTTAGGAAGCATGGATAAAATGATAATTGTTCAAAATGTTGCGATAGAAATTAAACTAAAAGCCTCACTTATGAAGCACGGACAGTCAAATAAGAAATATTTATATAAAAATGAAACTGTTAATGTATTCATATGATTTGCTCTTTTGCGTTCAATGTGTGTGTGTGACAAAGATTGGATTAATACAGTTGGGGGAATTTCTCTTTTAAAACAAATGCTGGCTTCAATAGAATTTTGCCTAAAACTAAAACAACATGGAAGATTAATCCTCACATCCCACATCCTAATGCTCTTTGAATCCATTTTCTGTGTTTTAACGGTTAAAAAGAATTAGCTTGGGGTCGACCGTTGTATCGGGGGCAGCGGTCGTCTGTAGCCTCAGTTCACCCGAACAGGCCAGAGATAAATCTTGGGAGTTTGTTACATTACCAGCGGCGCTTTACACTTTGTTGCTCCAAAGCAACGTTGGAAACAAGATGTAAGAGACGGACCACAGCAAGTAGTACACACATGCGGGAGGGAAGGAAGAGCAGAAGATCATGACCACTCCTACAAAAACAGAGCAGCGAGATTAGTCAGAAACAGGTAAATTATTGCACTACTGCTATAAAAACTCTACTAGTTTTTGTGAATGTTGCAGGTCACTGAGCAAATTCTCGTTCTAGTGGGTACTGCTTTTTTTTTTTTTTTTTGCCGCCTGTAAATGAACTATACCTCCAGCATAAACGGCCTTCTTCCAGGGCTGAGACTCCAGAACCCGGTCATGTGGGTAGAAGTTCTGGCTGATCATAAACAGGATCATTGGCACAGCAATTACCCTGAGCAAAGCCATGTTTCCCCCTGAGAGTAGAGACGCACTGGCCAGGATGGCTGAGGCATAAATGCATGGCAGGCCACGGTACATAAATGGGATTCCTATGGGGAAAATGAGACATTAAATATAATACACCTCACAAATAGTTGATAATGTGTGGGCGTCTTTACACTTACCACTTGAGAAGAAACAGAGACGGACGAATACTGACAAGACATAGCACATGCACAGGACGTTGTCCAAGAGGTCGGGTGTCCGCAGAAGTAATGATGTTGCAATCCCAAAGGTGGTGAAGTCAGCAAAATCATCTAGCTTTGCTCCTGTGCATGAAGATATTTATTTAAAAAAATGTAACTGTCAAATTAGACAAAAGACAAAAATCATAATAAACAGCAGAAGTGGCATTTAATAACAAAACACTGTGGTATAATAATATTCAATACTAATTTATCCATTTTTAAACTCAAAAGGAAGACATTATGTTTTTGGCCATTTGATGTAATATTACTGTCAGATTGACTCAGGTCATTTATTTTGACGCTGATAACTGTTCTAAAAATAGGCAACCAATGCAAAAGGCTAATTGTTATGAAATGAAAAAAATTGGGTAGTGCGTTTTTATTTCTTGGACTGCTAAATAAAATAAAATAAAATAAAAAAAACTGGTGCACCTTAAAAAGTGTAGTGTCTAAAAACTGCAAGTCCAATAAAATGACAAAAACATAAAATACTATCTGTCCTTCCAAATACAAAGTGAACACTGTTAGTCATATGTTTCTTTATCTAACCCAGTATTTTATCTTTTCCATACAAACGCAACAAGGTCATGCGACACTAGGGGTGCTCACGGGCTGTGTGTACGTGTGAAAATGTCCAAGTGGAAATTCCGGCGTTAGCCCAGGGGGCAGTTATTCTATAAACAACATTCTCCGCAGCCTCGGCCCTTTATCCCTCAGAAGTACGGAGCATGTTTTCAGCCGATGAGGATGAGGTGATTCACGCCAAATGAACGAGGTGAATTCCAGAGCCCAGGGTCAACCATTTTAGCAATTTCAGATATGCAGAGAACCAAAAGCAATGGGATAAAATAGACAATTGAAGCATGAGCCTGTGGAATTAGGGTGCTTAATCAGAAAGTGATTGTTCATTTGACAAAATACATGAGGGGCACAACAACATCTACCTGCAAAGTCATGCAGAAAATGCCGTCAGCACACAAAGCCCCTGAAATGTGCAGCCAGTGAGGTATTGTGGTGCACCTGCGGGCTATTTTGGGCACCTGCAAAAACGTCAACTTGCACACATCACACTTACTACAAATTAAGCTCTGATCTCTTTCATAAATCATACATACTCCTTCTACACAGTTTAGGACCTTAGTAAGCCTATTCATAGCATTTAAATAGAAGACATTACCATCTTTGGCTGCGTTTGTTCTTTATATAACTGTGCACTGCCAAAATAGAACGTCAACACAAAAGCCTGTGCAGCTAGTCCTGCCAATACAATAGTTAAAGTTTATCTCTGCTAAGAGCTACTGACCACAACACTCTACTTACCCAATGCAGAGCAGGCATCCAGTCGCCTGGCAACGGCTCCATCGGCCAAATCCAGCAGGTAGCCAATCAGGACCAGCCAACATGCAGCGTGATGGTGCCTGGGCAAAACAAAGTCAAGTGTGAATGTATTTGACAACAGCAGAACTTGTAAAATAAAAAATAAAAACTATTAGGACTTGGATTACAGTAGCAACCTGCTGTCAAAACACTTCTGTCAAACACTAATCTCTATGAAACTACTGTTTTCTATTGATGTTTACTATGATCTTCCTTACACCTTTATCTGGCAACCAAGCTCAACTGACGTAAATCCCATGATTCACTCACCCATTAAGACTGCTAAGAATAGAGGCCATGCCCATGACCATGTTGGCAACAGACAGTGCATTAGCCGCATTTTTACGGGCAAACTCTTTAAACTGGAGTCCGGTGGCCCAATCACTCAGAAAGAGCTTGCTGGAGCACTGAAAAAGACCTGAGATGACACAGGAGTAGTAGTTAGGTTGTTGCATGTGTTACAAATGTCCATAATCGCTGCTTTGTCTTATAAAAAGCTACATTCTCTAATTTGTTTTGGGTGACATTGGGGAAAAAACTATTGAGATTTAAATTGGGTAGAGCCTGACTCTGGGGTTGACAAATGTGTTTAACAAATACAATGAATGCTGAATGAAATTTACAATTTTTTTACTGCTAAATATACAGTACTTTTACCAATATGGTTTTGCTTTGTCCTTCTTATGTAAAAGAAGTATCACTTACCAAGATGTATGTTTATTGGACTGGGATCGACCTTACGTTACACTCATCCATTTTCAGCTCACTAAAATGCATTTGTTACTGTACATTCAATTCATCATTAGGGTGTAACCTACAGCATGCAATAGTACAGAGTGCCTCTACTCATAAATCATTTTATGAGTTACATTTATGACACATTCATGAGTCAAAATCATATGTTCCTATAATAACATGCATTACACTGTAATTTCTTACATCTGAAAATATCATTTTTACACAGAAATCATTTTTTAGCATGTGAATGTGATTGGGGTCAAATACACGCACATATACTGGTGTAGGGGAGACTGAGGAGACTAGCACATACACCATTCTGTACTAGCGGTGAGTTGAACCTATTGTAGTGACACATACCAGACATGAGATCAATAAGGTGGTTAACTCAAACCTAGTGAACTGAGACAAGGACAAGGCAGCGGCACTCACACAGCAAACTACTTCAATCAATTCAACTACTGCAGCCAAGGCTTTAATGCTGACTGTGGCATGTACATGTTCTGTTCAAATTCAAAATATTTGTCAAATATTTGCCTCATAGCAATATATATGTAATTTTAACTTCATCAGTGAAGTTGTACTAAAGAAAAACACCCATTAATAAAGATAAAATGCATGATGAAATGACTGCTAATATGGTCAAATGTGGGCCAAACAGCCTCTGCCTCCAAAGGCTGTGGTAGATTTGAATCAAACTAACAAACACATCTTTGTTTTCTGCCTGCTTGCTCAATTTGAGTTCATTATTTTCTCTCAAGTCATAGCATTGTCCAATAAAGAATGCAGAAAGAATGACTGGCAAAGTTTAAACATTTTAAAAGTTGCAACGGCAACAATTTATGTCACTTTTTTCATGCTGAACTTCCTGTGATTCCAAAGCCAGGCGAGTTCAAGAGACTCTTCATCTGAAAGAAAACAGCGTATGAGACACAGCATAAAGCCAACAATAACTTTTACTGATAGCATGCTTGTTTGGACACAGTCTACAACCTGGCATTTGAATCATTATTATTAGAAAAACTTCATATGAAAAGGATACAACAGGTGGTGAGGACAATGGCTTTTATTTACCTTGATATTTATATTGAATTTTCTAAAGGGAGAAAGGTTTCATTAGGCATCTAATCTTTGTAACATACAGGAGGCATGTTACAATGCTACTGTTAACATGAATAACTAATCAAAACAACAACCACATGTCAATTACAAGCAGGTCTCTATTTCTTTGCTGAGTACAAAGCATGCAGGGAAGGCCACTGTTATATAACAACCCTGCTTTGTTACCTGGTAACAACTACCAAAGTAAATGGCAAACCAGGACCACACTTCAGACTTCAGCTGAAGTGAACAAACTGAATAATTTATACAATTTATATGAATGTCATGTGTTGATTGTGTGTTGCACATAGAATCAAAAAGACCACAAACATAGCAGAATTTTGGATTTTGTGCATATCTTGTGTTAATAGTGTTTTTATGCTTGATATTCTAATCTAATTATCTAAACAACACAGAAATGTGTATATTTGACAACACAACAGACTTATTTTTTTTACAACTTTATTTATTTATTTTTTTATGTTTATTTCCGACTTTGGTTGTCTTCCTGTCCCTGACTTAAACACTCTCTGGTACCCATGCCCAGTGCATGTGTACAGAAATCTAGATTAGAAGAGGAGATTGAAAAACAAGCGTGCCTACCAGAGGAGGGACTCAGGAGGATCATGGTTTTCTCGGGCTAGCAGCAACACCTGCAAGTAAACACATAACATTCAAGTCAGTGAAATTGATTCAAACGAAAGATTTACCATAAAAACACATACAACATGTAGGCTAACTGTACAGCGCGACCATTCTGTGCAAAAAAGTTTTAATTAATGTTAGTGTTGATTATATACGATATTGTAATTTAATCCAATAGTCCATCATTCCGAAATGATCGTTGAGTGCACGAGCTCATTGCACGGTATCCTCAGCACCAGTAATTTACGTTAGCTTGCCCAATCGCATCTTAATTTCTTCGGGTTTGTATCTGCGTCACAGCCATCGCTACGCAGATTTAAAACCATCCCTCACGTCTACACGCTCAGTCTTTTAATATTCTTCAAAGTATGAGTAGTGCTGTAATATTATCCAAAGTATTCAGTCTTACCTGAAAGAAGTCCACAGACAACAGTCTATCAAATGATGGATATACGTCAAAGGCGGCGCGTACACGGTGGCTTCAATGGTTATTTTCTGTAAAAACTAACACACTAACAAGCGTTTTCAGCTAATTTAATTCCAATTTTATTGCGGTGCAGCTAACAGCACAAACGCACAATTTACCTGTAGGAGTTGCTTCACTGCGTTCTTATAGAGTGCAAGAGGCTAAATCAACTAGAATATTCTACCGGAAATGACGCTGTGGCTTTTCTCTTTCGATTGTTCCTGCCCACTTCAATGACCACTGTGTCCCGAGTTGTCCCTTGGAAGGACTTGTTTGATGTAACTGTAACTAATATAATATCATTGGTCAGAAAGCTCTTGTGGGCTAGTGGACAGTGGGACTGAAAGGAAATATCATATTATAATAAAAATAAAAATAAAGTTTTATGAACAAAAATAGATGCATGACCGACAGTTAATTACTAAATGCTCTCTGTAGTGAAGCTCTCAAACCTACTTTAGGCTCTACTGACCCCCACAGGGGATAGTGAAGGAAAGAGTTGTTTTTCAGGAAATATGGAAGCATTTCAATGTTTTTTAAATGTGAGTTTACTAGAAACAATCAGAATAAACAGAATTCAATTAATTGCTAATGGCATTTCTACCAATCATGTGCATTTTGATAGCGCAGCCGCTAGAGGAAGACAGGAAATGGAAAGTGGCATGGCTCCAGAGTTTACCCCCTTTTGCTGCAAAAACAAAAGCTGACACCTAAAGTCACATGCAGAGAATGAGAGCTATGAGTAAACACATTATGTGTCATAACAGAGAAATTTCAACCACTGAGAAACTATTGCAAAAGAGTGATAAGAGTGTACTCAAAAGCTAGATAGACCTGTGTAGTGTGTTAATGTTATGATAATTCAAAATTTATGAAGAATTTTCCCACTATGCTTACAATACTTTTTGTGTTTAATGCATTGGTTGTTTAAAAAGTTTTGGTCCAGATTGAAAAACTAGCTTTGTGCCACCTGCCAAGTGTGTACTTACATTATCACCCTGTCAGTTCCAGTTACATGCAAAGAGTGCGCTCCTGATAATGACAATATTTTCATGTCTTTTGAAAGAAAGCTGATTTTAATCGCCATAGTAGTAATATACATATTGCAACAGACATTAGGGAAGACAGTTAATAATTAGCATAGGCTTGTAGATGTTGGGGAAAGAAAATTTTAAAAGTGTTACATTAGCTGTGTTAAGGCAGTCACTAATGTTATTTGTTGTTTTATTAGATGCTGTTTGTGGTATTTGGGTAAAGCTAAAGTAATAGCCTCTACTGTTATGTCAGTTAAAGCAGAAGTAGTAGTCATTCTGCGATAAGTGTAAAAATGCAAAGAGTGTCCGCTTGATCATTTATTTTCATATCTCTTGCAGCGTCTACAATAATATATGTGTCACGCTAACAATGGGCACTCCTCATTCTTAAATGTGTAATCTTATTATTATCTACAGAAACAAATGAGGACTAAAAGCAAGTGCAGTTTTGTCATTAGTTTGGTAAAGTTGAATTCATGAAATTAAAATTTTTACTGACACCAAATTGTGTGCTATAGGGCTTTGTTTACACAGCACAAAAGTCCAATAGGCATGGTGGTGAGTTGGATCCAAATGGCGGGGAAGGAAGCTGGACAGAATCGGCAGACCCAAATGTACTGTGATGGTCTGTTGGGAACGTTTTTCCAGGTCCCCTGTCAGAGAGATCTTCAACGAGAGGCTGGAGACACTGAGTTTGCGTGGACCATGTTCTTGATTGGGAGGAGGGGAGAAACAGTGCCCTGCCAACATTGTTTACAGTGGAGGTGGGCAGCTGATGACCTCAGCTGGGGACATTGACGGATGATGGAAAGAATACTTCAAGGATCTTTTCAATCCCGCCAACACGTCTTCCACTGAGGAAGCAGAGGCCAAGGGCTCAGAAGTGGACTCCTCCATCACACAAACTGAATTAACGGTAGTTAACTAACTGTGGCAAGGCACGAGGATGGATGAGATCATCGCATGGCGGTTGGGGACAGTTCCTCTGGACTGGCAGACTGGGGTGGTGGTCCCTCTTTTTAAGAAGGGAGACTGGAGGATGTGTTCCAACTACAGAAGAATCACACTCCTCAGCCTCCTCAGGAAAGTCCATGCCAGGGTACTGGAGAGGAGAATTTTGACAATAGTTGAACCTCAGTTTCAGGAAAAACAATGCGGTTTTCGTCCCGGTCATGGAACACTGGACCAGCTCTATACCCTCTCCAGGGTGCTTGAGGGTTTATGGGAGTTTGCCGAATCAATCCACATGTGCTTTGTGGATTTGTAGAAGGTTACTGTGTCCCTCGCAGCATACTGTGCGGGTGCTGAATACTCCTGGAGTATGGGGTCCGGTCCCTGTACAACCGGAGCAGGAGCTTGATTTGCATTGCCGGCAGTAATTTAGACCTGTTCCCAGGCTGCCCTTTGTGACCGGTTCTGTTCATAATTTTTATGGACAGAATGTCTAGGTACAGCCATGGGGCTGATGATGGGGCAGATGATATTGTCTTGTTGGCCTCATCAGACCAGGACCTTCAGCATGTACAGGGATGTTTGCTGCCAAAGAATCAGGACCTCCAAGTCCGGAGCCATGGTTCTCAGTCGGGTGGCTTGTCCCATTGGAGGAGAGTTCTTGCCTCAAGTGGAGGAGTTTACATTTACATTTAGTCATTTAGCAGACGCCTTTTTCCAAAGCGACTTTCACTCCATTCACCAGTGTTACAGCTGGAACACCACTGAAGGCAAGGTGGGTTAAGTGTCTTGCACAAGGACAGAACGAAAGTATGAGAGTGGGAATCGAACCACCAACCTTCCGGGCACTCCCTTAGACTAATTGATAGGGTGAAGAGTTCAGTCACTTGGGAGGAGCTAAGAGTAGAGCCCCTGCTCCTCCACATCAAGACGAGGCAGTTGAGGTGGCTCGGGAATCTGTTCTGGATGCCTCCTGGACACCTGGACGTATCCCAAATCCCCCTATCCTCAACCACAGATCAAGGTAAGGCAATGCAATTTTATTTATATAGCACAATTCATAAACTGGGTAACTCAATGAGCTTTACAGAAATAAAAGACAAATTCAAATTACATAGACAAGATTTAGAATAAGAAATATAAAAATAATTTAATAAAAAACACTTTCAGTTCAGCTAAAGAGGAAGGTTTTTCTTCCTCTTGAACATCATTAAAGTAGAGGCTTGTTTCACTTCCTCTGGGAGGCTGTTCCAGATTTTTGCTGCATAAAATTTAAACGCTTCTTCACCAGGTTTACAGTAGTTCTAACTCTGGGCACCAGATGTTCTCAGTGTCCGAGAAGGTTCATAAGGAACTAGCATGTCAGAAATATATTTTGGGGCTAAACCATTAAGTGACTTATGCTGTTTTAAAGTCTATTCTCTGAGCAACAGGAAGCCAGTGCAGAGATTTTAAAACTGGACTGATGTGGTTGTACTTCTTGGTTTTGGTTAAAAGCCGAGCAGCAGCGTTCTGAATATACTGCAGTTTTGTTAAACCTCGTTTAGAGAGACCAGTGAGCAGGCTGCGAGTAATCTAACCTGCTGGAGATAAAAGAATGGATTAGTCTCTCTGGTTTAGACTTTAAACCTTTTGACTTTGGAAAGGTTTTTAAGGTGATAAAATGTGCTAAAATGGTGATAAAATTTCAAACTTTGCCGGATAGGATAAGAGTGATTCTGATATCGGCAGATTATCTAAATCCGTCCCGCCCCCTGGATTACAAACAGGAAACAGGAAACGAAGCGATAATTTAACCAAAACAAAGTGGAGCTCTGGCACAACTTTTGTTTCTAAATGTAAGTACAATCTTATGTTTGATGCGTTCTAAGACTAGATGAAAGGCAATCATTATATTAAGTTAACATACTACTTAAATCAGTTTAAAGTTGAAAGAAGCGCGGCGAATTCAAATAAAACTGAGGTTGTGCTAACGCAAGCTAACACTGCTCCACCGACTTCTGTGTTAAGGAGATAACAAGTTAATCAACAAGCGTGTGTCGTGTATTAAGCGTAGAAAACCTCCTGAAGTGTTCAGTAAGAGTACATTTAGAAATGACAGAAATGACCACTGCTTGAACAAAAAGATGAAAATGTAGCGAATGGAAATATTGTCTGCATTGTGTTTACATAATTTACATTTTGTGGTTAAACATTTCCTACCTATTTTCTTTCAGCTTCCTCACTCTCTTAACTAAACACAAGGAGGGGGGTCCCTATTCAGCTGGGTGAACTACCACAGATGGAACCTCCACACTGAGTCTCATCCTATCATCTGGAGAATCATTATCAGGCTGTATCCTCCATCATCTCGTCAATTTATTCTGATATTTAAATTCATAAACATGTCAACTCTGTGTAGTTGTGATGTGGTCCTTGTTAGTAACATGGCCTGTTGTCCCTATTTGCATTTATATTGGCATTGTAACTAGAAAATGAACATTTCAGATTGTGTTTTTAAGTGGCATTGAGTCTCTCAAAAGCCTCTTCATCAAACAAGGCTGAAAAAAGGTTTATTGTTTATTATTGTGTTTATTAGCAGCATCGTCATATTTAAACTTAATGGGCATGCTTTACCTGACATAATTTTTCCTACATTCCTAATGGGCCTAATCAGTCTAAGTTCATGTTTCATTCTCAATCCTTTCTTGTTCATTTCCCCTCTACGCCATCTCTGAATACATTTGACTGAAGGCATGTTTGATCATGTGGCCATAAAACAATGCACTTTGTCAGTACAATGAATGTGCAGTTTAGCTAACTCTAGTATTTGCCCATATTTTGCCATAATACCGCACAAAATATGATTTCTAATTCTACATAATATAATAAAAATAATTATCTTTAACTACAAGGCATCATTGGATTTCAAATTGATTGATCTGACCTGATGACACACATTCCTCAGAGCTCAGAAAAATTACTATTAAAATATCATAAAGAGAACTGCCCATACATAATTTAATATTTCTTGAAATACAGTTTGTACTTGTATTGTCCATCAGTAGCTCAGAAGCAAATACAGTAGAGTAGTAGAGTGTACAATGACTCAACTTTAGCAGCCATCTTGAAGTTGTGCCTGAAGTTAAGTAAATATTTATTCTTTGTTTTGTGTTATACATTTGAAGGTCACCCTGTCATTGTTCTTCAGGGAAGAACGAGTAAAGCTCCCCTGTTCGAACAAATGCAAAATAAAAGATAGGTTTTGGCTCAATAGAGAGTAAAAGATAAGTCATCTACAGGTGTAGTGTAAGCTATATAAATAATGCACCGATACAAGCCATGAAAGTGACCACAGTGCCTTAGTCAAGATATTATCTTATTTATATATGATATTTTTGACTATATTACGAGTGAAACAAACGTATTAAGTTGTTACAGACATCAGACTGTTGCCTGTGTCTTTTAAGTGAACTGATCGACTGACTATTACAAATGGAGTCCTTCACTTATCCATACTGCGTACACAAAAGTAAATTAGTGATCTTTGTATAGATTACATTCAGTAAGGTAGGTACAGTAATGTTTTAGGTATGTTTTTTTTTTTACACAATGTTGTGAGGAATGTTGAAAAAGGGAGTTTGTATACAATCTAGCTTTAATTTTGAGGTGGGGTGACTAAATCAGACTAAAAGAGCTTCTTCTACTGGGCTCCAAAAAGTGTTACTACGATGTAATTATACAACTATCTACTACACCATTTTACATATTGCACCTTTTAAAGTGTGATTGTTCCTGAGTCCAAATACACTAAACAAGTCTTTCTTCACACATTTTGAATGAGTCAGTTTAAACCAGTAAAACTTAGAGAAAAGAGAGGAGCCTTGAGGTAGAATTGTTCTAGAAATCTGATTTGGGCGTAGCCACTACTAAGAACAGGCGTGTAAACAAGCTGTGAAATACTGCAGTACTTTTCCCACTGTCTCTTTGGGGACAAAGTACAAAGCTTACTTTTACAATCAACAACAATGGAAATTCCCAACATAGAGTATAATGAAGAAGGCAAAAAAACTCACAAGATTACTAATAGCGAATGAATTTTGTTTTTAATTAAGAAACACCAAAGGCAGGGGAAATGGCACAGTTGTGTTGTCCTGAAATGGACAATAAAAGCTTAAGGTACAAGTTTATTTACTTTTCAGAAGGGTCACCTACATGAACCTACTCAACCGTATATAGCAGTGTCAGTTTTCTGACATCTTGCATTAGGTGATTACAGTGTATGTGTGAAAATCCAGTTCAAGAGCAAAGAGCACAGAAGTTAAGAAGCAGGCACACATATATCACAGCGCTCTTCTTTGCTCTATTTATTTCACACATTCACATTTGCACAAACGTGATGGGACCCTTCAGTATATAACATATCATTTAGAGCCTAAGACTTTTCTTGTATTAGTGAATAAGACCAGTTGTGTTTGACCAGTCAGACATTTGATATTAACCTATAGCATGTGTTGTCAAAAAGGGGCGTTATCAAAGAACAAGGCCATATTTGAACATAAGGGGAAACAAGGCCATATTGGAGGCAATACAAATTTAACCTAAAGGAAAAAAGAAAAAAAGCAGGCATCTGTTGTTCTAAAACAGCAGAATCAAGCACTTAAAAGAAAAAAAGGAAAACATAAAATAAATAAACTTGCAGCAACTCTAAGTAAAAGAATAGTGCTCAATTTTTAAAACACATCTCTGAAGATAACAAACATGAGAAAAAGGCTGGTTAACACCAAAAGTGAAGGTGCCATTTTTAAAATAGTTTTTTTTTAATTTGTTGCAGGCGAGCATGCTTTTAATTGAGCCACACTTCTGGTCACAGCCACAACAGGAGGCTTAAGCTTTCACTCTCTAAGGACAAAGATTGTTTATACATAAATATAGTCTTCACGAGTATTACAAATGTAGGGGTTGTTTGTAACATACATAAAAAAAGAAAAACATTCTACACACATCATACCAGTATCTACCTGTTTGGCAGATTACACAATCATACAATAAAAATGTTACCTTTTCACTCTTTATGCTGTCTTATTTGAGATCTACTCAATCAAATGAGCACAGAAATTGTGTTATGTCAGTGAAAAAGGTTATACACTAACAAATGTAACAATATGCCATTAATCTACATGAACGCATACGAAAGGTGACTGGCACCGTTTAAACATTTGTCATGTCTCCACTTCTTAAGTTAGCACCATGGTTTAAATACCAAAAGAATACATATAACAAAGCCAGACCAGCAAAGAAAAAAGCCAAAAATGTAGTGTTGGTGATTTGTTTATATTTGACAAACTGAGTTGTGCACTAAGCTGTGACCTCTGTGTGCTCTTCTAAATAGTGACTAGAAGCATGCTCGCACAAAAAGGTTCCTCTACAGAAGTGAAGAAAGAAGACCTTAACATCTTCAAGTATTAATACAGTTAGGCCCATAAAAAGCCTGGACACACAGTATTAGAACCCAGAAAAAAACTCTAGGAAAGTTAAAGAGCAGTTATGGTTAATTTGTTTTCCCCCACAAATATAATATATATATTTTTATATGTATAAATAAAAGTTCAGTGCTGTAAAAAACATTTCCATCTCCATAGAATCTGACCCACCGCAGAAGCCCTCAAATATGTTTAATTCTTCTCATGGCTAAAACTAACCGCAGAAAGTATGTAAACTGTTCTCTTGTGTTAATAGTCCTTCATCGAGAATACAACACTGAGGAAGAGAAGACTAGGTAAAATCGTTCAAATTCTCTCACTTTTTGGTTTTTACTGCACACAGAAACATCTTGTCGGGTTATTTTTTTTGGTAGCAGCAAAGCACCAAGTGTGTTGTGTGGCTGACTTCACTCACAAGTCTCTGTGTGTGTGGTGTGCAGGTGTTTGTGTATGACGTAGATCTATTATAAGGAGCAGGGCTGTACGTTGACACCGTGAGCAGCGTGGGCTTGCAGGTCAATGGACTGAGCGGGTTGTTGTCCCGGCCGTGCGTTCATAAGTGTCAGGTTCCTAACACAGCCCTCCATTCCAGTGGAAAACTTCCCTCCTGTCATTGCAGTCATGTCTGGAGCGCCACCTGTTGGTATATTCAATAACAAAGATTGGAAAACTCCACTCAAATAAGATATACCGTACATTCAGTGTACTGTTTATTAATAAACATACATTATGGATGCATAAAAAGTAAGGACGATATTAGTATCAACAGTTATAAAAATGTACACAGAAATCAAATCCCGGCCGACTTTCTGTGAGGAGTCTACATGTCCTCCACGTGTTACTGTGGGTTCTCTCCGGGTACTCCGTCGAGGAAGACATGCATGTATAGGTCAATCAGCAACTCTAAAGTGTCCCTAGTGAATGAATGTGAGAGTGAATGGTTGTCTGTCACTGTCTATGTCTAAATGTCAGCCCTGCGACTAACTGACCACTGTCCAGGGTGTACCCCGTCTCAGGCCCAAAGCTACTGCGATAGGCTCCAGTCACCTGCGACCCCTAACGGGACTAAGCGATTGAAAATGAATGAATAAAAATGCAAGCTGCATTTTGTAATACTAACCTAAGTATATACTGCCTTTGGTGTTGACCATGAGGCTTTTGCCTTTAGACTGTCCATAAAGGGCAGCGCCTCCATCAATCTGGATGTATCCGTCCTTCCCAGTTCTGAAAACACAAATCCTTCAGTGTCATTGTACTTTGCCAACAAAAGAATGAGTGCTTACCAAAAATACAATATATAGCAATATATAACTACTAATGCAAAGTAAAAAATTGTAGCTGTTTCCTTTACCTTATGCGTAGTTTGTAAATTGTATAGAAATAGTTTTCCTTCTATGTTACCTGACTGCTGTGATCTTGTGCCACTTTCTGTCATTGATGGGCTTCCGGGACCTGATCTGTGCCTCTCCACTGCCCAGCTGATAACTGTAATAAACACACTTAAATTATTCTATCATAATACACTGAACGATATGGGATTAAACAGATCTGTAACAGCAATCAAACAAACCTGAAAACAAGGTGTCCATTGTACAAACCAAGGCTAATGAAGTCTTTTCCTTTGCCATGCTCTCCATGTTCCTGTTAATACAAATGATAAGTTGGCAGCTGAAGATGTGAGTTTATATTGTATACTAATCACTTCAGACATTTAAGTTTGAAAATGTTTAAAAATTGAATGCAACACATGTGTAGCATAATTAATTCAGTGAGAACATAATGACATAAAAGCCTTCATGCACAGAGTGCAATATAAACATTAACATAATTAGGATTTAGATGTATGTTAAAATAGTTCTGATATACACATGGAAGTGTAATGTTCTGATGCCATGCCAAATACAAGGAGTGTCTTGTGTTGAAGTGAATACCTTTTTACTAGCATGCACCTTTCGCAAATTGTTTGTGCCTTTGGTCTCCTGAGAAAAATGGATGGTGAGTTAGAGGAGCAACATGCATTTCTTTAGTGGTGTCAGATAAAGCTGGACTCAGCCAACATGCATCAACGTGTCACAGCCTCAGTGGCACAGGAATGATTTAGGATGTTGATGAACAAAATGCAAAAATGATTATGGAGACAGTACATTGTTTCAGTTTGGGTTACATGACGTAGATGGATATAGTTATGAACAGCCCTTTAGTGTATAGCCATGGTAAAAGGAGGACTGAGAAGTTGTAGGGTAAAGAGATAATATAAGTCTGGAACATAAACCAGGAACTTACTACTCCCTGCCACAGGATCAGGCCTTCAGAAGAACTGGTGTTAATCTCAAATTCAATAGTCTCAGGAGAATCATGAGCACTGTAATATAAATGCAATACAAATTAAAAATAAAAATTAAATATCAAAATGTAAAATAAAAAATTAAACTCCATTTACCTTCTTGGGAAGACTGCTTTTGGAAGAGCAATGTATCCATCACTGTGGAAATTAGCGGCATAGTGATAAGGTGAATCTAAAAAATACACAAAATAGCAATTAGATGGACTGAATTACTGAAATGTCATCCTTGATGTTATGATGCCCTCTTGTGGCAAAAGAGTGGAACTAACCCTGATAAGACAAAGCTGGCTCCACAAGAGGAAAATGCATCCACACAATGATCATCTCAATGTATGTGTGTATGTCTATGTATGTCTTCACAATGCAAATATATGGATGCACTGTCCAAGCCAATAACAAAAATCTAAACATAGATATAAATGAGCAACTGAAGTGAACTCACCGACACTGTGGCTCCACTCGCATAATACATATCTAGAGTATATATGCTTAAAAACATTTCTCAGCCTTTTTGTTCTTTTAAAACACTTTGGGTTGTTAGTAACAGCATACAATTTTTAAATTTAAAGAAGATTTAGAGTTCTGACTTTGTTTAAAAGAGAGAACAAAGTTATGTTGCTAGTGGTTTAGAGATTCAGCTTTGAAGTAGACAGTATAGGATTCTTACTGTGAGTAGCATGTAAGCATGTATAGAGGAGTGGGAAACATAAGGTATTCTACATTTTTGGTAGCTGTCCAATCAGGCTGGATAATTAAAGCTCTATTTAGTATCTACCATAGATGCAGAATTACCCTTTTCCCAACCTTGTCTCAGGGGCCTCAATTCAGCACAGACGCATGTTTGGTTGGTGTTTATGTGCGCACATGTGTTAGGCAATAGACAGTTTAAGTCGAGCTCAGAAGACGTGGGGCCCCTCAAGGTCGTGATGGGCCCCTGTTAGTCACGGCCATGTCAGACAGGCTGAATATTAAGATACTGTACCATTAGACCCGTTATCTTCCAAATTCCAGAAAGCCTCAGAGATGCCTGTATGTGCAGGATATAAGCATGAAAGCGCAAGGATAAGACATATTTAATAAAACAGGGTGAAACTTTCCCAGCATGCTTTGCAACGCTGGGGGTACACTGTCTGACAATATAAGTGCTTCATAATGTGGAGAATGTGAACCATATGGACTCAATTCTGCCTCTTTGTCTGGTCTGTCAGCTTTGATAAAAATCTTGTGCGTATGTAGATGGTTGTCCACAAGGGGGAGATGTTTTAGTGATTTTACAGCCATGAGCTGGACATTTTAATCAATACTTACTTTCATCGCAGGTGAGACCTGTGTAGCCTGGAGCACACACACACTGTCCTTTGACACAGCTGCCACCGTGCAGGCACTGAACGTCCCTCTGGCAAACATCTTTAACCACTTCACAACGTTCACCTGAGGAGTCACATCCAGGGGTCAAAGGTCAAGTTTAAACTAAACCCAGCGCAATTGTATAGTCTCTGGAAGAAACAAAAGGACTGTTGGAGGTAACAAGAGCACTAACCATCAAATCCATCTTTACAGAGGCACTGGTATTCATATTCAGCATTGGACATGCAGTCACCACCGTTCAAACATGGGCGGCGATCACATGGGCTGTTGTCGATACACTTGCTAATAGCATTGCTTTCAGTAAAGCTGTAGGACAGATCCACCTTCTTGTTGTTGATAAACACCTAAAAAGTAGAGATAATTAAGCCTCGGTATGGTTTTATATGATGAAATGGATTTATTTAGAATAACAATCACACCTCTCCTATGCATCCTTCAAACATCTGGCTGATATTTGCAGGTTTAGGCAGAAAGTCCCATGTTAGGGACTCCTCCGAGGAACATAGAAGTGTGGATGTTGAGGCCTTGGGCTTTTCCTGGAGATGTCCTCCTCTCCACTTGGCCCTGGTCAACCCTCAGGTATCCGGCCTTCTTATTGCGCTCGGCCACAACTCTGTGCCACTGGCCAATGGACACAGGCTCAGAGCTCAGGAGGATTGCCTGCCCTGAAGATTAACAATGTCCCGTGTAGAGTAAATACACACTTGCGGATGCATCAAAATAAGGAATATGAGTTACTTCACCTGTGCCCAGCTCATATCTGAACTCCACATGTTCATTCACCATGGAGATGGCTACAAAGTCCTCCACCTTCATTTTCTTTCCTCCACTAAAGAACATCAGGCCGTTTCTATCCTGAGGCTTGAACTCCAGCTCAACACGCAGATCATCATGTATGTTGGTCAGCTGAGGATAAGCAATGTAGGATGACATGCCATTGAACAGCGGAGTGGTCACCAACTCACCTGTTAAAGAGTAAAAATGCACTGATCATTTATAAGAAAGAGGGACAAAGCAATAGAAAAAATGTTCTATTTTTTTAACTTATTTTTTAAGCGATGGAAAAGGGTTATTTTTACCATCCATGCACTTGTCTCCAGACTTGCCCAGATGGCAACGGCAGTCGTACCCCAATCCATTAGCTCGACTGATACAAGTGGCATCTTGTCCACAGGCCTCTGTGAGAGGGGACACAGACAGAGGTATTTTATATTACTGAGTGTGTAACTGTTGAGTAAGCTGTGGCAGTCTTTTTTAAAGCATGTTTACACTGATGACCATGTTTAGTACCTGGGTGACAGTGTAGTGATGAGTGATGCTGGCAGTTGCTGCCTGTAAAGCCTCTGGCACAGCTGCACCTGTACAAGCTGGTGTCTGAATCCTCACACTTGCCGCCATTCTACAAAAAAACAAAAAGATCTATTTAATGATAAATCACGGACAGAATGAATACAATAATTTAAATTACCCTGGTGATATTTCAACTGGTGAAACTAACCTGGCATGGTTGGTCTTTGCAGGTGGGACAGTTAGTGACACCAGTAGAGCTGCGGTCAAAATCTTTAAAGATGACCTCCTCCCCCTGAATGATGAGCTGACGGATACATCCTGCAAAGCACCAACACTAGAGAATGTCTACTGGGATATGAGAGCATGGAAATTAGTGTGAAGAGAAAACTTGAGTGACTCTTACCAACAAATCCATTCTTTATACCAGCAGTCTTGGTGAGCAGGGTGTAGTTGGGGTACCCACCCAAATGAAGCTCTTCATTAAGATCCAAACCCTGGAATTTACCCTAAAGGAGACAAAATAATATATATTAATAGATATACAATTTGTAATATAATGATTTGTTACAAAAGGAGAGGGATTTACCTGGGAGCTGCCATTAATGGCCTCCCCTCCATCTACAATGATATAGCCAAGGGTAAGGTTGCGGTACACCTCCACTGTGTGAAACTCTCCCAGTTTGATGGGGTTAGGGTCACGTATAGTGGCCATTCCAGAGCCTACGTCAAATCTGAAAAGACAAAACACTATACTCATTATCCTGAACAAAGGACTTTTTTAAATTTAATTTTTATAACCTAGAATATTGACCTGAATTCTAGTCGGCTGCCCACAAGACCAAGAGAGATAAAGTCCGCTCCTATGGTCCTCCTCTGGCCATTGTATAGAATCATACCTACACATTTAAACAGCTTAAATGAATGCTAACAAATGCACATAAATCAGAAAACGTATTATTCAGCATAAGAAGTGAAACAAGCAATGCTTTAAGTGTTTACAATGCTTGTCGAGTTGTTTTGATAATGTAGATGTACATTAAGACTAGTTAGGATGGACATCAGTTACAAGTAATGGTAACACTTCAAACGCTTATGGTAAAGCAGCATGCTATGGTGAGGCAAGTTTAAAGCCAACCAAAGCTGGGTTTTGACCTGATGACTGACAGTAACTGAGCATCCTTTCTTTGACCTGTGCATACATGCCAGGGACACATGCTAATATGAGTCACATAGGACCAAGGACACATGCACACTTACATTTGAACATTACTTTATATTTATAAAAGTTATACTCAAAGGGAGCTAGCTTGCATGAATGTGCAAAGCTGATTTTTAAGGTGTGTAGTCAGTGACTGTTGTCTGACTGACTGTCACATTTTTGACAGACATATAAGACAGAAATGTCAGAGATGTAGGTCGTATTTATCTGTCACTGCCTTAAAATCAGCTTTGTGCACACTGCATTATGAAGAGCTGTTGCAGCCAATAAGCAGAACTGCAAATATCAGTGCTGAGCTCTTGTCTTCCTCAAGCACTGACACTCACCAGTGTATAAAATGAGACCTTCCCACCACATGAGTGAGGGAGAGAGGGGACAGGAGACATTACACATACATTTAGAAATAAATTAAACAGAATGTAATATGATATACAAAATAAACCACCTAATCTTAAAGAATAAAAGGACTGCTTACCATCCACATTGTCAGGTCTAAAGTTGATCTTGATGCTGAATGACTTGTAGGCATTTTTGATGGTTGGTAGAGTGAGGTAAGACAAGGGCTCCTGGGCAAAATATGGCATGACTCTCTCTGGAAAAGATATCATAGTAATATTTATCATCTGTATGGTAATATCTCTGGAATAAATATGTATGTGTCCAAATAATGTGTAAACTGTGTAAACCCACCATGAACATTAAGTGCAGTAAAGGCTTCCACTTTGCCCTGTTTGTTGGAGGCTGTGCAGACGTATGTCCCAGAGTCCTCATGGGTGACACGAGGAACTGTCAAAACATTGGCTTCCTGGGAACACTTGGGTGGAAGCTCTCCATCGAGCTAAATGAAGAAAGTTAAACACTTAAACTAAATAAGCTTACCAGAATTACTAGATGCTTGCTCTGAGGTACAGATGGGAAAAAAATCAAAAGGTATGTTACTTTGGACCATTTGATCTGAGGAAGTGGATATCCTGAAGCCACACAGGGCAGAACAACATCAGAACCGACTGTCACTTCTTTTGTTTCAGGAAGAGCAGCAATTTGAGGAAGAGCTGTACAAACCGACAGAGAAATAAATATGTGCTAGTTTATAAATTCAGCATTGTATGAGGTTACAGGGGTGCATTATGTGGGAAATGTTGTCTCTGTTTACTCACATTGGACCTTAAGGACCACCTGGGACTGGACAGAGCCCACGTCATTGGTTGCTGTACACCGGTACTGCCCAGCGTCAGCCTCTGTCACCTGCTCAATCTTTAACATACCACCTTTCACCACAATGTGGGCAGGGAGCGTCCCACCAACTTTACTCCACTTAACAGTGGGCTGTGGGTCACCAACGGCCTGGCATTCAAACTCTACAGAGTTCCCAACCATAACAGTCTGCACCGATGTCCGCACGTTGATCATCACTTTCGGCAGGGCTGTTGGGGACAGTGAGCACAAACAAATAGTCGGACAATGGTCTACTCAATACTAATGAAGCAGTCTCTATGTTAATACTTTCACAGACCTTGGATGGTCAGCCTGGCTGTGTCCTGGGCCTGACCATAGGCACTAGTGGCTCTGCAGATGTAAACACCTTCATTGCTTTGCTCAAGGTTCTCAATTCTAGAAAAAAAGGAAAGAAAAGACATTTATAGAATTTTGTAGTTGTTGGGCTTTAATGTTTTTATTTTTATGAGTTGCCATTTACATCTTTTATTATATTTCACAATTGGTCAACCAAAGGAGAGCATAAAGTAGCCTACATAATGTCCAATTATTATAAAAATGGCAATATTTTAAAAACATACATTTAGTATTCTTATAAGTTATATTTAGATATAATATAACATATTTTAATTAATAAAATGTGTATTTTCAGAATCTCTTGGCTAAATTGAACTGCAATACAGTGGATCATATACAGTACATGTCCTTGTTTTTATAAAGTGTCAGTCACCTGAGCACTCCGTCCTTGATGTGGTGGTTTGGAGGAAGGGCACCTCCTTCCTTAAGCCATTCAATCTTAGTTTCTACACCACCTGCTGCAGAACAAGTGAACTCCACAGCACTGCCTTGAGCTTTTACTTCAACCTGAGGCGACACCCGCACTGCCAAAGGAGCTATAAACAGAAAAACACCCTTTTGTTCGCGAGTTCTAAATAGATTTTCTAAATGTAATATGGTGACCTTACATCTGACAGTGACTTTAGCAACCACTTCACTATTGCCCACGTTGTTGCTTGCTACACATTTGTAGCTCCCAGCATCCTCAGCAGTGGCCAGGTTGATCTGAAGATCGCCTTCATTGACTTGAGCCCTTGGGGGCAGGTGTCCTCCCACTTTGGTCCACGTGTAGGTCAAAGGAGGAGTGCCATGGGCCAGACACTGCAATCGGATCACCTCACCAACCCGCACAGCCACATCATCAGGCAAAGCAGTGGCATAAGGTGAGGCTAGGAAAAATAAGAACATTATTTTATCATAGTAATGAAAGCCTTAAGACATTTTTAAAACTAGGATATATTAGCAAATGCAGCAGCACTCACTCTCTACATCCAATGTTATGGTGACATCAGTGCTGCCCATGTTGTTGGAGGCTCTGCAGATGTACTCTCCAGAATCTTGGCGTCCAACACCAGGAAGAATGAGGCTGTTGTCTGCAATCTTATGTTTCCAAGGCAGAGGAGCGCGCAGCTTAGACCAGGTGATTGTGGAGCTGGGAAACCTAGAAAATCAACAAGCTAAATCAAACAAAGTACTTCCATACGAGACATTTAATTTTGCCATGAGACTGATTATGCAGTAATTTTATATTATTTTGACATTTAACTTTTTTTTAACATTAACCATTAAAATGTATGAAATTTTTAAAGTCATACCATGGGCCTCACAGCGCAGAATGGCAGTCTGTCCTTCCACAACAATCATCAGCGACTCAGGAACAATGGCCCTGGGCACCGTGGGTAACTGTGGGCCTCCCTCTACAAACACCTCCACCTTGGTCTCAGTGGTGCCCTTATTATTACGAGCTACACACACATATGTACCACTGTCTTCTGGACGTGCCACCAGGATCTGCAAAAAATAAATAAATACAGTCCAGTCAGAATTTGGAATCTATATTATATATTTATACAGAACAATCAATTAGTTTTGATACCTGCATGAGAGCACTGCTCTCCATAGGAACAGGGCTTTCCAGCATGGTCTTGCGGTTGCCATCCAGCCTATGCCATGAGACCAAAACACGGGACTCTCTGGACCCCTGGCATTCCAAGTTGATGGGTTCGCCCACTCTGACCCGCACAGGTCCAGCCGGGGTGACCGTGACCACAGGAGAGTCTGAAGGCCCTGATACAAAACACAGGAATGATTCTCAATCTGTAGACTAACCACTAGAGGGAACCCTTTTCCTGCAAGATGATAAGACTAAATTGTGAATAGTCACTCAACATTATACTTACCTCTGACAATTAAGGACACCATGGTTTGGGTAATGCCAAAGGGATTGCTGGCCACACAGCGATAAGCACCGTGGTTGTTAGGGCGGGCATTAGCAATGGTGATAACAGAACCATCTGGACTGACTTTGACATTTTCTGTAAACACAACATATTTGTTTGGATTGCATTGCTTATAGCCAGGGACAGTAGAAGAATACAAAGACCAATAAACTGTGATTCAGCTAAACGTACATGAGCCAAAAGTGATAACCACCTTTGCAATAATGTCGGTAATCAGGAAGAAGCCAAAGAAGGTAGCTAATGATGTTTATTGACAGTTTTCATAAATGTAAAGTGGCAGTTGTTTGGCCTATAGTTCTCAATATTCCAGTAATTAGCACAAGACCAGATTTAGTGTAATAATTCTGGACCCAAACCTCAGTTAACCTCCTCATTAGCACCTGATCCCATGGTCCATTTTCTGTATATGTTATAGCAGATATTGTACCTTGCAAAGGCTGGTTGTTAGCTGCTTTCCATTCCATTCGCACAGGTTCAGCTCCACTGTACACTTTACACCTGAAGCTGACCGACTCTCCAATGTGCACCGCTGCAGTGTGGGGTTCAGTGCCTATGATTGGGCTCTGAAGACCTGCAACATACACAAACAGTTTGAATTTATTGTGTGTAAAAACTTAAACATTACTAAAGGAAGTAACCAGGAAGGAGGGGGTAGGGATGAGCTCATGGGACAGTAGCAAGGAAAACCATTCACTGAGGTCATATTGGGCTACGCTGGATAGAATATCCATAAAGTGAGGCAGTGTTAGTGTGAGAAAAACACCCTCCCATGCAATGCCCAACCCTTTCAGCTAACTGAACCTCCCCCAATTCCTTGACTGTCAAATTTAATAGAAAAACTAGTCAAAGCAACACCGCCTCAGAAAATGTGACATAAGAACAAATGTTGTCTTTATCATCTATAAATCAATCTGGAAAGTAAGGGAGTAAACAAAGTGTTTATTTACGTGAAGTAGATGAAGTCACAGACACAGAGACAGAAGCTTGACGGATTTGAGCTCCTGAGTTTTCATAGGAGCCCTGCACCTGACAGATATATTCCCCAGAGTCTTGAGGAGTGACTGACACTATACGCAGTTGATTACCAAAAACCTGCACACAGCACAAAATGTATCAACTCAATACAGAGGCATAAAGGAGTCAATAATGATTTGTTTTTAGTGAAGCATTGAAGTACCTGGTGATTGGAAGACAGATGTCCGCTGGCTCTTGTCCATGTGACCTGGGGAGGAGGGTCTCCTGGAGCAAAGCAGTTGAGGTCTATACTCTGACCCTCCTGGACATCAGCAATAGATGGCTGGATGGTAATGCCTGAGGAGATATGGTCCGCTGTGCAAACACAAAATCCATATGAACACTGGGAATCTTAGAACCTCAAAATATGATTTACCATACACTGATAATACATGTCTCTCATTAGAATATTTCTATAATGCTTGACACATTGCTGTTCTCCATTTATCCTAATGCTTATTTTTTTTATTTCAGTTTGACAGAAATTGACACCTGTATATTGGGTTGGGGTAAACAGATGAAAAAAAAATGTAATATTGTTATGTGCAAACTTCATCTTTAAGACTACTGCAACTTACTTATGTCCCATTATTTGTATTAGTGTAAAAACTGTTGAAAACTGAAGAAAATACACACCCCTCAATTGCACTACAAAAATGTTCTTAGTTCTGTTGAGGGACATCTTACCCTTCAGCACAGTCACTTTGATGGGAGCACTGTTTGATCCAACGCTGTTGCTACCAACGCACATGTAAATGCCTGAGTCAGACATCTTGACGTTTGGAATGAGCAGAGTACCGATGTCAGTGCGATCCATACTAGCCTGAGGAGACACATCAGTAAGAAATGTATAAGGCGTCTATATTTTTATTTTTACTGTGTTTTACATTTCAAAAACACTTTTAAAATGCACAGATAAAGCACATGACTTACCTGTTTGAATTTTCTTTAATCAGTACAATTACATTGCTGAGATTATAACATTGAGTGATTACTAGCTAAGAGCAACACAGAAAGCACTACAGCATAGATCTCTAGGACAAGACAAGACTACAGTTCAGTCTGTAATTTTATTCTGGATTATGGAAGCTGTGGCACAGTGCTTTGACCACAAATGTGTGACCAAAGCAGAGGCTGAATTTGTATAATGACAGGTGGATTATTGTTAATATGTAATAAGCCATGAATCTGATGACTGCACTGACTTAAAATAAGAAAAAATATATACTATAGGAAACAAAATCCTTCATCACATTTAGCACTTTTATTTATAACTATGACACATTTCTGGCTCCTGGGCAATCACCACTTGACTTGTTAGTACACTAGATCACATGGCACTCAGAGGCCCAGCAAGGCTGAAAATGAGCTTTGATAAAGTTTGGAAACACCTCAGAGGGGAGGGGAGCCAGGAGGGGAAGGTCTGGGAGGGATTACTGTTTCCGGGGGGCGTTGAGGCATCTGCGGACAAAGCTGCTTAGCTCCGGCCCGTTCAACCGTGAGGGAGGCTAAACCGAGCAGTGACTGAGGCCGACCCTGGCTCAATGTGTGTCTAAACCCATTGATGAGTTTTCAAAGCAAGCCGTTTGCTAGAGCATACAGAATTTCTGCGTGGTCGCACGTCTCCCCCTGGGAAAGGCTGACACAACGTAGTGGCTCTGTGAGGCAGAACTAAACAGGCCCCAAGGAGGGTTGTACACAAACCAGACTTACCCCCAAGGGCATTGGGATAGTGGAGTGGCATGGAGCAAAATATGTCTGTCGTTCCTACAGTACCTAGTGTATACTCAGTGCTGTTAATACGCTTTAAGAAAATATGATGGTCATGAGGTCAGCGATGGGGTGATGTGGACATACGGAACACAAACTCACTAAGATAAATATAAATACAAGCACTAGGAGCAGGTACACTAAAACTCAACAAGTCGCCACTAGTTGGTTTTAATTTATTTGACACCAATGCTACAGGGATTCTATTGGGTAAGTCAACAGGGTAAATGATGGACATGGTTGATCATGCACTTAGTGGACAATCTGTGAAGACGTGGTTGTTAGAGGACAATGATTGTGAACTATGAGACAGGACAGACAGACAGCGGACAGATGGACAGACCTGCAGCTCCTCAATACGTCTCTGTAACACATCGAGACTGTTGCTTTTAAACTGATGGAAACCGTGAGAGGGAATGGCCTGAGCAAACGTCAGAACAGGGTGGGATCAAAGGGAAAAAAAGGGGGAAGGAGACAAAGAAGGTAACATGTCAAAATCCTGAAACAGTCATCACAATTGATACAGTATGGTAAAATCCATTGGGAACCAGCTGAATCCTGAGGTGCAAGATTCAAATTTAGTGCACCAGAATAAAGATGGATACAGATTAAAACATGTACGTGCACAAGACAATGGGAGGGGTCTCACCTGAGGTGGGACCTGTCCTCCATTTCTAAGCCAGGTGAGCTTTGGTGTGGGGGATCCTGACGCTCGGCAGTACAGCCTCAGAGTGTCTCCTTCATGGACTTCAGCGTTTTGTGGGCTGACCTGGACTTGGGGCTGGGTACCTAAACCACTTGGACTAGACTCTGACAGAGCAAAACATATTAAATTCCAAATTTTCATGATTGGTAAAAGCTACACATTCAAAGACATGCATACTTTGTACAAAGAGGGAGACTCGTGCTGTGTGCTCGCCGTGTGTGTTCAGGGCCTTGCAGATGTATTCGCCCTCATCAGACACGTCCACTGAAGTGAAGGTCAGCAGGCCGGTATGTATAATTGCTCTAGGACTCATCCTATTCCCGGGACCTCCTGTGGAAATAACCCTCTCATCATTTACAAGCACAAGCACCAATGAAGAATTGTTCCTAAATCTCCCTTTGTTACTAAAAGTTCACTCTGCTCCTACCTATCCATTCAATAGCTGGTGTTGGGCTGCCTGTCGCTGTGCAGCGGAACTCTGCCCGCTGGCCCTGCTGGACATTGAGCACTGAGGGACTGATGGTGGCCACAGGCTGGACCCCCTCTGCCGCTACAGAGGAAGACATTTCATTCAAACACACATTAAATGGACTCTTCCCTCAAGTTTATACAATGCACCTTTACAGAACATGCTTTTGATTGTAATGAAGTGAATGCGATGACCTCTACCCTATGCCTTTGGCAGTCTATACCCCAGAGTAGACAAAACAAATGAGATGTGGCAGCCAGGCCTTGGCATGGACTCAGGGCATAGGGTTGTCTAAGCCAGTTTGGCCGTCCAGTAGCTTCATACTCAATCCCTTATGATTCCAGGGAGACAGAGCCAAAGAAAAGCCTCTTTCAGTGGGACGGGAGGAGCATGAGGCTACTGAAGCAGCCACAAAACACTGGCATTGAGGGAGTATGGACCTGACTAAAACTCTATGGACCTCAATAACAAGTCTTCATTAGGAATTATAATGAATGCTTTTGTACTGTCTATAATAATATATAATAATATATAATTTGATGTATATATTTTACTAAGTTTTTAGTTTTTAAATTAAATGTAAATATCAAATATGAGAATCTGTTTGACTAGACTAGAAAACTAGCTGGATGCCAGTCTGCTGACCACATTTGGCTCAGATTTAAGAAGTGTAATGGGATGTATTAGGCACAGTATGATGTTTGAAGACCAGATGACAGCTACTTTCCAAAACAGAATGTGTCCTGAAGAAGAAGAGGAAAGAGCAAAGTGCAGAGAGAGAGAAGGGACATCTCCAGTCTTTGAATGTGGAGACACTTTTTTACATTGTGTAATAATTTACAGCTACACTTGATTACTAAAAAACATTACTGCAGTCCTCTTATAGCCAAATGTTTTTATTACCACTACTACAACTATTACTATTAAATATACCAATCTACAACTGGTATATTTACTAATTGGGCTCTACATTCACAAAGAGTTGTCCACGAGAATGTTCATGCTCTTTTTCTGCAGCAATGGACCACAGTGAACCCATAGTCAGGTAGGAACCAGTATTGCCCATGTACAACCTGTAAGCTTTGACTTCCAGATAAATAAAAAAATTTTCAGCACATTTTCCAAAAGTTACTGTAAATAACATTTGGGTGTGTGCAGTTTGTGCAGCTGTTGCTTGCTTGACTGTACATAGGCGTTACCGGTCACTCAGTACATACAAGCTTCGAAAGATGAGTGCATGCATGACGCAGAGAGTAAAAGGCAGGACCCGGCAGAGAGGAAACTGTGCCCAAGTGGACTTACGCTTTCTGTGTCCTTCAAACATTTCATAGGCTGTGTAAAACATCTGAGTCTGTGAGGCCTCTGGAGATGAGGATGGAGATATAGAAGGAGGAGGGCACAGGTAAACTGACAGGTCAGGTCTCCATTAACAGTAGTTTACCCCCCCCACTCCCCACTGGGGCTGACCGAGTGGGTTTCTTCACAAGAGATACTTCAGCCAAGTATGAGCGAGGGCACTTTTATCCAATCAATTTGGATAAACAGATTATATTTTGAAATCAGTTTAAACCTTATGGTTGTAATTACTTCCAAATTTGTTCAATATGCAATTTTATTATCTACAGTACATGGCAGTCTACACTTACCGGATTCGTGCTGACTGGGAAACAAAACGCATTCTAGTTTAACTACAAAATTGAATTCAAAAGTAAAACTTGTTGTCCTGTAAAGTATATAGACATTGTTATTATGAGTCATAACGTCAAACGTTTGGAACAAACCAGCAAGACTATAACGTAAACACAAGTGCACATGAAGCAATGAAGCCACACAGGACATGCAGGTTAGTTGCAAAAAGCAATTTGACACATTTCTGTTTGCATGGGTTACTTATGTTAAACAGCTGCCATACAGCTTGTGGTTGAAAACATAAATTGGCAAATCACATCAAACCAGTGTCATAATTTTAATCAATATTTTTCACAAAATAGTTTACAGTTAGATAAATACATTACAGTGTGACATGTGTACATTTATTTGTTCATTGTTATTGTGTAAAAGCATTTCATAACAATTGTTTTTATTTTTACAGAACCTTTTAATACAAGTAAAGAGAAACAAAATAATAGTAAGGTGAAACTGTGTGTGGTATTCAGAATGTGACTGAGGTGAATTTTCTCAATCGATATTATAAAAATATATATACTTTTCAAAAAATACGTAACTATTTTTTTCATTATAATCATCAACAGCCTACATGTAAACACACACAAGGTAATATCACTTACAAAGGTAATCTCATTTTCAACAGGTGTTGATTTGATCAAATGATTCTTATTGGTTTACATATGTCAATAAAAAATACCAACAGAGGAGGGATGTAAACTCAGAATATACATCTTTAGCTGATTATTAACAATGTTTCTTTCAAGTCAAAATCTTAAATACATCTAAGTAACTCTAAAAAACTGCTGCTGACTCTTGTTAAAATGCAACTGGAATTTAAAAACAATATTACTGACATATCAAATCTAGGATTTTACCAACTGTGTGTTTATTAGCACCATTGTCTTTGAAGTAACAACTAAATCTGAAGGAGAAACAGTAAGGTAGTTGTTGGTGGTTGTGTCTTCTTAGAATGAGTCTCTATGAACCATTTGAGGCCTCCAATACCTCCAATACAGCCTTTTACACTACAGCCCGGCCATCAAAGAGCACCAAGAGTTAAAGGCAGACACCAGAATCCAACACCTGCTAGTTGTACCTATAGCAATGGAAACCTGCAGCCGCTTTACTGACCGAGAAACACCGAACCACCACCACCGTTAAGAAGAAACTGTGTCGAGGGAAAGCATTATTCCCAAATCAGATCCAAAGAGTGCTCATTGGAACATAAATTTAATGTATAATTACACAATACTTCTCCCAGTGTTATCTGTAAGATAGCTTAATAAAACCCACAAGCTGTATTCATTTTCAAAGACCAGAGAACTGATTAGAGGCATACAAGACAGTGAGTAAATAGAAATCAAAATGATTACAAAATGTAGAACATCTACGCACAAGCAGAGGGCACAAGCATTAGGAGTTAGAATGCAAGGTTATTATCCTGTTAACCATAATTCAGCGTTCACAGTGCACAATGTCAAGACAAGAAAATCATGCATGCACCAAGCTGACGGGAGCATAGGTTTGGAGGGTACGGGACTAAGGGGTGCCAGAGCTGGTGGGAGTGGCAGGGAATGATGGGGAATGCAGTGCCGAGGATCACAAACCTGGCACATAGAGGATGGCACTGCCCTCATCCATGGCAAACATGTTGGAGCCTGTGCACATGTATACGCCTGCATCCTCAGGTTGGACGTTCTGGATTGTCAGGATGCCGTTGAAGTCCATGGCCCGGTTAGGAAGCTTGCCTTTACCTCTCCGGGTCCATACCAGGGTGTAAGCTGGTGACTGTGGTGGGGGTACAGTTCAGGTTGTAAGTTCTCATATTGGTCATACAAGTCACATGCACAAAAAACACAAACAGAAATATGGACTAGAGAAGATTTATAACTTAGTTTCTAAAGGATTCTCTTTTGGGATGGTACAAATGCACTTCTGTGACAAAAAAAACCCCAAAAAACATATCTTTCTTATCTCTTTACCTGGCTCTTTGCGGTACAGATAAAGCTGATTGTCGAGCCAACCCTCACAGTCTGGGATTTGGGCTCTTCCACTGTCACCTCGATAGGTTTAGATGGAGTCGCTAGGGAGACGACAAATGATTTGTTTAAATATTTGACTTTTAGGAGGAGTAATCAAAACTCCACATGCCAAGAATAAACAAATTATTCTAAAGCACTTCCATGTGATGAAACATGGATATAAATACAGTTAACAGAGTATTGGGGGAGCCCGTTACACGCACATGTGACAACAATTTCAGCCCGGCTCCTGTTGGTGTTCCTCTGGTCTCTGCAGGTACAAATGTACACTCCAGCATCGATACCATGGACACTGGGGAAGTACAGCTCTGCTCCTGTGGATACAAGTCAGACGTGTGAGATTAAGATAACCTGTTGTCAGATGTGATGCCTGAAATACAAAACATAATGTTCAAATTCTGCACGATAAGGAGGGATAATTATGCAGTACCTTGTCTGCGTCGGTCTGCCGTGCTGGAGATGGGTAGTCCATCCTCTCTGGACCAGTAGAAGTAGTGTGGAGGAGGGCCAGACACCTGACACCTCAAAGTGACAGAGCTACCCGGGGAGGCCAGGACTCTTTCTGGATAAATCTTTACCACCAAAGATGCAGCATCTGTAAAGTGCACAAATCATACACACTCATCAGGAAAAGTCCAAAATATTAATGGTAAAGGAACTTTAAGCAGTTAAATCCTAACAAAAAAATGTCCCTACCATCATATGGCCGACACTTTTCCCTTGCTTGCGGGTTGCCAACATATCCAGGAGCACAACTAATACAGAACAAACAGTTAGGCACAATTTTTTGCTCACTTAAAAATCTGACTAATGATGTTTGCGGTTATTTTGACATGTTTATTATTTCAGTCAACAATAATGAAAAGCTTACCGCTCACAGTACTGGCCAGTGTAGCCAGGCAGACAGGCAGTGCACTGATAACCTCCGTTTCCAAGGCTCTCACATGTAGGAGAGAATCTGTGACAGGGGGTTTTCATAGTCGTAAGTTTGTCTGAGGTGAATGATTTCTGTGCTAAACCTCAGGGGTTCATATTATCGATATAATTATTTCTAAATATATACATATATTGCAAGGTTGGCTGGGTATCAGAGGCTGAATACATTGCATTTAAAGGGTAGTAAGTTCTGTTGCTGAATTGTGAAATGTCATGTTGGACACTAGGATTAATAACGGATATTAAGTCCAGGATATTAAAGTCACATTTTCTGTAAACAAGAGCGACTAAGCCGGATGCCAGCTTGTCTTCAGCTATAAATGGAGCTGGAATGTGAGGTCTTGGTATCCGTGCCAGTACTTACTGGTTGTCTGGGTCAGTGTGAGGGCAGGCACATGGCTGGCAGTCCTCTGGAGTTCCAGCAGTGGGGTCACCAAAGAAACCAGGGACACACTGCTCACAGAGCTCACCCTGAGTGTTATGCAGACAGCTCTGAAAAGAGAAACATGTGCTTAGAGCTCTGACTGTTAGGAGGCTAGAATGCTACACAAATGAAATGCTTCATACAGTGCAGATGCCAGTCTCAGGGTGGCATGAGTCAGAGTGACCATTGCATTCACAGAGTTCACAGTGGCCCAAGTATAGTCCACCTCCAGTGCGAGTGTATCCAGGTGCACAGTCCTGAAACAGACAAAGTGTCATTGAGAAAACAAACATGAACATGAAAGACTTTACCTTAGGGTAACACATAGTTATTATAGCATTAGAATCCAACAAGAACAAACCTGGCAGGAGAGTCCTTGGTATCCGGAGGGGCAGCGGCACTGTTCCACCTCCAGGGCCTGAGCTAAGCCGCTGTAGTTAGGCACAGCCACCTCCATGTTGATGTCAGAGATACTAGAGGAGCGCACCTCAGTGGAGTATGATGCACGAATGAGGATATCATCAAGATCAGCCAGAACCATCATCAGATGCTCTCTTGTGGCGGGCATTCCATCGGGACGGTTCCAGTATTCCTTTATTATAAAAAAGTTTTATTTTTTTAATAATGTTTTGCAAGTTTGATAAACCAATAGTGTAGACTCATTTTTTTTTAAATTTAACTCAAAGAGAGCAGCTGCTTTCTTTCCTATCTTCTGTTTGCCATGTTTGCTGAGTTGTTTACTCACCTCCCTGAAGACAATCTCAAACTGTTGAGTCTCTCTGCTTCCAGGCTGCCTTCTGTTCCAAGGCTTACGCGCTACCAACGTGATGTCATTACCCTAAGGGAACAACAATGACAGGTGAAGAAACACTACAAATACAAGTAACTCAAAAGATCCAGAGGCATAAATACTCACAATAATCTGGACATCAGCATCATCCAGCAGTGTTCCCCTTGGACCAGCCACATAGGAGATGGTGTACTTCAGTTTACCGCCATATGAACCCACCTGTAACAGTTCACAAGAAAGATGCTTTAGATCTTTCGCCAAGAACAAATGATGAGACAGAAACATCCAATGGGTGGAAGACTCAATACTATGTGTACTTACAGAAGCACAGACCACAGTAAAGACACAAATAAGCTACAGTACATTTTATTTGTGACAGTACAACACTGAATGTGGTTCCTATATTTGATTCACAACAACTGAAATCAAAGTGCTTGACAGGATAAACAAAAGTGTACACTTAAATGGGACCCTTATTGCTGTTTTACACACTGTGCTTTAGGTCAGGAGGAAAAATGGACAGGGGGCAAATATATTCAGACTTAGGCGGCAGGAAAGGTGAATGTCTGACAAATAAAAAGGGTTGCATATTTTCAGTGCCCTCCTTGGGTTGACCGAAGGTCATGAGGGAGCGCTGCCAAGTGATTACAGTTACCTTTTCCCCTGTGAACTGCGCTGGGAGCTGCCAGTAGAGCAGATCATCCTTGTGCAAGCTGAAACCTTTGTAGACCAGAGCGTACTGAGAGGCAAAGGAACGAAGGAGAGGCATGAGATAAAACCAAGGACAGAGAAAGACGGGAGTCAAAAGAAGCAATGCAAGTAGCAGGCAAGCATGGTGAAGAGTGGGCCAGAACTAATATGTGACATGTCCCTGCATCCTGTGGTGTGCACACCCCTATTACAGTTTGTATTCTGCTCCTGACAAGTTGATAACAGCACACTGGGCTTTGTCTGACAACCAAAACAACTGCTCCCACTCTCAATAATTGGAAAATGACAGTTTGAGATGTGCTTTGCTAAGAGACTGCGTTAAAACAGACAATTGTGTAATGACAGGCTATTCTAAAACCATGTTACACTCAAATACAGTGGACAATTATAGTGTTCCTTGTGACAGCGCAAGTAGGCGGTACATATCAAACAAAAGAAAAGTACCACCCAGACAAATTTTAAATAATACATTTTTCTCATAGCATGGCATGTTTTAATACTGCATTAGTTTCTTTTTTCATTCTGTTAGTGATATCAAAACACATTAACTTCCTGAACCAAGTGGCAGTTTATTATTAACTTTCTATTAGATTAGCCTTATTATTTATTTAGTCGGTCACTCATCATGCTACTGTCTACCTTGTCTCCTGAAGAACTAACGGTGGTCTTGCTCAATGTGTTCTTGCTCTGATGACCATCAAGGGAAGATAAACACAACAGGACAGTGAGACAACAGATAGAGAGGAACGCTCTTAAACCCTGGACAATCTCCGACAGTGTACCTGAACACGAGAAGCCTGGCCTGGGGAGTAGGGCTGGGGTCTAGTGGGTCTAACTGAAGTTGAGAGACCAGACGGAGGGGAAGGGGGGCTTAGGTTACGTAATGACCATTTAAGCGAAGAGGAGGAGGTAGTTGGGACCCGAGATGATGAAGCAGACGATGAGGAGAAATAGGAAGATTTAGACTTTGAGAAGGGAAAGAATTCAGGAGAAGCGCCTCGTCCGTGTGAGAAATTAGACATAAGTGCCCAGACTTCATCATCCAGGTGCCTGAACTGACCCTGAGGAAGAAGAGAGGGGGCCCCAGAGACACAACAGACAAGCCCAAGGTTTAGAAATGTATAATATTATGTTGGAATAGATCCCATCATGCTTTTTACCACATGAGCTCTGGTGAATTATTTACTCTATTAAGGGACTAACTTAAACACATGACCTATCACATTCAGTAGACTTTTCATGCCAATTCTGTTTCACATTCATGCATATACAAGTTATACTGATTGTCCTGCAATGTGGCAAATCTTCATGCTGAACAATCATTGTTGGTTTTCCACAGATATAACAAATTTGTGAGTGTGTTAAAACACTCACAGAACACTTTTGCTAAAACACTCTGTGGACCAAATACCTGTCCAGCACGTTTAGATCTTTGTGGGGTTTTGCGTTCAGATGCCATAAGTTTCCAAATGGAAGCGTCTTTCTTTAACTGCTCCTCTGGCAAGTTTGAGCTACTCTAGTGATCGTGGATAAAGCAGACTCTTTGATCACTTTCCTTATCACTGAGCTGGTATTCGGGAGTGCAATGGCAATGTTATTTGTTATGAAGTTTTGTAACGGACCATTAATGCTCAAACTGTTCACACGTCAATGCCCAAGGGATGTGGAGCAAAATTAAATGGTGGTGCAATTGAGTGTTAGACAGGATTGACTAGAGACACGTGATGGCCATTGCAGCACAAAATGCCATGCTATAAGGAAATAATGCTATAAAAATCAAGCAATATCACCACATTATGCACCCATATGGAAGAAATGTGAAAATATAAACATGAGGTATGGCATTACACAAAGGCACTACACATGCTTCAGAAGACTTTAAATTACTGCAACAACTTGACATCCTCTGACTGACTTTACTGTACCTGCTCTGCTCGCTTTGAACGAGAAAAGAAAGATTCTTTCTAAAAAGAGTGAAAGGGTAAAAAGGCGATTAAGCACGAGAACCTTTTTTGTTTGGATTGATCCTATGAAAAATGAAAAATGAAAAGGACACAAATAAGAAGCACTTGACAAAGAAGAAATCTTCACAAATCTACTAGAAGAGAAAAGAAAAATCAAGTAGAAAACGGCATGACCAAGGTAGAACTTGGAACTTGTTTGTCAGTGGTCTGTGCGTTATGTCTACAATACTGACCTTGTCTCCCTGGTAGACTCCAGGAAGCTGCCAGTATTGAGGTTCCTGTCCTAGGTAATCAAAGTTGCTGTAGGATAGTTGAGTCCCTTCAGTGGAAACCTCCACAGTGAAGCCTGTAGAAACACGACTGGTGCGCTGACGGTTCACCAGAGCGAATCCCTGGAAGTTCCCTGGAGTAAAGCTTGTGGTCACCTGAACGATAACAATTTGTAGATATATTATGATTATGTGATGCAAAATAAGGTGCATATAAATTTTGAGATGGGTTCTGCAGTGGTGATGTTTAAGTCTGTCTAATACCACTAGCCAGCACTTACCAGGTCTCTGTAATATGTAGAGCTGTAACACTGGTGAGTGACACCCATACAGAAACAAGAAAGGCAGCCATCTTTGTTTTGCGGGCTGAGATGGAAAGATCCTGGTTTGCAGCTTGAGCAGGATGGGCCTTCAACATTCATCTGCGACATAAGTGCCATCAGTTAGATAAAAGGCAAGCAAGGCCAAAAAGTGCAAGTGCAATATATTACACATTAATTCACCTTGCAGCGGCACAAACCACCAGGGCAACCTTCGGTTCCACTTTGATCGCAGTTGTAGCAGTTACCTGTAGCAGGCAGGCCAAGACAGGAGTTTAAAAAAAACGACAACTCAATGATAATACTGTTACACCTGAATTTTATATTTTGTTTTGAGTCTTTTTAGTATTACCGTTCAGTGTATTGTCACGAGTGCACCTCTGTCCAGACAGTGGGTTACCTATGTATCCTTGAGCACATCTGAAACAGACATACAGTATAAGGAGTAAATATTTCCAGAAAAGGAGGATACATAATTTATCCCAAAGAACAATGAGGCAGGAAGCTTGGAAGTCTGCTCGGGGTGATACATTTGATGAATTTTGTTCTTGAAAGGGCCTTCCTCACCCCCAGTAGACCAGAACAAAGGACTGACTCATTCAGACAAGAGGCATCCAACGCAGCAAAAGCACTGACTAAATTAACCCAAAAACCCCACAATGAGTTGCCCACAAATGCCCCAGAAACAAAAGAATGCAAAAGATGCCCAGAACTATTGATTCCTATAAGGAGGGTCTAAAACTGAACACATTCAAAACACACCCTGAAAACTAGACTAGACTAGAAGAGAAGATGAAAACCAAAGACTACAACTAAGCAGCTAAGAAAAAAAACACACACCAGTCTTTTGCTTTTAACCCAAGCAAGCATTGGCAGTGCCACCAAAGCAAGGCAGACCTTCTCCCTGTATGTACCCTCTGTGGGTCTTACCTCACCTGTCATCTGGCAGGTCCAGGACAACGATAAACCCACCGGTGTGAAAGGCTTTCAACTTTCTTTAAAAATGCTTGTTTGTGCTTAGTCTGATACATAAAACTGATTCTAGTCAAAATGGTGGTAGATTTTTTTTTAAAACACCTTTTAAAAATACATTGTAAACAGTATACATATGAATACAAGTAATAAAAATGCATTAATACAAGCCAAAAAAGTACAGGGTAAAGAAATTATATTGGGAAGCCATTATGTGGATGTATGAAAGGCCCGTGAGATAAATAGTAAAAAAAACAAAAAAAAAACATGATCCTCACATGTTGATAATTATAGAGACAAGGGTGATGCTTAGGTGAGCTGAGGTAGTCATAACAAATGGACAAACAGGTTACAAATTAAAAGAATCACAAGTTTGGTTGGCCTCTTAAATGGTTTAAAAGGAAATCATTTAAGATAATCAGATTTGGACATTGTGTACAGTCTGTTTACAGATTTGAAGAACCGAGTACCACCAGTGGTTTGCAAAAGGATAACAAACTCATACACTTGGCATTTCCTTTCATTTATAACCCATGTGTACATTAGAGGTATGAATGCTATTATATCTCTTCATGGCAGAGTTTGGTGCAGTAAGTATAACTGACATAAAATATGCCTTTAATAAAAGCCATTCATATCGTAGCGTTTAACAACAAAGCATCAGAGCAACATTAAATAGAAAAGTGTTTCAAATGAACTGCCTTCATAAAACTTAATGTTGTTGCAGTGGGTGATATAAATAAAAGACTATGAATACTGTGTAAACAAAAGAAGAAAATACATAATAAGCAGTTATTGTCTTTTTTGTTCTAATTGTCAGGGATAATTTTTATAGGAATGGCCAGCCTTCCCAGAACAACATGAAAAAAAGCATCTTGATTTTTATTCTGTTTTGAAGTCTTCTGATCTCCCTGTAAAAGCCGTAATAGGTCAAAAAAACTGGGATTCTGATTCTGTTTGTGTTGGGGTTTGGGAGCAGATTTCAATTTTCTTCTGACCACTGAGTTTGTCTTCTTCTTTACTGTAGTAGTTTTGGTTTTTGGAGGAGAGGTACCTTTTACTGCTTTGTGAGACCTTTGTCTAACAGTTGGAGCTTTGGGTGGGCTTGACTTCTTCCTCAAAGTGGTAGTTTTAGATGGTTTTGTGGTTGAAACTGTGCCTCTCACAAAACTCTTTCTTTCATTAGATGACGATACTAATTTATGAGTCTCCTTTTCACGGCGATTAACCTTGTTTTCCATTGAGGAGCTTGGTAAATTGCTTTTAGAAGGCTGCTGCTGGTTCTGCTTTGGTTCAGGTGCATCTGATCTAAAGGCTTGTTACGCTGTCCGTTGTTACTGTTTACTGGCAGTGCTGAATCTTTTTTATTGACCTTTTTAGGAGACTGCTTATGTGGCTGGGGTGATCTAGAGCTGTGAGAGGGTGGGTCAAGTTGAAATTTAGTAACTGTTACATCATTAACTGGCTTTGAATGTGTTTGAACTGGCTTCAGAACTTGTTTTACTGTAACTGGAGATTTCTTGCCTGCTGTTTTCTTTGGTTCAGGCTTTACTTTTGTATTAGGTTTAGATTTGGAACTAGCAGTAGGTGATGTAGTAGTTAATAGTGTGCTAGTACTTGTAGAGGTAGACCTAGTTGAAACATGAGTTTTTGGCTGCCTTGTAACTACAGGCTTAGTGAGTGTGGACGAGTTATGTTTACTAAACCTACCACTATTCTGAGAAACAGTGCTGGGTTTGATGGTAGGGACACCTGGGGTAGGAATGCTCTTAGCCACAGTGGCTCGCCTAGTCAGTGTTTTTTCCGTGGGTTTTATTTTGCCAGGAGGCTGTGTTGAGTAAAATGGCAGAGCAAGTGGGGGCAAAGGCTTTATATCTTGGGTAGAACGAGAGATTTGTCTACGCTTGAACTTGTTCATCTCCTGAGCCAAAGCTGTGAAACCATCTATCAAAATCTCCAGCCTTCCTTCGAGTCTGCTGAGACGGTCCTCCATGTTCATGTAGCTGTTCTCAAGCTCTGCAACCTTCTTGTTTTTCTCCACAGCTGAATGGAGAGCAATGAGCTGCTTCAACTGGGAACTGAGGTGAATTTGCTGTCCGTGCAAAGAACGGATGTCTTCTTTCATATCAAGAGTGTTGCTTTCCAGCATGCTCAGCCGTTGGTTAAACCTGCTGAGATGGCTGCGAAGCAGATGCTGGAAGCTGGAGTCTCTAGCCTCTGGGCTTGGTGTGAAGCGAGGCGGAAGCCTGGGAGCTAGGTTATTGGGAGTGTAGATGACTTTCGTGATCCGAATGGAGGGTGTTGTCCGACGAGATGAAGCAGTAGTCCATTTTGGTGAGACAGCTGTTCTTATTGTTGTCACAGTGTCATCATCGTCATCATCTCCGCTACCAGAGTCTATTTCTTTCTCCCAGCTAAAATTGAATACAGCTTCAGCTCCACATCCAACAGGTAAGAAGTCCTCTAGCTGCTTGTCTAGGAGTGGATCCCCGCAACTGTCTGCAGACGGCATCTCTTCTCTTAATGTCAAAACAGCAAAATCAGGCAGGATGCAGCCAGTCGTTCAATAATAAATGCTAAAATATGTGTACTTATCACCCAAGTCACCTCACCATCTTTGCCCTACGAGTGACAAAGATTAACTAGACATGTGAACTCATAAATGCTACGCCTACATTTATGTTGTTGAGATCTGAAAGAGACAAATGGTCTGAGCAGAGATTTGGCTGCCAGCAAGGCGCAAAGCTGAAGCAATAAGCAAAGCCTGTAAGCACAAAAACCTTCAGAAATTAAAAGCAAGACTGAAAAGAATAGAAAAGAGTTGAATGATGATTTTCTTCCACCTACCACCTCAATACATGGATTTGATTCTTTTCCACAAACAACATACAGTGAAACCAAAGAAGGACCCCCTAATGACTTATAGAAACAACCTCATATTTACAAACCAATATTTAACACAACAAGTCTTCATGGGTGGTGTTCCCCATTGATCCACTGACACTGTTAAAATGTAGCTGGTTTGGAAATACAAACCAAAAAGACATGCTTTCACCCCTTTCCTGTGAATGAAACCAGTGGATGCTAGTGCTAATAACAGTAACATCTCTTTTGACCCTGGCCCGCCCTGCCCCCAAAACACTGAGCAATGTCCAGAAGACCCTGACAGAGAGACGGAGTAAAAAGAGAAGACAGGAAAAGACAGATGTACCTTTCACATCTACGGCCAGAGTAACCAGGGGGACAGCTGTCACATGTAGGCTGCCCATCAGTGTCCAAGTAGCAGGTTGCTGAGAATCTGCATAAATTGATTAAGATTTACAATGTATTAATTACCAGCATATATATACATACAGTATATTCGCTAAACAAGAATTGTTTTGAGACGGAAACTTACTGGTTACTTGTTGAAGTTCCAGGACAGGGACAGGGTTGGCAAGTCTGAGCATCACCTCTAGCAGGGTTTCCATAGTAACCAGTTTCACAGCGGTCACACCTTGGGCCAGCAGTGTTATGAAGGCATTGCTTTTGGGCAGGACACAGAAAAACATATGGTTTGATCTGTGAAATAGCTGAATATGAAGTACTGTCTGCAGCGTGTTTCCACATGTCCAGATTTGCCAACAGTCATTGCTGAGATCAAAGCCCATCTGAGGGGGAAATGAAGAAGGATAAACTCACCAGACATGCCCCAGTGTCAGGGTCACAGCTGCTGGCATGACCGTTGCAGTCACACCTCTCACAAGTTCCCAGGTAAAGACCAGAGCTTGAGCGGGTATAACCTTCAGCACACTCCTGCAACAGCATGGAAAAATACCTCAATTAGGCAAACAAGTGGCAACAAGGACAATTATGCCCTTCCAATTCAGCAAAATACAATTATTGTAATGATCTCTAAAATGCAACATATGAAACTTTCCATTAATAGTCTTCAAAATACAACCTGTTTCATAAAATAATGATAGTGTACATACAAGTGAAATTTCTACTTGTGCATACCTGGCAAGATGGCCCTCTGTATCCCTGAGGGCAGGCACACTCTTCTACCTCCAGAGCACGTTCATTACCGGTGGAGTGAGGAACAGCAATATCCATTCTGATATCTGAAATACTGAAACACCAAATTTAAGATAACACTAGATGAAGAAGAAGATAATATTTATATAACAAAAAAGTATGATAAAGAACTGATGTTTTTGCTTTCGGGGTCTCTCTATACCTGGTTTCAGCCATTTGGTCTGCATAGGTGGCTCTGATCATGAAGACAGTGATATCAGCAAGAGCCATCAAAAGATGTTCCCGTGTGCAAGGTTGCCTATCAGCCCTTCGCCATGCAGACTGCCAAAAGGATGCCATAAACAAAAAATTGTCAAATAATGCTAAGAAAAGTTAAAATATAGAACTCTAGTATTCTAAACCCACCTCCCTGAAGGTCACAGTGATGGTTTGTGAAACACGTGGCTGTGGCTTGGTCTGAGAGTGGTGTTCCAAAAAAATGCCATTGCCCTGGAGAAGCACATCTGGCTGACCGTCAATTGTCAGTGAGCGCTGCCTTGGCTCAAAGCGCACAGTGTAGCGAAGCTCTCCACCATAAGCTGTCACCTGGAAGTAGCAATGTAAAAAAGAAGGTAATCTGAACAGTTCAGAGGTGTAATGGTGGAAAGGTATTTCACCCCTGTAATAATGCAGGGTAAGTCACAAGACAGCCTTATTGCCATGACTGAGAAGGTTCAAAGGAAGCTTCTTGTCTAGATTTGTGCAGCCTTTTCACTCAGCAACATGTTGAGGCATGACTAGACTGTAAGACTGAGCAGAGAAATCATACCTGACTAAGATTCAATGAAATTCAAAACACTTTATTTGTCCCCGAAGGGTAATTCAAAGGGCAGACTGCTATTTCATTTACTCGCATTTCTAGGCTATCTTATTTTTGGTCATCTCTTACCTTATCTCCCCTGAACCTCCCTGGTAGCATCCAATAGTAAATATCATTGTCAACATTAGAGAAGGAGCGGAAGACAGTTTCAGAGGTGCCCCTCAGAGTGACGCCTTCGGAAATAGTTTTAGTGTTGGCACTGTTGGTCAGGGTAAACAGTTGCCCATCAACTCCGCCATGCACCTATGGACACAGACATTTATCATGGAACAGACCGTTTATCTGGAAAATTGTATTACCACCTACTTCACCACAATCACTATTTGTACACGGAATCCCCCTTTTTAGCATCTAAATAGTAAATGCTGATACAGTGTGGCTGTAAAAATATTGAGTCAAACCTTACCAAAAATACCAAAAATATTTACCCCTCCTTAAAGCCTTCAAAGCTTAGTAACCTACTTGATCTCTTTTCCAAGAGGAGCTGGCGCACTGTTTGGTGACGCCCATACAGAAACACTGCAGACAGCCGCTAGGGTTGGCCTCTGAAAGGTGGAAGAAGCCAGGCTTGCATTCATCACAAAGAGCGCCTGCCACATTGTTCTGCAACATACACACATAGACAGAAATGTAAAACACAGTACATAAGTTTTATTTATTTATTCTTTATCTAACCAGGTAGGTCCATTGAGAACCAATTCTCATTTAAAATGACGACCTGGTCCCATGTGTGAGGGGGGGGGCTATTGTACAAGTCTTTATATCTATCTGCTTGGTAAAGATGACATCAATAAATAAAAAATAAGCAAAGTCAGCCTTGCAAGCCACAATTGAACTTTATATTTACCTTGCAGTTACAGGATCTGCTGCTGGAGCTGATGGTTCCTCGGTTATCACATGTGGTAGCTGGGGAAAAAAAGAAGATGAATAGGAGATGACATGTGCATACCTGAGCCATGATCACATACTACTGTAACACTACAGGGAAAAGGCCGTGTGGTAATTATTGCACAAGGTAAGGTAAGACATTACTGGTCCAGCTTCTGTTGATTTCATTCATGGCACATCTAATATGTACTGTAATTATGGAATACTCACTGGAGGAAGGAACACATTTTCCATTGGGCTGAAGTGGGTTACCCTGGTAACCAGGAGCACACCTATACAATAGGAATTTAGACTTAAGTTTTTTATTATAAAATTATTTAAAAACACAATTTAAAAAGATATAGTTAATTAATCTCTCACTTTTCACAGCGTCTTCCGGTGTAGCCAGGCCTACATGCATCACATGTTGCCTGTTGGTCAACGTCCAAGAAGCATGTGTCAGAAAATCTAAATAAAAATAAATAAATAAAAATATATATTCAACCATTCAAATGAATGAAACAATACATAGTGATGCCCTTGTACAGATTCTCTAGGCTCCCACATTATGAGTATAAATGTGTGTGGCCTGGGCGAGGCAGTAATTGCACCTTCTTGAGGTCTCGTAGTATGGACAGGGGCAGGGCTTGCAGTCGTCGGAGCGACCTCTGGTTGGGTCACCAAAGAAGCCTGGTCGACACTTATTGCACTGAGGCCCCTCTGTGTTGTGTTGGCAGCTCTGTGGAAATGCAAACACATTGGTCATTCTCACACATGGATGCCACCCAAAATAAATTTTCCTTTTTTGTAAAATTGTTTAAATGCTTCTTGCTAAGAGTGGCATAAATTGATATGGAACAGATGTATACACAGTAAAAATAAATTTGTTTAATCAAGGACACTGCTTGATAATTGGAAGTAAATAAGGGTAATGACTATGCAGATAAATGTTCTATTTAATCCCCACTAACCTAACTTTTATTTACTTTATTTAAAAAACTGGAAATTACATCTGTCAATGAGAGATATTGTTGTTCATGGGGAATTACCAGACAATGTCCGCTGATAGGATCACAGGCACTGGCATGTCCATTACAGTTACACCCTGCGCAGGTGCCAAGATAGTGACCCCCAGGAACACGCTCAAAACCAGCTGAACACTTCTCACAGGATAGGCCCGTATATCCAGGAGGGCATCTGAAAACAGGGGATGCCATAAATATATGGTAACCAAATCCAAAACAAATCAAATCCCTGAGAAATTAGACAAACAAATCAAAGCAGTGTGGGGCTCTCTTATCACAAGCCCAAGAGGTTTGTTCCTACCTGCACTCTTCTACATCCTTAGCATGACCCCCAGTTCTGAATTCTACAGAGGTGGTATCCATGATAATGTCACTGAGCGCCACACTGACCATTTGCTTATCATAGATGGTGCGAATGTGAACACTATCCAAATTGGCCAGAGTCATCATGAGCTCCTCCCTACTCACGGCCAAACCACTGGAGTGCTGCCAGTTTTGCTAAAATAAAAAAAGTAGTTTAACGCATATAGCCATGTATTGTGTCTTTTATTACTTCTGCTGGATTGTTTCTTAAAATGCTGGAATATTGTGTGTAAATTGCTATTGTAAGACTCACTTCAGTGAACTTGATTTCCTTAGAGTTAAGCTGTGTAGCAGGAGTGGGGCTACCTCTTCGGTACACAAGCCGGCGTCCATTTCCAACAATTATTACATCAGGCTTCTCCACAGGCTCAGGCAAACCATGACCCAATGTGTAACGCACTTTATACTTCAGTGACCCTCCATATGAGTCAATCTAAACCAATGAAAAAAGAATGTAATTTCTTAATGATTTCTAAATGATTGAAGATTCAAATGTTTACCTTGTTGCCAAGAAACCGCCATGGTAGCGTCCAGAAAGAGTCATGGTCGACAAAACGTCTAGATAGATCCACAAGCTGGAACTCTCGCTTCGTTGGATCAATGAGGAGCTGAGTGGAAGAGAGAGGGGGAGTTCCTGGCCTTGATGGGAATGTGACATTTACACCTGAAGAACAATAAAGTTATATTAATTAGGATGTTTTGTACAATATCAATGGGATATTGTAATAGCTTAGATCAGTGCCTTTGTAGTCTTCCTCCTCAGTAAAACGCAAGCTGATTTGGTCACGGTAGCGGCCAGTTGCTTTGCAGTTTTTTACAATGCCAGAACAGAAGCAAGACACACATCGACCCTCAACACTAAACTGGCCATCAGGGCAGTTTCCTGCAAAAACAAAGCTTTTTTAGTTCATTCATTTGGAAAAAGTTATTTTTGTGAGTTGTATCCTTGGACCTCAGATGCAAAAGTAAGGGTCCCTACCAAGGTTTGAAGATGACGTCAGTGTAAGCACTCCATCCGGAATACCAAAAACTAAGCCTTTAGCATTTATGGCCTCACAGGTATATGCTCCCTGATCTGTCTCTTTCACATCCTGAATGGTCAGTGTGCCACGGCCATCCACACTTGTCATGGTTATCCTAGGAAGACAAATGGATAGTATTTTTTAGGAGAGAAAAGCTCAACATTGTGCCATAGTGTGCATGTGTTAAATATGTGATATACTGTCACAGCAAGAAACTAACAGACATCTAATGCATCTGCTTAACCACACATAGCAGACTACACCCAGTATGATCGTTCTGAGACAGCAACCTCGTGAAGATTATTTTCAGCCCCGGAGTTCATGATTGCTGTAACCACAGGATTCTCAGTAATTAGAGTCACAGGTCTTAATACAAACATTAGGGAGTGAATGCTAAGACAGGAAACACACACACACACAGTGATAGAATAATCAAATGCCAGGTGAGAAAATTGCTTAGAAGGCAAAACAATGGTCCTTTCCGAGTCTTTATCGCCTGCTCTGCTACAGAGCAATTAAAATTTCATCAGAAGCACATGTGTTCCTGAAATCATGCCCAAAGACTGCAACATATGTTTCTCCAAACTGAGCCTCAACATCAACAACAGGGTGGCTTTAGTTTTAGTGTTCAGTAGATTTATTTTTTCCACAAATGCTTGATATAATGACAGACCAGATGTTATGAGTGTGAGAATTGTCTTAAAAATTATTCAAGCCCACCTGGCACTGGCTGGAATGTGTCCCCAGTTGAGTCTCCAGGTAATAATGGGGGTGGGCACTCCGACAGCCCGACAACTGAACGTCACAGTCGACCCCCGTGCCACCTCAATGGACTCTGGAGGGCTGGTCACCGAGGGAGGTGCTTTAAAGTGTTAAAAAACATTAAAACCGTTAAGCCACTCATAAATTGCCCATTTACCAAAAGCTGGCATGGGTCAAAAATGAGCAAATGAGCTCATTTCTGGTGAAGCTCATAAAAATGGCTAAAAGTCAAAGGACATATAATTCTCAGCTATGGACGGACAAATCCCTTTTAGTTCCCAGGAATGGATTTCCTACACACAAAAAGCTCAGTGTCTCACGTGTGTGAAAAGAGTCTGCAAATTAGTCACAGCATACAAAGGAACTCAGAGGGTGATTATTGAGAAGTGCAGAGGGAAAGTGCAACAAGGGAGAAAAAAAAATGACAGAAATGTTTGTGTGAGAGAGAAAGAAAGATTGTAAGTGCAGACAGCTGCTGGTGTGAGACTTACTGCAGCTGTACTCATCCGAGCGGTCAGGGCAGTCTGGCTCTTCATCACACTGGTAACTAGCTGGGATGCAGGTGCGATCGCTCAGACATTCAAACTGCTCCGGCGCACATCTGTCACTAGGACCCTTGGTAGCTAAAGGTAATATAAATTGGAAATTTACAGTAGGTTGTAATCACTCAACAAACAAAGCAGTTTCAAGGCCAGGAAGGCTACAACCTCAATAAAATGCTAAAAGTATAGTAACTTACGACAATCTAGTTCATCCGAGTTGTCCTCACAGTCGTTGTCTCCATCACAACGCCATAGTTTTAGGGCACAGCGACCATTTTTGCACTTGAACTCGTTGGGCTCACATGGAGATGGTGTACCTGTTGATAAATGTAAGTTATGTAAAGATAACTTGAGTGCTACTGCTAGAATGAAAGAACACACAAAGAAACAGCTGTGTATCTTACCACATCGAAACTCATCACTGCCATCGGAGCAGTCCCTCTGACCATCACAGATATAGTCACGAGGGATGCACTCTCCACTCTGACATGTGGCTTGATCTGCTCTGCAAGGTCCAGGCAGCCTAGTGATCTTTTTCCCAGGGGTAGTTGTTGTAATAGGGACAGGAGTGACTAAATAAGAAATTTGATAAGGTTAGTCAATTGTATAGTGTTTTTAAGGAACAGAATTTACACCTGCGCTCTAAAACCTTTACAGTCCCTTTTGTTTTATTGCTGGTTCTCTTGGAAAGATCACACATCCAGCCAGTGCTTTATGCCTTTGCTGAACAAGTCAAAACCTGCCAGCAGGCCAAACTGAAGCCACTCACCAACACAATTGAGCTCATCACTCAGGTCTCTGCAGTCTGGTCTGTTGTCACACAGGTATTCCATCAGGATACATGTTCCGTCATCACACCTATGCTCATCCGACATGCAGGGTCTGATGCCTGGGGTTACTAAAAAGCGGATGTCAAAAGTTCAAACAGGCAAGCCATCCCAAAAATTCAGCCAACAGTACACAGCACAGCACGGGTAACAGGTTAAAAATGAAAGATTACTAGTGCACGTTCCATACAGTCCTTGAGATTGACATTAAATCTATGACTGTAACTGCCACATGTTGAGTTGACTATTGATGTTTCCTTGTTCCACTTTCAAATGGATGTATAACATTTTCAAATTAATAAATGTAGTCCAACTCAAATGAACACTCCTAGCTGTTTACTGTTTACCAACCCCTAAGGTTAACTAATGTCTGCTTCATTTTTTGTAAGTAAACAAAAAGCTCCTGGTGTCTGTAGCTGGTTAAACTCCCAGAATCATAAGGCAAAAAGGTCAAACACATGCCGTGCATATGTAATTCTTGTTCAAGAAAGTATTCTAGTCTATGTTGCATTGCACTCATTCTAGAGCACATACAGCACCATGCAGCAAGCATGGTGTAGTACAAACCTGGAACTGCTATGGGTTCCACTGAAGGTGGAGGTTGAGCTACAAATTACAGACAAATATTAATGACACCGCCTAACCCTTCAGTGAAATGTATGTCCTGATATGATGCAGTGTATAACATGCAGGTGGCTGACATCTTACCTTCTCCGAGACGTCTGAACTCAAAGCCCTGGACAGATGTGATGTAGGAAGCAATGGCTCCTTCTTTAACCACACTGTAAAGCACGCTGCGGATCTGCTTGTCGTTGCTGTTGTAGTCAGAACCCACATCCAACTCCACAAATATATCCACGCCATTGCCTCGTACCACCTTTCTGCAATGGCAGAAAAAGTACAGGGTACTGTACACTCTTGATAAATTTTATGCCAAATTACAATGCTAGATCTTGGAAAGAAAACTTATCTGACCAGGTAAGACACCCTGACAGCAAAAGCACATAGCTGCTGTATACAGTTTCAGTGCCACAGTGTGATTTAATGGACATGTGCTCTTACTTGATAAGGACAACGCTGACTGTCTGCACACCTGGAATCTTGTTGTACTCTGACTCCAGCTAAAGAAAGACAGCCAGATATAGTTAAATTGGCTTGAAACAAATCCTAGTTTTATTTTAAGTGAGTTCACACACATAAATCACACGCAGGATCCTCATAAGGCAGAGACAGTATTAACATTTGTGTTCTTTACTTGACCAACATTACATAAATGTTTGCTGACTAGAAACGTACCGTGTCAACCACTGCGTCAGAAACCTCAATGAAGGAGGGAGAGAAGATATCGTCAAAGTCTGGGGTCCAGACAAGGGAGTCCGTGAAGTTGACAAGTGCTCTGTAATAAACTAGAAACACAAGTGGAGAGAAGATTATGTTAACAATACCACACAATAAAAAGGGCAACCACAGACTACGCTTTATTGTCCATCTGTCTTTGCTATATTAGATCAAGTGGCAAAATCTAATAAATACAATAAGCCATATGGTGTGTAAAATATTAACCTTGGGACAGCCTTGGGTTTCAGAGGGAAAGGAAAAGGGAAAGTTCAAGAGCATTACTGTGGTTTACATAGAAGCCACATCCAAATTATGGCATCTATTTCCACATCGCAACTGCGGTCAGATGTGTACTAAAACAACTGTGTTGCAGCACATGTCAGCTTTAATAAAAGTAAAACACTGAGTCCATAGTCAAATAAAACATACACTTTAGTCCTGCATAACACATTTTATAAGTTCAGAATAATCAAGTATAATAAGTCAAAATAGTAGGGCCATAGGTTTTCCCCAGATTTCCCAAGTGAACTCAGAGGTTTGGAAGGTAGGTGGGAGTTTGAGTCAGCATCACAACTGTGCTAGTGGCTTGAGAAGAAAGAAAATCCCCTGTGAGTCACTCTAGAAAAGGGCCTCAACATTCCCTCCACATTTACCAAGTCAAACATATGAGGCAAGCTGGCAGGCTGGCGGTAGAAGGAATTATATCAACGGTGTACAGAGGCGTTATGTTAGCTGCTGTGGCAGGTCATCAAACATATAGGTTAACTGTTTGAACACAAGACGCCGCCTTGTACTACAACATGAGTCAAACAGAAGCTGCAAGTCGGGCTTTGGGGAGTACCCAATGTCATGTTAGTCTCCTCGGTGCAAGCTTTTAGTAGGGTGGTTTGTTTATTTTACATACAGTAGGTGGTGTCATGTATTAATAAAGTGTGCCAAAAGAGTGCTGTCAATACTTTGCACCAAAGCGAATACGACAAAATGTATAGACAGCGCAAGAATGAGTACATTGCTCATGTTATCTTTATGAATAAAACATCTTTAATATTCCCATACTGTCAGTTGAATCATTGTAATTCTACTGGTATAAGCTTTGCAAATGAGACTTTAAATAGACCAGGCCTGCAGGGTACCCCGTTCTCGCCCTCCTGCCGACACTTTGTTAGGATGGGCCGTCCAGCTGATTTCAGACTACCACTGTGAGTCAATATTTGTACTGTTTCTTGCAGTCTTGCCAAGCTTAAAGTGAAGAGTCCTGTTCTGAGTAGCTCTACCTACAAACATACCAAAAACACACACACACACACACACACACACACACACACACACACACACACACACACACACACACACACACACACACACACACACACACACACACACACACACACACACACACACACACACACACACACACACACACACACACACACACACAGGTAAAGCTATAGCAGATTTCTTCCCATCTCCTCATTATTATCAGAGGCTATGGGTAATGGACAGTAACAGCAGTTATTTACTATCTGAGGTGCTTAATTAAAAGTTGAAAGATGTTGTGTCTCTCGCTCAGCCTGTGCGTTCACTGGATAAGCAGCAGGAGGATACAGTTCTTCCTTATGCTCCGCTGACTGAGTTGTCTGGTAAACATCTGTCTTCTAACACGCTGCATTGGCCCTTCCATTCCTGCTGAGGAAAGGCCTCATTTATGGCAAAGTAAACTGAGTGGTGCCTATGAAAACACAGTACTGTGAACATGTAACAACAGAGCTGCAGGATTTGGCTGAGCCCAGCGGGTTGCATAAGTGCAGGCTGTTAGTGTCAGACTTATTGGAATAATTGTTAGGTCTGGATGTGTAACAAAGAGACAGGCAACATCAAAGATTCTGTTCAAAGCACCTCATTTGACCCGTATATAATATAATCACTTGTGTGGACACCCGCCAAACGGGTCACAATCTGAACTTTCTAAGTTTGCCGCTCTGACGTAATTGACTGAGTGTGGGCTGCCGCCGCTTGAGACCCTTTGATGAGAGTGCAGGGTCATGGCCCACTGCTAACAAGCAACTCTATTTTCCAAAACCCATTTTCTTGTATTGCTGTTTTCACTAGAGAATGGGGATTCCCTTGTCAGCCATCACCACCATCAGATTGACTGAATGTAATCTGGAAAAATTCCTTTCTATTAATTCATTCTATACTCTTAATTCACAAACTGAATAGCTATTAAAGCTGGTGAGCAGAACTGTGGCGGCTTTGAGGAATGGGCCCCCGCTGAACACATAGAGGCCTATGTGCAAGACAAAGGCTTGATTGAGCAGTGAGCCCAGCCTGGCCTTTAAAGCCCAGGCACATTGAATTTAACCTTCAACCCCCAAGGCAGCCCACGGCATCGACCCGATACTGCTGCAGAAAAGGGGGAGGAGTGACTGCCTACTGTACAAGACGGCACAGAACCACTACGCAAAACAAAATCTGTCATAATTATTTAAAAGAATACTGTTTTTCTTATTTTTGTAAATTCTTTCCTTTCAGTCTCAAGACTCTTCCTTGACCCTTGCTATATAAACCCTTTTTGGTTGTCTGCCAAACAGCTCTATAATATTAAGCTACTCTGTTTGCGCTCTCCACACTGCAACACAAAAATCCCCACTGTGCATGCTTCCATTTCTCTCCTGCCCTTTGTAATAGCTGGTTCATATATTTGGAATGGGACATCTGCATGGAGGCACAAAAACACTTATTCAAATTAATCTGTGGAAAGCACTATTGTGTTGGCTACCCACAAACCCTCACAGAGATGTAACGCCAGCATCTCTTTATAAAGCGTTCAAGAGAGATGAACTTTATTACTCGATGGAAAAATACCATCATTTTCCACTGGCAAAAGAAGACACTAGGGGAAATGCCTGCACTTGGAAAAACAGTGTAGCTGGACTCAAGCACTACATGCCCATGCTGATTTCTCCTTGGAATGTTATCTGGAAATAAGAGTCAGTGCATAACTGAGTGAAGCAGGTGACAGGACAGTGTGCCAAAGATATGAAAGAAGAAAAAGGGTAAAAAAGGTGCAGGACAACTTACTGTAGCTTTGTTCAAATGAGCTCTGTATGTTCCCCATGTGTGAAGACTCCAGCCAGGGTGCTATGGAAAGCAATCAGAGGAAAGGAGCAAAAAAGGCAGGAGAGGGGGGAGATGAAGCGTACAGGTTGGTGGGGCACAAAAAAGGAGCAAAAGGTCAAGTATCAAAAAGCGACACAAGGACCGGTGATGGAGGATCGAGTTAGCCAGGCAGGTGCAGAGAGGATAAGGTTTTGGGAAAGTTAGAAAAGGGAATGGTTGGAAGCAAGGGGAGAGGAAAAAAAGTAACAATCAGAAAGAGAACTACAAAAAATAAAGTTTTCACTAGAGACACAACAAAAACATTAGCCAGAAAGATAACATATATACAAGGAGACAGCACCTTTTCTTAAAATGGAAATGTTTTTGCGAAATATGCATTCTGGGTGTTATCTATTGCTTAATTTGAGGCTATTATTTTAATAATTTTCAGACTCCATTTATTTGAAGTAAAAAGTTACATATTGTTGCTTGAAAATGGACAATAGATGTTGGGGCTCTGTTGTGCACTCGTTGAAGTGGAAGAGCTGCTGTCTGCAAATTTATGCATGTCTGTTTGCATGACAGTGTCAAGGAGAACAGGTCAGAGTTCCTCTTTAGAAATGACTGCTCTTTAGCTCAAAGAAGGATATCCTACCACCAAACACATCTATTCTGCTTGACAAACATATCCACTCTAGGCCATGCAGGGAGGAGCTGTTTCCTGTCCTAAATGGAAAGAACTGTGTTCCATAAAAAACATTTTCTTACCAAAAGTTAAGCCCAATCTGGCACAGGCAGCAATGACCTTGTTCTGTTTTGCAATGACTCGTTTATTCTTCCACTGCTTGCGATGTAGTTACAGCGAGGGGCATGCCATGAAATGCCAATGGTTACTTGTGTGCGGGTCTATAACACTTTCTTTGAGAGAAAGGAGCTATCTTAATTTTATTAAGTGTAATTACATAAGCCATTACATGCAAGATTGTATGCTCCAATCCAGATTTAGAGAGTCCACTCCATAAACTTGAACAGACAGCAGTAAACAACAGCTCCTTCATAATCAAATGAGTGTGCTAAATCCAGCTGTTTTATAGCTGCATTTTCAAACAGATGGCCTCTATTGTGAGGCAAGTCAGAGATCTGTGAGAATATGCACAAGAAAGTTATCTAATGACTAAAACAGCTGGTAGCGTCAGGTTGACATCTGATATAAACTACAAAACTAATACTGTCTAGAGATTCTTTAAAGGTTACATCAGAGCGAGACAAACTTGCTCTGCCTAAACTATCAGAGCTCTGTTTTAGGAATAGTGACCCAAACTAATTAAAGCTAATGAAGCATCCGCTACTTCAAAGGAGAAGCAATGTTGTGATCCTTGTCAAGCTCCAACTGGAAGTGAGTGCCAAACAGAAGGGGGTAGCGCCTTTATTGGAACTCCTTAATCCTTTATAAACAAAAAAACCCAGCCACTGTATGAGTAAAGAAGAAGAGATGAAAAGATAAAACATAAAACATAATCTCCGAGAAGTAGGGCTTAAATGGCAGGATCCCTCTAGTGAGTCCATTTGATATGGATACTCCCTTGTGTGAAATAAGGAAGCTGGTGCTCTACTCTACAGCTTTGTCCAAATAATCACGCAGGGGGATCACTATAGGACTATCACACACTCAGCCAATAATCCCAAACTTCAAATCCACTGTTTGTTTTGTAACAAAACAATCCATTTGACTTCTCTCTTATTTAGGGTGCTCTCTCTTGCGTTATAGTTTACCAGAAAAGTCATGATAATAAACAGATATATCCCTTACAACCAGGTCGGGCTGTACTTTGGAAACCAAAACAATTGAAACAGCTGCATACCCTCTTCTTCTTTAATGAAAGCCTCAACATCTCTTCCCTAAAGAGGAGCCGTACTGGCCAGTTCACCAAGGCAACACAGCTGTTATTATTACAACACAGTAGATGAGGCTAGGTAATGAGGCTTGAGCTGGTGACCATTCACAAAAGGTCTGTTAGAACAATGTAAAAACACTCAATGACAAATGAGACGAAATAAATTTGGCAAAAATAAATGTAGCAAACATTAAAGTCAAATGTTCTCACAGTTTAGCTCACTGTTACCACGTGAGCTTTCAAATGGGGTGTGAAGTGTTTTCTGTACTTTTGCTACAGTGAGTTGGTGTTTGACCACCTTGAGGGGCCTCCAGGAGTGTAACAACAAAGAGCTTATACCACCAAAATAGCTGCAGCTGCCAGCGCTTGTCCCTGCGTACAACTTGTGCGGGTGACTCCTTGTATCTACAAGGCAAACACTCACACACCAGCAGTGCCACTAACATCTAATAAACCAAGCGTGAAAAAACACTGGACGGGTGGCCTGACTGTAGTGTGTCCACTGGCCACTGACAGGCTTACGTTACCCTGATATATTGGCCTCTTCTGTGTTTTCTTTTACAAGTAACAGATCAATCTGAATTGGGTTATTTGAGCAATGATGTCATTAGGAGTCAAACAGACTGCCCAGGAATGAAGTAATCTGACTGTGTGGCATCATTCGCTTGGAGCCCCGAAGGGATCAAGGACAGTGTGACCGTTAAGCCAAAAGAACACAACACTACACAAAGAACATTCTGCCTTCACTTAATCAAATGAGAATTACCAATGTGTTTAATTTAAAATCAAGTAAATCAAACAAACTGTTATTTGACTGCAATACAATTATGGAGTCTACCTCAGAGTTGTATTCCAACATTGTATAAAGAATGAACAATGTCAAACAGTTACTTACTAACTCATAAGCTTTTACAACTAGCAGATCTTAACCTTGTTATCCCCTTTTTAATGATTAAGTGCATTTAGTACCTCAGTCTCTTTGGTTTCTAAATAAAGTGGCTAATATCTTTGCTGCAGCATGGGAAATTCTATAACAGAGCCTGTAGAACAAGGATTGGCTCTTATAGTGTCAAACTTGTCTTCCAGAAATCTCTTAGAGGCTCTGAGTAGAGAGGTCACAATGGAAGGACAAGAGACACATCCATTACATTTCCACAGAAGATTGCAAACTAAGATTAAGAGAAACAATGCAACAACAACGGAATTTAATGGCTGAAAATAGCCACATCTCACAAGCAATAGAAACAGATGTTTTTTTGCGTTTTTGTGTCTGAGACAAAGGGAATTCCCTAACACTTGGGAAATGTAAGCACAACAGGATACATGGCATAATGATGGCAACTATGGCACAGTGGTCTCTCATTGGAAAGTAGTCGTGGGTGGAAGGAAGGCAGAGGCTTGAGTAAAGAGTTGAGACGATCAACAGGACAGAGACCCTCAGAAAAGTAGTCTGCATTCAACACGGGAAACAAAATTTTCTTTCCCACCACTGTCCAAAGCAGGTCTATATTTGGACATAAGCAGTGTGCTCCAATCATAGCAGTATAATCATGCAAAGTAAAAGAGAAATGTCAACCCAAGATAAGATGATATACCAAAGTACTGCCTCCTATTTTAACTCCACATTAAAGCAGTACTGACCTTTATCTGGCTACAAAAGCCAGGTAGTTTATGGTAAGCAGGCCAATAAACCAAAGTAATAGGGAAGGCTTGTCGGCTCATAATACAGACAAATATTTTCCCACACTACGCAGTCAATACCACACAAAAGGCCTTTGCATTCATTTCTTTTTTCACATAATTTCACATTTTTTTCAACAGTCAAAACCACGAGTAATCCAAAATGATTACTTTACCTGGTCTCAGATACTTTCATCTCATCTACTAATAAAGGTACTAATTAATTAGTCATTTTACAGACTGTAAAATTAGTTTTGCTGTGCTGACTATATTTTATTTTAAGTCATACCAATCTGTCAGAGTCACATACTGCTAACAATACCAACAATAATATAAATTGTCTAAACTTAGAAAGGGCTTCAAAGCAGTGCTATTTTTGTAAGTGAGCCACATGATATATGCCCGATCTGATGTCAGCTCTCAATGCTGCTACCAAAACATTTATTCTGCCATGACGTGGTCACCCATAAACTTGAACCATGTCTGATGAGATGCAGCACTAGTCATAATAAGGGCATGCAGCTGTTCACTAGTTTGTGCATTAGAGAAAGAGAATATAAATTGGATGTCCAGATGTCCAGATAAAATAGCCCCAGCCAAAACTAAGGGCGCTGAAAAGGGCTATAATGATGGATGGAATGCAAAACAAGTTCTGTATTTTACTGTGCTGTGATCTCTGCCACTGGTTAAAAAGATGAAGGGAAGGAAGGGGTGTTTACGTCTTGAAGACAAAGCTGAAACCCTGTGTTATGACCAGACTCAGGCAAGTTGGCAAGGGGAAAAAGGGTGTAACAGGATGTAAAGGTATCATCACAAAAAGCCCTCATTCAAGGACGTACACACATGCTGCTCTCAGCCATTTTAGGAAACGTCATGGATGGACAAAGTTTGGAGGGAGTAATCTCCCACAGAAACAGAACTCTCTAGAAAGAAATGTTTTACTCAAGTTTCTGGTTGCTTACTTGAGAGGGCTGGAGGCCACGGTGTACTTCCATCATCCTCGCCACTGGGCAGCTCTTTGAACACAGAAGCACAAGTAAAGGAACTGGTGAATGCACATCATAAATTATACAAAGATAATACTATATATTTAGTGTTAATCTTAAAATAATCTTACATGTCAAATAGCAGAGGGTTTAGTAATGGGTTGATAATCCTGATTATTAAACAAAGTTGAAAATGTGTATAGTATTGATATTAATAGAGGACTCAGAAAGTATATTCTAGGAAAGTCTGTCTTATAACTTTCTACCACTAGATGTGTTTAGGACTGCTGCTGGGTTGAGACACAGGTGCTAAGCTATTCCAACTGCACACTGTAGATCATACAGTCCAAACTCTTATCACAATAACACTTACAATGTATTAAAAATGAACTTATTTACATAAATGTGTAACTGTGGTGCATTCATTTAGATTGTGGATATATGATTAGCAAACATTATATGGTCAGTGAGACATTTAATGTGTATGAACTTTAGTGGGTGTGGTTTGAGGCACACAGCTGGACAGTTCTCTCAACCGGCCTCATTTCAAGTTTCATTCAGTTCAATTCACAAGTTTCATTCAGTTCAATGAAAATCTAAGGTGTTCTTATTAGAACACAAACATCTTTGGGCTGATGCATTGGAGAAATATGCATAATACTGACACCTGGTGTTGATAAATGTAGTGATGTTAACACTACACATCATCCCCCCTAAGAATCTACTGGTTATTTATCCTTTCCCCAGCTTTGTAATGACTTTATGATTCAGGGAATGCACAATGAGAAACACAATTTCAATAAACTAGGGCAGATGTTGCTGTAGTTTGTGGTCACTCAGCCTCAATCAGGCTCACCTCCCGACAATTCATCAGCTGCAAAGTCTTCGTCATCATCCAGTAAACTTGGTGATGCCAGGACGCCTTTGCCCGCCTCCAGATCCTCAGGAAATGGGACCTCTCCCCACACCTTAGAGGCCTGAGTCACCTGCGTCAAACACAGCAAACAGACATTTATATGGGTTGAAGTCTTCCGTTGCTACATAAACCCAGGAGGGGTGGAGGAAAAACAAAGCTGGGACAGGAAACAAGGCCACGTGACATGTCTACTTTTACCATTTATTATCCCTTACAGGTCTTCTCGTAAATAAAAAGGTTGAAAACCACAATGATTAATTGATTGAAAAACATTGCAGTATTCAATTTTACTGTTTGTTTTCACAGCTGACAGCAATAACCACACACAAGTACACACTGGCAGGCACAGAGATCAGAACGACTGAATGACACAAATGTGTTTAAGTATGCTCTAAACTTGGGCCCTCAGGGTAAAACTCTCCGACATACCACATCTAGTGCTTTACCACCGGCTTCTTACTCCACTTCTACTTCTTACTTCTACAATCAAGAAGCCCTCTATCATGGAAACATTATGTCACCTGGATGAGCAGTAAAAACACCTCAAATGGAACACCGCACAGAACGGGCTGCTAAATATCCAGACTGTGATCTTCATGTCATTTAATGTGTTAAATGAATGGAACAAAGGAGGAGGTGGAACAGAAAAAAAGGGAGTGGAACTTAACACTGGTCATGGCCCCAGGTGATGGTAAGATACAATTTCACTTCATTTAAAGAAAAAAAAAAACAAGCCTTAATGTTTACTTATGTATGGAAAATGTGTTAATAGAAAGAACATTTTACATATAATAATTTACTGTTTTAGGGCCAGAGAAACAAATGGGGCTCTTTGCATCTTGAAATAGCACCTCCAGAATGCTCATAAGTTTTAGTTAGTCTAAAGAAGAGCACTGTAGTTCTAGTTGTAAAGCTCCACTCATGGTTATTGCTTAAGTCACAAAAGAGAGGAAGCTGTATGTGGTGATGCGTCTACATCGACACAAGTGTGAACCACAAAAAATGAAAAATACTAATTAGAGGGTGAGTAAATATAGTCTGAGCATGTGCAAGCCTTAAGCACTAAAGAGGGACACTTGCCCTACAGTATCTGGTGTTATTTGATGTTGTTGGAGAGTCTGCCATTTTTATTTTAGAAAGCTGCTGAACTGATATTAATATCATTCTTAGTGAGCCAAATATCTAACCACTAAGTTAACCTAAATACCAGAATTATTACAGAAGTCTTGCAAAAGTATTGGCGATGCTTTAATTACTGACAGTTTATTTTAAAAAAATCCATGACATTACACCCATCCACTTAGAGCCACAGACAGTGAAGAGACTGAAGGCTCAGCCAGCCTCCTCGTATCTGATCATCTTGATAAACGTCTGTTGTCTGGGGTCAAGGGGAGCATTGAGAAGGATTATAATCTCTGCTCTTACTATTTTAACATCCAGACCCAGGCCATAGGTAGATACTACTTTGTCAGGATGCCACCCTGGCATTTGGAGATGGCATGGCCCACCAATTCCTATTTCCGCCCAACACTGCCATGGTAGTTTTCCATTTAAATGGCTCCAGCTAATAAATAACTAGATCTATATCCTCTCAAATCCTCTCTCCCCAGGACTGAATACCCTTACAAAAACAATCGTGGGGCACTTTCAAAAGAAAACCACTGACTAACCAAATTCTTTTCAGCTCTTTCAAACCAGCCAACCATTAGGTTGATCATCGCTGCTTCCCACTCCCTTGGGCATAGTCTGGATATGCCTTTGTTGTGTCTGGGCATAAACCTATGCATATTTACACCTGATCTTAAAGCTAAAACGCCAAGATGTCCCTATTTAAAACTGTGAGAGGCTGACTCTGGGAAACATATATGAAGTTATATTTTCACCATGCTAGTTTGACCTTTGTGCTCAATCTAGAAGTTGAGACATGCCAGCCGTGTTAAAGTTAAAAGATAAGGGTCTTGACTCTATAATTCCTTCAACTCCACCCAATGCTGATGACTAGCCTTGTGAACATCTTGCTTTGGATACATCCTGCAATATTCATGGGACATATGGCAACCAGGTAAACCCTTGAAGGGGCTGACACATACAAACTGTGTGCACATTCTTCACACACAACCAGGCAAAAGGAATTCACTGTTTACTTATGAATTACTCAACTCATGCATTGTATAATGTTTGCTTTGCTAGAATGGGCATGGTTTAAAAAAAAAAAACACTGTCAATACATAGTTTTCCCAGTTTTGTTTGCAAATAGCCCAGGAAATTGCATATGTTCATGAACAACGGATAAGCTAGTATCTGAAAAATAGCCAAGGCAGAGCATTTGAATGCTTTCAAAACTGTTTGCAGCTCACCTGTTTTAAAGCTGCTGTCATCTCCAAATGCTGGCTCTGGTCAGAACCTTATACAGCCGGAAAGCCAATTGTTTCACCAAGTGGAAATGAGCGTTTACACTTAATACATAACTGTATTGTACTGTATCGTGTAAAGTGATAGACAAATATATAATATAAGTTGTAAATGTGACACAATATGTTGATTATTGTTTTAGTTACTCACTGTTCTTTTCAATGTAAAGTTTATTCAATTAGAGTTCATCTGGACTTTGTTAATAAGTGATTTAAAGTTGATTGATTTTAAGTGATTTAAACTATTTAACCACCTAATAGCATATTTTAATGGCATACTGTTGTTAAAATGATCTGTAAAAAATCAAGACCATTAAGGATTTTAAAAGATGAGAATCCAGTGTGTGTTCAGTGGCGATGACAAGATTTGTTCAGATGTTTCTATACAAGCGTCTGCTCCCCTTCTAATGAGGGACACTCCAATTGGCTGGTTGGTCAACAAAGCTTGATAACACTCCTTCTGGGAAAGTGTCTATTCCAGTGCTGGCTATGTCTGCTTACAAAGCAAAATACATCGTGACCAGAAGGAGTTTTCAGTTTGTATCTCTATTCTAGTGTTGATATACTAAAAAACACATTGGCATGTTCCATTTACTGCCAAAGGTTTCTTGGTACATGATGAATTTGTTACAAAATATATCTAGGTTTATCTAAATGGCAAATGGCAGATACTCTTTTTGATGCACACATGTCCAGCATATTCACACACCCACACAGCTGCTTACTGTGAAAGCCAAAGTCTGTCAGATGCAGCGTGAGAAGAATTCTGTGAGGGACTCCAATCGCCCACTCATCTAATGAACCCACTGATGCAGCTGCAGGACAATCTGTGAAAAACGTTTTCCCTCCGTCGCTAATGTGTAACAGAGAATAAGAAGCTGGATCAAATTCACACCACACAGAAGGACAAATAGTCTCAGAAGTAACATTGTTTCCGGACACCTACTAACCCTTTTCCCAGAATGAGTAAGACTGGTAGAGTGCTCAACTTCTTTCTCCCGCCAACTTCTTAGATGGTACTAAACAGCAATAGAATGTAAACTGCGAAAAGCATTAAGTGGATGAAAGCTTGACACATATTCCAAGCACTGCCAGGGACCAACCATGCCTGAGCCCTCCTTTTAGGTTTTGAAACTCTGCATAAATAGATGTGTTTCAAGACAACCATATTAAGTAAAACATACTTGAGCACAGTTGCTAAAAGTTGGGCTTATATTATAATTTAATATTAAATATGATCAGTAATACAACACAGCTAATATTCATTGTATTTCGGTCTTCACACACCTTTATTTTAAGAAACTTTTTTGTTGAAGCAGTTTTTACTGTCTTTTCTTGTGCAAGTCCAGCCACTAATGCACAAAAAGGGGCAAGGAAAGCAGCACCAGGCATTGCGGTTACATGCAGACCATACTCCGATTATGCTCTTAGCTCATAGCTCATAGCAATTAAGCCTTCATAGCTGGAGTTCACACCTTTTCTGGGTTTACACTGCATGAGAGAGCACCGAAGTACTATGTCCGGTCGGGCTGATGCTGGACCAATGTGTACTTAGTATTTTACAGCAGTCGTTGCTACAAGGATAAAATAAGCTAACGTTAACCCTGATTTGTTTGTAATGTTGAATGTTAATATACCCCGGGCGATTTGTTCTGTAATCATCGCGTTATTAATAAATATCAACAGTAACCACATCAAACTAAGAACAACATGTTCATTACTCTGTAACTGTGGCGTCCGACAGCACTTGAACTACGGTACACAAGCTTGTTCTTCTAAACTTCTTACAACATGACAAAGCACAATAACCGACAAACAGTATACCCAATGGCAGCGTGATCATATATGTCTTTGTTGGTCTAAAATCGAGGGAGTATGTCTCTAACATACAACAAAGACATTGTTCTTTGTGTTTCTTTCAACTATTTACGTGTAACTTTGTGCTGCTGACCGGCTCAGGCGCATGCTCATGGCGCTGTGTTGACCTTAATCGGAGTAAGCTATATACATGCAGCAGTAATCCAACAACATACCGCATTATCGAGGTGTGTTATTCCGATTTCGAGAAATTCAAATGACTGCACCCACAATCGGAGTAAGGTGTTTACATGCAGTTTAAAATTCATATTATAATTGGAAGGCAATAATTTGTTTTTCTCTACCTGCATGTAACTGCAGGCTACAACTCAGTCTTTTACTTTTGGAAGACGTGTGTTCACATATCTTCTGTACATCTTCAACCTTAGAAGTTACTTGTACTGGACAAGATGATAAATTCCTTACAAAATTTCAAACAAGATTCTGCTTTTTACAAGTTCTTAAAATCCACATGATTTGTTATGTACTACTTAGGTCATGTGCTAAAAGACTTAAAACTATTTCTTAGTAGAACAGTGAACAGTAAATGGTATAATAGTATTATACAGTAACGTCATCTTAGTTTGCATTAGTGGCACTGATTGTAGGGATTCAAAATATGGCCATGAAAAGCCCCTAAAATCAACTATAAATCCTGTATACAGATGCAAATGATAAAGATTGACAGCCGCTGGACACCTTTCAGAAGCAAAGCATTTCCTGTGTTTTTAACCCTTTCTTGGGAAGTGGGACAAACTGCCACTATAGCACTGACAAGGAACTGCAGGGACATAAAGCACCTGATGAGTGAGGCCCTTCTGCCCCTCATGCTCTCCACACTCTTTTAATCCAAAGCGATTGGCCCGAGTGGAAATTGAAGGAGGCTCTTCATTCACCAGACAAACACTCCTTGACAACGTGTAGGGATTGTCTTCTCAAACTGTTCCATGACTAATACAGGGGGGCAGAAAAAACTGAGTTGTAGGGGAGGATGAAAGGGGGCAGAGAGTGAAATAGAGGGCTATGTCTACATTTTGGAGTGCATGCTTGGAGTTCCTGCTCAGACGTCTCCCCCAGGTCATTCATTCATTTTCCTACACAAAAGGCATTTTACAGTTTTAGCCTCAGGTTTCACTGGAAAACAGCACTGACTAAACTTTTTGAATGTGCACAATATATAATTGGTTATGGTACTCCAGGAAAAGTACAGTATGTATTAAATACATAAGAGATGTAGGATGAGATTTCTGAAGTGGGCAAAAGACCACTTCAGCCAATTATTAAAAGTTCAGGGACTGAGGTATAACACAGATATTGCCTAAAAATATCACTACAGTTAAATGTAATTTAGAGTTCTCCAGCCCTGAAGTGCAATTTAAAAACACAAGCTACTTAGGAAACATTTTCTTTTTATCTGTATATACTTGTAACCAAAAGAAAAAAAGTGCCATCATTTTCTATGATCAAACATTTATAGCAAGAAATAAAGATTAATGATGTTATATTTGTGTCTGTCTCATCATGTGAGTTATGAGACATTAAAATGGTCCTCCAGCTATTAAGCATTTACCACAAACCCTCTTTCCAATATTTTCCCTTTGCACTCACTCTTTTGGAAGGCATGTCTAACTAAGCATCCAGCCTGTGTCGACTTGCACTAGCGGTAAAGCCAAAGAAAAAGCTTAGAAAACCTTGTTACAGATAAGTCGCATGGCCTTTTTAGACCTACCTTTTTACATAAGGACTTTTGTGGAGGGACAAAATTATACAAATGACTCATTAAGACATTAAAAATAGATTTGATACGAATCATGAAATCATCTGATTTTAAAAACAGAATTCCCCTGTTAAAAAACTGATGTGAAACAAGATAAAGTACCATGTATCAGGTCAAAGGTCACAGCCTGGCGACGTTAACCCAAACAGAGAGCACAGCAGGGCAGTGCAACTGGAGCCCAACCTTAAGGGAAACACTATCTGATGGGCTTTTTTCAGACTCAGTGATAGTGGATCAAAGCTTGTTCAAGAAGTAGTAGTGCAAAGGTCCCTTAACACTAACAGATGGAATTTACAAAGTCTGATTTATTTCAGGTAGAAATATTCTGGCTACTTTACAAGTAGCTGGAAGTGTTTTCAAAAGCTGTACTGTATAACATTTTCACTGTGGGTGGGATACGGTGGGACCACATTCCACTCAAACATCCATGGCTACAGAGTCCCATTTGATACCTTCAGAACAGTGTCTTTTCAATTATCACCCCAGCAGTGACCCCAGCAGGAACCTGCATCACAGACCACCAAGAATCACAGCCAGTGCCTTGTTTACAACAGCAACCTATAGGACCATTCAGCAAGACAAAGGGAAGCCCACTTTAGGAGAGCTGCTAGTATGCACAGGTCCACTATTGGAGAGCCTTTGTTACTAGACAAAGTGTAATCAGCTCACTCCTTCAGACAGGAGGGAACTCTTTGGCTTTTAACAAAGCTCTATAAAAAGAAGGCCACTTAACTATTTTTGAGGTTAAGCTTTTAAAGCTACTGGTCACCTTTAGAGAGAGAAATAATTCAACAAGTCTAAAACAAACAAGAAATGTTTAACTTAAGGATCACATTATTATGGTGTTTTTCCTAAAAAAGGATGAACTGGAAAACTAACCTGGAATACCTGTCACAACAAACATAAACACATACTGTAGCTGTAGAAGATCTGTAGGGTCTATTATTAGCATGAGCGTTTCCGGTAACACTTGGGAGAGTGACCTGTCCTGCTGGGAGGAGGGGACATGGGGGGCTACTCTGGTTCCCTCAGACAACAGCTGATGGCGGGGTGCAGAGACTCTACTCGCCTTGGACTGTTTATTTATAAAAGAAAGAAGAAGACGTTTGACGCGCTGCTGTGTCACTTAAGATGTCTGCTTTGCGTCCCAGTGGGGATCGCAGACGGATCAGAGATATGAGGTGTGCCCTGAACAGCTGACACAGCTCGGCTCAGAGGCGGAAAGCAGAAGGAAATGGTGTAAGCCTTAGCTCCACTAAATGAATGAAGTGTCATTTTCATCTGTAAATCTGTTCAGTGACACCGCAGAGAAATCAAATTTTGTTGTGTCAATCTGTTTAAAAAATGAGTAGGTGGATCATGGCACTAAGGACAGGAAGTGGTGGCAGCTGTCTGATGGATCTGTGAATGAGCTCTGGTTTTCCTCTGTAATGGCTGCTTAAGGACCAACTAATCTAACACCACCTGTTGACTTGACCGCAGCTCAGTCTGTCAAATCAGACCCTCGTGCATCATTCTTGATTAGTTCATCATGGGAAACTGTGTGGGAAAACTTAGCTAGGTGGGATAAATCTTTCTAAGTGTGGTAAGCCACATTTGTAAATATGTTCAATGAGGTGCAGAAATGAAAAAAAAATCTATAAAAGAGTTGACTTTGTGGAAAGGTATTTCAGCCAGGTTTTTTGATTGAGGAGTAAACATCTACCCGGCATCCCAGCCAGCATGATTCATTTCACTTTAGTAAAGCCACTTTCCACCAGTTCCCAAGGTCATGTTATTTGGAATGGCGATCACACAATTAACTAGGATTTGGCAGAGTACCATGGTGAGACTTTTGGAACGCTAAGCAGCCCTGACATGATGACTATTTCAAACTAGGCGTTTTGAACAGGCTTTGTTCTGTAACCTAAGTTGAACTCGGAGCTAAGAACATCACAACAAAACCTGCTGTTAGCTAAAGAGAACGCTTAGTTGGGTGCCATCTGCACATCAAAGTCTTTATCCTTACCACAGCTTTTTTATGTGTTAAGTTTTGCCAAGATTTGAAAAGACCAAGTCCACACAATTGACTGCCTGTGAGAGCATATTCTTTCTCAAGTGTTTATGCCATTATTCTAGCATTAAAGATGGCTGTGTTTCCAGTCCAGATGTGAGACACCCCAGCCCCATGTTGACAAAATCCTCAAAGGGAGAAAGACATTATAATATTCAGAAGTTATCCGGGTGTGAAAACCTCCATCCTCCCCACTAAAACATCCTAACAGCTGTTTTTTGCTAACCTGTGCATAAGAGAGCAGTAGAGCAGACATCAGATCTGGACCGGCCTCATTTGCTGAGTTTTTGAGGGTCACAAGGGAAGATCAGCTTTCACCACAGCCCACATGATGAGAATGTTTTTGCTCTTAATTATTTTATTGCATCTGAGGTAAAATAATAATCAAGAATCATAATCAAGAATCATTTTCAATTAAACCCTAATTTCATTTTTTATTGTTAAAGCGAGCTAGAGAAGATCCCACACAAGCACAGGACTGCATGTAACAGCAAGAACAACGGCAGTTCTACAACATAATGTATTATATAATTATTTATATTTATAATGCTATTTTAGTTCCAACTAAACCATTTCTCATTGTCATCTGTTTGTATTTGGATCCACTTGTATGAAAAGCTTGGATGAACACATTGTCCAAATCTATTGGGATAGTTGTAAAGCCAAAGTTTTGTTTTATTCACTGATTGAACAGCTGCTGTAACTATGGAGTTGTGGTACATAATGGCCTCATTTTTCTTGTGCAAAAAATCTTTACCAAATTCCAAAAGGACATTTATTGGTAGTTTGGATGGGTGAAAACACAGCTATGCAGAATTTACATTTATTCATTTGGCTGACACTTTTATCCAAAGAGACTTACATTAAACTTCAATTTACCAGTTTTACAGCTGTAACACCACTGGAGGCAAGGTGGGTTAAGTGTCTTGTTCAAGGACACAACGACAGGATGAACTGTGGGTGAGTGGGAATTGAACCACCAACATTCCAGCTGAGAGACAACCGCTCTACCACTGAGCCACTGAACTCAGAGATCCATTGAGTTACATGACAAGACAAGTTAATTAAAAGAATTTCTTCATGGGCCATTTGTGAATCTGTTCCCATGAATTTCTACTGTACAAGTTAAAAAGACGTAGATGGTGGGAGATAAAAATACTTGCATGGCTGCAGGTGTTATTACAGACTTCTCTAGAGGCCCTGCAGCTAAAGTGGGTGAAGGAGAGTGTAAGCTCCAGCTTTAGAGAAGTCCTGTTTAATCATTTAACATTTAATGTTCAACTATGAAACAATTTAAAAAGAAATACAAAGAAATAATATTAATGAATTATGAAAATAATGAACTGTGTTGATTACAATGTGGAAGGTTTCCTTTAAGTTTATTATACTTATTTTTTGTTTAAGACAATGGGAAACAATGTAATTTAAATAAAAGGATAGGGAGTGGGATTAGTCTTACTTCTTCCCACTCCTTTTTTGGAAACAGCCTTTTGTATGTATAATTACAATACAATATGTTTTGTTTTGTGCTTTGTACAGTTTACATGTTTGAAGAATGAATAAATAATAAAATACTATGGGCCACACATTCATCTAAAGATTGCTGCTGCATATGTTACTGAATGCAGTCAGGTTATCAAAGGGTATGCACAAATTATTGCATTTCTTGTCCTTTGTACAAGTCTCTCCCTGAAGTAAAACTTTACACATATAGTTTCCAGATTCATCGTCAGATCTGAGGCTCAGTACAGTAGGCAGTCTGCTGCTGCTGCTGCAGTTGGCAGTCCCCAATCCTTCCCATTTGTGGTTAGCCCTGGACAAGAACCAATAAACACTGAAGAATGTCATGTTTCAGAGAACACTCTGAGTGGGAACAGGCACAGCCAACTGTTGTCCAGCATTATGGCACACCCACATTGTACAGCCCAAAAAAAATCCTATTAAACACATACCGCAGTTGTTCTTCACTTTTGTTATCTGTTAGAACAAAACCAGTTTGGTGACATCATCCAATTTTAATGACCAAAAACAGACATGAATGTTTTGAAGTCCATCCACCTACAGTGTGCCTAGAAGCAATGTGACCTTAAGCTTCATTCTAACAAGGGACTTTCCCGCAAAGCTCTCTTCAGTTTGGTGTGGGAAGTCATTCATTTGCCCCAATCCAAGGATCAAGGTAAACCACCCTCAGACGAATCCAGTAAGCTTGACTTTCTCTTTAACAATACCCCAAAGCAGTGAAATGTGAACACTCCTGAAGCCAATTATTGGGTTTGGTATCTGAGAAAGGATACCCACTTTGTCAGCATGAAATGGCTTCAGTCTGATTGGTCTGCAGCTTCTTCTTTTACAATTTTAAACCCCCAAACTCTGTCACTTCCGACAAAGGGTCAAGTGGCAAGATGCTCACAAAGAAGTGGATTATCTGCAAGATCCTTGTTCAGGAGATCTGGGAAATACTCCCCAAGTAAAGATGGAATTTCTCCAGGTGTGAAGTGCTTTTGTTTTGACCAGTTCGCAAATGTCAACTCCACTGGGGATTTGTTTTCCTGCATAAACTAACTGCATTAATCCATGAAGACAATGTTTTTGACTTGAAATGTATTCCCAGAATCCTTTGTGCAAGTGAAACTATGCGATTTCAATAATGCCATTCCATTAATAAAGTAACAATGCTAAAACTTGAAACTTGAAAAAAGGTAGCCTTGCTGAACATTAACACAGGCTCAGAGCAGACTTTGGATAAGCAAACAGAAAGTGCAGGATAAAGATATGGTTATGAATGAGGGCTGGGGGAAAAGCTGCTGGATGGGAGATAAACACTAGTCCCCTCATTACTTTCATCCAAGGTCAACAAGAGGCCTTACAAGATCCTCTGCAGACAGCCTTGGCTTTCCTTCATTCTCTCAGTGTTATTTAACTGTATCTTTCTGATTTTATTACTGTACATGAGTTAATGCAGGTACTGTGTCTGGTATTTTTAGCTCTATTTCAACTGACACGAAAAGCTCAAGGAATTAATGTGATGATGGTATCTTAATATTTGTGTTTAAGTCATGCTTAAAGTACTTAAATTTTTCTTGGAATAGGAGTGTTTGGAAAAACATTGGTTACCAAAGTAGTATGATCAAGTGCACTAATCCTAAATGCACGAACGCCTTTTGACAATAGAAATGGACATGTACTGACCCAGCGTGTGTGTACTGCTCCAATTAAAATCAAGGTTTTATATATTGAAACCTTGATTTCAAGCTCATCTGATTACATTTTCTTGTCTAGACGGTTTCCCTTATTCATCAGTCAGTCATTCACTCTCATAAAGACGTATCGCTATCTGACAGTTATGTGGTCTCACCTGTCATGAGTCACAGATTAAAACAGACAATGTGTAACTCTGACAACAATTGCACCAGATGAGATACAGACTCTGCAAACTTGTACTTGTGTAAATACTAAGTGTAATAAACGAGCACTTCCGGGAGGCTGACAGATTTTCTATCCTTCTAGATCAGCTATGGAAGAGGAATTCCCCCAAACATAACCACGCCTTCTGGATCTTAGAGACTAAGAGTCAAATAAAATCCCAGAGGTAAATTAAACACTTCCTTTACTTAAATTTTAGCCTTTTGGCGGAAGGCTGAGATAGTACAGAAATAAACCAGCAGTATGGAAGAAATCAAGTTTTCACTGCAGGGTAAATGATTTTCAAATTTGATCCCTTACTGATGGTTAAAGACTTACACTGAAGTGAGTGAGGACAAATGTGAAAGTTGAATTCTTACAACGTCATCAGTCTAAACTAATGATAATAATCCCGCTGTCAAAAAAGGAAATTGGAACCAAAGCTTTCCGGAGGCTGTTCATTGTAGACATTTAGTTTGCATGCGAAAAATTTTATATGAGCCTTTAACAGCTCTGGTACTGGGCTTTCTAAAGAGCTCCTATTACCTCTAGCCAGAAGCAGGGCATAAAGTCTGCAGTTAGCTCCAAAGTGTGGGTCATATGAACAGGAGCTGTGAATAAAACCCTTTTATTCAGCCTGAACACATTTCAATTTCATCTGAATCAATGTGTTTTTATTTGCAATCAAAAATGTGTGTATTCAGTGATTTTAAGTTGTTTTCTTATTGGGTTAGCAGATCTGTAATGTTGAATTCTGTGACTGATCTATACTGATTTGTAATTTGTAAAAAATAAACTCATGGAACAGGCCTGGACAAAATTGATGGTACCCTTAGAAAAGACTGTAAATAATGTGACCAAATGGACAGGTTAATTCAAGGTGTGTGCACTAATTAGCATCACAGGTGTGTACAATCTTGTAATCAGTCAGTGGGCCTATTTATAGGGCTTCAGGTAGTCACTGTGTTGTCTGGTGACATGGTGTGTACCACACACAACATGGACCAGAGGAAGCGAAGGAAAGAGTTGTCGCAGGAGTATAGAAAGAAAATTATAGACAAGCATGATAAAGTTAAAGGCTATAAGACCATCTCCAAGCAGCTAGATGTTCCTGTGACTACAGTTGCACATATTATTCAGAAATTTAAGATCCATGGGACTGTAGCCAACCTCCCTGGACGTGGCCGCAGGAGGCCGCAGGAGGGTAGAAAAAAGAGACGGATAATCCGAATCGTAACAAAAGAGCCCAGAAAGACTTCTAAAGAGATCCAAGGTGAACTCCATGCTCAAGGAACATCAGTGTCAGATCGCACCATCCATCGTTGTTTGAGCCAAAGTGGACTACATGGGAGACGACCAAGGAGGACACCGTTGTTGAAAACAAATCATAAAAAAGCTAGACTGGAATATGCCAAACTACATGTTGACAAGCCACAAAGCGTCTGGGAGAATGTCCTATGGACAGATGAGACAAAAATGGAACTTTTTGCCAAGGCACATAAGCTCTATGTTCACAGACGGAAAAATGAAGCATATCAAGAAAAGAAAACTGTCCCTACTGTCAAACATGGAGGAGGCTCTGTTATGTTCTGGGGCTGCTTTGCTGCATCTGTCACAGAGTGTCTTGTATCTGTGCAGGGTACAATGAAATCTGAAGACTATCAAGGGATTCTAGAGAGAAATGTGCTGGCCAGTGTCAGACAGCTTGGCCTCAGTCGCAGGTCATGGGTCTTGCAACAGGACAATGACCCAAAACACACAGCTAAAAACACCCAAGAATGGTTAAGAGGAAAACATTGGACTATTCTAAAGTGGCCTTCTATGAGCCCTGACCTCAATCCTATTGAGCATCTTTAGAAGGAGCTGAAACATGCCGTCTGGAAAAGACACCCTTCAAACCAGAAACAACTGGAGCAGTTTGCTCATGAGGAGTGGGCCAAAATACCTGCTGAGAGGTGCAGAAGTCTCATTGACAGTTACATTTACATTTACATTTATTCATTTAGCTGACACTTTTATCCAAAGCGACTTACATTGTTCTAATGTAATTACCAGTGTTAAAGTCACTGGGGGCAAGTTGGGTTAAGTGTCTTGCCCAAGGACACAACGACAGTATGAACTGTGGGCAGAGTGGGAATCGAACCGCCTACCTTCCGGTTGAAAGACGACCACTCTACCCACTGAGCTACTGCCGCCCCCAGTTACAGGAATCGTCTGATTGCAGTGATAGCCTCAAAAGGTTGTCCAACAAAATATTGTTAATAATATTAGGGGTACCAACAATTTTGTCTAGGTCTGTTCCATTAGTTTATTTTTTTTAAATAATTCCGTTGAAGCATGGTTGAAAAGCAATGTCTAACTTTCATTGGTTAACATTCATATAATTTTTATTTATTATTACTTTTGTCAGAATAAAGTTTTTGTGAGTTTTTCTTTCATTGACCGAAGGGTACCAACAATTTTGTCCACGTGTGTAAATGCTCCAGGGGATGAAAACTTCCAGTTCAGTCAATTTAATAACGCTACACAAGTCAAACACGGGTTTAAGAGCATGTTTGGCTTCGTACCAACCTTGGGGCCAACATCTGACAACCATAAACAAAGTCTGGGTGGATCTTCCTCTCTGTAGTTGACAGACAAATTTCACCTGTCTTCATAATTCAGCAACAGGTCTTAATTTAAAGGTGTGCTCACACCTACAAAGACATCTGTTTGCCAGAGGTTTATGCAATGATACAAAAAAGCGGTAGGGCCAACCTGCCTATTCATTGAAAGCAGATGTGAGGGATTCATTTCCAACTATAATAAGAGCAAATTAAAGGGAACTGGCCCTGTCTGTCCGTGTGAAAATGTACCAAGCTCCGGTGGCTAATCAGCAAACTGAGCCAGTCGGGTATAAAACAGAAGGCAGTGAAACTAACAGCAGTCAAACTGTCTGCCCTATGAGACTCATCAGCATAGTGCTAATGGACAAGCCAGCACACGACCTCTGAGGGGGAAAAGCCAAAAGAGGATCATTTGAGACTGAGCTTTCACCAGAGTGTTACATTACTCCACACATGACTCTCCTGTGTCAACTACAGCAGCCTTTACACTAATGGCATCTTAAAATAAAAGAGGTATTTCATTGTCAAGTGCCTTTTTATGCTTGAGTAAGCAAATGCTCATTCCAGCAATTTCCTCACAGGAGCTGAAGAACGGGACGCATGCAATATATGTTTAAATTTGGCACGTAGTTGTTTAAAAAAATATTACTTTTTTATATTTGTTCATTATTCATTAACATAAAATTACTGCATATGACTGCTACTGAACAATGACTAAAGAACTTTTTTTTTCATTGATCCTTGTAACTGCCAATCATTCTAACACAAGGCTCCATCAAGGTTTATAGTCACCTATCCATCATGGTCAGACTGACTGCTCTTACACAAGGCCCAACAGCCAGGGCTGAGGAAACTCTTCTAGGCTTGTCTGAGGCCAGTGCAGCTCTGTTTCTGCTTTCTTTGTGTGTCAGGCCTGTGTCAGGCCCTTGGGCACTGGGAGTACAGCAACAACTTCAGTTAACCAAACTGCAGATTCTAGCCTGAGGGCCCCATATCCAGCCTTGTTCCAGGGTTCCAGTTACAAAGTCACCAGGTAGAGTTTGCTAGGAAAGGTCTGCTCGTCCTGACACAACTCTCTGCACTCATGGGTCGCATAAACCACACAGCGCTGCAGGTCAAGAGAACATTTAATTACTAATTATTTTAAAGCAATAATTGCCTTACTTAGCTGGAGGTGCTGCCTGCATTAAGATGAACAGAAAAGGCAAGGGCCAAGCTGGCCCTAATCATTACGGAAAGACCGAAAGAGCAACCAAGATCTGTAATTTAGATGAGCAAATCCAGTACAAGAACACAATGATCTGAACTGAAATAAAACTAAAAAAGAAGGTTAAAGTACATCATCAGTGACGTTAGCTCTGAAATTAAACTGATTTGATCAAAACGACTCCTTGACAATTTAAAAATAAATATGCAAATGCTGCTATTTCAAAACTTAGCCTTGTGTAGAAATGTCATGCTTAGGTAACTTTAACTCATCAAGATCAATACTTATTGTGCAATTTAGGGTTTCAGAAGATGGCTCGGAAACGAGTGCATAGTATATTTATATCTGTGTGCAATTAATTGGAGACTGCAGATTTGTGATGTGGTGCAGTGAAGCCACTGTTTTTTACTAAACCCAGCCCTTGTGAACTTGAGCACACGCTGACTCGTGTCTCAGATATGTGACACATGAAGGTTGACATTTAGGCTGTAGTCTTTTGGATTTTTCAGCTAAATGTCTTCCTCTGCTCCATCTCTGTTTAGCAGGTTTAATTTGGCCTTAAAGCTGACTGTTTGAATGACTCCTCTTTCAATGGGATCAACAGATGGTTTGGTTGGAGAGGAAATTATATACAACTACTTTAGTCTGAAACCACAGAAATTCCCATTGGCTTTACCAACAGTGATACATGGCCAACCTTTAGACTTTATAGGACTGCAAGGTACTGGGCACAGGCTGTCGAGCCTCTCAGAACATGATTGATGCTAAGATTCTTTAGTCAGCATGTTGGTTGATGTTCTTGGCAGAGACAGTCCATGAGAAAAGATACAATCAACATTCACTCAGATCATCTCTGTGATATGAACAGCTTCAGGAGACATTGGAGAATCATTACAAGGCATCATGAAAATCTTTCCCAGCAGCAAAATAGAAACTGTGATTTTGATCTATTGAAACACTTCCCATGATTATCAATGGAGGAATTTCTTCCAGTTTCTTTCAAGCTGTGAGTGTCATGAAAACTACAGAAAAATAACTGTGATAAATTAGACAAAAGCACAATCAGTAATGCTTTTCAGTTAGACGTGCCTATTGTGCCTCCACACAATGACACACAGTATACAAAACATATCTATACAGCGATATAATCCACTAATTAAATGATGTCATGTCTTTCTTTACATTTAAATATACCTCACAGTGAATAGATGAAACTAATAAAAAGGGGGAAGGGGTGTGGTTATTTTTGTAGCGTGTACAGTATGAAACGGGATGACCAAAGTCCACACAGGAAAGCCTGAATAAACTTTGCTTCAGGGGAAGTGGGGTCCTCTTGTGCTGCAGATAATTCCAGGTTTCATTTCCCTAGCAGGATGGTGACTCAGCACAGCACAACAGATTTAGCCCATTGCAACCCACTGCAACAAAACAATGGGCTATTGGCAACCCCTTGACCACATTTGACTTTTATCTCTATAGACATCTCCTCATGGAATCTATCAGTTGTTTAAACTACCTTCGCTGTTAAAATGTGACTATTGTTGGACAAAATGAAACATTCTGATACTTTACTTTAGACAAGCCAGGGTTGGGGAGAATTGGCTACATGAAAAAGTACAAAGGGCAAGAAGGACACATGGGAAATTCCTGAGAGAGTAAGAAGTCTGGAAGTGTGTGCATAACAGAAAAAAGATGTTATGTCTCGCGGAACAGCAGCTGACATTATAACACAGACCAGACTGGTAGAGCTCTCCCGAGGGCCTCAGCAGGCTCTGTGAGGGGCAAAGCCTAGGCTGTGCACTTCTAGAAACCACAAGCAATAAGAGAACAGAAGGAATCTGAGAGCACTCTATATACACTACTGTACAAACCTTTAGGCATGTTTGATGAAATGCTGTAATGTGAATGCTTTCAAAAATATACAGGTGTTCATTGTTATCAATTTACAAAACAGAACAAAATCTAAATTAAATGGTATGAACCTCCTTGCCTCAGTTCTTCTGGATACACCTCCACACAGTTTTTGAAGGAACTCAGCAAAGGTTTCTCCAAACATCTAGTAAACTAACCACAGATGCTCAAATCCTTCTGTCTCTTAATGCTTTTAAAATGTAATGCCAGATAGAGTTGTTGATGTTGAGATGATGGCTCTGTGGGGGTTATACCATTACTTCCAGGACTTTGATTTTCTGTATGCTAAAGATTTAATTTACAGAATTTCTTCACCTCTCTCTAAAATCTTTGCACACTACTGTAAGTATACAGATTTCTATTTTCATGTGGTTAACATTTTTTACTCATTTCAATAAACAAAAGTGAAGTAATTGGATCATGTTTACTTTTAACCTTAAGTTTAGGTGAATTAGCATCTTCTCATGGTGTTTTTATTTTATTGTTTGTTTATTTTCTCAGGGCTGGTACTGACTTGGAGATATGCAGGCAGGGCATTCTTAGATGAGATAAATGAGGCGCTCTGATAAAATACCTGGGTGGGATTTCTTTTTTAAACACTTCAAAGGATCTAAACCTGGGTTTAAAACACAATGGAGAAGAAAATAACACACGGTAGAGATCTATTGCGTCCTCGGCACAAGACGGCTTCTGTGAAAAGGGCAATAACCCCCATCAGTTTCAGCAGCTGCTCAAGTTGGGAGGGCCCATACAAGACAATGCAGTGGAGGAAAAAGTAGAGGGGCCAATTGGTTTACGTCAATGCCACTAGAAAAGACAAAAGAAAATTCAATGGCCACAGACAGCTACTTCACCTTCAAAGGGAACTGCAATACAGTTAACTTAGCATTCCAGTAAATCTTTAATAACTATTGGCTCGATATTACAATGTAAAGCATACTGTTTCAGATAAAGCAATCAGTCCAGATTTTTGTTCCTATTAGAGCAACTGATATTCTTTTCTTCCACTGTTTCTTCTGGCATCAGAGAGCTCATCACTTATTCATCAAAGGTACCAGGATCTTAACAGGAACTGGAATACATTTCTATCTAAAATATATAAACTTTTTCTATCTTAAACTAAACAAGAGAATGTCTGACCATTAGTTGCTTTTGGAATCAGTGGTTGTCCTTAAGTTATCCTGTGACCCCACTGTGAACTCTCCACTTTATTGCTTCTGTAGCTCCCTATTTCAGTGAAGGAGAGTTGAGTTAAACAGAGTAAGACTCTTATTTAGTGGTTCCAAATAACTACTGTGTCCAACATAAGAGGCCTTCCAGACTCCAGAGTACTTTCAAGGTTATCTCTGAATTTGTATTCAGTTCCCAAGTATAAAGATTACACATAACTGATCAATTCTTGCATACGTACTTTATTTCCTATGTAATTATGTGAAAAAAAAACTGAACATCAGAGCAATGTGAGGATACCACACTGGCTAATGTAGCACACAATGATATCAAGAAAGGTAAAGCCAATGCTTGAAGAGGTGTGAATGAAAAGAGCGGGACTCTGGTCACAACAAGCAGAGCTCAGAGCATATGCGCTCATGTCGGCACATGCACCAGCTCAAGTGCAGCTGTGTTTGGAGTTGGCTCTTCAACTCAGAGGCGATGTTAGGCATGAAAGTGTGATGTTACCACAGTCACAGAATACTGTGAGAAAGAGTATAGAACTGTTCAAACATCATTTACATCTATGATTTTTTTTTTTAGAATCACTTTGAACTTGTGTGGGCACACTGGCAACAAAGTGGTCCCTTGTAGAGCATGTTTAATCCTGTATTCTTCACTTTGCTGCATTACTGATCCAATGTTATCATGACACTGTCATGTATATACGGTATACACTAGAATATATACACTAGATATACACATATAATGATAATCACTCATGTTTTACAGGCTGCACAATGCAATATCCATTTGTTGGAAAGTAAAAGGGTTGCATAAACTATAACACTTAAAATAAACACAACAACATTTGTACAGTACACTGTAAATTAAATAATAAAAAACGTTGCTTATACTGCAAAGAATAACTAGAAGGAGATCATCTTGGCAGTGAATAAATCAGGAGAAACCCCTGCTGTTCAGGTTCAGAGACATAATCTCTGTGACCTCTATCATGGCCCAAGTCACACCTCACTGCAGAATCTACGGGCCTGTGCTCCATATGCCAACGTGCTCCAGGAGGGGAGGACCACTTCAATGCACCACTGTCCCATCGGCAAAGATGGCCTCTCTCCTGGGGCTACGTACTATAATTCAACAATGCAATGTTTACTGAACCCAGTCTTCAAGCAATTATGTGAATGGGTCTGGAGGGGGCTGACCTTCCCTACTGTTCAAACTCTGGAGTGGAGCGACTTGTTTGCACTGCAGTACTTTGCAACTCCATAGACTCCTCGTCTACTCTGAATGGGAAATACACACTGGCCATCCAGGTCTGTAATGACAAAGTACCACATAGAGAGACCAACCACTGTTTCATGCTAATACATAACAGACTAAAAAAATAATCTTTACCTCTAACTATTGCTGCATAATAATTAACATAGGATGAAGAGGCTCAGTTACGCAGATCATACAGAAGTACAGTCTACACCAATGACTCAATCAGCAGACTGCACAGTTATAGGAATCCAGGCCACCCTCCCCCCTGAGCCAACTCCAACCCCCAGCCAAGTCAAGAGACATATGTGGAAGTCTATAATGGGAGACATCTCTGTGCCAAAATTATCAGTAGAAGTGCTCATATACCAGAAAACAAAGTGTCTTAAACAAAGACTTGGTAAGTTTGGGTCAAGACATTACAACACATGATTCTGGTTGTGTTCAATGTTTTTTAATGAGCTGCAAAGAGAGGCTCCGATTACTTTTCACACATGTATGGCTACCACTTCCAGCAGGATATGCAAACCCATTGGTGATTGAGAGTTGCTTCCTATTGTGGAATTTTATTGACTTGAGTGTTTGAGTCAATGAAAACATGACCCTGACAAACCAGCAGGGAGAAATCACAGGCCATAGTACAACACCTGAACGTGCTCTTAATTGAATTAAAAGGCAGCCAGGCCTTTGTCCTCCTGCTGGAGTTCAAAGTCATAATGCAAAAAACAGATGCTCGCGGTTCCACGTAATTTAATTAGGAGCGTATTGTTGTACATAGGTCTGGTAGTCGATCATGGCTGTAGTAAACATTTTAGAGGCCGTCTCCTATTACCTTCCACTATCATATGATAATAGCACTCTAGGGAGGGGATAGCTTAAGGTGGTTGATGACATTGAAGATACATAAGTTAAACATAGCAGAAGTAGACGTACTGTTGAAACTTTGTGAAGAAACACTACCCAATATTTCATGTCATCCATACATTTTACACTTAATAATAGACTAAATATACCATGAAATTTTCAGAGGTCTGACATATCTCCATTCATAGACTCTATATCCAGCAGGTAAAAGATTTAAGTATGCTGCTGGCCACTGCAACTATGTCTCATCATTCAAAAGGATTTGCTTCAAGATTAAATCAACACAGAGCAGTCACAGATATCTCAAGCATGACAGCTCTGTTTATTGGAGGGCATGAAGGTGAGAGACCAGACGGGATTTCAAGAGGGGGTCTATTTTTCAGCAGCAAAGCAATAGAAATCTTCTGTATGATATGATGATCATACCATAGATAAAACTGAGTAAAGACAACTTTTACTGATAAACGACACCATGATGAATCCCAAATGGCAGTGCAATGGCAGTGTGTGTAGCCATTGAGTGAATGGACGTGATTTAATGGCATATTACATTTTTTCAAGAACAATTACATTTAAACTGTAGCTTGAAGAACACCACAATCTAAAATAAAATTCTGAAGAAGCACAATTTTATATAGCCTTAATACAAATGTTACTACAAATTGAAAAGCAAGGCAGTGTGCAGCCAGAGTTAGTTTTAGTAGTAATCTCCAGAGATACTATGAATAGCTTGTTTCTATGGACAAACTTAGCTGCTTCACTCAACAGGAGGCTCTAGTTCATCAGATTACTTTTAAAGTATCTTTACGGTACGGGCTGATATAAGTTGAGGACTTGCATCTCATATAGGCTGCAGCCCACCTGCATTAGTGCAAACAGTTCTTACTTCAGAGTTCAACTGCCATAAATAGTAAATCCATTTCGTGCTTTCTTTTTAATGCCTTAAACAGAAAATGCACAATATGTGCTATAAAGAAGAAAAATAAATAAGGTTTGAAGAAATAGCAGACTTACGGTAACCAGATGACATGTGAGAATCCAGCAGAGGGTAAGTCCATATATCGAAGCGGTGGAAGTGCCCATTTTTCACTAACCCAGCACAGGCTGTTAATGCTGGAGAAAACCAAATCCTTCACCCCTCCTGGCCACTGGAGTGGTGTGTAGCTTTCACCTTTTTCAGACTTTTCTTCTGTGCGACTGCGCCTCTGCGTCCCACACCCGGTGGGACTTCATCAACAGGTAAAAAAGGATCCTTTTAGGCTCTTATGAGGGGACCATAAAATAGGCGATTTTAAAAAGAAAGCTGCGTTTTCTTCTCTTGTGCACTCCGAAACTTGTACTTGTGCACTAAATGCAGTCTTGCAAGTCACTGGGAAGTCCTCCTGCGCTGGGATACAGCAGAGTGCAGGCTAAAAGGCGGAATGGAATTCAGGGAGTGCTGAAAGAGAAAACAGCTAATCCCAAAGAGGGGGGACGCCACCTAGACCCGTGCTAGCTCTTTAGCATTATGACCACACCGTCCCCCACATGTGGCCAATCCCGACCAATGCATTTCAAGTAGTAAGCCTATTTCTCACTGTCCCCAAACTGCTGTAAAGTCTAACATAGTTGCTAAATTATGACTTTCTCCAAACTTTTACTAACGTTAGCCTTTGCGTTGCAGGTTGGTGCTAGCTTATAAAAACCTGTGCCTTAATAAAGGTTACCCAACTTCCTACACCCTGAACATATAGGTTACTACTAACAGAAATTTTTAATAAAGTAAGGTTTATTTGACGTAATCATGACCAAATTAGACCTAAGTTTTAAATAGTTATGTTCAACGGACTCATGCTTTTGACTTCAGTATTTATGCCCTTAGGCTATATTTTTAATGCCGCTCATGACTCTAATAATTAAACTTGAATGAATACGCGTGGGCCTACCTTTTCTTCGATCTTTTAAGAATCGACCTTTTTTCGGAAAATTTATAGAAGCGCAGTAGCCTAATAATTAAAATAGAAGCCCTTTCTTGAAATTTTACAACATGAACATAGCGCCCTCTACTGTAATTAAGAGGTGTAACACCACAAGAGTTATAGCACAACTATAAAGACTAAATAACCAGCCTCAAATAACTAAAATCTGTATATCTACCTAAATACAGCACTGTTACTAATTTGATACCATAAAAACGATAAATAAATGCAGATTTGTGTGTCAGCAGCATATTTAAAGAGCATTATTTGGGAGTACAGGTGTTGTCTGTGGAGGTTCTCTGTCATCGTGGGAAAAAAAGAGTCTCTTGAACTCAGGATGAAACGTCTTCGCCTACCTATGTCCAAATGCCTTTGCTTTAATATTTTCTTTGCGTACAGGTGTTGCTAATTAAAAGAGATTACAATACAAATAGAGATGAACTTTTTTTTATATAGAAATACTAGTCTGGTTTATTAGTGTAAATTAATTGAAAGGTAAACAAAGGTGTGATATGTTATAATATATGAAATGTATTGAGCTAAATGGGAGAGTTATAGTTAACATCTAAAAACAGATTGATAACTTGAAATATTAATGACATAAGATGAGTAAAATAATTGCTGAGCCAAAACATACAGTAAAGCTGCAAAGCCTTGAGTAATACTGTAATTATAGATGACCAACATAAGCCATGTTATAATCAAGCCCACTATAGGCCTCAGCTATCCATATGCACCTGAGAAGAATTAGGTTTGTCCTTGTTGCCCTTGAGCAAGAAAAAAAATGTAATAAATCAGCAAATCTTCTTAGGAAGAAGAGCTGGGCTAATGTTATAATTAGCAAAGACAACAAGGCCAGCAGTTTCTCATGGACTCAAAAACTGACCATAGTCACTAGTGTTTGAAGTCTTGACTTAATGATCAATTTGTACTGAAGTAATACAAACACAACAGCGATATCTCTGAAGCCTGGCCTTGCATAAGTGCAATGCATTGATTTTTGCCAAATGGAGCAGAGCTGTGCAGCTTTAGAAGAGCAGCTGTAACAATCAGATAAGCCAAAGGAACAAATGATGCTTCTTCTTACAGAGCCCTAGTATTGTGTGATAATTCACTTAAACAAAGAGATTAAATTAAAGATTTCTCTTATTAGAATCAAACCCATTTGTATACAACATTTTTTCTTGTGAATTACATGAATATTTATAGAACATACAAAAACAAATAATTCTCTAAGTGTAGCTTTACCCTTTTTTGTAAGACTTATCTATTAGCAGAGCTTATGTCCTCACTGTCCTCCTGTTGATGACTTTATTAAAATGCAGCATATTTATAAGACATATGAATCAGTAATATTTTACATTAGGCAGAACACACAGCATTTCATAAAGGAGATTAGCACCAGTCAGCGCAGTATTTCCTGTTGGTGAAAATATCAGTAAACAGATTTGTTTTTAAAGTAGTGCATTTGTCATTATAAAAATATTCTAATAAAGCTAATAAATAAAATGACAGTACCTGTGGTGTCATAAGGAGGGGAGACTTCCACTAAATCACATCCCACCAGGTTAAGGCTGCGACACCCTCTGATTATCTCCAGTCCCTAAAGTCCCCAAAAACAACCAATGAATTACTGGACTGTTTACTGAATCTCAATCTGAAATATTTTTTTTTACCTGTATAGGGGTAAGCCCTGCTATCTCTGGTGTTCCTGTTCCAGGGGCAAATCCTGGGTCAAGAGCATCAATGTCGAAACTTAGGTATACTGGACCACTGCCCATCTGAGTCCTGACCTCTGCCATGAGAGGTGCAAGAGACTTAAACCAACACTCTTCCACTTGAACCACACGGAAACCCTAGTCACCATACAAACAATACATATTAAATAATGCATATAATATACAGTAGTTCACACAAAGTACAAATCCAGCCAGTATGCAGCATGCCTCTGAGGACTTTATGACAACCGACAGTGAACATGGAAGTCATGGTCTGCAAAAGTTTTTATGGCATATAGTCACCTGGGCTCTGCTCCATTCATATGTGTCAGGAACATAGCCAGTACCACGCAGACCAATTTGTACCACCCTCTTGCAGTCCAGCAGACCCTCCTCAACACACCGTCTGAATGGGGTCCCATGGCCAATCTTGTCCCCCAAGACTGTATCGCTGACGTCAGCATGAGCGTCAACATGAATCAGACCAACAGGACCATGTCTGACAAACAGTATATATAATGAAAATTTGACAAATAGTTTGACAATAGGATTAGTAGGTAAGTATGTCTTGTAACATTTGTTCGCAGACACAACAGTCTTTAATGCTACCATACAAAGTAATGTTTTGTTACCTAACCAGGGATGTGTGCTACTTACTTTTCAGCAACTGCTTGAAGGATTGGGTATGCAATTGTGTGATCACCACCTGCCAATAAAAATTATTGAGTCACCTTTGATACAACAAGGTTATCATTCCAGCCAACTGGCTACAATAACAGTATGAGTTTGTAAATCATTTACTGAAGTGTGTATTTTGTCAGTTCAAAATCTGTCCTCCTATAACATTGCATTAAATGAGCTACATTAGATGTTACTTTAGTAATTACCGACCCATTGTCAGAGGGATACAGCCAGTCGCCACAATCTTCCTGTAAAACGCCCTAATGCGTTTGCAAGTGTCCTTCAGGTCAAAAATGTTTACGTTGACATCTCCAAGATCAGCCACATTGATAGATTCATAAGGGGCTGCCCTGGTGCCACAGTTGCAAGCCCTTAGCATGGCTGACTCAACTCTGATCTGTCTGGGACCAAACCTGTGCAGATCAAGTATAGTAGTGAGAGATAACAATACATCTCATTACAATGTTACAAATTCTGACTCAAAAGGACACACATGATTGTAGCTATAGCAAATCCAGGTTTAAGGCTGCAGAGCATCCATACCTTGCACCAGGTCTGTAGGAAGTTCCAGTGTCAATTGGGACCCCCACAAAAGCTGCATGTAGCCCCTCTGCTGTCTCCTGAAAAGGTAATTTGGCCATGGTGGAAATCCCAGACACCCTTGCAACAAACTCTGAACTGGGGGGCATGTTGTAGCTACTTCCAGAGGATTCTCTCACCAAGTTTATGCTTAGAGTCTGTTTGTCCAACCTGCTGCGCAAAACCCATGTTGGTTGTGGACGTAGAGAAGATGCAGCAATGCATGACAAAACAGTGCTGCATGCTGCATTTAGGTTTCGCCACACTGACATGTTAGCTTGAAGAGTCTAATAGTCTAATAATTAATCTAAAAACTAAAAAAGAAATCAACACAACTGAAATGTTTGCTACGAAGTCTGGTGCTCTATGTCCGTCAGGACAGCTGTTAATGAAGTTATATTGAAGGCAGTTGATGTAATGATTGACCTATCTTGGATGTAATACAGGACTTTGAATTTGATATCTTATCACTTACAACAATGAGAATAAAAATAAAATAGAAGTTCCAAAAACTAGCTACAATTCTGAAAAACTCACTCCAAGGTGTTTTTTGAGACATGTTTTTAATGTTTACAGTAATTCCTAATTGGCATTGAATCAACATAAATTACAAATGTTTTTAAATATTTTTTATGTGTTATGTTTGGTATGAATTTGATAGAGACAGAAAATAAATTAAAAGGAGTTAATTTTTTCATTATGTTAGAAACAGTTGAGTTTATTTTTTTAATTTCTGTATAATAACTGTTTGTCCTAGGTGTACTTCCTGACTCTATGGGGTGTTGTTATAATTAACCCTATAAAAGGGGAAAGGAAAGCGCCATCAGGTGTTAGGCTGAGAGGCGAAAATAAAGTGTCTAATTGATAATATAGTCCATGTGCTTTATAATTATTAAGTATTTAGACGGCAGCAGGTGGGCTGTATAAATACTTTTTGCCATTCACTGGACTCTTTGGTGGTTTTGGAAGACACACAAGACAACTTCTGTCAACCATAGTATCTAATTGTATTGGACAATAAAGCCACTACAATTACATTAAAAACACATTTGTTTTACCACTTTAAATCTAATAGTTTTAGGTCATAATAGCATTGTATTGTAATGTAATGCAGCATATTAGCAGATTGTGTAATTTACTAAGATGTGTGAATTATATATAAAACGAACAGTGACTGTAGTTTGTATGGACACTTTAATAATATTTGATCATTGGGAGGACACACAACATCTCAAAAAGAAGATTGGCTCCAGTCAGCGCAGTGTTTCCTGTTTGAAGAAATATTAGTAAATAACAGATCTATAAAATATGACTTATTTGATTTGAAATTAATAAAATATTAAAAGCACCCGTGGTGTCATAAGGTGGAGAAACCTCCACCAGATCACATCCAACCAGGTTCAGACCACGGCAGCCACGGATAATCTCAACTCCCTAAAGAAAGAAACAGACAAATATAATCATTATTATTATATAAGAGAGAATATTACAAAATCAAATGTCCCAATATTTTCAAAGATTTTTTTTACCTGTATAGGGGTAAGCCCTGCTATCTCTGGTGTTCCTGTTCCAGGGGCAAATCCTGGGTCAAGAGCATCAATGTCAAAACTCAGGTATACTGGACCACTGCCCATCTGAGTCCTGACCTCAGCCATGAGAGGTGCAAGAGACTTAAACCAACACTCTTCCACTTGAACCACACGGAAACCCTAGTCACCATACAAATAAAACATTCAATTTAACAATGATGTTGTGCTGTCATACATTATGGCAAACTTTGACCACATAAAACCTGAAATTGTGCTTCACCTGCTTTTGTCTTATTCAAAAATATCATAAATATCAAGTGAATTACCTGTGATCTGCTCCATTCATAGGAATCTGCAGAATAGCCTGACCCACGCAGACCAATTTGTACCACCCTTTTGCAGTCCAGCAGACTCTCCTCAACACACCGTCTGAATGGGGTCCCATGGCCAATCTTTTCACCCAAGACCACATCACTGGTGTCTGCGTGAGCGTCAACATGGATCAGACCAACAGGACCATGTCTGACAAACGGCATAAGTTCAAAATACTTAGTGGCATAAAACTTGTTTTGCTGTTGTTAAAGTTGTAATGCAAATGTGTTTACTTTTCAGCAACAGCTTGAAGGATAGGGTATGCAATTGTGTGGTCACCTCCTGCAGATAGAAATAACTGTGACCTTTGATCTTACGTTATTTTTATTTTGATATTAATATATTAGTAGTAAGTACTGTATATTCAAATAGCCACACAAATACCCATTGTCAGAGGGATGCAGCCCGTAGCCAGTATCTTCCTATACGCCTCTCTGATGCGCTTGCAAGTGTCCTTCAGGTCATACACATTGACGTTGACATCCCCAATATCAGCAACCATAAGGGACTCATAGGGTGCTGCCCTGGTGCCACTGTTATAAGCTCTGAGCATGGCTGACTCCACTCTGATTTGTCTGGGACCAAACCTGTGGAAGATCAAATTATCAATATTAAATGGTCTAACCTTTCTGCATATACATACACTTATCTGGTATCCAGCACCTTGCACCAGGCCTGTTGGAAGTTCCGGTGTCTATTGGGACCCCGACAAAAGCTGCATGCAGCCCCTCTGCTGTCTCCTGATATGGTAGTTTGGCCATAGTGGGGATCCCAGACACCCTCGCCACAAACTCTGCGCTGGGCGGCACGTTAAAACAACTGCCAGAACACTTTCTACTCGAGTTTACGCACAAAGCCCATGTTTGTCGCCGCCTTGTAGACAGCTTTATGTAAGACGAAATTGCACCGCTAGCTGCATTTAGGTTTCTCAACACTGACGACATGTTTGATCGGAGTCTTGTCAAAGTAGAGTGAATGGAAACGTTCACTTTAAGGATCTGGTGTGTGACGTTTTAAAAACACAGGCGATTATAAATTCTTTAGGGTCCAGGTTCAAGACTGCAGGGTGAATTTTCCAACCACCGCGGTCAGTTAAATTTGACGTTGGCTATTTGGTTCCGCACCTTCACCGCGAGTTTCCCTTGTCTGTGTCCGACTACTATGTCTTGGTGGCGGGAAGCTCACACTGGAAACTCCGCTTTTAGCACGGAGCGTTACACTTGGGGACCGTCTATAAATGAGGATCACGTGGAATGACGTTTGTGAAATAAATTCAATATCTTCAAGATATACAAATCTAGTTACTCCAAACCACTTTATATGAATTCTTTATATCAAAAATCAAGGATTTTTTTCAGTAGCTTCAGTTTATGTGACCTCGTCACTTCAATCCACTCCATGTCTATTGCAGCCTTTCTCAAAGTGCTGCAATTGTGTCAGGGGTGCCGCCAAAAAATTACGTAGGCAAAAAAATAAATAAAATGCTTTCGCTTTGGCTTGTACTGAGCCAGAGAGAGGCGCGCTCAGAGCTGTCATATTTCACAACTTTTCTGAACTGCGCCTGCGGCGGCGATGGCGGCGCCCATCGTGCATACAGCTCAACTAACGCGATCGTTATAAAGGTGTTTAAACGACAAAACACTTCCACTTGTATATATTTGACAATCGGAATATCAGAACTAAGCTTTTCAAGCCTGACGTACATCAAGAACAAGTACAGGGAGCGACTGAGGACTGTGGACCAGGAGCTCCGTGTCTGCCTCTCATCCAACCGCGGTGAAGTTAGATTGACGTTGGACGTTGGATATTCGGCTCCGCACTTTCAGCGGGAGGCTTAGTTGTCTGTGTCCGACCAGTGTGTCATGGTTGCGGGAAACTCACTCTCGAAATACCGCCCTTAGCACGGAGCAATGAGACTTAGGGACCGTCAATAAATGACGATCACGGGAACGAAGTCAATAAATAAATCCAATAGCTTCAAGATAAACAAATTTATTTTCACTAAACTACTTTAAAATAATAGATCTAATCTAGTGGCACCATGCACACCTTTTTTGTCACTTTTATGATTTTTTGGATTTTATAATGAATTATATATATATATATATATATATACAAATATGGATTTTTTTCAATAGCTTTCAGGTCATGTGACCTAGTTTCTTCAATCCACTTCATATTCATAGTACTAGTCTAGTATTATCATGCACACCACTTTTTTTCCAATTTTCTCTTTTTTTGTATTTTATATGAATTTGTTATGTACAAAATCAAGGATTTTTTTCAATAGCTCTCAGGTCATGTGACCTAGTCTCTTCAATCCACTTCAAATTCATAGTACTAGCCTAGTAGTACAATTGCACACCACTTTTTTTCCAATTTTATCTTTTTTTGAATTTTATATGAATTTTAAACCCCTCCAGAGTTGTCATGTAGTAAAAACTTAGCTCTAGAGACCAGAGCCATCTTTTGTACCAGGCTGTAAACATGAGTTTTATACTTGTAAAGTCGCCATTGGGTTTCTCCTTATATTTCTGCTTCTGGAGCCTGCCCTTTGGTGGACAGCGATATATCCCTGTATTTCGCTGTAAATTGCCATATGGCGGGCGGCGCCCTTACACGAGGACCATTTAAGAGGTTCCATGAGAGAGGCAGCCGTCTTTCCCCGCCCACTGCTGCGGCCGCCTGCTCGTCTATAATCCAGGCGAGGCGCTGTTCATCTTGGACACACCTACTATCACTAAACCTCCAGAGGGAGTGGTTTCTGCAATTCACCTGTCCACCAGAGGAGGCAGAGTGTGGCATGTTAGCAGATCAGACTGATTTAGTCACTCTCCCACGCTCACGCTCTTCACTTCTCTCATAACAAAAAATAAAATCAACAAGCGATCATGGTAAGCAAATGTTGTTTCTTTGTTTAATCAAAACAATAGTCAATCGAAGATATTTATTTTGAAATTTTGCTTCATTTATGGCCCTGTGGAATGTATAATTATATTGTTATAGTCACATTTTATTAGTTGAGTTTCTTATGTAGCCTATATGTCTAAAAAATATATATATATATCACTTCATTCTCTGTGGATGATGGACTTCATACAGTCAATTTGTTTGTAATTTGCAAATATTGTGTCTGAAAGTAATATGTTTTAGTTTTGTCTGTTTTTGCACATTTTTATCATATTACTCAAAATAATATTAGTGAATATACAGCAACCTCAACAAAGAATGTCAATGTGCTTTATAGAGAGCAGCAGCCTGCAACCTGTGTGCCCCAGATAATCTCTCTTTACCATAATCCAAGTCACAGAAGACAGATTATTGTCAGAGCAGACTCTAACACTGCTGTTACACTGTTCCCTCATTGATACTATTAGTATTAAAAAAAAAACATTAAGTGCTAGCCAATAGTGCATTTTAATTTATATATCTATAACATTAAATAAAAAGTGCCTGTATTTTTCTTCCCACATAGCGTGAGTGTATTTCTATCCACGTTGGTCAGGCTGGTGTCCAGATTGGTAATGCTTGCTGGGAGCTTTACTGTTTGGAGCATGGGATCCAGCCAGATGGACAAATGCCCAGTGACAAAGCCATTGGAGGAGGAGATGACTCCTTCAACACCTTTTTCAGTGAAACAGGAGCTGGAAAACATGTCCCCAGGGCTGTTTTTGTGGATCTGGAGCCTACTGTTATTGGTAACAACAAGAAAATTTTATAATTTTATATAAATCAAACCATTTCTTGAATTGTACCCAAAAATTATGATTCAGATGAGGTTCGTACTGGCACATACAGGCAGCTGTTCCACCCTGAGCAGCTAATCACTGGTAAAGAGGATGCTGCTAACAACTACGCTCGTGGTCACTACACCATCGGCAAAGAGATCATTGACTTGGTGCTGGACAGGATCCGCAAACTGGTGGGTGTATTGCTGCTATTAAGGATTTTGATTGATTTTTGGAAATGCACTTTTAATTTCCCTCTTATCCCCCCTCTCTGTCCACAGGCTGACCAGTGCACAGGGCTTCAGGGCTTCCTGGTTTTCCACAGCTTTGGAGGGGGTACTGGCTCTGGTTTCACCTCTCTGCTGATGGAGCGTCTCTCTGTCGACTACGGCAAGAAGTCCAAGCTGGAGTTCTCCATCTACCCTGCTCCCCAGGTGTCCACTGCTGTAGTGGAGCCCTACAACTCTATTCTGACCACCCACACCACCCTGGAGCACTCTGACTGTGCCTTCATGGTCGATAACGAGGCCATCTATGACATCTGCCGTAGGAACCTCGATATCGAGCGTCCTACCTACACCAACCTGAACAGGCTGATCAGTCAGATTGTGTCCTCCATCACTGCTTCTCTTCGCTTTGATGGTGCCCTAAATGTTGATCTGACAGAGTTCCAGACCAACTTGGTTCCATATCCTCGTATCCACTTTCCTCTGGCCACCTATGCCCCAGTCATCTCAGCTGAGAAGGCCTACCACGAGCAGCTCTCAGTGGCTGAGATCACAAACGCCTGCTTTGAGCCAGCCAATCAGATGGTGAAATGTGACCCCCGCCACGGCAAATACATGGCCTGCTGCCTTTTGTATCGTGGTGATGTGGTTCCCAAAGATGTAAACGCTGCCATTGCCACCATCAAGACCAAGCGGTCAATCCAGTTTGTGGACTGGTGTCCCACTGGTTTCAAGGTCGGTATTAACTATCAGCCCCCCACTGTAGTCCCTGGTGGAGACCTGGCCAAGGTCCAGAGGGCTGTGTGCATGCTGAGCAACACCACTGCTATTGCAGAGGCCTGGGCTCGGCTTGACCACAAGTTTGACCTAATGTATGCCAAGAGGGCCTTCGTTCACTGGTACGTGGGAGAGGGTATGGAGGAGGAGAGTTCTGAGGCCAGAGAGGACATGGCCGCTCTGGAGAAGGATTATGAAGAGGTTGGAGTTGACTCCGTTGAGGGCGAAGGAGAGGAGGAAGGGGAGGAGTATTAAACATATGCAATATAAGTAGAAAATGTGGTAAAATGTGATAATGAAAATCAAATAGTTTCATTGTTGTCCCAAATACTGAGTAAAAGTGATTCTCTTTAGCCTGTAAACTTTTTTTTAAGGTGAATTCATGAAAAATGTATTGCTTTGTTTTTATATAAGCAGATTTAAAGTAAAATAATGAAAGACCACAAAAATACTACATGTTATTTTATTTGAAAATATACAATGTTCTTCCAATATTTCCAAAAATACATGTCTCAAGCTGACAAATAAAAAGGCCATATCATTGTATGCACTGACCAAATAATGCTTAATCTTCTTCTTTACATCAATTTAGCAATAAAAAATTATTTTTGAGCTGACAGGAAACCATAATTAGTAATTCCCCATGGCCCTGAAATGTGCAAATATCTACATAAAGTGCAAACCACAAGAATAAAAACCCATGCAACGGATACCTTTGTGTTTCCTATCGCTAGTATTCCAAATATTATCACATACAGAGAGGTTTACTACTTCTGCTATATGTATAGAATCAGGTATAAGCACTGACTATAATCTTATTCCAAGCACATTTTGAGAAATGCTTCAGGAGTGGTTGTTGAAGAACCTTAAAACCCCCAAATATTTATTATAGTACACTAATTTATTTCCCAAAACATAAATGGTATTCTGGTAAAATGCCCCTACAAAGTTCATCTTCCTGTACTACAAAGTTAAGGACAAAGACAGCAGCTGAACTATTTTACTAGCATGTGTTTTATGGAAGATAGTAAATCTAAGCAGAGATGATGCAGAGTTCACGATTCTCTTGGCCATAGAGGAGGAAACCTACAGCGGTGCGTAGGTCCTCCAGCTCCAAGTTGGACAAGAAGCTCCTCTGTAGCTCTGCTTCAACCGTGTTCCCACTGGGTCCACGACAGCCTTTGAGAAGAACCACAGCAGACTGACACAGCAGCCAATCAATAAGCTTTCTCATGCCTATGCTACCCTGATTGGAAAGAGCTTTATGTCCCCAGAGGCTGAGATGCAACATGTTAGCGGCCACCCGAGCACTGGGGCGCTACAGAATAAACAAAACAGTGAGTATCAGTACAGTTGAATTATAAATTAGGCTAAAACTAGGCAAGACTCAAACTTACCTTATTTGGGTTCCTTCTGAGAAGTAACTGGATAACTAACTGCAAATCAGCTGGGACACTTGAGGGAATAGGGGGTAGCTCATACTCATAGTATTTTCTGCTCTCCAGACCCACTGCTCGATAGAATGGATTTTGTTGGCCAAATATCTCATAGGAGATGGCCCCCACAGCCCATGCATCAGCCTTGCTGTAGTCAATGACTACATCTGGTCCTGGAACTGCAGTAGCTACCTTTAACAAAAGTTAAATGGTTCAAAATTTAACAATTTATTATTATTTAAGATTAGACAAAAGAAATGTGGTAGTATAAAGTGTGTAATACAGTCTGAACTAAAAACACAGAAGAGCTAATGCCTACCTCTGGCGCCATTAGGGAGGCATTCCCTCCTCTATTAACCCACATACTGTTGAATGACAGTTGTAGACTTGAATCTCTCTGGGTTAGGCAGCAACCAAAGTCAGTAATAACTAATCTAGGGCAACCATCTGTGAGTAAAAAAAGAGCAAGTTTTTGCTGATGTAATGCAAGATATGGCAATATTATGAAGGGACAATCTTTGTTTTTCTCTTTACCCGAATCAAACTCCGTGAGTACATTATCTGTTTTGAGATCTCTATGAGCCACACCCTGTCTACACAGGTGGTCAACCCCTTCCAGAAGTTGCAGTACCATCAAAGAGGCATGTCTGCGACTGGGTTTGGACACTTCCAGGTACTGTCGCAGTGTGCAGGGATAACTACATGCAGAAAAAATGTATTCAATGAAATAGATTGCTAATGCTGCTACATGGTATTATTTAGACAAATCTTAAAAAGTACTTACTTCTTCATGACCAAAAATAGAGTGCGATTGTTACCCAAACCATGTGGATTGAGCCTGGTTGGCAGAACATCTGGATATTCCTCCTGTGCACCTGGCAGCAATGGGACATCTGCAGTAAAAGCACGGTACACTCTTATCACATTAGGGTGAGCTGACACCACTTTTGGCAGGATTCCAAATTGTCTGCAAATGAAATAAGAAATAATACTCATGCCTTGTTTGCACAGTAATGGAGAGGTAGTACATAAATAATTAAAAAAATAAAATAATAGTTGTTGTGTAATATTTCACTAACCCATCTAGATTTAAATGCTCATTTTCCTTCTTTACAGCCATGGGACCAGCAGGCACCAGCTCCTGTGACATTGATTTCAATATAGCTTCACTGGATGATCCAGCCTGTTGACATATAGAGGCAAGAAAGTAATACACAAATACATTTTTATTCAAAGATTAATAAAAGCTGCACTACACACCCCAAAATTCCACATCATCTTAATAGCCAATGGGAAGTTTCTCAGAGAGCAACAAGTCAAAGAGCGAAGCTTGCACTGTTCTTCTTCATCCTCCTTAAGCTCCACCAAAGAGCATTTATGGTCTGTCTGCACAGGGGCAAACCGGGCAGCAGCCTCATACACTGCAGCATTTGAGCCTTTACCAATCTGGTTACCAATAAAGTAATCTTCAAGTTTGTATCCAGCGACGAATGGCTTTGGCGGGCCCTGAAATCTTTTCTTTCTGAAGACAGTCTGGAAATTAACAAGACATCATTTAGGAAATGACAATAACATAATAGACAGTTGTTGGCAGAAACAAAGTGTAAATGTATTATAGCGTAAATTAGTAAATAATTCCGTTTAAAAACAAAAATTACAATAATATCAATTCCCCATTGTCGTCTCCCAGTGAATAGAGTGTGTGTAAATAGTATTACCTGGATCTCCTGACAGGTGGCTGAACTCTTTCTGTCATCCTCGAGCTGCTGTTCAATTAGTCCAATACCAAGACCAAAAGCCAGAAACACGGCCCTGTTTCGCGAAGAACCGCCGCCAAATCTTCTCCTAAAGCCGGTGGACTGGAGTTGGGCAGCCAGGCCCCTCAGAGAGGTACGATAATAGCGGTATCGAGACGGCAGGAAAGCCTGAGGCTGAACGGTGCGGACCGAGGGGCCTGCACGGAACCGATCGGCTCGGAGCTTAGCTGCGACTCGACCACCAGTTTTGAGGAGGCCCAGCTGAAAGAATGACCGCCCCAACTCGAGGCCACGACGTATAGCGTGTTTTACGGACATAATTTACCCCTAAGGTAACTTGCCGTTTTTTAAACCCAGTGCAATCACCGATTCCTAGTCGGGAGTCTAGCAGAAGCAGATACGTTGTAAACAATTTGAGCTGGTTACTGGAGAGCATGCGCAAACGGTGTCACGTGGTCAAAGTAAAAAATACTGTAACTGTACTTTGCTTTTCCTTTATCATTTAGTTTAGTGAATATCAAAAATATGAATTTTAACAAATGACAAAGCAAACTAGCCATCAAAGGAAGTGCTCAAATATTACTTAAATTATAGTTACCTGATGTAACTCCAACCTGTTCAGCGCCAGAGAGAATAAACAGCCTGTCACTGCTTGAGGCTCAATGTTGTGCTGTCAAATCGCACTAACTCTTGTGAATATAATGTTTATGCACCTTACTTGCACTTACTGTGTATTTTCTTTGTAATTTTTTAGATCTTATTCTTATAGCTCAAAGTATTTATCTCCATTAATTTTGTTTATTTACTTATTTTGTTCTGTGTTTTGCACCAACACGCCAAAACAAATTCCTTGCATTATATAAACCGTTTCACTTTACTTGGAAATAAAATTGATTCTGATTCTGATATAATGTGCTGTTAAAATGTGTAAGGGCTGTTGTTTAAAAAAAAGTCAATCCAGAATAAAATAACCTACTGTAAAGTGCAATAACAGGAATAATCTTTGGCATTCTGATGTCATTTTAACCACTGGAATCTTATGTTAAGAATATAAAAAAATTGAAAAAATGATCACATATGGCCACTTATGGATTTCTACAGACCACTGCAACTGACATGCACCATAAGTATAGTCTCTCCACCAACTTGGCTCAAGATTCAATTCATAAAATAAAAGTAATCTCTCAGAACTATGTTAGCACGTCCAAAATTATCATAAAATATTATTGAACTTGTACATTATGTTTTTTGTTGTACCGTTCAAAAATTACAATTAGGAAAAGCAATTACATCATGACCAAAAAAATAAATATATATTTGTATATAACTTAAACAACTCATTAACAACACTTTCCATTGCTCAGTTTGTTCCCTCTCAACATTGTGTAAAACTCCAGAACAAACCACTTCTTTACTGCATGTATTGTTTTATTTAAAACGTGATCATTCATGTCATGTATTTTATCATTAAAATGCTACTGAAATATATCGACTGACAACCCAGCATTGCTTAATTACAACTTATAAATACAATAAATACAAGAAATAATACACACTGGCTTTATTTTTCATTTTGAAAATAGAAATAAAATCTAGTTTCTGTGTACACAGAGACAAACTAAAATTACAATTTGTTACTTAGATATTCTAGGAGAAGTAAAAAGTTTCAGGAAGAAATTAAACTCTACACTTGTGTGTTTAAATCAGGTTTTAACATTAATGCATGAAGTATGTTAGGATTCTTAGTTGTGATAAATTTTACACATCATTTGCAATCACCCAATAAATCCAGTCAACATAGTTTCTCACTCTGGTGTAAACTCCAGGGAAGTAGGGGTTTGCACAGCTGATTCCCCAAGAGACAATCCCTTCAAGGAATCCATTGCACATAAGCGGTCCACCTGAGTCGCCCTGTGAAACACCAAACAAACCATCATCATAATATACATATATACTATTATGTAAAGAATATATTGTAAGTGGGCTATATTTGTATGCAATCATATGGTGTACCTGGCATGAATCTCTCCCACCAAACCGATAACCAGCACAAAGCATGTTGTTAGTGATTCTGCCCCAGTAGTAATAACTGCATAATGGATTAATTTGTACGTCCACAGCACGCAGTTCATCAGAGAGCTGCTGGCTGTATAAAGAGGTAACACCCCAGCCACTCACAGTGCACATGTCATTAGTAAGAGGTGGAGTGGTTGCGCGAGGCAGAAGAGCTGGCTCTACATAGGCATTTATAGTGGCCGGTTGACTCAGCTGTAACACAAAGCAGAGCTCATTAATGACACTGTCATGTGTGAAGAATCACCATTATCATAGGATCTATTGGTGTGTAATATTGTATGTGCCTTATTTATGGCAATATTTGACTCTTACTTTGAGTAGCATGATATCATTGTTAAAAGTCTTGTAGTTAAAGTTGTGCAAGTATATTTTTGAAACATTGAAGATTTGCTCATATCCTTCTTGAATCCATAGATTGTGTTCACCAAAGACTATAACCATTGCGCTAGTCCTAAAGGAAAAAGCAGAAATGAAATACAATCACATTTGAACACAAATTATGGTTGTGCCAAACTATATTTTGTCATTACTCACGGTCTCCAGCAGTGGGCAGCAGATACCGCCCATTGATCATTGATTAAAGCGGCTCCACAGTAGGGTTTTGGATCTCCTCCAAGTCCAGTTGCCTGGATGGATCCTTGATATGGGTGTGTATATGGTTTTACTACCAGACCCCCGATAATCCTCTGTGCAAGGGCATCTGTATATATTACAAATTAATAAGCACATAAAGAGTATTAGGATTTATGATAGCTCAGTTTTTCTTTCAATCTATAAAAATGTCTGTGTAGCAGAAAGATGTGTGAATAAGAACAATACCCAAGTCTATAAAACTCTTTTTTTGTCAACATGCATAGATGATATGTAATTGAAGAACATACCTGATATAGAATGAGCCAACAGGAACACAATAAGACATGTCTTAGGAAGTGCCATTTAATCTCCTGTTTTTTTGCCTAAAATTCATCGAGTGAAAAACAAATCAAAATTGTACACTTTCTTTTGTCACTCCTTGCTGTGTCTTGGCTACATAAAGAGCTTACTTAAAAATGTAGTTAAAAGTTTTGTTTGAAGATGTCAGCTTTCATCACACTTTTAAATCGGATATATGAGAATGTTAAAGACAATTACCAAAATGGTTATGCTGTTTTAAAAGTAGTTGTATTATTACCACTACTCATTTTTCCTTTAAGTATGAGCGGACTCAGAATATTAAACATAATTTTAAATAAACAAAACATTTAGCTTACCTCAAGCCCAAACACAAAAATCTTCTCCAAGTTGTGAGGCAAAAGTTTAACTATTGCCTTTTATAGTGTAACTGTATCTCTGTGCTAATCTTTTGTTATTTTTTTTCTTTTCGTCTGGTTTTGTGCCGTGACCATCTCACACTGCAACAAAAACTGACCTACTACAGACAATGCTACCGTGTTCTCATGTATTATGTGTGTTTCTAAACCTAGTCTTTTTTTCCTTCACCGTGGGACTCCCAGTGAAGGTGTGTCCTGTACACAATGGTCAAAAACGCACACATGGGAAAAATGTAAATCTCTTGAGTAAATATGTTTGTGTTACTGTGATGGTTGAATCAAAAAGCCACACTGTAGAGAAAATACATTCCCCTTACAGAAATCAAAGTTAAAATGTTTGAAAACAATTTATGATCGATCCCTTTAGGCAAACATTTGTGAGGATTAGATTTCAGTAATGGCACTTAAAACAAATTGTTACAACTGTTAACTTTGTTGTCTCATACTCTTAAATATTACACATTAATATGAATTATTAAACAATTGCAGTAAAACCAAAAATGTAACCTAGAAGGGGAATTGGAGACTTATTTAATAGATAAAACACAAAAACTTAATTTGGTGATAGTGTATGTATAATTCAGTTACATCTATCCACAAAGAATAATATGTAATACACAGCTGTGGCATAAATGTAAACTTTCAGATTGTAAATATCCAGCTCACATTTGTTCAGTTTATAGGCTAAAGCAGGGCGTATCTCCAAACATGGTTTTCATTTCTTCTTGAGTGATACATATAAGCAATCTATGGTGTTTTGTTTTGTTGTGTTTTGATTGTATGTTATAGTCTATAGGGAGGAAACAAACACACAAGAGGCCCCTTGCACAAGAGCTGCCAGCTACCCCTTTACATTGACATTAACAAGCCCTATTTCTCACCTTTCATTCAAAAATTTAAGTGTGTTTATTTTCTACATAATTCCAATGCCTGTACCACAATGCTGGGACCATTATCTGTCTGTTATCTCTACTCATGGACATTATATTGAATTGGAACAGCAATATAACTATTTAGGAATCTTTTATTGATTCTTAAAAAAAAAAAAAAAAAAAAAACACACACACACATCCAGAAACTGCTTCAAGACTCAAACCTAAATTTGTTTTTATTTTAGAATTAAATCCAGTTGGTCCATTGCCAAAAAGCTGCTGCTACATACAGTATTGGCATGTACATGAACGCTTTCTCTGAAACTCTAGATGCTTTGGACAAGGTCTAGCATGGTGCACTGCGTTTCATCACTGGCTGCAAATTCTAAACTCATCACTGTGTTTTATATCATGTTGGCTAGACAGCCTTGTTTTTTTAGAGACTCATGCATTGGTATCTTTTCATTTATAAATCCATATTTTGGATGCTCCTCCTTATCCGCAGGGGTTCACAGAGCGAGGAGCACAAGCAGCTGTACAGTCTGTGCTCACATTTACTCTGAATAAAGCTCGCACTGAACTGGTAAAGAAAGCTTTTAAGTTTGCTTAAAAATACCTGTACCTGTCATTGTTTTTAGCTGTTCCTGGTCTGTTCCTTTATGTAACTGAAACCAACTTTATTTATTTAGTGTTTGTATGCTTGTTGAAATTTGTTGCAATGTAATTTCTAATTATACAGTTGCCTCTTAGCCAAGAGACTCTTGCAAAATAATTCTTTTTTATCTAAATTAATTTTTATCCTGGTGGTATAAAAAAAACATCTAGAGAAGCAGCATTTTTCTCTGCTTGGGGTTTGGTTCGTAGCAAAGTCAGAGTTCTACACAACTCCATCTAGTGGTTCAAAGCATTATTGCAGGCTGACGGGAATAGCCTTTTTTTCTTGAAAAATATTGTACAACTTATTTTACAGGACATTTGTAACTCAAGACGCTGACAAGATTTGGTGAAAGTGTAAAGTAATGCAGGGCTGAGTCATGTCAGTTTGTGTTAGACAAGGGATGATCATGATAGAAGCACTGATATGGTGAACATCAATCCAAAAACTATCATTGACACCTCTTTTACAATGAAATATCTGCTTACAGATTGATTAAGTCTTTTCCTAGAATTATACTCCCAGTTAAACTTACACTGATCTGTTATGGCACTTTAGCTCCACCTACCCCATCCCACATGCAACGCCAACCTTGTAGAGACTGAGCAGTTTTGAGAACAGCATTAGTAAGAACACTAGACTTTTTCAAAGGGATTCAGTATTCTGTAAATGACTCTAATAGATTATGTTGGATGACTAATTTATTCCCAGGAACAAGTCTGACTTACCGCCGGTCCGCTGGTCTGCCGGTACCTATCAGCTGCCTCAGGAGTCCCATGAGCAAACCAGGTCTCCTTCTTCAGTTTGACGGCAACCCTTACCTCCGATTTCCACCACTGAGTTCAGGGTTGCCGCCATGACAGGAACCGGAAACTTAGTGGCCACAGCTCCAAGCATCCACGGCGACAATTGGGGTGGAGAACATGGTCCACTCGACACATTGTCTCCGGCTCCCCTTGGGTTATGGTTGAAGCTCTGACGGAGGTGGGAATTGAATAACGCTCTGACAGGGGATTCGGTCAAACGTTCCCAACAGACCCTCACATTACGTTTGGGTCTGCGAGTCTATCCAGCTTCCTTCTTCACCATCGGCTCCAACTCACCATCAGCTAACCCTAACCCTAACGTAACCCTCCACCCTTCTCTTCACCTGAGTGTCCAAGACATATGGCCGGAGGTCAGATGAAACAACCACAAAGTTGATCATTGACCTTCGGCCTAGGGTGTCCTAGTGCCACGTAAACTGGTGTATACCCTTATGCTTGAACATGGTGTTCATTATGGTCGGAGCACTTTCTAGTGATGGTGGGCCCACGGGAGATTGGTCCCCACGTCTTTCCTTCGGGCTGAGCCTGGCCGGGCCCCAACCCCAGGCCTGGCTCAAGGGTGGGGCCCTGATTGCGCCATACCGAGCGACATCACGGTCCTTGACTTTACATGCTCCATAAGAGGTTTTGAACCGCTCTTTGTCTGGCCCATCAACTAGGACCTGTTTGCCCTGGGGGACCCTACCAGGGCATGTAGCTTCCGACAAAATAGCTCCTAGGATCATTCGGGCACTCAAACCCCTCCACCAGAGACCTGTACTGGGGAGCTGTTCTGGGGTTCATCATATGATGATGATGAAAAAATTATAAATAAGATTCTTTTTAATACACACTTTAATACACACTGTAATACACTATTATTTTTAATTATCAAAGCTTGTTTTTAATGGGCTTATTAACAGCCATCCATAACTCAAACTCTCTGTTGCTCCCGTCTGCTCCATCAGTGCTGAAGATTATCTAGGAAATAAGTTATCTATAGGGCAGAGTGGTTAGCAAGAGGATAGTGAGTTCAAACCCAGGCCGGCCATCTCAAGTTGAGGAGTCTGCATGTCCTCCACCTGTTACTATGGGTTCTCTGTGAACCAGCTGGCCATTGTTCAGGGCCCAAAGTTGCTGGAATGGGCTCCAATCACCCCAACCCCTAAGTTTTTTCAGATCATCCATTTATGTTGATCTGTATGTCCTTTGTCTGTCACCATTTATTCCAAGGCAAGACGGTTGAATGTAAGAACAGTGAAGAAGCTACAGTGTGCACTCGTGTCGTGTCGTGTGGAAAAAAGCAGTGGTTAGTACTTGAGCTACCATGACTCCTGCTGTAGCTATACTCTGATTAGAAAAAGAATTAGATAGGCCAGATAGGATACTAAGGGTAGGAAGTCCGTGTGAGACTGGGGTTACTCTTGAGAACTGCCTAAACTCTATTTTTAATGACACCCCAGAAATGCCCAGAAGTATGGAGCAGAGTTGGATTGATCTTGTCTAAACTTTGCTGCTCGTCAGTCAGAACCCTTGTTAATTATAGTAGAGGAGACAGTAAATTTGGACTCTTCCATTACCCTATTTAAATGCCCATAAATACAGAGTAAATCAAATCTAACTATGGTAAAATGGACACACACATTTAACAACAGGAAGTCACTAAAACTGTAACTTAAATTTCACCTTTGTCACAGTAAAGTGCAAGTTAATCTATTAGCAGGTCCCGAGGAGCTTCAGTAGGTCACTGACAATTAAGGTGAAATATGGGGTCACACTGCAGATGCTTCAATTATATATCTGTCAATGACAAAAAGGTGCCCATGGTAACTGAAATAGGAACTAAGAAACCTGAGAATGGAGGTGTGATGCCGTGTGGATTAGACAAAAAACTCACAGGTGTCTCCCAGTCTCAAACTCTTCCTCATTCACTATGGACCTGCTATATTTATTACTTTGTGTTTTGCTAGAAGTTTTAGCTGTAAATTGTAAGTATATTTCCTGATTTTGAATTTACAGAGTCTTGACATTTACAAGCTTGAAAGGACTTGACACGTGAGGCTGAGCCTGAGAGACAATAGTTGTTTTGATTAAATCTTAGATAAGACGCCTCAGTTCCGAACACTTTTACTTGGATTATTAGCTTACCTGTTGTGTATATCACCTAAGTCATATTTATCTCTTGCCATTACTGTAAGGGTAAATTATTTTTCCTCACATGAGATGATGTTCTAAAGTTTTGAAAAGTGCGTATTCTCCTTAAGCTTTCACAATGGACACAGGTACAATTGAAACATTTGCAAAACATGACAAATTGTTTAGTTTGTTTTAACAACACATTTCCTATGTGATAAAGTTATAATTATATTCATATAAGTTTGTTGATAGGCTCCTTTTAAGATTTATAGATTGCACATTATGATTGATTCAGCTGTGTGAAGTTGAAGACATTTTCAATGTTAAATAATCCTTTAATTTTAAATTTTTACTATTTTCATTCAGCGGTATCATCTGTTAGTTTAACAAGAGTTGAAAACTCAAAGGTGCTTGCATAGTGCTTGCTCATGTAAATAATTTGAAACCTCAGAAACAAAAACGAAGACTAACAATGAAATAACAGTAAGTAATTGTAGCCAACACCCCTCTTTGTGTCTTATGTAAAGGTAAAATGTGAACGGAGAGATTTCCTTTATACCTGACACTGCTGTGGACATTTGATAGAGAATCTTTAAAGTATAATGAGAGAAAAATCTTTAAATTATGTTTACTTTAATATACAAAGCACTTGCATGTTTTATTGGTGTACTGTATGGAGTTAACATAGCTTAACTTTGTGAAGCCACGCCAACAAAGAGATATGTCATTTTAATTTATTCTTTACACTGTTCTTTATTTATTAATCGCATGTAAGAAGCTAATTAACAATCCATTGTTCATAGCTCATTTCCAAATTTCTTACATAAGTCTTTGTGTGTCTTATTACGCACATACACACCCAATCCAGGCACTGCTTGTACTATAGAGTTACCATTTTGCTGTTGCCATGCACCATATCTGCTAATTATAGCTTGGGATTGATATCTGGCACGTAATGAGTTGGTATTGTTTTGTGCCTGAGGCCTTTCAGTGAAATTTAGTATCCTGGGTTTGCCCATCTAGTTTTGATTGAAAACAATACCGAATGTTCAGTTAAACAGTGATTCTTGTTTCTTTCTTTTTGACTGTATTGGTATTGATCTTGCTGTAACACTGAAACCATCTGAACACAGTGGCTTGTCAAAGAATTGTATTTGTAAGTGTGTTTTGTGTCTTGTAGGTCAGGGAACCCAAGAAGAAGCGCGCATTATTGGAGGATATGCACCTGTTCCACATTCTATAAAGTACATTGTGTCTATACAGACGCGGTTGCGCCAGCACTTCTGTGGGGGTTCCATGATAAATAAGTACTGGGTCATAACTGCAGCACACTGTAACAAAGGGTAAGCCATGTTACTTTCAGGCATAGGATACACAAACCTATATTTGAGTACAACTGCAAATTTGCACATTTTTTCTTTTGGACTCTAATAGCCTCGGTTTAAATCCTGTTTTTGTAAATATGTAAACAGAATCTGTCCAGCCATCATCTACTGCCTCAAAGGTCATCTATAACAATATGAAAGAATAAATCAAAAATATAAAACACTAAGTTGACAAAATACAAAGAATCATATTGTAAAAACAGCCTGCTAACCTTCATTAGAGGTCATCAGTGATGTGTAATCTGACCCTTGTGTGACCTAAACCATCACCAAGCCCAACCTCAAGCTCACCTTAGACCTTTAGAAGAAAACAGAAAAAGGGAATGAATATTTAACAAGTGCCAGTGATATGGTGCTGTGTGTTGTAACAAGTTCTTATCTTGTTAGAATAGTTCTGTAACAGGTTCCTTTTAACCAAAACACCTTGGCCTAAACTGTCCCAGAAGCTGGCTTTCAGTTAGCTGTTCCTCTTGTGGGATCATTGTGCATTGTCCAATGGCATGGATTACTGGAACACCCAACAGCAAGCCAACTTTGCCGTAACATTACACCTATAATTTTCCTTTTGTAATAAGTCAAACTGTTTGCAACAAATGAATGGCCCATTTCCTCCCACTAAGGAGTTCTCTATTACAGATGTTACGTTTTTGTATTTTATTTTTATTTTTGCAGGATAGATAACATGATGGTGGTGGCTGGAGACTACTCTCTTAGCATCTATGAAGGCACAGAGCAAGAAATCTTCCCCCAGTTTTTAATACCTCACCCTGACCACAACAGTACCACCTACAACAATGACATTATGCTTATAAAGGTATAATATAACACTAGGATTGTCCTGATGCTGACTCAGTTTTCAGTATGGGAGTCACATTTACATAGGTGCTTGCTTAACTCTCCTTTTATATTATGGCACAAGTACTTTACTTACAGCAGTTTGGGCTTCTATTTCCACCTTTATATTAATAGATTGCTCTTCAAAATGCACAACTATCAGTGCAAATGTTATGCTCATGAATTACTAGCCCCATGAATACTAGACAATCAATCACGTGTGTTTAAATATTTTTACTTAATATTTTAACTTGTAAGTACACAAACTTGTTTTGCAAAAAAAGTGGTATCTTCAGTGGTGACCAGCCCTACATAATCGACTGTTATTTCACCAGCTCCAGGTTCCAGTTGATTTGAATGACTTCATTTCTATCATCTTACTGCCTCGCCAAGACGCCATTAAACCAGAGGGCATGATGTGCCGAGTGTCCGGATGGGGAAATACAGAAATATCTGGAGGCCAGATCCCCTCAACCTTACGCACAGTAAAGCTTCCGCTTGTCTCATCGAAAAACTGCAACAGCAGCGAGTCTTATGGTGGTGCCATCACGGAGAGCATGCTGTGCGCTGGATATAGTACTGGGGGAATGGATGCCTGTCAGGTAAATGGAGCACAAGCCTGATTATTTCCTTTTTGTTATCACCAAGCCATTCATATAAAAATGTTGGCAAAACTAGCAACATGTCTATGGATGAGACTGTGGATGAGACTTAATTTAATCTTTCTGCATTTTTTCTGTTATGTAAACTCTTTATTTGTTTGGTGTATTTTCAGGGGGATTCTGGGGGTCCACTTGTATGTGATGGTCTGTTGTATGGTTTGGTGTCTTGGGGTAAAGGCTGTGCTAATTCCCAATATCCTGGAGTCTACACGGCAGTGTCCAAGTACCGCAAGTGGATAGAAAACACTATTTTTAGCTTTTACAGGACTTGTGACAAGGTTTAAGATCCAGTGTTACTGAGATTTTTTAACACTGAATTATTATATATCCTTATTTTGATGTTCTTTTTACCATATTAATTGTGCACAGTTAATGTTATGCTAATATGTTGTGTTTTCAATCTTGAATGTGCATCAAGTCTATTATCAACCTGTTTAAACCAGTAACCAGCACTAGTTAATACATAATACTCAACAGAAAAAACAACATTTGCATAACTTTAGAAATAAGGTGCCATATCTCTGCTTTGCAAAATGTACGCTTCCAAAGCTTTATGAAGAGTAGTGCATATAAGGCAAAGTATAAAGTAATTTAGTTGAAGCATAGTATAACTTATTCCTTTATGTAATGTTGCTGTTTATCTGATACATACTGTTATATAATATATAAGACACAGTAGTGTTGGAAATAGATATCTGTAATGTATTAGTAAAATGCATGGTGGTAATGGTGGCTAATATATACAGCAAATTGCACAAATTGTCTCATTCAATCCTTAAGGTCGCATGTAATCACTTTAAAAACAATGTCCTTATTGTATCTTTATATACATGTGTGTATAGGAATGTGTGTACAATGCGTGTATGAGGGAGGAGAACAGCTGCTGCTGCTGTAGTCGTAGTGAGAAGTATTAGTTATAGTAATGCAACTACTAACCTTTCAGCTGCCAACATTATTCATGGGGTAGTGTTATAAAACTAAGCACTATTTGCAACACACCTTTGAGTGGGAAAGTTGGGTTAATGCATGGCATTGGTGCGAGTCTTTATGACAAACAGGAGTGTTTTATTTGATATTACAGTTTATTAAATGCCCTATAATTACACCTAGTCTTTTCTTACTGCTATTTAAGTATGAAAAGTACAAGCTTGAGGGTTTGTGACTCCTTTTTGCTTCTGAGAATTAACCAAGCTGTTTGTACAAATAACTTTGCCTTTATTCTGCCTAACTTTTTACACGTTATGTCATTTGTATGAAAGCCGGTAAAACCAATTTAGAGGAACAATAAATAAGTGACGTCACACTCATTAATTTATAAAGCTGCCCCGATATAAAGTTAGTTTTGTTACCTGCCTTCCAGGATCAGCTAATTTATTCTCCCCAGACTAGAATGCCATCATCAAATATGCATGAACTGGTATTCTGTCTGTGCAGCCTGGGTAATGACTGAGCTTCTTTACTGACCCAGCAGTGATTCTGGTAAGGATGATGGCACAGCTGACTCAGGTGAAATCTCTACTGACATGGTGTATCACACCTGATGTAGGTGTTGTGGTTACCACAACAGAATGAATGGTGCATGTCCTACTTTGGTAATGTCTCTGGTTTCAGTTCTCCGCCCTGTTTGCTCTTGTGCTCATGGGTGTGTCTGTGCACTGTGTGATTGATATATTTCATGGCTTCTATGCCTCTGATTTTACACCTTTTGTTGTATTAAGACTCCTTTTGTTTGGTCGTGTCAAGGCCTCTCGTGGGTAGTGTTAAACTATATCACTTGACATGGTTGATTGAAGGTAGTCTACATATTTTCTTCCAACAAAGGGAGCTGTTCCCTTATGAGTATGTGCTTCATTTGTGTATCTAAGACACTCATCACTTACTTTAGAAATACGCTTTATTTACTGAAACCGTAATAATTTACTCATATATATATATATATATATATATATATTATATTACATTAAACAAATATCCTTCAAATGCACAAACTTGTTTGAGCCACCAGGGGGCATATGAGCATTCAAATCATAAAACCTAGAGATGACATGGATAGTAACTCTTCTTTACCATCCACTTATTTCCTTTGAAATTTTCATCCCTTTTCTTAAATAAAATTATAGCAATGTCACAAAATGATTGTGGGTTAAGAGAAGTAGGACAGACACGAGAGAAGTCTGAATGTCCCTTTTATTTTTTGCTTTTTACAACGGAGGCACAGAGTGTTGGGGGCCAGACTGTTCAAGTTCAGTAAGATGCCAGGAAGCTCCAAGGCATGACAGAAGCTGAGCTGAAAACGTGACCGGATTATTGTGCACTCGTCTTCTCCTCACAAGACCATTCAACATTAAAAACAGACTTTTTTTTTTTTTGCCATCCACTTGACTTGCCATCCTTTCTCTCCTAACCCTGCAGAAATACATGCACTCTCTTTTTTTCTTTTTCTTATCAGTGCCTAATTCTGAGAGGCTTTTTCATGAATCTGGGGCAACAAGAATGTGTAAAATATGCACACTTGCACAGTGTTTGACATTTTGAGGAGTTATAAAGAACTGGCACAATACATCTTGAAATAGATTAATGTAATAGACAAAAAGCATGGAAAACGATCTTTTTATCTAAAAGTGAGATATGTTTTAATATATTAGAATTTATTGTACTTTATGCCACACTCTTTGTAGTTTATTAAGAAGTCAAGGAGTCTAGATGTTTTTGACTCCTTTACTCACTAGAAAATAGGAATAGAAACAGTAAACTTCTCATTCAAAACCATATCAACAGTTCTGCCAAGGTAGCATTGTAAGCCCCTGTATTCAGATAGTTGCTATCTGTGATAAAGTGCATTTTTCCTGCTCTTAGTACAATTAGCTACATTGGGATAACTAGTTTCACAGTTTGCAAATGTGATTCTTGCGTCTGCTGCCATAAACTAAGTATACAAACGCTGTGTTGTTAGCACATGGCACATTTGAGTTGATTCAAATTCAAACTCTCCACTTTAACAGTATGTCATTATTCTGAGAGGACACACAGGACACTGAAACATCATTACAGCGTAGAATGGGGACCATTTCTCTCCCCCGTTTGTTGGGGAAGAATGTGACTAAATGGAGATGAATAACTCAAGCTTTACTTCATGAAAGATTTGGTAGTACTCACCTGCTGCGAGAGTGAGGCTGAATACTAAAGCACAGTCATTTATGGAGTCAGTAATATGGTACTTTGTGACAGGAGCCAGAAGAAAAAAATAGGCTACAAATGCCTCAGCATGTCCACTATACACAGACTAAAGCGTTTTATCTCCAAATAAAGGGTCGTTCAAAATAAATACAGTACAATTATTGGGGAAAAGGGGTAGCTGTGTGCTTCCGTGTGTAGCAACTAACTCATCAAACAAAAGACACCTGCATGCTAACCACAAACTAAACAGTACTAAACTTTAGGGCATAATATTTTTACAACAAAATGTTGGAAACTAGACCATTCAAGAGAAATTTTATTAAAAGTAACAAGCTTGTTCAATAGCGGAAACTTGGATAAAATATTGGCAAACTGTATAAGAATGGGTTTTATTGCTGGCAAACACATAATAGTATCCTGGAAAAGAATACAATTTCTGAGCATTATATTAAGGAGAATGGACACAAACAGGTTTAAAAAGAATAATAATGATGTCTTTCTGGTTGCTGGCTTGCTAAACTTAAGTACAAATCTCTGTTAGCGAAATTTACGTGACTACTCCACCTTTCTTTGTGTGAATGTATATTTTAAATTGGTGCAGTGCTCAGGCTACTACTAATCAGTTCTTACAGGAAATAGTGTCTTACATAAGATAAGCTAAGGTAGAAATCCTTCACCGTTACTGTACCACACAATTTACAGATTTAAGTCTTAATTTTGTGCTAATGAGTTTCTGTTAGCAATTAGCAAAAGCCTGCACACTGTTTTTGTCAAATCCGTTTCAGTGTTCAAATTTTGGAAGTTGTTCACTTTCCATGCTATTACATGCTAAAGGTAAAAAGTCTGTAAGAGTCCAGACTCATTTGAAGAGTGAGAGAAAAGAATTAAGTGTAAAATAAATGGCATGTTGTAAGTAAGCCCAAGTCTCAGCCTATATAATTAGTTGTTAATTAGATGACTTTCCACTTCTACTTTGTGTGTGCTCCGCCCACCTACGGGCTTCGCTAGTGGTTACCTCTCTCTGGTGCGAGCCAGACTTCTGAGAAAGATCAAAGCATTCACCGCGCCAATCATGCCAGTGTACTGGCACAGCCTCAGGGGCTATATAAACCTCCTTGCCCAACGCTCTCCCTTCTTCGAACCAGCTCAAAAGAGGGAAGAAGTCCAGCTGGGCCTGAGAGTAGGTGGGCTACGCACACACTCGTAGAACTGTAGTTACATCAGGTAACTATAATTTATTGTTACTACGTAGTTTGTTGAATACTGCATGATGTCACACTAACTCAGTGTTTTGTATTTGTTTTTTTAAACGAAAGTAAAAGAAAAAGCCATAGGAACTTTGAAGCATTGTCAACACAGAGACAGAATGATCAGTGCAAATATGCTAATCAGTTTGAGAAAAATAAAAGTATATAATAGCATTTCAGTTTTCATCAAAGAAAGGTCCCATAGATAATGAGAGGAAGTGAAATGTGTCATATCTCTTTTAGCTCGCAACGTGAGACAGTCCACTGATGTGATTCGTTCATTAATTGGCAAAGACAGGTTTTCTTTAGCTCTGTAAAAAATGAATGGCAGGACACATTTTTAAAAAGCTGTTACCATCCCCCCTTTTATGAGTCCCCATTCTTCACTATGTCCTTTTAGCTACTCAGTAGATTTATCAAGTTTCCCCGCAAGGGATCAGCAGAAACTAGAGCACTTTAATCATGTTTCCTAAGTTGTGGCTGCCATTAAAGACGGAGACAGTGCTTTGTTCTATTGAGAAGATTGCTGATAACCCCCCTGAAGCTTCAGATCAGAGCCTACAGACACGCATTGACTTATTTCCTCCTACCCTTTAGTAGCTAATAACAAGACACTCTCACTTGTAAGAACATACGGACACTTGCACAGCGTGGTTTACAAAAGCAGCAAACAGCCTTGTGTCTAAATTTTACCTTAAAAATAACCCGTTATACCAACAATCCCACACCAATGCAGGCCACACAGTCTACAGTCTGCCTATGCTCCTTGAAAAACCTTAATACTGCAACTGTAAAGCATAATTTTGTCAGCCCAGCTCAAAACCTCGCAAGCTATGCTGCTAAACCTGCCATACAAATTAGCAAAAATCAACCATATAATTTCAAAGTAGGCTTGTAAAGCTACCAAAGTTAGACGACTAAGTTAGAAGTGATATGAAATTCACCAGTCTGTTCTAAGATGGTTATGCTAACTTTATTAGTTAGCTGATTTTGCTAGCAGCCAGTGGAGTGGAGTGAACTGATAGCAGTAGTGCATCATCATATAATATACTCAAACTACATTTGTTTTGCAAGACAAGTAGGCCTATGTGTTACAAGCTTGTGACAAAAAATTAGTTGTCAACGTCGCATCTTATTTGTATCAAAAAATATTATGTGTTATATTATTAATTTAAAAATGTAGTCACTGCCCTTCTAATTGCAGTCCGAGTCTGTTGTTCAAACCTGTATATGGTCCTGCACAGTGGAATATTATTTTCAAAACTGTGATTTATATGTTGATGTAGTAGAAGTGACACTGAATGTCTGGTGTCACTCTCGAATGGTGCGAAGAGAACATTTGGGTTGCAATGTGAAGAGAGAGAATAAGCTAATAAAAAGGCAATTTGGCAAATAAATTCAATGTAACAGTTGACAGTTTAAAAGAAACCCTGAGGCTTGTCACTCCCTTTATGTTAAACATCCAAAGCTTTCTATCTAAAGAAAGAAAGAAAGATTACTTTATTTGTCACATACAGCATATATAATCAGCAGTGAAATGTGAGAGGGTGGTGCAACCTATTACAGACACACTAAGGTTGCAGACCACACCGGTGCAGCTGCCGGACAGCGCTCCAAGGTAAGGTGTCTTGCCCAAGGACACAACGACAGTATGAACTGTGGGGCGAGCGGGAATCGATCCTACTACCTTTCGGTTGAAGGACGGCCGCTCTACCACTGAGCTACTGCCGCCCCCAGTAGCCCCAATGTCGTTGGGGTAAAAAAAAAATAGTGGCATGTTTTATGTAAGGCTGGACATATTGCTCACAGCATAAACTTTGCATGCCTTCAATGTTGCCAAGGAACAGAACTCACATCTCACAACCATAAAGGTAACTACTTATGTTGTGATTGTGAAGTATTTTGGAAATTCATGTTTTAACAATGGTTTAGAGTTCTCTGACATCTCTTGTAGCGAAATTGTTAGAGATAAAGCTAGCAAGAGGGCAAGTAGCAATTAATCATCCTGTGCGGTGAACCTGTACTGTGTAAAATTGAGACTGTCACTCACAAGACACTATAATCACACTTCCACCCGAATGTAGAGAGGAGACAGGAAGGAGATCTCCCTAGATGTCACACAAACAGAAGCAAGGCTGGCTCTGACACTGACTGGCGGCGTTTGCACTGCTGATTAGTTTTGTACTTCTTTTTTAAGTTTAGCCACTCAGACAGAATCTTAAATGCACTTGGCAAACTCCTTGAATCTTCAGAGGATCTATACAGAAAAGCAACTATAACAAGTTTCTTTAGTGATATTCAAGGAAAACATTGGACATATGTCAGAGAGTTCAGGCCGCATTTTATCATGCAGGTTTTATTTTTTATTTATTTATTGGACAGAAGAAGGAGAAGAACTAGACCGTTTCTTCTTTTACCTAATTTTCTTCCTCGGGATATAAACGGATATAATTTTTTGCATATAATCTATGGTTAGAAATAGTCTTTAATTCCTCGCAATGTATTCAATAGGTAGAAATAATTTTTTTTATTTTCTTTTAACTGCACCACACGTGCTTACTTTATTAGCCCTAATAAAGTCCCCTAACTGTAACACTTTTATGACTCTTTAAGTCTTTACATACACTAGTGTTACTCTGAAACACAGTTCCTCCCGGCTCTTTGGTACGAGTGTTGGACCTAAGACTATTTCAATAAAAACTATAAATCCAATATATAGTTAGTCTGTTTAATTTCACTCAGGAAAAAGTACAAGCCAGCGCTGGGACACAATACATGTGCTAACCAGGTCAGCTCACGTGTTGTGCTCCTGGTCAACTCAAAACCCTAAAGGTCCTAACCTTAGGCCACACCTCACACAGGAGGGGGCACTTCCTGCTTGGAATATCAGTAGTCTGCTCCCTATGTGTACAGTCAGCTGTAACCAACTGATTCTAACTGGTTTAAACAGATGAGGTATTTAATGTTCTAATGTAGGGTGCAGTGTATAATGCAAAGTTAACAAGTATAAACAGTTATAAAAAGGCATCTTAATAAAAAAAATCCTAACACTAGGTTCTTTTGAGGTGAGCAGTCTTTTACTACTTGTCACTTCAAAATCTACACTTACAGACATATAAACCATAAGACACATAACATAAACTCATTATGCATAAATGAATAACTAAATAAGTAAAAATATATATATATATATATATAGCATCCAAAATATTACACTACACACCATGTTACAGATTGTTGGCTTCAGCCGTGACTGCGTTTTAAAAGGCATCAGTGATAACCATGGGTTTATATATGGGGTCTATATTATGGGATATATTTGAAGTCAGATTTTATTAAGATTAAATAGACATTGCGTAACTTTCAGACAAACCTAATAATAATATATGTGTAAATTTAGGTTTTTGGTTTGTAGCTAATTAAATTTGCTGCTGGATATGAAATTGTTCTAATACTATAATCAGATTCATGGGGATGTTTTTACAGTGAAAACCAAAAACTATACATTGAGATCTGTGTTTAACTTTCTTTTAAGAGGTTGATGTCTTTCCAAAACACTTGTGTGTAAACTGTCCCAAAAAAGATTGGTGATAGTTTCCTCGGTGGATTTAGATGAACAGAGAGAATCTACATTTAAGCAATACTTAGTGAAAACATTATTGACTGGGAAACATCTGTGTAACATTTTTAGGCATACTTCTCGAATCTTGTTAGGAACAAAAATGATTTCTAGGTAATAGCCATACATTTTTCATTCAGTATCAGCAAATAATAATACATAATTATTTCATACAACACAGTGGCAGGTTTGCTAATTGTGTTCCCATTAATTAAGTCTCTAATACTTTTCTTATTGGTTTTAAGACTTAAAAACATGGCTGGTGTTTCCAAGTGTAGCACAAGCTGTGTTTCAATATGAGACATAAACGGTACCTTAAGCAGACGACAAACCTTGGATTTGGTGATAATTATTTATATAAATAGGAGAATAAATTCTTGAGTGTAGCAGGGTGTAGTGTGCTGCTGCATACTATTGTATGACAAAAGTATGACACAAGCTATAAATAATATCTCCTTTTACATAAAATGACACAAAAATATTGAATTGTGGTGAAGAGTGTTGAATTAATTGGCAGAGGACACACCACTATACATTGTACTGTCTCCTACCTTCACTCAAAGTGTTGAGAGAAGATTTAACTAGTCTTGCTCTTGTATGCTTTTGCTTATTTTTTGTTTGTTTGTGTTGTGAGAGAAATTCCCACCAACATAAAAAACAGCATAAAAGTGGCTACAATTTGCAAAATGTCAAAATTCCTTTAGATAACTAAAAACCACACACAATTATCATCACCAGATTTTCTTCCTTTTCCCTGTGTAAATGTAAATATTAAGCTCCAAATTAACAAACCTCATTCATATGAGGTTTGTTAATTTGGGGCTCCAAGAAGAATGGTTCCCAATGACTCTTGGACAATTTAAACGATGTCACATAATGCTTTGTCAGTATTTTTACGGCAATAATTATGGTCTTTTTGTCTTTATTTGAACAACAAATTGGTGCTGAGCATAAACCAAAGATTAACATTTTGATCTTCTCAACTGCATAAGTATGTCTTTAATTATTATTACTGTTCAGTTTATATTTCTGTTTGTTTAATGAGTATATAATTAATTAATCATAATGTATATTTACACATCTTTCATTACAAACAAGGGTTAAATTAAAGTAATGCTGCTGGTAAATTTATATGAATAATAGCTTGTGACTGCAGGCTGCGGCAATCTATATATTTTCTTTCTATAAACTGTAAAGAAAATAGCAACTGAATTTTTGGTCCTTGGCCTGTAGCTATTACTTGCTATGAAATGTGTGAGAGAATGTTTAAAAATAAAAAAGATTGTATTATTATTATTATTATTATTATTATTATTATTAGTTGTAGTATTAATATTAATATTTGTATTATTTTTATCTGTATTTATGGGTTTTAGTCACATGACTTATTCCTGTAATGGGTGCCATTTTGAGAACTTTTGACCATTTAAAACATAGAATAATTGCTATGGCAACAATCCTAGTATTTCATCACATGAAAGCTTTAGAATGTACATATGTCACAGGGATCTGTGGTGGCGTTACATCATCGCCTTCCATTCTGCTGAGTCTATGAGAGGAACTAATGTTCAGACATTTAGACATTTAGAAAAACCACTTGGTTGAAGACGCACACACACTTAAGAACAAACACTGGAAAGTTATCTTTAAATAATACTGCATATTAGAGTTCTTACGGACACAGACTTGCTTAGACACTGAACAAATCAACGACGAGAAATGGAGTCAGCTGTTAAGAGTAAGAAAACATCCAAAAAAAGAAAGAACCAGAAGAAATACAGTTTTGTTCAGGTTCCCCAACCAGAAGGCAACAGTAGTTTCTGGGAAAGTGGAGTCAATGTTCTCAAACAAGAGAAAAAAGAGTCGACAAAACAAGTTTTTGTACCAGCTCCACCTAACGTCTGGACTTTGAGAAGCCAGATCTTCAAGCAGCAGGGCACCAATAGCCAGCCCACAAAGGAAGAAACAAGCATAGTTCAGGAACCTCTGGTGACTACACCAAATCCTGAACCTAAACCAACAGGTGCTTCAACTTCCCATGTCCTGCTGGAGCCAAAACCTCAAAGGACCACGCGACGACAGAAAAGATCTGGGGGGAGAGACTTGCCATCTGGACCAAAGACAAAAGAACCAGCAGTTCAACATAAATCGAAACTGGACACATCCTCAAAGGTCAATGGCGACAAATCCAACAACCAAAACAAACCAAAACCCCAGCAATCTAAAACTGCAAAGGAAGAAAAACCCAAAACTGTTTTTATCCCAGCTCCCCCACCTAAAGTCAATGCCTGGACTTTGAGAAGTCAGATCTTCAAGCAGCAGGGCACCAATAGCCAGCCCACAAAGGATGAAACAAGCATAGTTCAGGAACCTCTGGTGACTACACCAAATCCTGAACCTAAACCAACAGGTGCTTCAACTTCCCATGTCCTGCTGGAGCCAAAACCTCAAAGGACCACGCGACGACAGAAAAGATCTGGGGGGAGAGACTTGCCATCTGGACCAAAGACAAAAGAACCAGCAGTTCAACATAAATCGAAACTGGACACATCCTCAAAGGTCAATGGCGACAAATCCAACAACCAAAACAAACCAAAAACCCAGCAATCTAAAACTGCAAAGGAAGAAAAACCCAAAACTGTTTTTATCCCAGCTCCCCCACCTAAAGTCAATGCCTGGACTTTGAGAAGTCAGATCTTCAAGCAGCAGGGCACCAATAGCCAGCCCACAAAGGAAGAAACAAGCATAGTTCAGGAACCTCTGGTGACTACACCAAATCCTGAACCTAAACCAACAGGTGCTTCAACTTCCCATGTCCTGCTGGAGCCAAAACCTCAAAGGACCACGCAACGACAGAAAAGATCTGGGGGGAGAGACTTGCCATCTGGACCAAAGACAAAAGAACCAGCAGTTCAACATAAATCGAAACTGGACACATTCTCAAAGGTCAATGGCGACAAATCCAACAACCAAAACAAACCAGAAACCCAGCAATCTAAAACTGCAAAGGAAGAAAAACCCAAAACTGTTTTTATCCCAGCTCCCCCACCTAAAGTCAATGCCTGGACTTTGAGAAGTCAGATCTTCAAGCAGCAGGGCACCAATAGCCAGCCCACAAAGGAAGAAACAAGCATAGTTCAGGAACCTCTGGTGACTACACCAAATCCTGAACCTAAACCAAGAGATGCTTCCACTTCCCATGTCCTGCTGGAGCCAAAACCTCAAAGGACCACGCTACGACAGAAAAGATCTGGGGGGAGAGACTTGCCATCTGGACCAAAGACAAAAGAACCAGCAGTTCAACATAAATCGAAACAGGACACATCTTCAAAGGTCAATGGCGACAAATCCAACAACCAAAACAAACCAGAAACCCAGCAATCTAAAACTGCAAAGGAAGAAAAACCCAAAACTGTTTTTATCCCAGCTCCCCCACCTAAAGTCAATGCCTGGACTTTGAGAAGTCAGATCTTCAAGCAGCAGGGCACCAATAGCCAGCCCACAAAGGAAGAAACAAGCATAGTTCAGGAACCTCTGGTGACTACACCAAATCCTGAACCTAAACCAAGAGATGCTTCCACTTCCCATGTCCTGCTGGAGCCAAAACCTCAAAGGACCACGCTACGACAGAAAAGATCTGGGGGGAGAGACTTGCCATCTGGACCAAAGACAAAAGAACCAGCAGTTCAACATAAATCGAAACAGGACACATCTTCAAAGGTCAATGGCGACAAATCCAACAACCAAAACAAACCAAAAACCCAGCAATCTAAAACTGCAAAGGAAGAAAAACCCAAAAATGTTTTTGTCCCAGCTCCCCCACCTAAAGTCAATGCCTGGACTTTGAGAAGTCAGATCTTCAAGCAGCAGGGCACCAATAGCCAGCCCACAAAGGAAGAAACAAGCATAGTTCAGGAACCTCTGGTGACTACACCAAATCCTGAACCTAAACCAACAGGTGCTTCAACTTCCCATGTCCTGCTGGAGCCAAAACCTCAAAGGACCACGCGACGACAGAAAAGATCTGGGGGGAGAGACTTGCCATCTGGACCAAAGACAAAAGAACCAGCAGTTCAACATAAATCGAAACTGGACACATCCTCAAAGGTCAATGGCGACAAATCCAACAACCAAAACAAACCAAAAACCCAGCAATCTAAAACTGCAAAGGAAGAAAAACCCAAAACTGTTTTTATCCCAGCTCCCCCACCTAAAGTCAATGCCTGGACTTTGAGAAGTCAGATCTTCAAGCAGCAGGGCACCAATAGCCAGCCCACAAAGGAAGAAACAAGCATAGTTCAGGAACCTCTGGTGACTACACCAAATCCTGAACCTAAACCAACAGATGCTTCAACTTCCCATGTCCTGCTGGAGCCAAAACCTCAAAGGACCACGCGACGACAGAAAAGATCTGGGGGGAGAGACTTGCCATCTGGACCAAAGACAAAAGAACCAGCAGTTCAACATAAATTAAAACTGGACACGTCCTCAAAAGTCAACAGCAAGAAATCCAACAACCAAAACAAACCAAAAACCCAGCAATCTGAAACTGAAAAAGAAGTAAAGCCAAAACCAGTTTGTATCCCGGCTCTCCCACCTAAAGTCAACTTCTGGACTTTGAGAAGCCAGAATATCCAGCAGGGAAGCAGCTGTATTTTTGACCAAGGCCCAAACAAAGAAGATTTCCCTCCTCTGCCAAAAATTGCAGGGCAGCAGGGCACCATTATCTAGCCCACGAAAGAAGAAACACGCAAGTTCAGGAACCTCTGGTGACAACACCAAATCCTGAACCCAACCCAGCAGGTGCTTTACCTACCACCTACAAAGCCAGAACATCCGGCAGCGAAGCATCTGTTGTTTTTACCATGGCCCAAAAAAGACAATTTCCCTCCTTTCCCAATAATGGCTAGTTTTTAGGATCCTTTTGGAAAAATAGTCTTGATTAGATGACAGCCAGCATTGTTACGTTTTGGAAACGCCCGAAAGAAGGTTGGACTAAAGCGTCAGATCAGCTATATTGTTGACATTACATGCAATATAGTTTAGTTGATGCTCCAGTCAGGCCTCTTTCCGGCGTTTTCTATTCCAGCTGTACTGACTGTTATTTATGAGACCAAGAAGGACCAACCATTACTGGCCATTTTATTAGTTCCCCAAGTCACCTCTCTTCAGAATTCGGATGCTTGGAATGTGATTAGAATGTGATTCTCCCCTTCTCCTTATTAAATTTAACTGAATAAAAACCTAAAATAAAATTAAATAATAAAAAAAACTATATTAAGTATAAAAAGTTTTATTTCATTGAATGTTAGAGTAGCTAAAAAAAGTTTTCCAGTGTGCATATAGTTAGTTGAGTTCCCATATTTTCACCCCTCACACAGGTATCACTGGCAGCACCTAAGCTACATTTTTGGCGCCCCCAATATGCTGCGCCGCATATAGCGCATACCCCTTTTTTGCGCCACTGCTCAGGTGAGTTGTTAGTATTACAGGTCCATTCAGGTGTTGTTCTAGAGTAAAACTGTCCTGTTTTAGGTTTCAAAACACTGTTGTTAATAGTGGGCAACAAGAATCTTTGACCACCTCCTCTGTTAAGCGAGGGCTTTTTTATTTTAACAAAAATGGTTTCCTTCACCACCTCTCTCAAACCATCTGGCCTCTCTGGCCAAAATTCGGACATTGCTGTCCTCAAAGGAATGCCCTCTTTGAGGTGGAGGTGGACTGCAGACTCAGGTCCTCCAGGATTGGATCTTCTGTGCCGATACATCCTCTTGTGAAGCTGTTGTTCCATTTCTCCGGTACACTACACTGAATCACACATACTACAATTACTCTGTTTGTGAGGGGTGATCTTGTCTTTCTCACAGACTGAGTAATTGCCACAGTGCATGCATCTTTAATTAACTATTAACTTTTTACTTTCATGCCTGCTTTAAAAAATAATTATTAATTATCATATGTTACTTGCAAATAATGACAATATCTTCAACAGGCTGGTTTTGTATAATCAATATGCCATTATCAAGACATCAAGACATGAGGTGCTGTTTACACTCACATGTGACTAAAAATAACATTTATGGGTCATCTCAGTACAGCACACTTTTCTATATCATATGAGCTTTGTAATTTGCTGTTATATTACTACTGTAGCGTTTTATTCAGTAAACTAAAACCCATATAGAAGCCTATCCCAAAAAAGTATGGTAAATCTGTGAAGATATCATCCCAAATAAATCATAATCTAGATAATTATCCCTCTCGTTGATATTTTAAAGTCTTCTAAAACAGTTAAGCTTAATAAAATCTAACTTCAAATCCTATTATATTGGCTGAACATTACTCCCCCCTTTGATTATTAAAAAAAAAAAAAATCATAGACAAATCACCAATATTATTAATTTGTTAAATTATCCTGTCTCAACTGGACCTCTGTTCCACTCACAGTTCTTCCTCATTTCTCTAAGAGCGTCTCCTTCTAACATCCTTGAATTTACTTGCTTCCTTAACAATTTTAATAGTTTTTTTTTTTACGACCTGATTTGATGTGTACAGGTCAACAGTGTGAAAGATGACACCAGACCTTCTTATGAGACAATCACTGTTCTCCCAGCAAACCTGATGTTTGAACACTTTTGATGAAGACTCCATTCCAAGTCCTGATCCACAGCCAGGAAATGTTGTTTCTGTAGAATTCTCCTCAGCACCTTTTAATCTGTTGGAATTTAACTTTGTATTTCTGTTAGATGTTGTCTAAAGCAGTATCTGATCCATGAATCTGTTTTATGGCCTCTCACCAGACTCTTCAACTTTAGACAAACCTGTGCCTTCTCCACAACTCATTCTTTGAATTCTTTTATTTCATTGTTTCTAAAGTCAGGAGAGTTTTTAACAACTTTGGTCGGGAGCGTGTCACTTCTCATATCCCAAAATCTTTATCTATCTCTAAATCGGCGATGTTAGTCCCAGTGGGAGAGACGCTGCTGGAGCCAATCTCATCTCTAACTAATGTGGCACTGTTTGGTTCAGCTAAAACCAGACCGCGCTTTTATTGGAAACTGTCCAGGAATTTCTTTATATTGAAAAGGCAATAGGGCTGAAGGTTCAATACAAGTCTTAACAATTATTTCTGGACCCACAACAGCTGACTGCACTGGTTTTGTTTCAATTAGTCTCCGTTTGACTCGTCTCTAAACCATCCCAATCACCATCCCACACTCCACGGCAAACAGTTGCTCTCTGGCAACTTGTTCAGTTTTTCTTTCCAGAATTTACTGAACACTTTAAGTGGCCCTTTGTGTCACTTAAACAATCATTTACTAATTTATCTCTGAGCAGTCAAGCAGAAAAAGAACCACTCTCTCTCAAATCCTCGCCTGGCTCAGACTCGCCAAATGTTGTGTCACGAACACTGAAACTGACCGCTCAGCCTTCAGCAGCATGATTGTATGGAATAAATTATGAACGCACAACTATTCTAATGCCATAGAGTCTTTATTGTTCACAATCACAACAACAAAACGACCCGAGTAGACTATCCCCCAGCTCTACTAAAGATTGTCTCTCAACCTGGAGTTTTTATACATTTTCACATGACAGTTTTAACAATTTACAACCTCTTCTTCAGTGGGCAAAGGACTCCTCCTTTTCTAAGCCCCCACTTTTCTGTTTAACTTTGTCCTAGTTCTTTTCTGACCCCTTCTGGTGCCAGGAACACATGTCTCTTATCTTAAACTTAGATCTTCCCTGTGCGTGCGCGTGTGTGTGTGTGTGTGTGTGTGTGTGTGTGTGTGTGTGTGTGCGTGTGCATGTGTGTGTGTGTGTGTGTGTGTGCGTGCGTGCGTGTGTGTGTGTGTGTGTATGTGTGTGTGCGCGCGCGTGTGTGTGAGGGTGTGCGTGTGTGTGTGTGTGTGCGCGCGCATGTGTGTGTGTGTGTGCGTGTGTGTGTGTGCGTGTGTGTGGGTGTGCATGTGTGTGTGTGTGTGCGCATGTGTGTGTGTGTGTGTGTGCGTGTGTGTTTGCACGTGTGTGTGTGTGTTTGCACGTGTGTGTGTGTGTGTGTGTGTTTGCACGTGTGTGTGTGTGTGTGTGTGTGTGTGTGTGTGTGTGCGTGTGCATGTGTGTGTGGGTGTGTATGTGTGTGTGCGCGCGCGTGTCTGTGAGGGTGTGTGTGTGTGTGTGTGTGTGTGTGCGCGCGCATGTGTGTGTGTGTGTGTGTGCATGTGTGTGTGTGGGTGTGCATGTGTGTGTGTGTGTGTGTGCGTGTGTGTGTGCGCGTGTGTGTGGGTGTGCATGTGTGTGTGTGTGTGCGTGCGCGTGTGTGTTTGCAAGTGTGTGTGTGTGTGTGCGTGCGCGTGTGTGTTTGCACGTGTGTGTGGGTACACAAAAAAGCATAACCTTATATCTGTCCAAGACTCCTGCTTCAATTGAGAACAATTGATGAAACAGAGCGGGGCCATTTCCGCTCCTGTGGCCCTCTGCCACAAGACTACACTTCCAGCTGGAGATGGCAGACAGATTACATCTCATCCGTATGCAGCATGCAGGAGCTGTTGTCATTCCCCTTTGCTGCCAGCCAGTGATTACTCATAGAGAGGAAGGAGGGGTGGCAATCAATATGGTGAAAGAGAGACTGATTAGATATCAGAGTATACTTGCCTGATCTAAACAGATCCACTTAGCGCCTGCATAAAAAAGAAAGTTGATCTGAGCATGCAGAGCCGTCAAGTTAATCGTAAGGTGTAATTTCATAGAGTTATCCTACAAGATGTGACTATACATCCAGTGAGGCCTGACCAATGGTCATACTGTGGAAATTAGCTTCACCTTTTTGTACCCTTATTGACATTGCACACACCTTTAAAACACCTATTTAATTTTTATTTCTAACTGGTCAGGGTTAGCTGTTGTATCTGTCACCTAAGCAGTAGTAGGCTCATCAATTCGAATAAGGATGGAGATCATTATATACATTAAATGATTAATTACTGAATTTGAGTCACCCTTTATTTGTATATTATGGGTAGATCTGCTGCCAAAATAGGCTTTCATTTCTTCTTTCTCTCCATAGATCTCATCTAGCATTTAACATAGGCTAGCAACAACAAACAGCATTGTAAACAGCAAACACAAATTTGCCAATTTGAAAATAAATTTTAGGGATTTGAAGTAAACATTCCACTGCCTGAAATTTTAATGACACAAAGTTTGTCAGTCTCAATGTGCACGCAATGTCTGCTTTATAATGGAGCATGTCATGTTGTAAATAGTTGTGTATAAGGGTCCACTTATGAGGGTAAAAAGATAAAAAGAAGTGAATGTGAGACAGCAGGAGGAGTGCAGCTCGTGTGCCTCTGGCTATACAGCAAGGCTAATAGTTTCATTAGCACTGGGCACTAATTAGGATTAACGAGCCCTCATCACAACAAGCACAATCCTTGCATTTAAACCTCCATCTGTGTCAGATTGTGGGATGAGTAGATTTGAAGTAGAACTGCAGCAGTAGATTTAACATTTGGTTTGTCGAAAAGGCAATCAAATTTATTACATGGATTAAAACAGGAGCTACAAGAGTATCTGACAATCACGCCAAAGTAAATCTGCTGTAGTTGCCTTTTTATCTATCCTGAAATTCCTACTGAGACTTCACTGCCAGCAGCTGTACAATCATCATTAAGGGAAAAACTGTGGCCTCTTTTGGGAGCATCCATGAATCCATCATCTTCTTTCTACTAACCCTATGGAAGGCAAGAAGATTTGGTGTTCAGTCCAAGGCCCTTTCTTCACATGTCACATCATAAATGCCCTGGTGGAGAGGCAGGATCTGTTACAACAAATGAATGGCCTGAAAACCTATGAATCACTGCGATGACCAATGACAACTTCATTTATCTAAGCCCCTAGTATCCCACTGATGCTGGGCACTGTCTGACAGGCCACAGTTGGTCTTTTTAAATCATGTTCACTGTCCCTCTGTGATATACAAGCTGGTGGAATATTGCAAGTCCAGGGGAAAAGCCCAAGGGAAAAACTGTTGATTTGCTCTTAATGTTGAATAAATGTGCTGAAACAAGACCAAGGGTATGGATTAGGTGTAAGTCCAATGAAATGCTTGCTTGTTACTTTAGCAAGATAATAGGTCATTCCTTTTGGCAATGATCTCTGTTTTCTTCGAGGTGTTTTCCAGCCACTTGTTATGCTTTTAAGCTGTTTTAAGGAGCTCAAACTTCCACACAAATCTCAGTAAAAATAAGTCTCAGTAGGGTTTCGTTTTGTGAAAAGGATGTTTCAGGACATTGCAGAACACTCAGTCAGAAAATAACTGTGTATGTCCCACCCACTACCCGAACACATACCATTCAAAGAGATTATGGTTTATTTTTTACTATGTAATTATATATTTTATTTTTATTGATATTTTCTATATCTGTTAAAACATGGCAGTTCACATATTTCCAAATGTAGATTCTTGATAATTTTATACTGTAAATCTTGTGTTTGCACATACCATGGATTTATAGAAATGTTAACATATAGCAAAGCAATTTCCCATTGACTAGAAAGCTATTTGTTGTCCATAACTTATCAGAAGTATCACTTCTCTAGCCTTTGCTGCACAGTGATTCTCTTTTTAATAGACGTGGGTGTGTTTATAGGGTGTCTCAATGGGAAAAGTGTAGTAGATTGAATCACAAATTATATGAGCTTGTGTACAGAGAGCTTGGCGTTTACACATGCATGTGTGCGTGTCTCAGATGGTAAAAGAAAATTGCAAACCATTCCTTTTCCCTGCCCTCACCACTAATGTCTCACTTGGGCTCCCTCACTCAGATTGCTCATTTTCCAGCTGCTGCCTTTTAATGGGAAGTCCACACTGTGACACTGGACAATTGGAGAAAACCCACTGAGGATCATTTAACAACCAGATCAGCACTCCATTTGGGCTTAGACAACATAAAGATTCATTTTTTTGGTCTTAGTGTATTCAAAAACCTGACATCACTACCAACTCTCATTCACGTGTTCCTGGCATGAGCTGGATTAGTCATTGTAATGCATGCAGATTACCATAAGAATTTCTGTCATAGGGATGTCTTGATCACAAAAACACAGTTTATCATAATCTATGAATAACCTTACCCACATAAACAAGAATGTGCAAGCTCTCCCTTTTAGCATAGCACTACTGCATGCGCAAATATTCAGTCATTCTGTGTTTGATTAGTTCAATGATTTGGAAAGTTTATATTTGCAAACCTGAAGTAAGTCTTAAAACCCTAATTGTTAAAGCAACACTGCTTAAAATTGTACCGTTTGCCCCTTTTAAAATCTGCTTGTAAGCATACGTTGAGTTGTGTTGATGACTGGTGAGATACAATATGGTACGTGAGCACGCCTGATCAGATTATCAACAAGTTAAAAAAGATCTGATTGCTGTAATACAAAACTAGAACTAAAAAGGAGTGGAGTGGCTCTTAAGGTTCATTAATGCACTGGGTGAAATCCTTGAGTCATAAGCAAAAATTAGCAGTCTGTGCATAGCCAGAGCAGTCAATGTTTAATGAGATGTCACACTGTGTCAGAAGACATTATGGTTATACTGTTTAATAAGCCATCATTCTCTTTGTGAGCTAGATATAAAAAGATATTATCATCAAACAGCATGAAGCAGTGTGTTCATCAAGAGCAAAGATTGGCAGGATCTGCCAGATGTATTACAAACACAAACAGCTTCCATTCAGTCCATCAAACTTCTGTCATCATGCACAGCAGATAATCACAGCATTTGATTAACAAAACAGAATTAATAGAGTTGAAGTTGCTTCTCAAATCAGTTTTTGTCTGAGGATTCTCTGTTGCCCAATCAACAGACTGCAGTGTTTAGCTCCACCGTTTTGGTTCCATGGAGGTATTGTAAGACCTGTATATGGTGCTGCACCCTCACCAGTTTCACCATTACTCCCAAAAACCCTGTATATGCTCCAGAATGGATTCTCTATCTGCCTGGGACTTGTAGGATTTATGGAACATTTTTCCCGCCACTTTTTGAAATCCCTCTAAAAGCATGCCTTTGTGACCTGACCTCTACCCCTCACTGAACACTTTAGATTTTTCTAAAATGTGTGACTTTGTTTGTGTCTACAATCACCATGTGTATTTAATAAATACGAGCGCTTCTCTCAACCAAACATTAATGGTATCATTCTGAGCACATCTATGTGGGTACAGAATACAAAGCATGGAGTGAATCATTGCAACGGCTGAATGCGTCATTCGTCAGGCTGTATACCAAACAAAAGGCTGCAGTGGCTTTATTAACAGAATACAGGTAGAGCCAATTATCCATTATAGCTGACGTTAAGACGGCTAATAGGATTGCATTCGAATATTTAACAGCACTAAAGGACCTTGTTGTTGTGATTCTTTTTATATTTCTGTATTGAAGATACCCTCTATTTTCACTTGCTCATTACCATTTTATGTAACTCTTTTTTTCTAGCCCTCTTTTAAAATCTGATCTCATTTTGCCTGTCTCTTCCTGTCCTTTTCCCCATTGCCATTATCCTGCAGATAAGCGCTATTATTGTTTCCTTCATGCCATCAGTGAGCTTCAGACCCAGTTCAGTCAAAATAGAAGCAAAGCAGCCAGTTTATCCCCAGATGCTTTCTTCCCTCTTTCATTATTCTCGCCTCCATCCGGGGAAAAAAAAAAGCTGCTCTCCACAGAGACACGCGATTCATGAGTCTTGGGTAAATATTTGGCGGATTGAAATTTTAATAAAGAAGTCAAGTCAGTTGAGTTCTCTGCAGGGAGCTGTATAAGTTAGTGGAGTTTCATCCTGTCAGTTCCAGAACAGCTTTTATTGAGAGAGACCTGCTACAATTCTTACTACACAGCAGAGATACAACATTTCCCACTGAAAAAAAAAGGATTGTGAAAGGGCTGGGTTTGTTCAATAGCGGACTGATTGGGGAACACTAATTGGTTGCACATTAAAAGGAAGTAAATCCACTATTTTTCATCTTATACAGTATTTAGAGTGCATTTCAAAGCAGTTTTGGTGTTGATTTTACAGCTGCAGAATCTAAAACCTTTATTGGGTAGTCCAGGCCAGTAAATGCACACACTTTAATGACAACATTTAGAAAACACTGTACAAGCACTAAGTTAAAAGTGCTTGTACAAAGCTTAATTGTAATATATGAAGTCAAGTAGCAACTATTATTTAGTAAATTAAAGACGTGGATTTAAAATAGAGCCAGAGTGGACTGAAGTAGTGTGTCTGATATGGGAAGCTTTAGGGCAGTTTTAATGAACAACACAAGGGGTAAGAAGGGTTTGACTAAAACAATTAGCGCATCATTTTTCTCGTCCAGACTGCCCCACGAGGACCCAGCCTCCGCACAGACAGGCAATATCCATTTGACATTTAAGCAGCCACTATCTTCCTCACTGAGGCAATTACTGTACCTCAGTGATGAAATATGAAGCACATAAATGCACACAGGAAGCGGACTGGTGTTATTCTGTTACTCGCGATTATTTGATTCTGGAATAATTGGATTTTTATGTAATTAAGGTAAAAATTTTAATTATGCTTTAAAAAGCAGGAAAAGTAACTGTCCTGTTGCTAAGAATTTTGGAGCTTTAATAATGTCATGTAGGTTGTATGTCAGCCCTGCGACTAACTGACCATTGTCCAGAGAGTATCTGGCCTAAGACCCAAAGCTGCTGGGATAAGCTACATTCACCCTCAACCTCTAACGGGTCCAAGCGAAGAAAATCAATGAATAAATGTAGGTTTTATTCATAATGGAAAGAGACCACTGAACTTTATAAAGAACCAACATAATCACTTTTACGCTCTAAAAACTAAAAACAACTTAAAAAGTAGGTGTTGAGCTAAAAAACTAGCTGCAGGCAAGGAAGTTGTCCTTTCAATCAAACCAGCTGAGGGTGAACTATATGGTGGTAGAGCAGGTCCTCCAGCTGGAAGGTTGGGGGTTTGATCCCCACTCCCCAGTTCATACTGTCGTGTCCTTGCGCAAGACACTTGCTGTATAAATATGTGTATTTGGTGGTGGTTGGAAAGGCCTTAGGCAGCTGTGGTTACAAAGGTAACTTACCACCAGAATGTGACTGTGGAGTGAATGAATAATGGGCTCTGTAAAGCTCTTTGAGTGCCTTTAAAACACTATAGAAAATCAAATCTGTTATATTAATAATAATAATAATAATAATCATCATCATCATCATCATCATCATCATAATAATAATAATAATAATATTATTATTCAAATGTTTAGCATCTGAAGATATGATGAAGTATTCTACTGTCTTTTACTGATTATCAAACCAGTTACCGTTAAAGAAAAATATTTTATCTTATCAATAACAGAATATCACTCAACTTCTTTAAATATACAGAGCTTTCCCTGCTGGTTCAATTTTTAATGAACACAGTATATCCCTCAACATATAATATGTGTTTGGGATATGTATGAGTAATAATGCCGCCATGCTCATAATCAGAAAGAGTTGTTTATTCCCTGAGCGGCAGTAGCTCAGTGGGTAGAGCGGTCATCCTACAACCCGAAGGTAGGCGGTTCGATTCCCGCTCTCCCCACAGTTCATACTGTTGTTGTGACCTTGGGCAAGACACTTAACCCACCTTGCCTCCAGTGGCTGTAACACTGGTAATTACATTAGAACAATGTAAGTCGCTTTGAATAAAAGCGTCAGCTAAATGAATAAATGTAAATGTAAACGCCTTACTAGGAACCACTCTGCAGAGCTGTAACTCCTTTTTTTATTCATACTGTATATTACAATGTAATCTTATAGACAGACCAATAGAGTCCTAAAAAAAATCCATGTTTGCATCAGAGTATGGACAGAATGAGTACAAATATTTGTGATGGAGTCACAGTGTCATCTACGGATCTTGCTAAGAATGCTGAGCTGGTGTGAATGACTAATGTGTATTTATGGAGATCAGCGAGAGCTCCATGATTAACTGTGTCAAGTGTAGGATGCTGTGCTTTCACGTGCTGGAAAATTTACACCATACTTTTTCTGTACTGATTCTGCTCATAATATTTATAGAAACATATTGGTATCTCATCTCAAGTCTGTATTTCAACTGCTGTTCATTGTGTCAAATAAATATTGAGGAAGACTAGTCAAAACATTTGCTTGACATTTGAAATTGACATTGCATCTGCAAATTTTGTTTCAACGATTCAAAGAGTGCTTTGTAAAGCTGGAGATGTAAAGCTTGGAGAGATTAGCTGAGCTACGGCCTCTGCCAGGCACTGACTGCTGCTGAATTTACAGCAGGCCACTGAATGGAGCTTGGGTCCGGACTCTCTGGGGTAAGCTTCTGGCCGTGACAAGCAGGTGTGCTTATTCACGCTGAGCAGCGGGAACAGGAGGTGGCTGTTCACACCGGCTCAACGTCTGCACTGCTGTTAGAGCTGCGACGGGGGTGGCACACAGGTTAGCGCCCTCCGGTGTTGCCCCCACCTAAAGGCAATCTCATTTTAAATGATTCTCATTACCTCTGTGCTGCTGCAATCAGGTATGCTGTAAATCCTTCGGATCCAATTTATTTTGGAGTGCTCTGACACTGGTCCTTGGTAGTGGCTAATAGCCTTCCAGGACCTCCAGCCCCAAAGTCACACACATGAGTAATCCACTGATAACTATGTCTGACATCAGAAAGGTGTCTAATAAATCAAATTAATATTAATGGGGTGCCATGTTCATTACTGGTATTTCATTTTACTTTCATTTGTGGAATTATACATTATATTACAACCTCAGAAATGACCCTAACCCTACTCAGAAGTGCAGTAGGTAAAATGATCATTATCCATATCAAAATAAATCTTTGCATTTCGGTCTTTCTTAACTTGATAAATGTCGATTATGAATTTACAAGCCTTACTTAGTTCAATGTCTGCCCTTATGTTGACATCTCTAAATCTTTAAAGTCTGTGTATTACAAGAGCCCAGAATATTTCACGGCATATGCTGAGGGAGCTAACCATACGGTGAGGAGGCACAGAGCCATGCTGCCTGCCGCATGAGTAAGTCTTGTTTAGTAGGCACAATGCAAAGCAAAAGAGAGTACCAAACACAAACAAGAAATACGTTCAAAGCAAGTATGTGCACTGAAAGTTGAAAACTAAAACTGTGAAAATAAAATTGGGGACAAAACTATTCTTGAGGACTATGAATGCCTCCCAACAGTGAGGGTTTGTGGTTTTTGAACATGAAAGGTTCTTTCAGGTGAGAGACAAGGGAGCCAGGCTGATATGGTGGTACAAGAAAAGATAAATGTTGCACTGCTCCACTGACAGTCAATGAAAACTTTGTGGTTAACTTTTTTGGGAGTTCAAAGCCTGGTACTCCACAGTAAATATAATAAACGCTCAACATCAAGTGAGCCACTCAGCTTAAGTCTAAATCCTTTTCTCCATTAATTATTACTGGAACACTTCCAAGTTTTGTCTCTTGATGATCATGTGTTGAGTTGCTGATTATACACAACTTGCTATTCATATCTTAGAAAAAAATAAAGTGACTGTTGTCAACATTTACCTATTGTTAGGTGTTCAGTTCAGTATATTTTACACTTACACTTTTTCCATGTGCTCTCTAGCATTCGTTTTCAGCTATAGTGCCTTGTTAGTGGCTCATCCTGCTACTCTCCCCCTCCCTACCATGATTGGAGGTAATTGTTTTTGGTATGCATCATTGAGAAAAGAAATAAACTTCCAGAAAGAACACACATAGGACAAAATGTGGGGAGGACCACAGCCGCTGAATCCGTGTCAAATGTGTTGTTCCCAATAATTAGCAGGGTTGTGAAATCTTTTTTTTGTTTTTATGAAAATTACAGTATAATGGAAGTTGGTGTTAGGATGGCTCTTACTGCACACTGTGAGCCTCATTATCTGGAGCAGAATGTGGTGAAATCCACACATCATTTTTGTTTTTGTCTCTGTGTAGACCTGCTGTGGAATACAACATAACAGATGCACTATTTTGGCAAATTCTGCTGCTGCAGATCGGAGTCGTCGAGTTCCTCATCTCATTTTCCAACTCTAGCCAAAATAATTTCTCAGGTTTATGCAATGAATCTAAAATAGTACAGACCTTTCATGTTCTCCCCGTAATTTGATTCTCCGGTTTCCCCATCAACTTGCTGACCCCTCTTGGCCCCATTTCTTTTATTTTTTCAAAGAAAACATAGAGAATTCCCAAAAGCTGATGGTTGGTATGGTAACCTGTGAAAATGAAGGAAACCCAACCAAAAAGAAGGTGAATTTAGTCCGGATGTTTGCATGTGCCAATGCTAACAGTAGTTTATGCCTGTTGTAGACTGGCCTCAGCCCCAAATCACAGACAATGATCAGCTTCATGTGACATCATACAGACCATACCAGCCCATGCAAAACATTTTAGACAATTTCTTGCTAATATTTCTATTAAAATGACAGCACAGCTTCCCTATACAACAGAATGATCCCCCAGGTTCAGGCCATCTGTCTATAGTCTAGTTTAAGAGATGTAGCACTTTGCTCTGCTCTGATAAGGACCAGGTCACAGCTCTTTGGACCCTGAGAGCTGAGCAGCAGCTGCTGTCACCCAGAATGTTCCAGTAAATGGACACATGGAGCAAAATCCTGTTCCCACCATGCCAAGCCTCCTCATCAGCCTGCATGGCCCACAGGGTTTCCTGCCTGCCTAATGTCTACAGATGGCTTGAAAAAAATAAGAATAATATTACACAGATTTACATCACAATTAAATCTGTAGATTGTATAGCAATCTGAAAATATAGTCTGAAAACAGTATTAAATTGACAAATACATCTGTATCAGTTGTATTAACAAAGATTGAGGAGGATCAATCTTTTACAGCCTGGTATCAGAGGTACGTTACCCCTGTATTTCTTCCGATCATATAATATGTTATTAATGATGGTAGCATTCCCTTCATCAATCTTCTTAAAGGAACAGGGCTTATTCATCAGCGCAAAGCTTAATGACAGTGAAGGCTACACACAGAAGAATGCATATGAAAGGCCAGCTCCAGTGAAACACTGCCAGAGGAAAGAAACTGAGAGGTTTTAAATTAAATAACATGATTTTAATCTTTTTTCACTGACGTCATCGCCTTCGCACTCTCTTGACTTGTCCAGAAAACACACACACACACACACAGGAACTGGCACTGCTTGTTCTATGAATACTAAACACTCATATTTTATATTATGTACCAAAGCAAGTCCCCTGAATACTGTCTAACTCATTTGTCTCATGCTTTCAGCTGAAAGCTGAAAAAAGTGACAGCTTTTATTCATGAGAGTGAAGTTACCAAGATATTAATTTTACCTTACGCCAATTCCAACATAAAGGGATGGCTTTGAATTCACAGGAAAAAACAAGTTTAGTTATTACATATTATCAAGAAAAGTCGATGTTAAATCTTGATGTTGCAATAAGAAAAACGCATGATGATGATGACACAGGCAGTATCTGCAGTTCTTGGTTGAAGATAACATGTAACTGTGACGACATGTGAGGACTCGCTTGGGATACACCTCCACATTCAAACAACAAATCTCAGTAATGGTGTGAGTTTGGCATTCATTATCTATTCAATAAAAGATTTTCAACATAAGGTATTTTTAAAATTTTACCCCACTTTTTCTTAGTGGGGTTTGCATTTTTTTAATCTTCAAACTTCATTGTCTGAAGTTTGAGAGAAGTAAGTCAGTACCTTTCATCAGATGAGCAGCTGGAAACAACATTATTCAGTGCGTACCTGTGATTGGTAATGATGAAAGACACCACACGCAGCATGAAGATGAAGAGTATGTCTGTCTGTTTTCTTAACACAGACAAAGTGATAATGAGCTTTAAAAAAGCCCTTGTATTATATTATTGTGTGAAGGTTGGCACTTTTGGTTTGGGTTTGGTTTTAGCATCATTGTGCCCCTACAGCTTCAGTCAACTCTTTCACAACTTCATGCAGTGAAGGAAAATAAACTGACAAAATCTGATCTAATGTGCCGCATCTTCAATCCATTTCATCCTTTATTGAAACAGTCGTCTACGAAGAGGCCCTCCTTGACCTCAGCTTTAGGGTTGAACTCTGCAGAGATGGACAGCTTTTATAATGACTTCCCGCCGATCCCAAATGAATGCAGGAACTCTGGGAGCGAGCAGGGGGGATTTGTCATGCATGTAAATCTGCAAATGGGGTAATCCAAGTGGAACGCAATACCTCTGCTTAGGGACACATTAGACTGATGAAATAAGTCAAGAAAGATAGTCAATTCCTATATCCGTTCATGAGCGTGTTATTAAATATCAGTGTTATTTTGTAACGGTGTAATTTAATTTGGCTAAACCTGGGTTTCAATCCGCTTCCAATGCAGTCAGCGGTGCGTGAAGTGAAAACAAAGCTCGAAATGTACCTCGTGTCCCCTCTAACAGGCTGCAGAGGCTGGCCTCTTTGTTTGTGTGCATCCTTATTTTGTTTGTTCAGGTATTGTGGCTCGTGGCTCGGATCCATCCTCTGTGTCCTCTCTGGCATGTGCCAAGTCACTCACATGCCGGCCAAGTCCCCTCACTCCACTGCCCCGTTTATCCACCTGCCACTCTCTGTAGCTCATCAAACACAGAAAAAAAACATAACAGCTGCATCTTTTCCTGAATCATGCTCCGCCTAAATAAAAAGCCCCAAGCTTTTTCTGTAAATGTGCGTGCATCCTGGCATGCATTCGCTTGTGACTTTTGGATCATGAGTGATTGCACTCCACTTTTGTTGTTTCCCTCTTCTCCAGGTAATAGGAAATTTGGAAACAAAGTGATGCTGTCTCTTTTCTATCCAACCAAACGCTTTAGGGGTAAATTGCTCTTTCTTCCATCCTTCTTTTTATTTCATAGAACTTTCTCATCTCTTTTTTCTCCGGTCAGGATGTTAGTCATTCCTTTTAGTGAAATATCAAAGGGCAAAAAGTGCTGCATCAGAGCGAACGTGGAGGTGTACAGGTATAATTACAGCCAGGTACACCTCCACTGCTCCTGCAAATAGCTGCAAATGAGATAATGATTGCAGCCAATTACTTTGCTCTTTCCCCGGTGTTTTGTAAAAGTCCAATTACATAACTCTTATGATAAAAATAAAATAATAATAATAATGACAAACAATGACGAACAATGACAAAAATGTGATCTCAAAGGGAAGAGTTTCCTAATTCTCATTTCCACTGGAGCGGTGCCGGATCAGTACAGATAAGTTTTCATTGCCAAAGGGGTACAAACCAAAAAATGTATATATTAAAAATATATATACATATTCATTAGACAACAGAGACTTGTTACATGGGCAAAAACTAAAGTTGAAAGGGAAAATACATTTTTCTTAAATGAAGCATATCTGTTTTTGGTTTTCAATTGGGGCTTTGTAAATTAAAAACATTGTATTCTTCTTTAAGAGTTACCAATACCAGGCCTCAAAGGCACCACTTCTAAAACACATACCACATACATAGTAGACCTGGGTTTGATAATAGCGCAGGTCCATTTGCTCCATGTCATCCCCCTCTCTTTTACCCTGTTCCCTTTCTATAAACACTGTCTCTATCAAATAAAAGTTTTTCTTTTTGTCAGTTGAGGCTGATGTTGCCTGTAACCAGATCTCAGTATTATTTGCAGACACACAAACACACTCCCAAAATAATTAAAGTAGATCCCCAGCAAGGGCATACTTGGGGAGCAGCTACAATTGGGAGCAATAAAAGAACACTCTGGCAATACAAACGGGGGCACCCAGGTTATTGATTTCATAATTAATTGTAATAGCATTGTGCTGACATCAGAGGGGAGACCAGTACGTGTCACCTTGCAGCACCACTCCTCCATGATGCTTCTCATGCCTCAAAGAGCATTTATTTTCCCCTAATGAGCCAAAAAAAAAAATTATCTTTGGACATGACAGAGATCATCTTCAAGGTCTTATTTATTAATTATTTTTTTGTTTTTTTTATTTTATTTTTTTTCCACAGAAAAAGCAGATGGCTAAGAGGCTGTAACATTTTCTAAAGGTACACATTTTCTTCTTTATCCCACATTTTATGGTTTATATTTTCATGGGATAAAATTATGAATGTTTCCTCCCTGTAACTAGTCCTTCTTTCTCATGAATTAGTTAGCCCTATACTTATATTCACTGCTTCTCTTTAATGTAGCAGTCTGGGCAGCAGCGAACACGCCACAGAACAGTTGTTGCCTGGGAAGATCAGCTGACATCTAATCCAAATGTACTTTTTTCACTCTCCTTGCTGAAATAGTTTTGCAATAATGTCATCACCAGTTATTCAGTCCGAGCTTAAGTTCACAAACGCACCCCTGTGTAGTTGTTGTGCTGTTTGTTCCTCCCTGCTAACGGTTGGCATTAGCAACCCCCTGCCTGTGATTATGACAGGGGTGCTGAGCGGCAAAACACAGAGCATCTCATTTGCAAACTGCCAGGTGTGCAAAATTTTCTTTTTCTTATTTGTCAGAAGAAGCTGAGAAGGAAAACGGTGCTTGTTAGCTTTAATAGTCTGGTTATTTGCGATTCTGCGAGCAATTTAAGTTTTCCCTTTAGACCTATAAAGACATGTAAAATGTGTGGTACATAAACAGCATCCTACACTACCACACTACTCTGGTAACGTGCCATTAAAATAACTAATTCAGACGAGTGTGCAAAACAATCCATTGTATTTGCAAAGCATGGCACGTCACATCACTGTGCAAACTTCCTTGTCCCTTTCAGAGCTGTTTCAGGCACACACCTCATTACTGTTGTTACTTGGCACTGAACGCAGATGTATTGATCCCTTGTCTTTCATCTTGTGTGCGGTCTGTTCTTCCTATCTACCGTCCACATGCATAGGAACTTTTTTTTCTTCTTCCCTTCTCAGTAGAACAAAACAGACCACCACCCACTGCCAGCTGCTCTGGGACACAACATTTTGTTCTTCCTCGTTGTGATGGAAACAAGCGGGCCTGTGGCACCGTCACTCACCTCTCCTTCTTCATTTCTCCAGTGTTTTGTGACACAGATGCTGCACTGGGATCAGAAAAGCAGCCTCTTGCATCTCTGAAGACAGCTTGCAATAAAACAAAGACAGCATGGTTATAGGTGATACTTGACAAAGTAGCGTCAGGGGTGTTTGATTAGATTTCATTTTTAAGCGTACCCCCTGAGGGTGACTATGTGATATAAACAACAAAAAAGCATGAGCCTTCCTGTTTGGGGAAGATGGCTGAGATGAAGCTCAGCGTGCACCTTGCAAACGCCATATGCTTCCTTCTCTTCTGCTTGTCTCAAAAGAGTTAAAACAACCTGGCTCCTCTGCAAAGCACATCAAGCAGTAAGCCACACACCAAGCGTTGCTGCATCAGCGCTGCAAAATGTGTAGCTATACTATATGCATGTATTGATATAATGTATTCACCTGGCCATGCCATGCCTGATTTACATTTACTGTACATTTAGTGATTTAGCTGACGCTTTTATCCAAAGCGACTTACATTAAGGTTCCATTCACCAGTGTTACAGCTGGAACACCACTGGAGGCAAGGAGGGTTAAGTGTCTTGCCCAAGGACACAACAACAGTATGAACTGTGGGGAGAGCGGGAATCGAACCACCTACCTTCCGGTTGAAGGACAACCGCTCTGCCACTGAGCTACTGCGCCCCTGATCAGCAGGGTGTTTTACTTGGGCTGACCTTTCTGCCATCCATATGCTGGTGGTCCGCGCTCTTTTTGCATCATTTTTGATAATTGTCCTCATGTTGCTGCCTGTATTTTATTTCTCATTGTGTGCCACATTAAAGAAACTGTTTGTAGCATGAAGACAGTGTAAAGTGCTTCTGTGCTGACACCTTCATTACCAGCAGTCAGATATTGTGTTTGTATGGCCCTAGACTGTCTGTAGGTCAAGGACTTCTATTTCATCTCTTCTTCTGTTCATCGGTTGTACTGTATATAAGTACTGTACTAGCTGTCATGCTAACGTAGCAGTGTATGCAGTGTGAATAGGGCGTGTGTGTGCGTCCAGGAGGCATCCGGAACAGATGCCCGGGCCACCTCAGCTAGCTCCTCTTGATGAGGAGGAGCAGCGGCTCTACTTTGTGGAGGAAACTCATATGTATTTGGAATCTTGTCTTTCGGTCATGGCCCAAACCTCATGACCATAGGTGATTTATAATCTAGGGATAGCTCAAAAAAAAAGATTGTGTCCTGCTGGAAGTGTGTTTAGATTTTTTAGTGCCTTACAGGATGATGTGTCTTGCATGTTTGGATGATTAAGTCGGGGGCTGCACTATGTAGATGTAATAAGACAATAAAAACAGAGCATTTTAAAATTCTATGTGTATCCTCCACCGCAGCAAGGACATCATCTGTTCAAGGACATTGTTACTGGGCAGGAATCTATTTATCTCAGGTTACAATTCAAAGTACCCCCTATAAACAATCCATCTGCTTAATTCAGAGCAAAGCAAACTGATTTTGTGTCCGGAAACTTTAACAGAGCGCTACCTGTTCAGCTGCTCTTCAAAAGCTGCATTCGTAATGTGGACTCACTCAATAAATCAGTCTGTGTTTGATGTGGTTACACAAAACACAGTGAATTAGGGTGACCACCTGGCTATTGCTCTGTTGCAGGACAGCAGACCTGATTTTGCGGGACAATGCGGGACACAAGGGAGAGAAATTACTATTATTATACTAGGTGAATAAATATTGATTTTTTTTATTAGATATCTTTTTGCAGTGATGTTAACATGTTTTAAATTGCTAAAAGGGTTTATAAAAATGTTAATGACGGCGCTGACCGGCGCTGTGAACGTCACTAATAATATTTAATAGTAATATCAGTAAAAAATTATTTTAACAGCACGTGTCTATTCAATCCAAATTATTCAGTGAAAATAATAATTCAATCGCTACGAAGGAGCACATTTCCAAATAAGCACATAAATTCCATTAGGAAAGACTAGAAAGATTAAATGCGTTCTTACCGGATTCAGTGCATCTTGAATTTATATTTTTTGTCTGATCTGGCAGCTTCGAGTAGGGCCTTCTCGTTCATTATGTGTCTGTAGAACTCCTGGCAGGTGTAGCTGTAGTTCACTTTCACCAGGATTTCACTTTTTATGAGGTCCACAGTTGCGCGGTTCCTTGTCTCTGTCCACGCAGCAGTCATGAGAGAAAACACCCTCTCCACGAACGCATTGGTGACAGGAATGCTCAGCCTCAAAGCCAAACCAGAGCTGTTATGTTTGGGGCACGGACGTGTCCAGTTTAAAGCTCATTTTTAATGCTTCCGCTTTTTCTCAGTGTTTATTTTCCCGCTCTGGCTAGCTAACCACTAGAACCAATAATAACGGCTGCGCTGCGCATGTTCAGTGTTTTTTTTAGACAAAATTAAAATGCGGGACACTGCTTACGACTTGCGGGACGCGGGACAAAGCTTCAAATATTTTGCGGGACAGGTGGTCACCCTACAGTGAATTCACAAACATGAGTAATTTCAGAGGTAATGTACAGTATGCTTTCGCAGCAGTGCAATGTGATATTGTGATATAAGATGGAGCATAAAAATTCATCACGTAAAGAGAAGAGTATCTCCAGCTGCGACATGTCTACTGTATTAATGTTTGATTGGAACATTGCATGTTGCTGCTGTGTGGTATAACCTAACCTACGTCCAGATGTTTTTGTTGAAAACCTTTTCTTCTATTTCCTGGATGACTGAGAACCTCCACAGACCAACCTCTGTCATGGCTAAAGAGGCTGATGTTAGCAGTAAAAGTGTAAAACAATGTGAATTAGTCAGAAGCTGTCAGCAGTGCACAGAGGCAGGTGCTTTATGTACATTTCCTGAAACTTCTCAAACAGCTGATTAATAGCGCTTCAGTCAAGAACGAAGGTGCCAGAAAGAAAGTACAAGGCCTCGAGAAATGGACCAAAATGCATTAATGAGATCGCCTGCTGAACTGAACAATATCTCTCTTTCATAACTGGTAACTGGGAATATAGTGTTTGTAGTGTTGGTAAATATGGTGTTTTTTCCCTCTTTGAATTGTAAGTTTTCATCCCAACATGCAAATCATCATCATCTGGAGGAATGCACGCCACATTCATTTGAATAATCTCTTTGAATATTTCTCTCCAGGACTCAAGTAAGACATGGAAAAAGAAAGTGAGGGTAATTTTTATTTGTCATATTGGGAAAATAAATATTGAAATATATTCATCTTATATTAACCACAATGCATCTTTAGACATGAACATAGGAAGTCTTATTAGAAACATTTTGTGTGATGTTCATATCTGCATTTTTGCAAGGGCTCATGTGGGGAAAGAAAATGCTATAGCAAAATCAGGGTAAGTGAACTGTTGTGCGACTGGAAAATGTATTACATAAATCAGAGTGCAGGAGCAGATGTGTGTCTGTCACCGCCAACACATTTATCACAGTGTTCATTTAAAAGCCAGCAGATTAGAAATGTCTATAAAAAAAACAGACAAAAGCTCAGCACAAAAGGTTACAGCTGACATGTCATGCATAAATGATCAGGAGTAGAACAAATGATGGCAATAAAGGTGACCACTCAATGGCTTGCTTCCTAAATTACAGCCTTGTTCATTAGTCGGCACTGATCATTAATAAAACAGTAATAAACTTGGGTAAACTCCTTCTTGTGGGTGTATGCAGTGAGAAAGGTCTGCTGAGAACAGGATTGCCTCATCTGAAAAATTACAGAAATGTACAAAGAACCTCCCTGAAGAATTTCACAATCCAAAAGAGTCCTGCTGGCAAACACAGCGTTTAGTCTCTTCACAAAAATATGAGCTAGATTTGATCAGTTCAGATTGTGCTGCGATAACAATATGACCCACATGATCCCATCGTCAGCATGTCCTTTTGGAAAACATAGTCCTTGGTCGTCATTGTGCTATCGATAGTCTGTGCATCATCAGCCCTCTTTGTTAAAAAAACACACTTTTCCCAAACTGCTACAGGCTTTGTGGCGAGCTGTGGCATCAGAGCTACCACAGAAAGCTTCTCTGCCTCGCAACACAGAAGAAGTTTCTGGTAAACACTTGAGGAAACAGGAGGGAGCCTGAGTGGGGGACCGATAAGGGCAATCATAGAGAAGTGTCACTGCATTGACGCTCACACCAGAGAGGTTATAAAAGTAAACGTGTTGTTGTTACTGTCACTGACAAAGTTGATTTGGCACTGCTCCAGTCTGGCAATATCCCCAAGGTCCAGCTCTGATAACAACTGTGTGGGGTCTGTATTAGTAGTCAACACCCTCTGTTTTTGCAAACAGTCCTTTACATCCTCCTCACCTCCTCTGTTCTTGACCTGGGTCCTGTAGATCCATGCTAGTGATTTTGGAACAGACACGGCGTCAGCAGCACAGTAAGTGATCCTGTTCAGGAGAAATTATGGATTGGTTTCTTTTTCTGACTTGCTGACCAAAACAGCGTGGCACCTCAGCACCACCGCCATGTTCTTGACCTGGTGTCTGTAGATCCATGCTAGGATTTTGGAACGACACGGGTCAGCAGCACAGTAAGTGATCCTGTTCAGGGAGAAATTATGGATTGGTTTCTTTTTTCCAGCTTTGTCAGCGCTCATCCGGATGCCCTGTGGTCCCACGGTCAACCTCATCTTAACACTCTGTTCACCGTAATTGCTCTTCGCCCATATTTTTGCCACTGCCTCCTGAGTGCATCCGTCACCCTTTGCTGTTATGGTTACTACACTCCCCAAGTAGCGCACATTGTAAACAGGGTCCTCTTTGTTCAGTTCCACCTTTTGCCTTTTGGTGTGGAAGATACTGCCCACCCAGTCGAAAGGGCAGTCGGGCAGCAAGTCAGGACAGGAGCGCAGTAGAGATGAGAGGATGGAGTGGTAAGTTAAACCAGTTCCCAAGCTCTTGGGTTTACTCTTGGCTTCATCCTCCGCCAGGACAAACTTACTCCGTCTCCAGGGCAGCATGGTGCGGGACTAGTTTGAGAGAGTCAGTCCCTCTGCCACTAGGAACGCTCCCTAAAACTCACAAAACACTATCACAAAAGCTGATGTATGCAAGAGCAAATAAAGAGATGCTGCTTGACGGAGCACCTACACAGACTGAGCACTGCGAGCTTCAGCCGGTCTGTTCCACTGCTCGCTCCTCCTTCCTCTCCTCCTCCTCTTCCCTGTGTTGTCTGCATCATGCAGCGCTGATCAGTGCAGGAGCCTTAGCCCAGCGCTCAGGCAGCCACTCCAACCCCCCCTTCCTAACTCGTTGTTTTGCTTCCAAATGGCTCCCGACCAAAGCATTATTTATCCGTCCAGCCTTGCACCGAGGTATTACTATATTTATGCCTCTTTTAAAACTGGAGGACAATGCTGCATCGCCACAACATTATCTCCCGGGGGACTTAGATGACCTCTTGGTGTAAAACATTTCATGTAATCAAATTAATTCCTTGGGTGTGATCTTAATGTGTATGTCAATATGGGGCTTAAATGGAGTCCACCTTCATGTGTTACTTTACAGACTGGACACAGTTTTATGTAGACTGTCAAGCTTCTATATTTGCTTGTCCCATTACACATCTGCCTTGTTAGTTTGCAATGTCTGTCCTGATTTGTCCTGGTCAAATAATTTCCTGGAATCTCACAGAACGTTCTAGGTGCAACACACTGGTTACGTTCTTCTTTAAAAGTATATCTTCAGTGAAAAAGAAGATAGCTCTTGTGGCAAATAGAATTCTGGAAAATTAATGACTAGTGTTCTTTCTTGCACTTGCCTGGGCCTTGGAAGAAAGTGGTAAAACAAAGGGAGGGATTCAATCTAAGTTCAGAAGTGTTTTGGATTTCATTACAGAGTTCTTATCAGTATTCACATTTTTGTGGTATGAAATGTACAATAAGCAAGTGATTTGTGGACAAAAGACAAGAGGTTTTTGGGAAAGTCTTTCATAACACGGAACATTGCAAAATCTTCCTCCCTAGTTCAAAGTGAATATAAAATAGTGGGCTCATGGTTCTCTTAACCAGAAGTGGCTGGTACTTTCTGAGTCTGTGTAATGTTAGGTGCCATATGCAAACATCTTGGCTCTCACAAATCACCTTTGCTATGTAAGATACGCAAGTCATCTCTAAAAAGAGTAGATTAATACAGAACCCAATCTTACAAACTGATAAAATCAGTCATACTTTAGTGAAAGACATGTGCGTATTTGGCATTGACTTATCTGCTATCCGTGTTATCAGCCAGTCTATGGAGGCAGTTCAGAGAAATTAGGAAATGTCTCCACTGTGCTCTGGTATGTCTGGTCTTTTTTATCACCATCCTGCCGGAGCCGTGTCTCTGCTTAACTGAAACAAAATCAGTAGAGCAAATGAAATAGCTGGCACTGAGGGAGGTTTTAGAGAAGTGGGAGAGGACATTTGTGCAAAACTTGGGTCACTTAACCACTAGCACACAGAGACACGCAGAATATCAGATTTATGTCTATACCTGAATCAGCAATTTAATAAAAAGTAGTCTTGCACACAAAAGCCAATTTTTCCATTTTGTATTGACATTTATGCAGTTTAATGTCTCATGCTACTCTAAAATGAAAGCATAGAAAAATAAACAATTGAAGTTAAAAAAGAAATCATGGAATCAATTGATAAACCAAAATTAATTTTAAACTTTTGACTTTAAAAGTAAAAAGAAAAATTGGCTTTTTGCCGATAGAACAACTGAACACACTCAGGGTGCTTGTCCCTCTGTACAAGTCACTGACCCTGGATCCAGCATAACAGCCTACTCAACGGCGTACAAAAATCCTGCGTGATGAACCGAAGATCAGTTTATAACAACTTCTTTCAGTCTTCAGTAGTCCATTGGTGGTGTTTCACAAGCCTCTTGTTCTTATTCTGGTGTCTTAGCAATGGCTTTCTTGCTGCAACTTGAATTTTTCTCTTCACAGTTGAAAGTAAGACTTGCTTACAGTGACCTATTTAGCTGTGCTTGAATCTCTGTCCTGTGAGCTGCCTGTCATGCAAACTGTTGACTCCCAGAAATTTTTGTCTGCCAGACCTCTTCCTCTCAGAGTTTCTCTCAGTTTCTGAGAGATGGGTGACTTTAACTGTACTCACTGACACCTTGACTTTCAATTTCTCTGTAGGAATAGAGTGACCATATTACATCCTGCTTTTCCACAAGAACAGTAAAATGTTCCGGTTTTGCCCTTTCCCTGTCCTGAATGTCCTTATTATTGACCAATGCTAGAGTCAAAGCAGTGCTTTGTGGTTGCAACCTTTCTTTCTGAACATCACTCACAGAGTTACCATGGCAATGGAAAAATTAACCAATTGAAAAAGAGTGTTCCCGAGGACTGTAGCTCAATAATGATTGGTTCTTAAGCACGAGGCTATTCTCCAGCGTTCACTGTTTGACCATTAGCCAAAAGAAAGTTGTGATTTACAAACAAGCTCCAGGAACAATACAATAGGACTGTCTGAAGGATAGATTATTTAAGTTAGGTTACATTTAGTGCAGCCCATGCTCACTTAGGTGGAAGGAAACCACGCATTGAGACCACATGCATACATAAAGACAACGATTCTGCCAATGTGAGACACTGGTGTTGTTAAATCTTGATATTACTCTCAAGGATAAACAAACATTTAGGATTTAGAATTTGTAACTAATGATTAATACATCATAAAGGTTTCGTATTAGCATAATTTGGCCCAGTTGCACCAGCAAAGTTGATCAATGTCAACAGAATATCATCTGCTTGGAACAAGCCTTTCTCATGGAACCCCTTAAAAGGTCCTCGAGTAAGGGCAATACAGTGATATACCGCCGTCCACCAGAGGGCAGGCTCCAAAAGCAGGAATATAGGGAGAAATCCAATGGCAACTTTACACGTGTAAAAATCATGTTTACTGCCTGGTACAAAAGATGGCTCCGGTCTCTAGAGCTAAGTTTTTACTACATGACAACTCTGGGGGTTTATTAATACGTCTGTTTATGCTATCTGAAAACTATTGTTTTACTATGCAGTAAAAGCCAAAAAGCCCGGATGTAATCTCCATTTTATTGCCCTGTCATAATGACAATACTGGTGAATAGGGGACCAATGGGCGGACGTTGTCCATAGTATATACTGTAATTGGGTTGGAAGCTAGCAAGCCCTGCCAGTAAACAACAAGGTCAAGGATAGCAAGGACAGTTATTAATGAGGTCTGACTATACCTTCCTTGAGACATTCAGATTAAACATAGATATTAAACTGGGCTTACTTTTACTACAAAACACAGGTTCTATTTAAAATTTTGCCTACCTTTCTTTGCAATCAGGACACTTTGTATTTCATTATTATACTGCAGTGCAATAAGAATTAGTTGTCCCTTGCACTCACCACTGTCAGTGCTGTGCATCTCTGAGCCACTGCCATGTCCCTTGCTGTTGTTTCCTCCTGAGTTGCAATATGTTACTCATTCCTTTTCCCACTATTTATAGCATATAATTGTTGCCTGTAGCAGTTAGCAGTCTAAGCTAGCTACCTTTACTACAGGCCTAATTAGTGGCGGAGGGATACATGGAAAGTGATGGGGTTCGCATTTTACTCTATAGAGCTCCTGGAGATAAAGTCACCCAACTCGAATTTAGGTCGCTGGCAGGAAAGCACCAAAAAAACAAGAAAAAATAACACTGATGTTAGCTTTTAATTAGCAAACCAGTGTTATAAACAAGCATATTAAGAGCAACTAGTGAGCTGTAAATCAGAAGACATACTAACAGAAAATACTTTTCACAGCCTATAAATAATATACACGCCAAACAATGTTATATAAATAGCAAAGAAAATTTAATAAAAACAGCGTTTGTTAAAATTGGAACCAAAAGACACACACAACCATGAAGCTAATGAGGCTAATGTCTTTGTCTAATGTCTTTTAGTGACAGAGTAGATAATTGTTGTGCAAGTGACTCTCGAATTAGCTCCAGAGAGGCAAAACATTGACTATTTTTATAATATTGCTAAAGAGGATATCTAGACAAACCAAGAATGAGTTTTTCGATCCTACTGTAGCTTAACTCTATTGTACAACCGCTTCAGACTCAGGTAACATCAAATAACTACTCCTTTTGTTCGTATCTCTTTATTTTACATTTACAGACATGAACACCTTATGAATTTGATCTTAATCTTGCTGTTTTAGTGTCTTCAGGGTAACAGCAGCAACAAGTAGCTATAGCTAATAAAGCCTGTGTGTTGTATGTTTATGTGATGGGTTTGGACTTTTAATAAATCCTCGCCTGCAGCATGAAAAGGGTTATTTAATGAAATTGAACTTGGTTAAATAACTAGTATTACTGTGCTAATTAGTTGGAGATCTACACTGGCACTGGTGCTTTTTCCTGCCATTATGGCCAATAGAACGCTTTTAGTCATGTGGTGTCCGGAGCTCTATCATAGCCATAAACGCATGGGCGGCACTAGCTCAATGGGTAGAGCGGCTGTCCTTTGACCGGCGGGTGGGCGGTTCGATCCCCGCTCTAAACATCCCAAAACATCATAACTCTCCCCCACATACTGTTGTTGTGTCCTTGGGCAAGACACTTAACCTACATTGCCTCCAGTGGTGTTCCAGCTTAATGTATGTAAAGCGCTTTGAGTGCCTACTTCAGTAGGTGGAAAAGCGCTATATATAAATAAAAAAATGTATTTAAGTATAGAAAGGTGGGCTATTGAGGTTGTCCTAGCTGAACTTCTAATTTAAAAATGCAAAAGTGTACATTATTACTTTTTCATTTCAAGTCATCTGTGAAACTATTTTAATGAGCTGCATGTAAATGATTCATAAAAGAGAAGACTGATTAGTGTTTTGGGTCCAGGCTCCAGAGTGCTTTAAACCCTCTTTGCTGAAAATTATATATGCTATATTATCTTATAACATAAAAATGTGAACACAAGCATTGCCAGTAATTTAAAGGAAAAAATGAGTTTAGTTTAGGAAAACTCCATAACTATTTCACAGATATGTTATCAGAATCCTGATGTTATCACAGAAAAGCTATTACGTTTACCGAAGTGACAGCTCATCCTCACCATCTAATTTATCTCTCCAGGTCCAACCTTTTTGTAGACGCAGTTCCTGAAGACACTCTTTTTTGCAGGATATTGCATAGTGCATACTTTTTGTCAAGCAAGGCAGCCAAACTGATTTGGGCTCTCTCTTCATCACACTACACTTATCCAGTGCAGTGTAATCAATGAAAGGGCCACGGCAGAGACGGTCCCCGCTCTTAGCTGGCTGATTTATGGCTGTACATGAGAGCAGCACCCAATACAGTAAAAAACGAGTGAGTGGGAATGATGACAGAAAGGGCCACTGCACTGCTCAAATCAGATTGTTGCCTTTGATAATACGCCTACAGCAAAACAAAAATAGAGCAACACAAAAGTCCAAAGGGCTAAAAAGTGCTTCACAGAGGGAGGGGGTACCAAGCTCAAGCAATGCAAATCAATATTAGCTCATTCTCAAGCTATAGATATAAGATTGACTGAATACATTAAAATGTTCAAGGGGATTGTTAGGTTAATGAACAGAGAGTGCGGGATATGAGATGCAGTTGTCTAATTCCACCCTTTAATGAGGAGAATGATACAGTCACAGGAGACCTGCTCCAAGTCCTGCCCATTTAGTTTGTGAGTTAGGTTAAAGAAAAATATGAGCTAGTTAGTACAGCCTACGATTTAATAACATCTCTTTAATTGTGTTTCAAAGCAAAGCCATTCTCAAATTAATTATAGCTGTAATTACGTGAGCCAGCTCAGGTTGTAGATAACAAAAAAAATATACTTTTCCGATTCAAGGTTTCAAGGAGAATCTTAAGTAATCTGGCTTAATAGGTTTTGTCACAGCTGACATTTAGTCTTGTTTTAGCGGAAGAATCACAGACTTACTAAGAACTCCGGAGGCCCAGAGAGCTCAGTGAAATCCATTCAAAAAGACAAAAGCACTGAACATTGCATTATAAAAGTTCACAACAAACCATTGAAAAATTACAGGTACAGCTTTTATTAGGAAACAGTTATCGGTGGTGAATGGGCAAGGTACGTAAGGAGTCATGGTATTATTCTCTAATATAAGATAGACAGAGTCTTTGTCAATGAGGATGTGATTCTGTGCGGATGTTCTCAGACACCATAACAGATCTCCAGCATCAAAATGACACATGCGACAATGCTCCTCTTGCACTCCTCCCATAAAGCTGTTGTCTCCATCTGCTGTCCCTATTTCTGTCAGTTGGCGGTCCATGTGAGTGTGCGGAGGCAGGCACTCAGACTTGGTGACCCACAGGCATTAAAAAAAAAAAGGAAGGAAGAAGGGAATATATTGTCGGTGGAGAGGGGGTTGTTGTGCAAGGTAGAGAGAACAAGGTGACTAATGTCAAATTGTAGCCCCGAAGACTATTGTGTTCTTTTGCCAGGGTAGAAAACGATGTGGCACCTTTTCCTACATCATTCACATGTCAGGTTAGATATATCACAGATTCAGCCTCTGTTGTTCTTTTTAACTTTCAAAACAACTCCCTTCTAAATAGAGATGCTGATAGCTTTTTGTTTTTAATAAACTGTTGACACTTGCAAATTACATACAATTCATATACAATTACAACATTTCTGGCTGTTGGATCAGGAAATTGTGTTCGGTTCTGTTTAAATGACCCAAGACAAACTTACTCTTAAATGCTGTCTATCTACCAAAAATAACAGAGAAGACTAGAGAACATCATTTATATGCAGTGTGGGCTGAATCACCAGCTAAGGTCAAGCTAGTGCCAGACAAGCTGGATATCCTCCAGGTGGCCCAAGGGTGCTCCTACACATTTCTATGACATGGCCAACTATGCATTAATTTAACTTAGACTGTGTCACTTGGAGAGAGGAGTGACTATAACAGTACACTATACTGCTAGATTTAGAAGAAACTGTCCTGCTTCCAAGTTCCTTGTCCCATTTCACAACAAATAAAAAATATGATTACATTATTAATGCCATGGGTTTGGAACATCACCCATCTCAGTGTCCCAGTTTGAACCAAAATCAAAAACCTTATGTTTTAAGTTGCTTAATAGGCCTACATTAATATTTAATATGCAGAGTTATTGTGGTGTAGGCCTAAATTGGTTGTCACAAAATCGAAATCCAATTTTATTCCACACCTCCCATGTCCCTAAAAAAGAATATAGAGGCTTAACCTAAATTCTTGATTTCTTTCCCTCCTTTGTTTTTACATGCGAGAAACGTTTTTAATTACAAAATGCACCTCAATAAGTTTTGGAAATATGGTCACCCTAAAGTAGGCTAATTAGTAAAGCTACAAACAAATGTGGGCATAAGCCTATGAGAGGATAATGAAACAACTGATGTTAGTGCTGCTTTGTTATTTTATGTGTTGTAGTCGCCATTTGTTCCATACAAGCCCCGCTTTCCAAAACCTGTTCTACAGCGGCACCTGCTGTTGGAGGTGGGTGTTGCATATCAGCAGCTGTAGAGTAGTGGATGGTTGCGTTGAACTGTGCGGAGGTAGCTAGTCAAGAGGAATGATTGTGCAGCTTTGATAAGCCAACGACAGTGACCGTGGTTTGTAAAAAATATAAAACGTCACAATGTTTTAAGCCGGTGTGGTTTAGCCTCTGTGACCTTTAAACGGTTTGCTAAAACGCTCGCTTAAGGCTCAGTAGCATAACAGCTAGCTAGCTAATGTAGCTAAGGTTACGCTAGCTGTCAGGGAAGTGAGACAGCTAGGGTGTGTCAAGCTTGTCAATAATAACTCTTATATAACTCTTAACTAGTCGTTAATGTGATCAGGGTTTTTGAAAACATAAAAAGCACATAAAGCATAATGACCTCTAGTTAACTAACAAGAACACATCATAACAAAACGTTTTTGTGCACTTTAATTTCCAATTTTATTGTTGGAATATAGAAACATGTAGAGTGTATACTGTTGGCTTCAGTTTTGTTTGTATGATAGTTACTATTTGTTGTGTGCCATACTTAAGTAAAGGTTTGTGTCAGTTGTTTAAACTGTCACTTGTTTTATTCCAGGACCAAACACAGGATGAACTCCAGTGGGAATCCTTCTACTGCACAGATTGTTGTGTTGGCCACCAGCTCAGCCCTGACTGCATTATTTTATTCAGTCTACAAGAACAGAGCCACGACTGTTGCCAGATTAAAGGTCAGCTCATATTTGAGCACTGCCTCTGTTTTGTGAAGACTGTGAATATGTTCAATGGACAAACCTGTTATAAACCTGTTGCTAACTCTGATCATTTGTTGCATAGGGAGCAAAGAAAGTGTCAATTGAACAGGATTTGAAAAATATCCTGTCTGAAACACCAGGAAGATGTGTCCCATATGCTGTCATAGAAGGTAAGCTAAGCACTTTTACCAGAAAGTGTTGTGAAAAACACATTTTTAATGCTATATCTGTATTTATTTACTGCAGGTGTTGTCAGATCTGTGAAAGAAACTCTGAACAGCCAGTTTGTTGACAACTGCAAAGGGGTCATTGAACGGCTGACCCTGAAGGAAAAAAAGATGGTGTGGAATCGCACCACTCATCTCTGGTAAGGAGATTCAACATCACTGACATACTTACAATAAAGAAACATATGTACATACTTGTAAATATTTAGTTCAAGCTTAGTTTTGTGGGTTGGTGGTGAGATGGTTGGTCCCAAACCTGCACATGAATGCCCTGTGGCTTTTCTCTATCTTACTAGTAAGAGAAAATAATAATCACTACAACTGAACAACAAGCTGGATGGAAACATGCAAACAAAATTATAGATACTCATACTTACTTTGTCATAATGTCAAGTTAAAACAAGGTTTAACAAAAAAGATAATAAAAAACATAATATATCAAAGTAAATAATGTAAATATTTAAATTTTTTGGCCCAGAAGTTAACTAGCTTCTTTTTACAGGAATGACACAGAGAAGGTAATCCATCAGCGCATCAACTCAGTTCCTTTTGCCATTGGTACACTGGATGAAGACATTACAACCACAATTCGGGTCATACGCCCACTCGATGCTTCAGAGTTAGATTTGGAGACAACGTATGAGAACTTCCATCCCACCGTCCAATCACTGTCCAACGTTATTGGCCACTTTATCAGTGGAGAAAGGCCCAAGGGGATCCATGAAACAGAGGAGATGCTGCGGGTGGGAAATAGTATCACAGGGGTCGGGGAGCTGGTCCTGGATAACAACCTGATTAAACTGCAACCACCCAAGGAGGGCTTTTGTTATTTTCTCAGTCGGCTGGACTATGAGTCTCTATTGAGGAAGCAGGAGAGTAGTGTGAGACTGTGGAGAATTCTTACTGTCATCTTTGGTGTAGCTGCCTGTTCTACGCTGCTCTATATTCTGTGGAAGAAATTTGCACACCACAGGCAGAGTAAGAAGGAGAAGAGTATGCTTGAGGAGTTCAAGGAGCAGCAGAGGAAACGCATGCGTGATCTGAACATAGAGGAGAGCAGTGTGTCTCAGACCAGCTGTACGGTCTGCCTGAGCCGAGAGCGCTCATGTGTGTTTTTAGAATGCGGTCATGTTTGTGCCTGCCTTCAGTGCTATGATGCCTTACCTGGGCCAAAGAAATGCCCAATCTGCAGGGCAGTTATTGACAGGGTCATACCCCTGTACAACAGTTAATGCAAAAAGGCATAGAATTGTCTGTTAACTTTAAAAAAAACTAAGTGACTCAAGTAAATTTTTGCTATAAGATTTGTATTTTGTCTTTTACTGAAGTTGTAATGGAGAGCAGTAGCCACTTTACCTCAAACAAGTACGTACACTAAAACAAATAAAATGTTAAAGGTAAAGAGCTTACATAATGGCTACTTTTTCTGTGATATTGTTTGGAATCTGTAGACAGCCTTTGGTTTAATGAACACTTCTGATTGGATGAAATAAGACGAATTAGAAAAAGTATTTTCCATTTTTTTTGTTTTATGCTGCTTTTTCAGGGATTGAAGCAAACAAAAAGTAAATTATATGTGTTATATCAAATGTGAGGTCATATTGTTAAATAATTTCTCAGCAGATATAAATAAAAGCACAAGGTAAGCCGGAATAATGATATGTTGACTTCTGCCAGGAGAGGTCAGCCTTTGAGAGGAATGAAAGTATTCAATGCATGAATGGGTAAAGGAATCTAATGCCAAACAGCAGGCAGTTTTGTGCTTGAAACTGGATACACAGTGACATACTGAACAAATCATGACACCATGCATTCATTTTTATTTAACATGCCCGATTCCCCAAATGAATCTGTGTTTAGTCTACTGGTGATTTTTTAATTAAACCACTAATGGGGCCAATCACTTTACAAATATGTGCTGTCACTGCCCCAGCCTGAATTAACAGTTAAATTTGCTTTCATTTCTGTTATCAACATTGAAAAAAGCAAAACGGGGTACATGCTGTTTTAAAGAATAAAGAAAATGCTCTGGCACAATTCAATTTGAGGCCTGCAGCGGCGTATACATGCCTCCAGAGGAAGCTGTCTTAATGCTATTTGAATACCAGGATGTCCTTTATGCTGTCAAAGGATTTTGTATTATTCCTAAAAAATCCCATTTTATCTTTTTGACATTCTGCTCTGAGGGACCTGGGTATTACCATTTGCCCATTAGTATTCAACTTACACAATCTATTTATTTCTTTTCAAGTGTTCAGGTGCTGCTCAGACTCTGAAGGAACCTGAGCTAAATGTCACAAATACAGTGGAGTCAAGCAACAAGACCCCTCGTCCTGTTAGTTGTATTGATGGCTCTGAGAGCCACTCTACCATTGGTTACGTTACAGACCTTTCAAGACATCTATTACTGCTGTTTATATTACTCTGCATTAAATTAAGACTGATTTTTTGTCCCACTATGAATTTGTCAACTAATAAATCACTGTGAACTTTTGAGTGAACCCAACAAATGAAAATACAATTTAAGACTAAAGAAAACACCACTTGAGGCACATTAACAAGCCACTTACTCATTGTGCTGTGAACATGAAAGCAGCAGCTATGGTCCAACACCATGGAAACCCTTATGTTTCTATCCTGCAGTGCTTTTAGCAGCAGGAGCTGTCATTGACTGACAGTGAGTGAACCATCAAAGACATTCTCTCTATTATTACCCACTTAAGAGTTTTGAATTTCAATGCCACATGAGGACTGGACAAGAACTGTCCGATAAGAGCCATACAGAAGCTTAATGATGGGGGTGAGTTGTTGCCTTTACCCTCCAATGAACATCATTTGCAATTTAAAAGAGATCAGAGTACATACTTCCTGCGCATGACCCATTGATTGGCTCTAATATTGAAATCATGAATTCACAGAGCACTCCTGTCTGACTCAGAAAAACAACACAACTTGTCTTCATTTGTCCTCGACTACAGCTTATCCCACAACAAAGCCCAAACAAAGGTCTGATCTGTTAAGTCTTATCACCTCTCAAAGCAGACTACATTATTCAAGGTGAAAATTACAAATGTGAATAATCCACCAAGTCATGGGTCAGCTTGGTTTATATCCACTAATTTAAATGTATCACTGCACTCGAGCGCCATTATTGAATTAATTATAAGAAAAGCACCAGTGGCAGCTCGGATTCAATCAAATCCTTAATCCTGGCTCATTCACACACGTTAAGCTTATGACTTTGATTGCATTCAAAAGCTCTAAATATTTTTCAACCACAATTTTACTTGAACTGCCTCATTTACTCTCTCTTAGATCTGAGAAATAGCGTTTGGTGTGTGAACCGACGGATTGATTTTTGATTCTATTAGTCTCCAGTGAAGGCTGCAGAATCTTGAAATTGGTACCTTGTCTATGGTGGCATGGTGTTAGAATGAAAAACAGCAAAAATCAATCTGTCAGTGATACTTACTAAAGTCTAAATACAATAGATTTTACTTTTTACGTTATATGAATGCAAATGAGGCTTGAAGACAGTATCGCAAGCTCCAGTGACTCAAACTGCCACACTGCTTTCCAGTCCTTTCCAGATGAGTGACAATTGGAGCCCCAGAACTGCTTGTTACAGATAAACAGTGGAATATACTACATCTACAAACTAACCTTAGTAGTATAGTTGTTATTTTTCTACCTGCTGAGAAAAACCAGCTCATTTCTCCTGGCACAGCAAGTTCATATTAACTCAGAGTATCTCCATCTTCTTTAAGAGGTTCACCCATTTACACTTTGCCATAGCAACCTCAGGGTTTTACATAGAAATAGAGGATTCAGTAAATAATCTGTCTGAAGCAGCAAAGTTAGGTAATTGTAAAAAACACTTTTAATTGTTTAAAATTTCTTAAAAGTAGGTGTGTAGACTTCTGTATTTCTTTTGTGACATGTTGTTTACAAATAAACCTAGTAAAAATAAGTCTGATTTTGATTTTACTTGCCCTGCCTAAACCATGCAAGAATTTAATCCCAATGCACATATATGTGTTTGTTACTGGCTGTATGGACTTAGTGACATCTACATTAGCACTAGTGTAGTTCTAAAAGGGGTTGTTCTGTAAAATCTAGTTTATACTTACATTACAACAAAACCATGTAAGGAGCTTCTTTAGTTACTATGGTTCCTGGGTAATGTACACACACTGAAGTTGAGAGTTGAGTCAAAGGTACATTTATGGCACCCAAGACTAGCAAAAACTTTGAGTCAGCTGCCTCCTGCTATTTTTATAGATAGGCAAAGCATTCTGATATAAGGTCTTTGTTTAAATGAGACATTATTCTGTTTCCTAAAACGTTGGGCTAATGGGCAATAATTTATCTGGCTGTCCATTTTCTCTGCCTGCCTATTTTTAAAGCTCTGTCCCTCAAGCAAAAATAATAGGATGTTTTTTCTTTCTTGTCGTCCTAATTATTAGTGCCTCTTTGATTTGAAGGAGCCTTATTATGGCACCTTTTGTTGTTAATGAGACGTGTGCTGTGTCACCTGGGAAGAAAACATAACCAAGTGTAGCATTGGTGTTGACTTGACATCACATCACCCACTAAGCCAGAACAATACTGCATGTCTTTTACAAAGGGCCCTACTTGAGGACTGTTGAAATAAAGGAGCAGATACAATATGTCCTGGATGTGTTTGCTGGTTCTCCCCGGACGCAGTAATAGTGTTGAAGCCTTAATGTTTGAGTGGTGAATTCTTTTATTACATGCACGGGCAGAGCTGACCATAATAGTGACAGTTATAAAGACACTACAGAAGCTTTCAAGAGCCTCAAACAGTCAACAACCATGAATAAAGGCACACAATGCAAGTTGAAAGATACTGCACTATACAACTGACCCGTTACATTTAAAATACATTACAGTTAGAGCTGAACTCATTACAGCAAACACACCACAAAGTATCACTACAAGAGCACTACTGTTTCTCAATTTAGAGCTTAAAACACAGCACAACTGTCTCCACTGTGGCAATCTGACACTGTACATAAATACGGTGCGTTCATGCAAGAGGATTATAAGAGGGAACTCAGCCTGAGAGAACAAAATGATTAATACCTGAGTAAAGCAACACTGAAATCAAATAATAATGATGGAAATCAATACTGAAAGATGTCCAAATCTTTGACCAAATCAAGCGAGCTTTAAAGAACAAAAAAAAAAGACCATATATTCTCTGCAATGATTACATGTGAAACACAGCTACATTTCCAGCCAACCAAAAACCTTTTGAGGCACTTGCGGTAAATGAGCTGTGATCATGACAGAGCAAGCAGGAGTCTTTCTTCTCTAATACACAAAGCACAAACTGCATGTTGCTGCCCTCTGGCTTTTTCATTACATCTGTCTTAAAATACTAAGAAATCTTGGGATGCATACATTGAGAAAGAGAAAATACATGTACCATAAATTTATGAACAGTAAATGCCATGCCAATGGGATATGCATTCATAGAATCCCACTTTTATACCAAATCTGAGTGATTGCATATTGTTTTGTATCTGCTATAATTAAACTGCAAAAATGGAAAATATTCATACTGTAATGGTAAAAAGCTTTATAAAAGAGTGATGCTTTCAGTCTGTTTCTTCATAATACAATCAATTTAGAAGATGTAAAAGTGTATTATTGGAACAAAACATTTGCAGCATTCTCCTCATAACATCAATATGATGACAATAAGAGCTTTTTTTCAGTTGGTGAATGATCCAGCATGCTACTAATTCAACACTTCCTCTCTTTATAAACCTTTGCTACAGTGTATGGCACCAGTGAGGTAACAGCTTGCACATAGTGCCTCTGAACAGCCTGTAATATGTTTGGAGGGGTAACACACAACTACAGGGAAACACACTTATTACATCTGCAGCGGCAAATCAGACTCCAGAGGATATCGAGCTGAACAGAGAAGAGGACAGCCTCGGTTAGCATAGTATCAGATCAGATGAGACTTAAGTACTTTGACGTCTCAGACGCTGTTGGGATTGTAACACAGCATATTGAAATGCAGGTTTTCATCCCAGTGTCTGAGGATGATGAAGAGCTGGTTGGCGGCAGCCTTGACAGCAGCTAAGTCTTTGCCCTCTGGGATGTCCTGGGCACCCAACCACATGCTTGCTTTGGCGGCTACCAGTTCCCATTCGATGAAATAACTGGCAGAACTGTGCTCAAGCCAGGCCAGAGCAACGGCAGTCGCCCACACCATGCTCTCCACATCCAGCATCCTCTTCTGTGCGCCGGACTGAGCTGTTTCCCCGGTTACCCCTGTGAGCCTTGAGCCCCTCCCACTGTCCACCTGGGACAGAGGGGAAAGTGGGAGCTCTGCAGGAGTGGATGGACTGCCCAGGGAAGAGCTAACAAACTCTGCCAAGGTGATTCTGGACGCATTAGAAGGGCTCTGGACAGACTGGTCTGTGGGTTGCAGACATGAGTCCAGCTCAAATGGAGACCTGTGGTCATCCTCGACGCTCTCAGCGCGGCGGCTGCTGGACTGAGACATGTGGCTCAGGCTGGTGCGGTGGATGGTGAAAGGGGACGTCCATTTCAGCTTCTCTATGGGAACGTTGATGGCATCACACAGAGCGGCATCCAGTGCAAAGGCGCCACTAGCCATTTGCAATGACACCTGGGGACAATTAAGGACATGTTACATGTTTTAATTAGATACGTTATTTATTTCAAACACTTCTCTATACACTCTCTTAGCCTCCATGAAAATTTTTGAAAGTTTGGAAGTAATCTGATTGATTAGGCTACATATAAGATAGATACAGTATATGTGTAAATATGTAAAATCTTCATCAAGGAAAGTTTCATGGTATAAGCCTTATGTTATTACCACTAGTAGCCTTCAGGTAAACTCCAAATCTCCCAAATGAGTTTATAAATTGATGGATGAGTGGATGGATCATGTGGCCTGCTTTGTTAAAGGGATCTTATGATTAAACTGAAAACATCACCAGTTGTATTTAATAAGATGTTGTTCTGTGTGAGACTAGAATTCTTACAAGTACAGCTTGTGGGTTGGCATTTATTCAAGGCTCCCACATGCTTACAAAGTGCACACCTGAGCCCTCAGTCTATTTGGAACTATTAGCGACAGCAGAGAACTGCTGCTGCTCATTGTTCACATCCACTGAAACACGCTCAATAGATTGCGACAAATTCAGCTTTCTACAGTCAGTTCATATTTGTGTATATTAACAACGTTTGCATGTTGACAGAGTGTTAAGATTGTTCAGATACTAGCTCAGATACAGTTGTATAGATTTGCTACTCACCAGAGGAATGTAGTCTTTGTTTTCGTTTTCACTCTCTCCAATTGAATCACCAGACTTGCTGTGTGATCGACACATGAATCCTTTGGCAGCTCGAGTCAGGAGACGGGTCCTGCTGAGGGCCAGTCTTGGATGAAAACAGCACGCAGCAAATGTAAAACACATTGAATTTAGTGTATTAATGTTTGTTACTGTAGCTACCATCTGTGTAAATACTGTACGCTGAGAGAAATATAGTAATAGGAGTATGAAATGAAGAAATGCTACAGGACAATAATTGAATGACAACTGTACGATTTTGTGTAGCTAAACCTTTTACACCTACCTGGCAGAAAAAATGCTTTCCACAGATTTCTGTGATTGGTCAGAGGTCACAGAGGGACTCCTTTGGTAGACTTGGACACAGGCAACAACAGAGAATTAGAAGTGGATTAAGTGAAACAAGGAGTCACATTTCCTGTTTAGGTCACTGAAACACTCAATATTCTCCTTCTCTTTCTCATTGTGTAATGGCCAGATACCAAACAAGCTGCAACATGATGTCAATGCCAGGGCTTTTAAAAGGCATGTCAATAATACAACGCTTCAACACAATGACGTGCAGTTAGACGTCAAAGGTCTCTCTGAGGGGAATATAGATGAGACACAATGAGTCTACTGCAAGCCTGTGTTGTCCTTACCTTCTGTGAAACTACATCTTTCCCAGCTGGAGGAGGGGGTGCTGCATGGGGACACTCCATCATCTCCAGCTAATAGAGACATTAATGACAAAGACTCAAATGCCAACACTCATTTTAATGAACAATGCTACCTATAAAACGCTACATTTCTCTGATTTACTTGACAATTTTAGAACACTCTATTGCCCACACTTTTTAGCTCATCCAGTTGCTATGCCACCAACGAAACCTATTTAAAAATACCGCTGTGGAATATAATATAATAGCATCAATTCCTGTAAACAGATCCAAATATATACATGTAAATGCCTTATTGAGATCAGTAAGCACTCTCATATTTCATATCTTCTACCTGCTACCTGTTTTTTTTCAGAAATCTAATATATCCTTTTTTATTATTGTTTTTATTATTAGGTATTAAAATATATTTGCTAGCAGAAAAAAAAACTCTTACTGTTGACTTGCTGGCCATCTTCTGCATCCTCTGACATTCCACCTGACTGAGAGCGACCCAATCCGATAGAGTAAGCCCGGTTCTTCCTGCTCCCTGAACGAGAGCTGGAGCGGGAGCCTCTCTTCAGTACTTCGCCTACAAAAGTATTTTAGTTGCCTTAAAACATCTCTGTGCTTTTAGTACATGAGCTTAAGACAAGAGGACACAGATGACTGCTTATGGATGATTAAGGGCCTCTTTACAATAAATCCATGTGACTTACCATGGTTGATGAATTCAATACATGTTTGCAAATATTCATTAGTGTCCAGATCAATGGGAACAAATGCTGTGTATTTGCTCTGAATATTGCAGGCTTTGCTGGTGTGAATAGCGTACAACTGGTACCTCCTTCCAGAACCTGTTGCATATAATGAGGATACATTCATTACTTCATTCTTGCTGTTCTAAAAGACTGGGTTATGTTTTTATCATGCGTTAAAAACCTCACTGTGCTAATGTTATATAATTAAACATTAAAACAAGACCAGTGCTCACCATGCTCAATATCACACTCTTTGTCTGCCATGTGCTCAAAGTCATTTATTATAGAGCGGCCTGCCAGGTAATGGAAGGTCTCGTTCCATAGCTCCTCGTGAACCTTTTCCTCACGTTCTCGTCCATTCAGGTAGAGCTCAACGTTGAATGCTACCTCCCACTTTGCTGGTTTCCCACACAGCAGTCCTGACACCACAGCCTTGCAGTCCCTTTTGAGTTGAGCACCCAGATCTATGGTGTGGCATTCCTGCGGCGTTTCAGCTTGGCAAATCTGGTGACTGTAGCCATCTGAAACAACACAGCAGAACATTTGGTCACCTTAGATAGGACAGACCTGGGTAGAGACAGTTACAGAACCAAACACCAAGGTAAAACTGTCTGTGTATGTTGAGGAAATGGTTTGTCAGCAGAATAATCAAATAATCACAATTATTTTTGGTGCTCAAAGAATAAGTGCGAGGTATTATACAGATTTATTTTAATTGATAGACTATATTTTCAGCAACAGCCGTGGGTGACACGTTTTTCTTATTACTAAAATGTTTCAGTATAACAAACACTTCATAAAACAATTTTAGTAAAAATCTCAATAAGCTGAAGTTAACTACACTTAACTATATTAAAAACACAAACCATATGAATAATAATTACACCCCAAACCAGCAAAAACACATTTTGTTGATAACTATGTTTATTTAAAATGTATTTTATGTTGCTGTAAAGTACCATTTTCTGGTGGGGAAAAGGAGCATTACTAGGAAATGAAAAACTGGGTTGATGCACAATATATATACAAAGGAACTGACTTAGACAGATGGACTTGAAATCGATAGATTTGAGAGAAAATGGAAAAACCGGCATGAATATATCAAAACAGCTAGATTAGATTTGGTCTGAGATAGAGGTTTGTACCCGTTATTTATTTATTTTTTTGCTACTGACTGTTACTGTTTATTATTTAATCTCTTGGTTGTAATAAAAATGAAAAACGGTACAGCCTATATGTAAGATTCTATAGATACAAATACACAATGTTGTGTACTTTCTAAACAGTAAATCAAAAACTGTATTTGTTTGAAGCATAAAAATAATTTTCAAAACCCATTCTGTTAAATTTTCCTGCAGAAAGACTAAAGATTCAGATTCATAAGACACAAAAGACTGAAAGTATGTTTACACAACACAGCAACTTATTACTCTGCTAAATTAAATGGTTGGTTGTCAAACCAGTTTCTCCGACACTGCCGACAGATGGGCTGTCAGTGGAAGATCTGGAGCCATCTTCTCCAGCTGCGTTACAAGCTGCGGGCTGGGTGCTCGGCAGTGGATCATCCTGAGGTGGAGGATGTGATTGAGGCTCTGCGGCGTCACATTCGGGCTGCAGGACAGCCTCTTGATGTGCTGTTGGCCGGTGAGAGCTGGCGGGATGCCCTCTGGAAGACGTGGCACACAGGCTTGCAAGCTGTGGCTAAAAGCAAAAGGAAAAAAATAGATTACGTTTCAATTTGTTTTCAGTCTTCTTTTCTAGAAACAGCAATTACCGCGGTAAGTGATGCCATTAGAGGGCTATTAATAGAAAGAAGACAGTCCAATCATAAGCTGAAACTTTGAGTACGTAATATAGAATGTTCTCTTTTATACTCAGTCTGCCGTTACATCTAAAGTGCAATCCACCCTGAAACTGTCTGCAGATTTAACCTTGTCACTGTGAATTTTAGTTAATGTAAAATGCTCATTGACACTACCATATTGAACAGAAGTCTACTTTTCAGTTTTTCACTGACAGCCTGAAATCCTTTTCAAGTTTTAATAATAACATCATTAGTGTGACGATTTGATAAAACCACCAAATAAAGCAGCCAAGGTCATATTCCCTTTTCAAAACCACTCTGCTTGTGTTAATTACACTTTATTAATGACTCAGAAGGTTTACACTAGGAGAAGTGTCCTTTCATTCAGTATCGTTCTTCTCCCTAATATTTTGTGTATGTGATATTGCAGTAGTTATTATGAGACTAGTGATCCTTGATAATTAAATTTAACCCCAATTAATTACACAGGTCAGATGCTTGGATGAATGCGTGTTTCGTCTCAGCTTTTGAACACTGTTCTAACTTGTTTTAATTACTAAGACCACATTGTTTGATCCAGTTCGTTGTGATGTGGCAGTTCTATTATTTTGCCTTTCCATTAAAGGTATTTCCAGGATGTCAGAATAACAAATTATTCTGCAGCCATCTTAGTTTTGGTGCTGTCTGCGTGTGTTCAAGTGAATGTGTTATGGAAGCAGGGATGCTGCCAGGAATTTTGGACCCCATGAAAAGATCTCATATTGGGTCCCACCAACTTCTACTAACGTATTACTGTTACTAGAAGTGACACGAACTAGTGGTTTAGAGCTTTAAACGAAGCGTGAACAAGCTCAAGATTAGGTGTAATTACCTTCATTCTGATGTATTTTCACAGCTGTTATGATATTATTATTATACAGCAAGTACAATTTTGGGAAATGTTAGTTTTTACTGATTCACATATTTGAAGATAGACTGTTAAAAGTAAATAAATGAGATTCTCCACAGACACTGGATACAGACATTTATCACATTCTAAAACATATTAAGCTTAAGAACTGACGTTTTATTATCTATAATAATATATGACTATGGACTAGGGACTACTGGTGTGAGTTAAGCCTGCTTTTAATAGGCCCTACAGTTAGTAGTTGTTAGCTTTGTATTAAATAAATGACAAAATAGTGTTTAAAATTAGTTTTAGTCTAATTATTACAGGTATTAATTCTACATTTTAGACTGTGGAAATCACTGCAGCTGTTTTTTAGCCTGACCTGTGACCCCTGCCTTCTGCCTCTCCTCTCTGCTCTAATCTGACAGGAGTTATAACAGGGTGGATAATATTCTCTGTGACTTGTCTGAGTGTTATTAGACTTAATGTTGCTCTAACAATATCAAAGTCACTTACTCTTTCTGTTCTTGTTGTAAATGTCTCTGAATCCACTTCTGACCTGGTCTTATTCTGACTTATTCCTCAGAGTCCCACAGCCGCATTAACTCATTATTTTTAGATTAGATTAATAAAGATGAATATTTTACAGCGCGTAGTGAATCTCGTGCTGTTCTCGTGCTTGTTTCCATCGTCACACTTAAACTGATATCATTTTGACTGTCACACAGAACCACGGGCTCAGATCATTATTGTGTGTGAAGAACGAAGGAGCAGGTAAACTGTAGAGGCTCAGATAAACATTGTTTAGGATTTTTTTATTATGTAAACATATTTTTTAAAGTGCCCCTGTCAGTCATGGGCCCCTAGAATCATCCTACCCCACACAGGGTGCTATGCAGAGGCAAAATAGTTGACCCACTTTACTAAACAGTAACAGTGGATCATGATTAAAAACGGGACTGTTTCTTTCACAGAAGACTATACCTGGTAGTCGCTCTTCCACTGCGTCTCATGCTCCGGGCTTATGTGGCCTATTAGCTCCTGGGCTTTGGCTCTCCTCAGAGGGTTCTTCGCTACCACAGAGCTCGGGTCACTAGGAGTATAGACCTTTTTTCCCAGGCTGTTGTCGACAATTTGGTTGGTGCTGTATGCACGTCTTCTTGGTGACATCTTACCGTCTAACCCTGTAGATGTATGCTGCGTTAAAAAGAAAAAAATCTCATGGTACATTTAAATGATATTCTTCTACCTGTGGGATCTTGGTCAGTTGTGATGGGACTGTTCTCTGTCCTGGGATCTTGGCAGCAGTCATACACAGTGTTTGAGGGGGCTTCCCTGTTGGATCCCTGCCCGTCAACACTAGTTTTGCATGGGTCCTCTTCTTGAGAGTGGTAGAACACTGAGCTGGCTGACTCAGTGGATCGCATCATACTGTATCGCCTCCTTTTGTCCTGTTTTTCAGCACATAAGACATCTAAGACAAAGGCTTTTTTGTTTAAACACCTACAGTGTTATGTATTTATGGATTTTTCTATCTTAAAACATCAGTAGCCACATGACAAAGCTCATTTAAATATATTTTTAGAAAACTCTCCACACTTTAGAGGCAAGTGTTTTGACACTTACAGATTTTGGGTTAGCGTGGTAGCGGGTGGTATCACAAACCACACAGTAGCCAATCAGACTATCCCCTGGAAACAGGAAAGTGCTGCCCACTGGGGAAAGCAGTACTTCTTTGGTCTCAGGAAAAAGCCATTCGATGGAAATGTCACTCAGTACAGGCGACATGGTTTTCTTCAAGGACTTTATCATCTGGGGAGCAAAAAATAAACAAAATAATGTAGCCTTTCTACAATATACAGCTTTTCCCTATCCAGTATACAAAGCGACTGGTGTCTTTGAGATAAGATTTTTTTAATTGGTTGTGGTGACAACAGCACATTAAAACCGCTGCAGAACAGCGCTCCAGTGACCCTAAAGAATAGCTGGCTGTTGTTATGAGTGATACACAAAGTTGAAAATGAGTACCTTGGGCTGCAGCCTTTCGCCGTCAGCCAGGAACTCTGCCGTTCCTTTGGAAACTGTGGCCAGCCCCTGCACCAGCCTCCTGCAGGCATTCTGTCCAATGCCAAAGGTGAAACATCTGCACAGACACATTTACCAGCACAAAGCCTTACACAGAATTCAAAATGAGATTGGCAAAAAAGGTTTTTAAAAACAGGTACTGCACAAATATTACACAAACAAGTAACGTGCATTGCCTATAAACAATCCAATTTGCCTGATAAACAAAGCGTATTTCTTGAGGTTGAGACGTGTCTGCTGCTTTTTAAGTGTGCTTTGGAAAGTAAGTCTCAAACTGAATTCATTTTGTTTCCAAGGCATGAGATGGCTAATTTGACTGCACCAACAATGTCCCTTTGTATTTATAATAAGAGCCAAGAGGGCAAGATAAAAATGGAAATGTCACCTTTTACACAGTTAAACCTGACACTTTTAGCAGGATTTTGTTATAGTGTCTCTAGTTGGTTTTGGTGATGTAAGAACAGTGTGATAATAACAGGTTGCTCACCGACAGGCAATGGGCAGTCAGCCGTAAAACCAGGATAAAAGTAGGAATTCTAATTAAGTTTTACATTTGCAATTATGTATATGATGTTATTTGCGGTGACAGCATAAAATACCTTGCTCCTACCTCAGGCAAATGTGCATGTCAGTATCTATTTGAATGCCTGTTGATATTAATATAATTCAGTCAAGCAGCACTTTGTTAATGCACTACAAGGCATAACCGCTTAACTAAAGTCAATGAGAATATCTATAACAATGTTGTTTAATATCGATCTCTTCTCTTTCTAAAATGCCGTGCTCGTCAGGCTGAGAGCAGTGATACTTGCCTGATGTAGCGTGCGTGGCTTCGGACCAGCTCGATCACCTTGCCCGTATTACTGACGGCTCCATCAGTGAGAAGAAAAAGCAGACGTGGATGACTGCTAAACATGGGCTGCCTCAGAATCCAAGAGAGGGGAGCCAGGATGTTGGTGCCCCCCATGTCTGCTCGGATTTTTCGGATGTACTCACAAGCCATTGCCAGGGAGTCCTGAAAACAGGCCGCAGAAAACAAACAAAACAGAAACAAATGAGAGGTCCCACATCACTTTCTATCAGTTTGAAGTACTCTGTACCTCCTCATAGCTTTGGCTGGTTGTGAAGAGGGACTTGAATGTGGAGCCAAAGCCTATCATGTTGAAAAAGCAGCCAGGCACAAGGCTTTTTAAAATGACCACCATGGCATCCTGGGAAAGAGACAATGAGCAGTTTAAGTTAATAGCTACAAAATGAAACGGACCAAAGGCCAACAAAAAACAAGGTGTTACATATCTTGTTCAGCTAATTCAATTTGACCACTGAGCCATCTGCAGCAAAGTGCCCCCAAAGTGAAAACACCTCTCTTTATCACAGTGATAGCCAATCTGCATTAACAAAGTGAAAAGTCCAATATGCAGTGTTCCGTTGATATTTACAGAAGGAATTCATCAGAGAAAGCAAGAAGGAAGATAAGCAGATAAGATAACATCACTGTCAAACCATCTCTGGCTTTCAGCCCAGACACTGTACCAGACGCATGCAGTGAAAGCCTAAATCTGAGTCACAAGTGAACAGCAGTCAACAGAAGGATGGGTCAGTGCTCAAGCAGACTGCCAGTCAGTCAGCCAGTCAGACAACAAACAATCATGTTAAAAGGAAACAGCCTCCTTGGATGATCCTTGGAGTGTTCTGCACAAATGTTACCTGAAACCATAAGAACGATCTAATGCCTAGCAACTACAAGATTAGGTTGCTGCAGTTTGTTCAAATGTTATTAATGTCTAAAGACTACCAGTGGTTAGGAAAGCAAATATACAACATAGTCTTGAGTATTTGCTTGTTAAAAAGGAAATGGTAAACTCACTTATGTAATGTAATGTAATGTAATGCCTCCATCAATGTTGTCTTTGTATGTTACAATGGAAGGCTAAAAGGAGCTCATAAAGATTAAAATACCTTGACACGGTTGATATTGACCCCGCTCATGCTGCCGCTGCGGTCCATGAGGAAGATGAACTCTCCGTGCACTTTCCGTAGATCTGAGCTGATGGACTTGAGATCAGGGCAGAAATTCAACATCACCACAGGGTTGTGCAGTATATCCTTATGGAGACGCTTGTGAATGACATCCAGCTATAAATGCCAAAAAGAAGGTGACCCTGGATTAGAATGAGATTTAAAAAGAAGCTGGGCGAGAATTAATAAGAGAAAGCCCTTGAAACACACACACACACGCACGCACGCACGCACACACACACGCACGCACGCACGCACACACACACACACATGCACACACGCGCGCGCACGCACGCACGCACACACACACACAAAAATAAAATCAAAAAAATAAACAAGAAAAGAAAAAACAATAATTGTCAACGTGCTGAAAATTCCAGGCTGGAAGTGGTGAGCCTTTGGAGTGTTTCCATAGAAACCCATTTTATGGCTAAGTGGTCTATTTCCTCTGTTTAGGTCAGTGGTCACTTAACAACCTAATCATCAGCCGAGAAGTGAATGGCCACATGACTCTCAAAAACACTGTGTAGAAATAGAAATGAACATGCATTGCAAATCAAACTTTAGATTTAGATAGATTAAAATCCTATTTCTTTGCTCTTAAATGGCAATTTCCTCCTAGTGTAATAATGAATCCCTGATTCTGTGGACCATGAAAAGCATTTTTATAATTTTCTTTCACAATTCCGCAAAAAATATTTGTCATTTTTTATTAATATAGAAATGCTATGAGAAACAATTATTTGTATAAAACTAATAACAATAATTTCTCTGTCATGCATAACAACATAATATGCATAAGTTTATTGTTTATATTTCCTCTCGCTGGTACCTGGTATTGTAGTTATGTCATTGTAGTGTCAGTGACACACTCACCTTCCTCTCGTTGCTCGAGTCTTTCTTGGTGGCCTTGATAAAATCGCTGCGGCCCTGAAGATACTCGTCATACTCCTCCTGTGTCATGTCTCCACTCTCAATGAGCACATGTGGCAGATGAGGCTCTATTGACAGCACCATTCAGGACACAAATTACTCTTAATATTATGGGCCTTGTAAAGAAGATGGATAATACATGACACAAATTCAATGAGTTGGGGATCAGAAGAGTGAGAAATGTAGAGCAGAATAAGCTTCATATTGATGGGGAAATGAAGCTTATTGCAGCTAGGGACACAAAACAAAATGAGCTCAGAGAACTGAATGGCACCAAGGGATTTAGACACTGAATTATTTTTGACTCTACTGTAATAAACATGACTTACAGCCTGTGATTTTGGATAAATCTGGCAACAGAAATAGACTGCCCTTCACTAATTTGTTTGTTACATCACACATATTCTAATAAGACATCTAATCCTGCCAAGAAGCTCTCCAATTTCTATGTTGAATGTGCCAGAACTGAGAATCCATGTTGTGATTAAAACTGCAGCAGCAGGAGACCTAAACTAAATTGTACAGACCTGGCCTCCAGGTCTGTTTGTGAACAAAGCCTCATAAGGAACCTATTGGAGCAGTGAGACTGGTATCGTTCCTGCCTCTGGAAAACTACAGGCCCACACACACTTTAGTGCAGGTCAAAACAGTAGTGAGGCAAAAACAATAGAGAGGAGAAAAACTGACAGAATACACCCACACTGTTATGGCCACTGGCACGTCATGTCTAAATAATGGGATAGTTACTAGAGAGCCATTCACAGACACAGTGAAGAACCTTATCACCAGTCTGATTAAACACTTAACAAACCTCAAGTGTGAAAGAGCTGATTAACTGACCTCAAGATATTTTAGGTGAGAAGAGAGAGATTGGGAAAGACTGAAGTGTCATGCTGTGGACAAATACTGAGGCAGCGGAAACCTACCGCTGGAGTAGATGAGGATTGTGACAGGACAGTCATAAGTGTACTTGTCAGCCAGAGTGATGACGACACTGGTGGCAGAGCGGGCCAGGGGATCAGCATCGGCTCGAATGGCGTGAGAGGGGCTCTCCACACCTACATGACAATTACCACCACAGAAAGAAGCAGTGGAGATCCCAGAGAAGAAGGTTTATGTAATAACACTCTTCATAAATCTACCATTGATTCCATTTCTAACCTGCAAGTAGGTAAGGGGCTCGTATCTCCAGCTGGAAGTTGAACTCATAGTCCATGGAGTTAATGGTCTCCTCTTCCAGCAGCGAGGTCAGACTCAGCTGAGGGTAGTTGGGGGTTTGATCATGAGGACTGGAGGCACCGGTCTGTCTGTCCCGCCTACAATTGGAAAAGTAATATTTTATGACACACATTGCAGTGCCAACCCTTTTTATCAGTCACCAACCACAATCCCTTTGTTGATTTTTCTGGTTTGATGACTTACATCCTGGAGAAGTTTGGGGACAGTCCCTGTTCCTCATTAATAGTCCTCTGAACACGTGGCGTACACACCGGTGGGGATGAGACCCGAATGCCACCGCTGGGCAGAGTGGAGAGTTCAGAGGAAGTGCTAACCAGAATATGGACCGTCTCCATCGGAGGAATGGTCCCGAGGTTAACCACTAACACTGTCCTCTCCAGATCCTCATCCATCACTATGTGTCCTGTGAAAGCAGAAAGCAATTATAGCAACTTTTTATTCTTCTTTCAGTTTGTCCTTTTAGTGTGTAGTGTGTACTTTGTGATTTCTATCTGTGAAAGGTGCTATATGAATAAAGTTTACTTACTTAAACAGACTCCTCACAGCCAAGTGGAGAAATTTTCATCATACTTTAAGCTGGCAAAAATGACTATGTGGGCATTTTCGTCCGAATCTTTATTATTAAGTAATGACTAATGAATAATAATAGCAATTAAAATAAAATAAAATAAATAATGAATAAGTAAATATATAATTAAGGATGCAAAAATGTCAGGAATAATATCTGTATGTTTTATTAATTGTTGTAGTTGTCTTGTGTTTCTTCTGTTTTGTTTCGTTTTATAATATTATGTGGTGCTTTGATTTGAATGTTTAAAAGGGCTGGGCAATTATAAATCTTTGACTTTGGCCTACACCCTTTTGGCCAATGTGAGCTTTATTTGATAAGAAATTGTAGTGTTATTGTTTTCTTTTCTCTCTCTCTCTCTCTCAGCCGAATAAACTAAACTAAACAATAAACTTATTTCACATAATGAGTCGCTATGGCTGTGTTAACACAAGATTTTTAGACTTTTCTTGGTTTCTCTTTCTCTCTCTTATGTTTTAAATTTGACATTATTCACTGTCTTTTTGCTATTGAAAGGATTTTACTTTTAAATGCAGAAAAGCATATAAATTTGCATGGTCAGACATTTGACAGCTCTGAATCTAATTTGAAGATAAACATAAGAAGTGGCTTGAATTTAAAGTGGCACTGCCTAACCTTTAACTAGTAGCATCACATAATTTTAATATCCCAAAATATACATTCTCATATTTATTTAATGATTCTTAGACACAGGTATGGTAGACTCATTTCTATTTCACTGACACAGTACCCTCAGCTGGGCAGAAAACTCTGATTGAAATGATATATAATAGGAAACTCAACCAGTGATTGCAATAAGTGAATTTAAATACCGCCACAACTTTGGAGTGCTCCATTTTGTGTGTTGCAGCAATCTAGATGGCAGTCTTCAATTTTTGCTTTGTCTTTAATCTGCAGTGTAATAATCTGAGTGGATATCATTGCCTCAAAGCCCACAACAATGGCATTTTCTTCCAGAGGATAGATGAAGATTCCTGCAGGGCAGCAACAGAGAAACCGTACAGCAGAGTACGTTAACATGGTTTATTTACCTAGCTGAGGTAAACCTAGGCACGCTATTAACCCTGAAGAATACTCACCTTCAATAGCATGATCCTCTATATTTTCATAGGTCATGGAAGCTGTCATGGCCAGAGTGTATCCCCTGACACAGGACGTGATGTCAGAGACACTGAGGGGCAGGGCGCTCCTGTTCTCCTTGTTAATGAGGCCAGGCATGCTGCTCCTTGTTTACGATTCTGATGTTGATAGAGAAAGAAAATCCATAAAAAATTAAGCACATGTGCGTATCTCCAGAATCTGGCTGGAAAGTAAATGAAATCTCATGCATATTCAACAATGTCTATGGCAAAGTCAAGGAGCCTCAGCATGTTAGGGCACAGTGAGTTAATGCTGCACCTAAAATTTGGAGGGAAACAGCACAGCATTCATGCCCCATATGAAATCACATTTGAGAAGGGAATACGATTAGGGAACAGCTGGAAACACTGACACTAAAGAAGAGAATTAAAAAGAAGCATGGAGCATTGAGATTTATGATAAAACAATCTGTTGATTCAGTGTGTGTTCAACTGTGAAAGCAAGCAATCTTCTCAAGGAGCAATCTTGGTTATATGCTGTCAACGGTCTGTCTCTGCATGACCAGAGCCTCAGCACGAGCTTGTTGGGAAATGATATGACGAAAGCAATTTCCATAGAGACAGCTCTGCTTGCTCTCCTGTAGACTGACCACTCTCCAAAGTGTGCCACCACCACTCACAATACAGTGAGTGATTGAAATTAAAACAACAGGTGCTCTGCCGTCTCAGTGGACCGTAACATTGTACTGTAATAAAAACAAATTGAGGTGCAGCTGCCACCACAAATGAGACAATCAAAAACCGATACGATGAAATAAGTATTTCTCAGTCGATACTGCACTCATGAATTTGAGTGGTCTTTCTTGACAAACAGGGTTTTAGGTGGCGAATGGTTATTAATGGTGAGGAAAAGGTCATGCTGATACAATTAGACAATTTTGCTGTGTCTCAACAGTGCCATCATGTGTCGAGACAAACACAGCTGGAGACGGCTACATCTGCACCCAACGTCTGGAGAACAAAACCAAAACAAAGATATGTAACAGACAAAGCACGAAAACTACTTCTTACACCTGTTGGTTTCAGCCTTAGAATACAGAAAATGTCATGTTTATGAATAGGGCTACATTTCAAAGAGCTGGCACTGACAGGTGAGATTTATTTCTCTTTCAGTAAATATTATAAGTGTTAATAGTGGCAGTCCCAAGTCGGCTCGTCTTCTTTGGTTTTGCCACATGAATCATCCAGCCTTCCCTTGGGGTTTGCTAAAAGACCAACAGACCACCAACTCTGAACATTTTCCAACAGCTATGCATTACTCTTCTAGACTCATTAGTGTCAAACCACCACTGTGCAAACCACCTGTTGAAAACCTGTGTCTGTGAATCAGCATGGATCGCCACTAGTTTTTATCCTCATCTAGCTGACCTTTTCTTTCCGACAGTGATGTATATTTTTGCATGATCAGTAGCAATAAGTGGAGAAAGACACACCATTTGGCATCCACATCACATCACAGAATCTAACCTTATAATCTTACCTTTCATTTGTGTCAACGGGGTATACAGCAAGGAGCTCTGTCTGTCAGAAGTCCACTTATCATGAAAGATATTTTCCTTCTCCGACCCCGGTTTGTCCTCCCTCTCTCTCTTTCTGTCTCTGTGGCGTAGGGGGAGTGCTGCCACAGGTGGCTCAAACTACAGATGCGGCAGCCACACCGGTGGGAAGCTGTATAATGCAAAAGAAGGGAAGGTAGTTGGCAGTCGCACAGCAACATGTAGTTACAAATAGTGTTTCATTTTTTTCTCCCCCTCCTCCTCCTTGTGTCTGCTGGAGTTGAAGGGTTTTCAGAAACAGACGGAGAGAGAAAGAGGGGCTGACACACTGGGTCCAGTCTTGCCAATAAACATCCCCTTTCTCATCCCCTACCTACGCATTCACAGCATCAGCACCACCCACCCACTCACTCACTCCATCCCATCTTGAAACCGATGCCAAGAGGAACCATTCACACATCCTTTTTGATAGCCCAGGGATCAGGGTAAATGGCAGGAGGTGAGACAAATAAAGGCTTGGAACAACAGATGGGAAGTAAGGGGGCACATCCCCCGGATATCACTTTGTAATCTCTTGCTTACTGCATGCGTCTTTTTATTCACCCTCAGTCCGTACCCTGGTGTGATTGGAAAGCCCTTAATGTTTTAAATCCAGTGTGGGGGTGTGGTTGACACTGTGTTTTTTTGATCACTCGGTTTGATCCATCGGTTTTCAGCGAGGTTACCATGACAATTAATATGTGTTTATAAATCATTTTGTAGCCCTGAGAATGTGTCTCTCTCTCTGTTTGTGTGTCAGGCTGTGGGTGGGTCGGCTGAAACTCAGCATCCGCCTCCAAATTGAATTAACCTGCAGCCGATAAAACTCAGTCAGTACACCTCCCCCTTCCATCCTCTGTTTCTCATGCCTCTCAATCACAAAACAGAAAAAAAATGAATAGAAATAATAAATATATTCAGGCTGTTTTTCATTAGACCTGTCATAAAACAATATCAATAGTTTTAAACTAATAATTATCAGTAAAATTATCAGTAAAATGTATTGTTGTGTTGTAGTGTTAAAGAATGTATACAGACTATGTTTTACATATGGGTCTAGGACATACAGGATATAGCATTTTGAACCAATATAATTATGGGTGTGTTTGCGTTTTCTTTTCATTTGCATCGAAATTGAGAAATTGACAATACCCTTTTGTCAGGAAAATAAGCTTTATTGCTGCTTCCCAACATATAAATGAACTAATAGCTAAACAAAGACTATATCGAAATGACTAGACATCTGACAAAGAATAAGAATAAAACCATAGCCCTCAAATGTAAAGCAATCATTAATTCCCTTTCAAATTATTCCCATAAGACGTGGAATCAACAACAACAACAACAGTGAATAGATAAATTGTAATTTAAAAGCACTTATTGATTTTGTTTGAATTACTGTATATATATATTGTAATGTGTAATATATATTGTACAGTGTAAACATAAGCAGCCAAAAGTCTAGTTTAGACTTGGTTTAGTCTTGGTTTAATCCTGGGTTTAGTCCTGGTTTAGACCTGGTTTAGTCATCTTTACTGCCTGTTCCAGGTGCTCAATCTAAGGCTGATGTGAAGACATCTGTGAAGGCATATTTAGTATGTCAGACCACTTATTAAGAAACACGATCTTGTAACAACTCAAAGGTACCACATCTGCCTCTAATTTGACTGCCTCTGATGCCCAAAAAAAATTAATTATTCCAGCAATCACTTAAGGCTAAACATTTGATAGCTATTCCACCAAGTAGCCTAAACCTAACAACAGAGGTGTGACGATCCAACCTGCAATTCATTCCTTGGTAATTATACTAAGAATTATAGCCTATTATCCTTAGTTTGAGTGCCAGGAATTGCAGATAATAGGGCATCTTTAGGATACCAGACCAAATTTGAAGATCCACGGCATGGCAACAACTGTTCGCATCTGCCACTAATTTGACCACCTCTGATGCAAAGAAAAGAAGAATCGTTTAAGGAATCACTTAGGACTAAACATTCAACTTCATTCCTTTAAGTAAATGTAAATTTCTGGTTTGGTCTTTTCTTGTTTTCTTTATTTTCCCCAGCACTGAAATAAACAATACACCCCTTAAAATAGTTCAAAAACTAGGACAAACAACTACCACTATGTTAATTTTACATTTTGCATAATCAAAAATGTATTTAACTGGATAAAGACAACGGAGTCCGTAATTTCTGCAAAATAGTATGAATAGTTTATAACTTTTATGTGGCAAATACCTCAGGGGTTAATCCATGGATGTGACGCAGTAGATGGGTCACACAAAAAAGGTTCTCGAAAAAAGGCGGTAATATTTTAGACGCCTTCACAGGTTTATGTTTTTAAGAATGTTTTTGGTAATATACTGATACAGGAAATTGCTTTTTCTTCTTGGCAACATAACACAGACAGAAGCAAAATATCATTTAAAAAATATAATATTATTTGACCTATTAGTAGAACCTATTCAGATAACTTGCAAAGATCCGTCAAAAAAGAATAAACAAAAACAATAAATATATAATAATCTTAATTTGCATTCTTTTATTGGTCGTATCACTGATTGTTATTATGACCTGCAATGTTTTATTCACGTGACACGTGTGGAAAATTCTCAGTGTGGCTTTGAACACAGCGCCATTAGAGAATGCCTATATGTCTATGGGTCCACTGGTCTGGGGTTAGTTCGGGTCAACAGCCATTTGCTCGTTGTCAGGCACGTTAGTCTGGCTCTCATCAAACTTTTTTCACAAATTTGTATGTTGGTTAGAAAGCAATACATATTAAATACTCAAAAATGTCTGAGGACTCGTGGGCGGTTGCAGTTGACACCCAAGAAGCCACAACTGTACCGATTCAGGTAAGTTTTATTGAAGCTGTCGGTGTGAAATTTGAAAAAAAGTCAGTTAGCAGGCTAGCTCACCTGCTACCTAGCTTATGTGCTGTCACTTTAGTGTGGCGTGGTTAACTTGTTTGTGGCTAATTGATCAGTCATTATTGTGTCAAATTTTTTTTTCTGAACAGTTTGCAAAGAAAGGAGAGCGATTAAGGGGCCCGTGTAACCCGAGACCTGATATAAATGGTAATTAATTGACATTTGTTCGTACTATCATTATATCATTATATCAAAATTAGTGTTTGAAAATATGTCATTTTATTTGTACAAGTCAACCAGTATAAAGTAAAATACTGAAGAGAAAACTAAATGCATACAAATACATTAAAATAACTCAAACAATTAATGCAACCCATGATTTGGCTCCTTCAATTTTCTCAGTTTTACCTATATTTGTTTGACTGTTTACTGCAAGAAAATAGGATGCACACAATTTATTGAAAGATGTTTTTTGTAACATGATGATTGATTGTTATTCTTGTCACTTAAGGAAACATCATACCAAGGACGTTTTTCGGCTCAGGAGATGGGTTAAGAGTCAACAGTGGAGGAAGGGAAGCGGGGAGGGATAAAATTGATCCGGCAGAGCAGTCTTTGTTGAATAAACTCATTCAACGTACTTTGGTGAAAAACAACAACCAAGTGGAGGTCCTGCAGCGAGACCCCAACTCTCCTCTGTTCTCTGTCAAAACATTTGAGGAGCTGAGATTGTGAGTGTGTGTCTTGCCACCCCCCTTTTATCAGAGTAGAGTTTAGTCATGCTAATTATTTATTTGACTTAATTTGCTCCTTAGGAAGCCTGAGCTGCTGAAGGGGATTTACAGCATGGGTTTTAACAGACCATCCCGAATTCAGGAGAGTGCCTTACCCATGATGTTAGCTCAGCCGTGAGTTTATTGCAGCCCAGTTTATCTGAAATTAAATTGCCTTATTAAAAAGTAAGATGGTTTGCATATCTGGTGCATCGTCATAGCAAGTAATTTCCTTTTGTTAGAATGATCTGTTTAGCAAACTGAGTGCTAGTTTAGGTTAATAAAATGTTATGTAATCAGTGGTAATTTTGCACATGCCTCTTTGTATATTTGCAGTGACTGATTCTTTTGTTTAGTCCTCAGAATCTAATTGCACAGTCACAGTCTGGCACTGGAAAAACTGCAGCTTTTTCCCTGGCCATGCTAAGCCGTGTAAACATTGCAAACAAGTGGACACAGGTGATTACAGTGTGTATGGTTACAGTAAAGAATTTCTGTAAGAACTGTTTTTACAAGGTATTTGTTGCTTTCTTTCAGTGCCTCTGCATCGCTCCAACATATGAGCTTGCTTTGCAAATTGGTCAAGTAATTGAGCAGATGGGGCAGTTTTATCCTGATGTGAAACTGAAATATGCCATTCGAGGGAACAGAGGTGAGACAATGTGATGAATAACAAAACAGTATAGTTTAATGTATGAGATGTTTTATTGTGGGTATTTGTGTTACAAATGTGTTTTTACTTTAAGCAATAAAAGGGGCAATGCTGGAGGAGCAGATTGTAATTGGAACGCCAGGTACACTCCTGGACTGGTGCCACAAGTACAAGGTCATCGACCCCAAGAAGATTACTGTGTTTGTGCTGGATGAGGCTGATGTGATGATTGCGACACAGGGTCACCAAGACCAGAGTTTCCGCATCCAGAGGTAATAGACACGTACAAGCAATGAATTTATCCAGATTGTTTTTTTTGTTTTGTTTTTTCCTGTTACAATGTTTTTATGATTGTATTAACAAACAAGACTGCTGTCAGAGGACTGCCAGATGCTTCTTTTTTCTGCAACCTTTGAGGACTCTGTGTGGAGATTTGCAGAGCGTGTGGTCCCTGACCCTAACATCATCAGACTGAGGCGTGAAGAGGAGACTTTAGACACCATCAAACAGTTCTATGTAGTCTGCAGTGAGAAGGAGGACAAGTTCACAGCGCTCTGCAATCTATATGCATGCCTTACCATTGCACAAGCAATGATCTTCTGTCATGTAAGTCAGCCTGGTCATGTTTGTTTATAATTTAAACATAATAGAAATTTTTTTTTCTGGATGTTCAAGATGAAGTGTAATGAGAACTTCACATCTACTATTAAATTTATTTAGACCCGCAAAATGGCAGCTTGGTTGACTGCAAAGCTGACCCAAGAGGGGCACCAGGTGTCTCTGCTGAGTGGAGAATTGAATGTGGAGCAGAGAGCTGCAGTCATTGAGAGGTTTAAGAATGGCCAGGAGAAGGTGCTTGTGACGACAAATGTGTGCTCTAGAGGTAAGGTAAATTATGATGTATTTATATTGATGTGTGAGGTGAAAAGTACCACTGCTGTTTGTGATTCCAGGTATTGATGTAGAGCAAGTCTCCATTGTGGTCAACTTTGACCTACCTATGGACCAAGATGGAAATGCAGACAAGGAGACGTACCTCCATAGGATTGGCCGCACTGGGAGATTTGGCAAAAGAGGTTTTGCTGTCAACATGGTCGACAGCCAACACAGCCTGGACCTGCTTCACCAGATCGAGAAGCATTTCAGTATGTTTATTTCCCTCAATTTTATATTGTTCTGTTCTGTAAAACAGTAGTCTTTGCAAAGTAACAGTTTTTTTTTTTACTTTTGTGTTCCCACAGAAAGGAAAATCCAAAAACTTGACACGGACAATCTTGAAGAAATGGAGAGGATGATGGTCTGATTTTCTGAAGTGCACTACCTATTACTGAAGCCTGTACTGTGGTTGACAGTTTGCAGTGATATTTGATTTTCTGAGTCAACTTTGTTGTACAATAGATGGGCTAAGTCATCTCCAGGCCTTTGCATGACTTTGCATGAAGGTTGAGTTAAAAATAAATCCTTAAGTGACTTCAAGACATTAAATTGAATGGCCTTCTGTTATGCAGGACATGGGTAGTATATACTGTTGTTGCTATGTTTCTTAATTTTCCAAAATATCAGATTGGTGTGTTAAATCTTTTTTGTTCAGGTTTTGTTTGCATAAAAAATAAAAACTTTGTGACAAAGAAGGTTGAGATCTTCTGTGATGCTATTTACACATGACACCTTTTTTCTTGTTCTGATTACTTGTCAAATAAGGTGATACGCTCAATGTCATCTTGTGAAATTGACCATTAATAACATGTTAAAGAATTTAAGATGATACAAACTTTTCTTCTCTTTACTGCTTGAAAAAAAAAAATCAAGTACAAATTACATTTTAGTGTGGTTTACAGACACAAAATATGGAAACATATGGCATAAAAGACAAACGGGTAAAATAAAAAAATACTTTCTCAAATAAATCCATACAATGTGCAAGACTATACTATAAACCTTTGGGCTCAATCGTCCACAGCACTTTCATGCTGAAAGATGCACAGCACTGATCTGTTCAGTATGCCACACTGGCCCAGGGTCATATCCATGTCTGTAAAGGTTCTGCGTGGGACTTCCATGGTTTCAATAGATGCCTCTCCATACTTCACTCCATATTTTGCCTCTGCGCAAGTTCTCACCTTAAGCAGAGTGTCAGTTGAGTGAAAGTGCTGTTGAAACCTTTTACCAGTTGGTTCTCTGATAGCTAGCAGCAGACTGTCAGTGGGACATGCTGAAGAGGTGTGTTCTGTGGTCAGTCCTGTGTCTGATAGCTCAATCTTCCTGTCTTCCCCAGGGCCCAAACTCTGGCTTCCCTTCAGAAAGGTCTCATCTGTAAGTTTGAGGCTGGACAGTTCTCTATCCAGGTCTGCCCCAGGACTATGCTCTGACCGCTTCCTCTCTATGGATGGAAGGACCTTGTACTTGTTTAAAGACCGCGGTGGGCCAGCAGGCGCGTTGTGCAGTGTCTGTAGATCTTGCTCTTGACTCAGTTGGTTTGACTGGCGCAACACAGGTTGAGACTGGGATCGAATCTGTGTTTTCCTTCGGCCATATTCAAGAAATATAGAAGAGGCGTGTGGCTGCGGGTCACTTTCTGAGTTTGGAGGACTGTTAGTACGGTTAGCCATAGTAGTCCTGCTTCGTCCTTTGGATGACTTTGGCCTTGTTAAATGCATGTTTCTGCGATATTTTCCAGAGGCAGGAATATATATATTCTATACACAAGCTAAACTCTTGTCAGACGATACAAAAAGGACTTACCATGGATCTAAAATACAAGCTCAGTAAGTGAAATCGCGAAATGACAACTAGAAGGTTGCTTTTAGTTTCAGCAGGAAGTACTCAAACTCGGCGTCAGCGCAGTTACCATGACAGTGGTTGTCTTGACAACGCCGTGAATGTGGACATATAGGGCCCCCTAATGTCAAAAATAAGAAACTGCAGCCAAGTCTTACAGGTAATCATGTTTGTATCCCTGTGAAATGCCCATGTTCTCATTTGTATCACAGATAACAATTTTTTTTTCTTTATAATTTGTATTTTATTTAGTTACATCCATATTGTAATATCTGAAAACAATTACAGCAATTCTGCTAAATAAATCCCAGTAGGGAGTATGCTACAGTACATTCAAATAGTAGTATTGTTTAAAATATAATAAAACATCAGCACTGCTGAACATTACCTGTAAAAAGGTTAAATTATACAGTGTAGACCAATCTATTGAAAAGGAGATCTTGGCCTACAACCCTATGTTTAAACAGTAAAGTTATACTGTTACTAGGCTACTGTAGTTTATAAAATGATTGGACATAAATCATATCAACAGATCAACCTCTATAGATCTGTGTACATTTATAAACTAGTCACAAACAACCTCAACATTTGCAAAACAATAAACACATTTTTACAAAAATTACATTTTGCAGTTCATGTCGACTATACTGTCCTTACACAGTAGTTTTATCTTGTATAAATAACAATCTGAAAAATATTATTTAGGGTTACAGTGTTAAAAGAACCATATGCATGCCACATTATTACTCAGTGGTAAAAACCTACTAAAGTATATCAGTGTTTAAGTAATATTAGCTATATTCCCACCACATTTCATGTAATACACAATTCTTAAACACAGCAGTAGAATCTAGCCTGACAACACCAGTGTAAAAGTCCTCTAAGGTAAGTCAAGTATGTTATGTTGAGCATAAAGATCCTCTGTAATCTGGTACACCTCTAAGATAAGAGGAATGGCTTCTCCTAATGTGGCAACAGCCTGCTCCGGAGTGCCAACATTCATAATTTCAAAGAAAGCTGGACGTCCAGGAAGAATGCAAAAAGCCATACCTGCAGCTTTACGGACTACCCAGGGGTGGTACTGGGCAAGAGACACATTGTAGGCCTCCGCACACATAACAGATGTCTTACTGTCATCAGTGCTGGTGCGTAAGTGGTCAAGGAAGAGCTCCAACCACCTCAGTGCACGGTGAAGCCTCAGCAGGGTCCGGCAGCCTGACTCCGGGTGGCTGCCTCTTTTGGTCATGTCGACAAGTTGGTTATCCAGTTCATATTTTACCATTGACTGGATTGTGACATAGTGAGACCCATTCTCACCTTTGAGAAGGTTGACCAGGATTTGGATTTTGTGGACAGCATCTTTAGAAATAAAGCCAAAAAGACTCCCAAGGCTGTTCAGAAACCTGTTAAAGAAAAAAAAATCCTAATCACGTGAGTCAATACACCGGGTGTCCTGTAGGTCTGCTGCCTCAACACTGATACCATAACTTATCATTATCTAAGTAGGTAGCCTACTAAGACATTTTAGTTTAGTGCAGTACAATAGTACTAGATAACGTTGTGTACTACTTACTTAACTAAACCACGCCAACCAGCAACGTAGTGTTCAAGGTAAACCTCTTTCTTTTCAGACAGGCATAACCTGAAAGTGTCGAGCACCTCCTGTAAGCAGAATTTCTGGTCCTCTGATGTCACAGAATCGGCCATAGTTTTGTTAATTCAAGCGCCGCCGACAGAAACGAGTGAGGAACAAATGAATGATATGTACAAGTCGTTACACCTACACTTGTGGTACATACATTAACAACATACTATCTTTAAAAACAGATTAAAGCAAAAGCGATGAAACGACTGATCAGTCTTTGCTCAATTCATTTCTTCTGCGCAGACTCAAACCACAAAGTCCCGGACACTAATATTTTTGCTTTCACAGTAAAAGCACCACGACACATATCTAGCACTATATGAAGATAGTAATCACACATGTGTTTACAGTTGTTTTAATAAAAATAATAAAGATAGTATTTCTGTAATGTAATTTAACTATTTTAACTTAAAGGTAAAATTCAAGAGCCGTAGAGTTTTACTTTGAGACCTATCTACGGATGTTGTTCACTTAAATGAAGACTCTAGTCTTATGCTACCCTAAAACTCCGTTCAGGTCGTTCACATGTACATAAGTAAAACAATAAGCAGTTCTTTATGGTTAAGTTTTCTAGGATAAGAAACACGGATTCAATACTGGCAGTGATTGTCCCTCTAAACACTGCAACAGGCTGCCCTTCTGAGAAAACATGCCTGAAATAAATGTAACTCCACTGGGTAAGTATAGCGGCCAGCTAGCATATTACTGTCCACACTTCTCTACGTTTTTATTAGATTTTTAGCAAGGATTTTACCATGTTAAACTGTTTGGAGCATTTGATCTTTTTGTTGTTTAGGATGGTTCAGTGTTTAAACATTTTGCGTCATCCAGGGTTTATGGTTATGTAGTCAAAATAGTTTAGCCATATGTGTTTACACTAATGAGTTATACGGGATTTACATCATTCCATTATTCCTTCTTGGAGGTGCTGGACAGGATGTCGGGCGAAGCTGTATACTTGTCTCCATTGGAGGCAAAAACATAATGCTTGACTGTGGCATGCATATGGGATACAACGATGATGTAAGTGATGCAGCGCGTAAAAACTATAATTGTATGCATGTGTTATTATTTTTAAATAACACAATGGTTCTATTCAAATGGAATTGCATTATAGATATTTTCTGTTTAATTTCAGAGACGTTTTCCAGACTTCTCATACATAACCCAAAATGGGCGTCTGACAGAGTTCTTGGACTGTGTCATCATAAGGTGCATATTGTTTCTTTTTTGTGATGTGTGTGTATTATCTGTGGTAAATACATTGCCTGATTGTTCTTTTTTTCAGCCATTTTCATTTGGACCATTGTGGCGCTCTGCCCTACATGAGTGAGATGGTGGGCTACGATGGACCCATCTACATGACCCATCCAACTAAAGCTATTTGTCCCATTTTGCTCGAAGACTTTCGTAAAATCACTGTGGATAAAAAGGGCGAAACAAATTTCTTCACTTCACAGATGATTAAGGACTGCATGAAAAAAGTTATTCCACTGAATCTCCATCAAACTGTTCAGGTGCAAACGCTGATATCATTTTTGTGGCTTGATATGCATCTGTTGATCATTTCATCATCTGCTCCAGCTGTGCATCTCTTTTAATGGCAACTAAAGCTGTTTGTGTTTACGCTGGTGGCAGGTGGATGATGAGCTTGAGATCAAGGCATACTATGCAGGCCATGTTCTGGGAGCTGCAATGGTGCTCATCAAAGTGGGATCAGAGTCTGTGGTCTATACTGTGAGTGTAAACAAATCTGGGATTCTTGAGTCGGTGCTTTGCTTTCAGAATTATTTTGAACTGCTATTCCTTTTTCAGGGAGATTACAACATGACTCCTGACAGACATTTAGGGTAAGTGGCTTTGTTAATCATTTATTTTCTCGTCTATAAATATTCTTGCCTCACAGCATTTTTACTTGTATAGAGCTGCGTGGATTGATAAGTGCCGCCCAGACCTTCTGATCTCGGAGTCCACATATGCCACCACCATCCGTGACTCAAAAAGATGTAGAGAGAGGGACTTTTTGAAGAAAGTTCATGAATCAATAGAAAGAGGAGGGAAGGTGAGCTTGACATTTGAAGCAACACTATGTAACCTTTAGTGGGTTAACATCTACTCAAGGTTTGACTGAGACAAAATTATTTAATTGATTTCTAGGCTATATTTATTGAGGTAAAAGAAGTCATGCATTAACTTTTGTATTAGGGTTTACATTGATTTGATATTAAATGGGCAGAACCTTCCATTTTATTACTTGTCTACATTTTGTATGCAGGTTCTCATTCCAGTTTTTGCCCTTGGAAGAGCACAGGAACTTTGTATCCTTTTGGAAACATTTTGGTGAGCTTAAAAATTGTTGAACCAAAAATAAAAGTAAGTAATTAAGAAATATGTGCTAAGTATCCAAAAGTAGATACTATTTTGTATTTGCTCCATAGGGAAAGAATGAACCTAAAGGCCCCCATCTACTTCTCCACTGGACTGACAGAGAAAGCTAACCACTACTACAAGCTTTTCATAACATGGACCAACCAGAAAATTAGAAAAACCTTTGTACAAAGAAACATGTTTGAGTTTAAACACATTAAAGCTTTTGATCGCTCCTATGCTGATAATCCTGGGCCTATGGTATGAGTATTTCAAACCATTTTTAAATGATTTTAAAAAATAGCATTGAATTAAATGAATGAATAAACCAAAATAACTTTTTTTTTTTTTTTTTAGGTTGTGTTTGCTACACCAGGTATGTTACACGCTGGTCAATCCCTGCAAATTTTCAAGAAATGGGCTGGCAATGAGAAAAATATGGCAAGTATAACCTATTATCACCTTAAAAACATTATACTTTACACATAAAGTCAAAGGAATAATGTCTAAACCAGACTTGGAGAGACTTATCCATGCTTTAATCTCTAGCAGGTTAGATTACTGTTACATCCTGCTCGCTGGTCTCTCAGAATTAGGTTTAAGAAAGCTGCAGCTTATTTAGACCGCTGCTGCTTGGGTTCTAACTAAAACCAGGAAGTACGACCACATCAGTCCAGTTCTATCAAATCTCTGCACTGGCTTCCTGTTTCAGAGAAAAGACTTTAAAACAGCACTGCTGGTTTACAAGTCTCTTAATAGATTAGCAACAGAATATATTACTGACATCCTTATAAACTTTCTCGGACTCTGAGAACATCTGGAACAGGCCTTCTGCTTGTGCCCAAAATCTTACATTTCATGCAGCTAAAATCTGGAACAGCCTCCCAGATGAAGTGAAACAAACCTCAACTTTATTAATGCTCAAGGGAGGTTAAGACAACTAAGTGTTTTTTATCTGCACTCTTTGTCTTTTAATTTTCTTATTATAAATCTTGTCCATGTATTTTAAATGTATTGTTTTCTGTCAAAATCATCCAAAATTGTCCCAAAAAACTTTAAATCATACTGTGCTGTGTCAAAAGCCCTAATATAATATTTGATACTTATTTAGCTCCTGCTTTGATGAGTTGAACGTATAAGAGCATTCAAATATTGCAGGTAATATTGTTATCGCAATGCTTAAATAGGAGTAATATGGAAGATCCAGAGTTTTTAGTGCCACCTCTGGCGTTAGGCATGTTCACTGTGCGCACGCTTGTACGAGCACAAACAAACAACAATCAAAGAATAATCTGCTGGTTTCGAGTGCGCTGGAGGCCTGTCTCTTCCCTGTGTTCAAAGGATTCATTTTCAACTTGGCCGCTAGTGTTGCTTAGTTTACTTATGGCGGCAATCCCGAAACCTTCTCATTTAATTGACTGTACAGGCTTAGAGAGGCAACCGCAGCTCATTCTGCACATCGGGCTGCTGCTGATGCATGTATGGGTTAGGAAAAAAATGATTTGAACCATTAAAACCTCCATAATGGGCCTTTTAAAATAGTTATCATATATTGCACATTTTCCCAATATTGTGCAGCCCTTAATTTCATTTCACAATTTTAGTAAAAATACTATGTGTAATATAAGTTATTCTCTTGTAGGTAATTATGCCTGGTTATTGCGTGCAAGGAACAATTGGTCATAAAATTCTAAATGGGCAGAGGAAACTGGAGATGGAGGGGAGAGCAACGGTGAGCATTAACTTCCTTTAAAAATGCACAGTTAAATCCTCAGTTATACTTTAATTTAATGATGCTAATTTCCTGGTAAATGTAATTTGCTTCAATTTGGAGAAAGAAACCCTAATTGATGTCTGGATAACCATTAGTTTTATCTAATGAAAATAATTCATATTCAATTATGTCCAATTTGTATAGCTGGATGTCAAGCTGCAAGTGGAGTACATGTCATTTAGTGCCCATGCAGACGCAAAAGGCATAATGCAGCTCATTCGGATGGCGGAGCCTCGGAACATGCTGCTGGTGCACGGCGAGGCGGTCAAAATGGAGTTTCTCAAGGGCAAGATTGAACAGGAGTTTAGTAAGTGCACAATTCTGTTTACAATCTATCACATAAGTGCAGCCACATGCATGCTTGCAGATGGAAAGGAAAACATTCAGCCTTATAGTGCTTGTGTTTTTGAAATGTAGGCATAAATTGTTACATGCCAGCCAACGGTGAGACAGCAACTGTGACAACAAATCCTAGTGTGCCTGTGGATATCTCTCTGAACCTGCTGAAGAGGGAGATGGCTCTTGGAGGTACTGTGTTCTGGTGATGTTTTTTTTCCTCAGTAAAAGAAAAGCTATAACTCTATAAGTAGAAGAATGGCACTGTCCCCAGATCATAGCAAAATATAATTTAATCAGTGGACAAAGTCACAAAGCTGCCTAATTTTAGAAGACCTAAAACATTAATTTCAGAGTGTTACTTTGACATTTACTTTAGTCCAATTTTAGTCATTTCTGTTTCTATTTTAAGGACCCTTGCCTGACCTCAAAAAGCCCCGGACAATGCATGGAACCTTGATAATGAAAGAAAACGTAAGTTGCCTTTTAATACCTAACTTCAGTAAGTATTAATTCCCTATTATCTGTTATTATTGTATACTTCTTAAAACCTGATTTTACTGAAATGAAAGTGTTGTCTTTTTCTTTGCACAGAGTTTGAAGCTGGTGTCCTCGGAGCAGGCTCTAAAAGAGCTAGGTCTAAATGAACATCAGTTACGCTTCACCTGCCGTGTGCAGCTCCAGGACCCCCACAGTGACTCTGACACACTCCATAGAATCTACACACACCTCAAGAGGTGAGATGAGCTTCCCACATGAGACGTGGCACTAGACCTTCTGCATTCATTTAGTATATTCAATTAATGAATAAAAATATTTACCATGCTTTTTCTTACCATATACTGTATAATGTGGCATGAAAAAGTACCTGAAGCCTTCTGGAATTTCTCACATTTCTGCATAAAATCACCATCAAATGTGATCTGATCTTTGTCAAAATGACACAAATGAAAAAACAGTGTCTGCTTTAACTAAAACCACCCAAACATTTATAGGTTTTTCATGCCACTGTATGCACATATTTTGGATTAATTATACATTTTTTTGTTATATTTATATATTGTTCCAGTTTGTTTGATATGATAAAAGATACTTGTCTTTACACCTTTTTTTTTTGTTGTTTTTTTTTTTGTTTTGTTTTTTTTTTTTTGTGTGTGTTTTTAGTGTGTTAAAAGGTTACTCCATCCAGCATCTTCCTGATGGAACAGTTATGGTGGAGTCCATTGTCATTAAAGTGTCCTCTTCTGCTGAAGACAATAACACTAAGGTTCTGCTGCTCTCCTGGAGTTACCAGGTAATTTCTTCAACAAAGAAATGCAGAGATGAAAGACCTTTTTAATACAGTATGGATTGACCACCAAGCAAGGTTTTTACCCCAAGGCACGTGGTTTGACAGTTAAACCACGTTATTAACTTGTGTGCAGTTTAAGGGCCAGCCCACGCAAACTCTGAGCAGCCAATAGAACCAATGACAATATGAGGAGAACATAGACAGCGTGGGTGTACTGTACATGTTGTTTAGTATGGGTTTTGAAAAGGGAAACCTTAGTCGCAGCGCAATGGAAGCAAGTACTTTCGGTGGTTGTATAAATTCCGTGTGGCAAAGGAAGCGTAACGAACAATGTTTCTTCTAAATGTTAATTTGTTTCAGAAAAATAATATTTGGTTGGGTTTAAGCCCCAATGTGGTTTCAGATTTTTGAGTAAGCTATTGTGTAGAATATAATAGTAATAATCTTATATATTGTTTCAGAACGCTAGACGAGAAAGCTATTTACCAAGGTTAAACTAAACCTGACCTAGATTTTAAATGTTTGAATTAATAACATTAGAGTAATTGGGAGAAAATATTAACTAATAATATTATTAAAAATATAACATTTTAATTCAGTATTTGATATGTTCTGTCAAATCTTTTTGTCTGCATTTAACATGTTCTGGTTTTGTCTCTGTTAGGATGAAGATCTCGGCAGCTTCCTTTCAAGTTTGCTAAAAAAAGGACTTCCATCTGGAGTGTGCTAAAAAAAAAAAAAAACTTTCTTTTGCATTTCTCATAAAAAGCAAAAATTCTTATAAATTTTTTTAAAAGAGAAAAAAAAACTATATGTTTTCCTTCTTATTTTAATGTACTAAACCAACTTTAATAAACATTTTTCCTCAAACTTACTTACACTTGACCTAAAATATATTTACATTTAGATAATAAAATCTTAATTGACCGTTATGACATAGACCCCCCTGTGCCTCCTGATCCGTCTTTTGAAAAGCCTCTTCCATTTGCAGTGGCCAGTGGTGATGTAGTAAAGCACAGGGTCCAGACATGTGTTTAAAATGAACAGGGCCATGGTGACCCGTCTGGCAGTGTGGATAACATTGATGGTGGAACAACCCTCTATGACCTTCATGTGTCCGAGAAAATGCAACAGGTACACCAAGTGGTTTGGGAGAAAGCACAGCACTGTTATGGCCAGGATGACATAGATCACCCTCACTGCTTTTTGAGCCGTTTTTGTTTTTATTCTTGAAATGCGTCTAGCGGCCACCGGATAACACACCAAGATGATCACAGAGGGCAGCAGGGACCCAATTATCAAACAGAATAGACTATAGGCCCTCAAACGATTCTTCCATTCTGTTTCAGCAAAGTTCTCAAAGCAGCTGTAGCTTCCCGATTGCTGGCGATTTGTTTGCAGCGGGCCCATGATGACAAACACCACTATGGCTACTCCGACCATACACCAGAGCGCCACACTCACAACCACGGAGTGGCAGAAGCTCCGTAGCCGAGTATAGACATGTGGGTGTACAGTGGCTATGTAGCGATCCACACAGATGCAGGACATGAAGTAGAGGCTCATGTAGATGTTGCCATGGAAGAGGATCCCTGTGACATGGCACGAAATGTCCCCAAACACCCAGTTGTTACTGTTGAGGTGGTAGTGGATGCGGAATGGCAGAGTGCAGAGGATGAGTATGTCTGCCACCGCCAAATTACTAATGTACACACTGAAGGCTGTGCGAGGAGTTAACTTGAAGGCGAAGTAAAAGAGTGCAGCCAGATTCCCCGGCAGGCCAATGACCAGTGCTATGACAGAAACGGCAGGGAATAGGTAGTACTGATAGTCATGGGACTGATGACTGCAGATAGCAGTCGCATTCATTATTGCAACAAAAAAAAAAAAAAAAAATGTAAGCGTGTTTGTTTTTCAGAAAACCTGGTGTATGGCGGGAAGTCTCTCAACACCTGTAGGAACAAAACATGATCTCAGAATATTACTCAAATACTTAACAAGTCATACTTTCACAAATGAATATGTAATTTGGTTGCTCATACTGACTGTTTAAGTTGACACTATTCCAAAAATCTACTTACAAAAAAATACATTTTTACTTGGATGTTTTACTTTACATCTGATTTTTCAAATGTGAAATTGAGAGACTTCTCCCTACTTTATAGCAAAGCAAAAACTTCAAATAATCTTAGTTGATTCAACCTGAAATAATAGCCTCTATTCTTAATTTAGAAATCATAACAATAGATGTAATAATCTTTTTACAAACTTACCTTCTCTGTTTGTATAAAGTACCAAGGATAAATAACGATGAAAGCCACCAACTGTGTCGAGAACCTTCACCTTCTTTGTTTTCCAGTGTGTTAACACAACAGACAGTGCGTGTAGTACAAATACTGCATCTAGTGTAGCCATGTGGCTTTCTGTAATATTTCCTGTTTGGGTGCAGGTATAGTTGAAAAACCACAGAAAACATCGCGTGGGAGTCTATCTTTGAAACAAGGAGAGAGAGAAAGTAAATGCCAGGTCAGGTTAGAAGACTTTAATTATGCATACTATGTACAGTACACACAAAGTAAATATGTAGAATATAATAAAAAGGTTAAGATGGATGCTTTACTAATCTACTATACAGTACAGTAGTATATATATATATATCTTTATCTATTAGATATAGATATATAGATATAGATATATGAAGAAAATGAAAGTATGTAAATGATGAAAATATACACTATATAAAAGCACATCATTGGAAAACCAAAGCTTTTATTCTGGAGAATCCAGAACGGAAGTGTATTTCCCTCTGGCGGAAGTTGTGCGTGCCCCTCAAAAACCTTTACTTTTTTTTTTTTTGTGCCATGCCTACTCGAGTCGCCAGTTGTGCCCTGTGTGTGTTTGGAGCATAGATAGTATAATTAGGTTTGGAGACAGTTGAAACGTTGTCGCAGATGAAACTACATTTGTGACCCAAGCTGCATTCATCTGAAGAGCTCAGTTAGCTGAAGTTGTTGTGGCTGCCTCATAGGTCTTTATAATACAGACTGACTGACGATGTTTAGCAAAGATTTGTAGTCAACAAATCTGTGTGGATAAATGACGTTAACCAACTATGGCCCAGTCACATACAACTAAAGAAGACCGTGAGATAGCTATTGACAAATGCTACATTTGTCTGAGTCCGTTTGAAGAACAAACCGTGGGCTCTCTGGAAAACTGTCAGCATGTATTTTGCCTTGAATGTATTTTCCAGTGGTCCAAGGTAAGTGCACATCTCACCTGTATGACCACCTAGTTTAGTTTTTGCTTCTCCTTCGTTCTACACGGCTTTCATCCATTCTAGCCCAGGGGTGGAAAAAGTAAAGCCCGGAGGCCGCGTGCGACCTGTTAAGTTGTTTAATCTGGCCCACCAAGCATTTCCTAATATTGTATTGATGATTAAACACTGCATATATTCTGCAGTGATCAATTGATTCCTCTATACGACATGCTCCAAACTGTAAATACCTTTCCTATAGGCAAAAGAAACGTGTTTTTATTGAGCATAAGTGAGTTCCCTGTGTTGGCCCGGCCGTCCACTAGAGTCCCATATTCTAATGTGGCCCTTGGGGGAAAATAATTGCCTGCCCCTGATCTAGCCCAATTTGTGTTTTAGTGTTGATTTTTCTTTCTTGTAGCACGTCAAGACTGATAGACAAATAAAATACATTACATAGCCAATTTCACAAAAACAGTATCTTTACATACGAGAAAAAGCCTCAGTCACATTGCAATTTGTTTTGTTTTTCTACTGTTTAGACTGAGGGGGAAACAACTCAATTTATGCAATCTTTTTCTTTTTGGTTTTCAGACAGCCAACACTTGTCCTGTGGATCGAACCAGTTTTACTTTAATTCACCAGAGGCGGTGGATTGGAGGTGCCATTCAAAAGAAGGTAATGATGTACAGTGTTTTTACTCTCTTTAAAAAATGCAACTTAACATTTATTGCCTAAGCTCTGTTTGTCCTCCAGATCAAAATCACTGCACCGAGAAGAGATATAGAAGAAGAGGAGAGGCACGTCATCATCTGTGAAAACTGTGGACGCAGTGATCGAAGGAATCAAGTGCTTGTGTGTTCACATTGTGATTCAGGGTATGGGGCACCTAACATCGTGCAGTTTTGTCCACGTCTTCTACACTAGTCGTATGTTCGCTGAAACATCAAAGTTGTAGTTAATAATGTTTTCACAGGTATCACATGAACTGCTTGACACCTGCTGTAAGTGAAGCTCCTGACGGTGACTGGATGTGTCCTGAATGTCAACTTAGTCTTAATCACCCAGGTAAGCCACACCAATGTAGACATACCCTTGCAGTAGAAAGTGTGCAGTTGATTTACTAAATGTAATTTACTTCCTTGCCATGTCCAGAAAGTTTTGCAGCCGAGGAAGGAATCAGCGATGGGGAACTAGAGGACATCCTTTCTGAAGTTGATGAAACCACGAGCAGCCGTCTTCGTCCCTCCACCTTAAATCATCCCGGCAGTTCAAGTGGACCTCGACACAGTGAGAGGATGCAGACCAGGTCTAACAGAAATCCCAGTGCACCACCATCTGTAACTGTAAATAACATCCATTTTCACATAACACTAAATCAAATATAACAAATCTACATAGCTTAAAGTATTTACACTGCCATTTAATTCTTTCCAGCGGGTGCCTAAGTATTTGTTACAGCTTCCAACAAATGTCACGACAGAGAACCCTTCTAGTGACAGTACGAGTGTCTCAGATGGTAAGAAGCCTTTTTAGATTTTACTTTCATATATTCTTTTAGGTCTAAGGATTATCTCTTGTTTGCTTGTGTCTGTGTGCTTCCCACAGAGGCAGAGCAAAGAAAAAGGAAGAGGACATGACATCAGTAAAGTCTCCCAAATTCTAAAAGGTCAAGTTTTTGAAATGCCACTTTTGAATGACCACTGGGTGGCAGCATTCTTCTACCAGAGCTCACTGTTTGAGTTTTCACTTCTGGTACTGATATAATGTATAAAGTTTAGCTTTTTTAAATTCAGCTGGTTTGTTTACATTTTTATTTTTTTAAGTGTTACCCAGAAATTTTAGTTTTTGAAAGCGTTTTTACAAATTTAACTCTACATTATTCTGTGAATGAAGAGAATCCTAATTTTGCAAACGATATATAAACTGTAACCTTGTGATGTAATTTGAACAATCTCAGGAAACCTTTATTCTTGTGTTTTGTAATTTTTTGTTTTATGTTTTGTTTTTGTCTCCTTAAAATGTTGGTGACATTTTAGATATGAAAACTCAGAACAATACAAACTTGCTAAAAACGTTTTTTTGTGTGTGCTTATTCCTACATCATTATCTCAGTTATACACTAACTTTAGGAAACTTTTTTAATTGATCAAATAAATGTAAATGTCTCAAACACAACTAGCACCAGAGAGCACCTAAAAATATATAAAGACATTATTATTACTGTGGATTAGAATTCTTTAACACACTGTCATAATTTAAGTTTGCAGCTGCTCTCTTCTTGCCCTTGCTGCTCATAATTGTAAATACTGTTACTGCTTCTAGTAGTTGTGACAAATTATTTTACCTACACTCAGTTAACTGAACAAATTCAAGTTGAACAGGTTTTCACTGTTGGGTGCCACAGAGCATTGTACAGTAGGAACATGTTGCAACAACAGGTGACTCTTCAGAAAATTCAAAAGCTCTGATAAAATTTGATTCTGAAGGTTGATAATTTATCAAAAAAAAAAAAAAGGTCAGTCTTCAGATGGACTACAGCAAAAACTGTGTGTAGGCTACTAAGTTTGTGTGCCCTGGACAATGTTTTTATGTGGCTTTATATAAAACACAACACCTATTTTGTAGAATTATTTTTTTTTCATTTAACTTTTATCTAGGAAAGTCCCACTGAGATTACAAATCACTTTTGCAGGAGGGTCCTGTGTGTGTGTCTGTGTCTGTGTGTGTGTCTGTGTCTGTGTCTGTGTCTGTGTGTGTCTGTGTCTGTGTCTGTGTCTTCCCAGGACCTTCTTACTGTGAGGCAGCGACTGAATTCAGCTCATTGTGGGATTCCCTCATCCCATTGCTCTCTACAACACTGAGCCATCACCTAGCAACTGCAGTCTTAGTGATATCCCAGGACCTCATCCAGCTGCTCAGACAGGCATAATACATTTATATTCTGACAATTTAAATTAAATTTATAAATATCTTTGATTTGAAAAAGCTTCTGATACTAACACTGTTTTTGTCAGTGAATGGAACAATAAGCAAAAACAATTAATCCACAACTAAATCCACTTAATTTACCAGAACGACATGTCATTCATTGTATTCCAATGGTATCCATAAACTCCATTTAGTTGTACTTGTGTAGTGTATGCAGTGTATTGTAATTCAGAGGGCGGGCACTTCTCAAAGCCTGCAGCTCATCTTGCCCTACTTTCCTCCAAAACAATGCACAGAAATGTTCACCTTCATTGGGCAGGCATGTGCGCTTAACAGAAATGGTGGAAAGGAGCAAAATGTTAAGACCCTGCGAGGCGTGTAAAGCAGAGTCTTCAAGAAAAAACCCATCCATGACCCCGGTGTCAATTTATAGAATTGATTCTATTGTTTCTGCATTTCTGATTTTGTATTATATATTGTTAGACCTTTATATTTAGATGTTAGCTTTATTGAACATTTCAATTACCACTGTGCTATTCTGCGTTTTTACCCTACATGACTCTTTCCCAGAGAGTAATCCTTACACCTGGAAATGATGATTTGAACTGTTCTTTGGCATTAGAACATTTGATACGAATCCAGCTGACACAGTAAAACCCATTTCCTGAAAGTACTTTCCTTTGTTTCTCTTCCAGATGCTTCATCTCTGCACTATGCCTGGATAAAGTGAGTGTCACACTGCTTCCTGCGTCACTCACAGGAACGGCACATTGTCACTGTTGGGAAGAAAAAGAGCTTCTAATGCTAAAGGGAATTAGTGATAAAGTTGTGACCCCTGAAGCAATTAGGCTTAACTTAACACGATTAGCACACAATAAAGGCAAGGTTACAGCTTCTAACGCTTAGTTCTTCAGAGTCTGTTTGTTTCAGAGGCTACAGTAACCTTTTTAGAGATTTGACAGACAATTTAAAAGTTGCACCTCAAAACATCATGATTCAATTCTAATAGATCTTTTTTGGAGTAATTGATGCAGCAGGTACAGTATTACAGTGTGTTCATGCTCAGCAGGGGTGGATATAACAAATAATTACAAATACTCACGTAATTAAGTAGATTTTGGTGGTAATTTGTAAGTTATAAGTACATTTTTAAGACTACTTTTACATGTAATTAAGTATAGTACAGAATGAATACAGGTCTGAATAGTATAGGCTGGAGAAGGAAAGTCTATTTATTAGTTATAGCAGTGAGAGGGTGAGATCATCTGTAGTTTAGATTTTCCTTTTTTAAATCCAAATGCTTAAGACAAATTTATATTACAGTTCACAGAGTGTGTGCAGTATTAGGTAAAGTGGTAAAGAAAATGTATATTTTATAATATTTATATAATATTTTATGTTTAATGTGTCTAATGCCACAGGACTGTTTTTAGGCTAACATAATGAGACACTTCCTTTCTGCGAATACATGGTTTCTTTAAAGTAAAGCTGTCCTGGCCGACACCAGCTGCAGTGAGTGGCTCCTGTCAAAGGCTTAAAAGAAGAATCAGTAAACCAACATCAAATTTCTAATATTCTGATAGATGTACAGTTTCACAGATGGTGTCATACACATAGGCCTAAACTGTATTGCAATCAATTATTGTGTCCAATGTCTCACAGCAGAGGCCTTACATTATGAGAGGTCCACTATGTGAGCTTTTTCACAGTTAAAGTCTGAAGTCTTGAGTTAAGTTCTCCGGTTTAAAGCTGGTTTAGTTTTAGCCTATAAACGTGTACTTTTAGTTCCTTCTTTTGTTACCTGATAAAATATCATTCTCTCTCTGAGTCAAATCTCTGCCAAGGCCCAGAGCCCCTGGTCTTCAGAGATGTTTTTCTGTGGTTATTAATAATTTTATTTTACCTTTATTTATCCAGGAAAGTCCCGCTGAGATTACAAATCTTTTTGCAGAAGAGTCCTGGCCCCATGTGTGAGGGGGGGACTATTGTACATGTCTTTGGTTTCCAGGGGAAACTGGAGTACCCGGAGGAAATCTACGCAGACACGGGGAGAAGATGCAAACTCCACACAGGAAGGCCCTGTGCTTATTCATTAAAATAAAAATCATTACAACAAAAATCCTAAGGTTCAATGGTAGTGCGGTCATCCTATAACCGGAAGGTTGGTGGTTCGATTCCCACTCTCCCGAGTTCATACTGTCGTTGGGCAAGACACTTCACCCGCCTTACCTCCAGTGCCACAGCTCTGGTGTGTGAATGTGTGACTGTAGAGGTGAGTTTGGTGGTGGTCGGAGAGGGCTGTGAGTGCTGTGTGTATGGCAGCCCCCCCTCTCTGTCTTCCCCAGGAGTGAATGTGTATGAATGGAAGCATCATTGTCAAAAGCGCTATATAAATGCACACCATTTATACTTTACAGCAGGATATTTGGATTTATATGAAAAGTGAAAAGTCCATTAGAATTTTGCTGTTGCATTTTCTATTTTATTTTTTTATTGTTACAGCCTTAATAGCTACAAAGTGTTGCTTTATACATCAATGGTGTGAAATTAATTATTATATTTTTTTACATTACATTAATTAATTACATGTTTTCGTTACGAGTAATTTATACTTCTACTAGAGTACAACACTAGTACCTTTACTTGTAATTGAGTATTATTGTGTGTCAGTGATGGCAGCCTGTGGAGCCATGCACATGCATTTAGAAGTGATAATAACATTACACACTTGCTGCTCAGCAAAGCAACTGGCAGCTCTATTCGTCAGACTAAAAAGGGGAGCGCGAGGAGCAAAAGTAGGTCATCCTCCCAGAGACCCACACATCTCTTCCAATGATTCCATGCTGCAGCAGTGCATGTCTCTGCCATGAGGAACCTCTGATGTAAAGCCTGAATGGAAGTCGACAGCTCGCTGCACAAAGCAAAGAAAGGCTCATTGCTACACACGGCATGTTGGAAAGAAAAGCAGTGGCAGTGCACGGTCATGAACAATGATATGATGGATAGGACATCTCTACTACTGTGCCATGTGAATTTCAAGTTATAAGCTGTCAAAAGAGCATACTGGTCTTGTAGCAAACACATTCACAGTCACTTTCAGGGATTATAAAGGACTAAAGGAGACAAATGCTGCTTCAAAATTACATGTGGCCATTACCTCTCAATAAATGTATTATATATTTAAGATATGATGACAATATGTGTTGATGTGACACAATACGTTTTTTTTTTTTTTCATGAGAGGGAGTTATATTGTCAAACCCTATTTATGTCGCTATTTCTTTCATTCATACCGCTTAGTCCCATTGGGGGTTGCGGGTGACTTGAGCCTATCCCAGCAGCTTTGGGCCTGAGGCGGGGTACACCCTGGACAATGGCCAGTGAGTTGCAGGGCTGACATTTAGAGACAGACAGTGACAGACTACCATTCACTCTCACATGTATTCACATGGGACACTTTAGATTTGCCAATTAACCTGTACATGCATGTCTTTTGGATGGTGGGAGGAAGCCGGAGTACCCGGAGAGAACCCACGGTAACACGTGGAGGACATGCAGACTCCTCACAGAAAGACCGGAGTCGGCCGGGTATTGAACTCACGACCTTCTTGCTGTGAGGCAGGAGTGCTAACCACTCTGCCATGCACCAGTGCACCAGTTTTATCATGTGACCAAGCCCATTCAATATCTAAAAGAAAATTGTACTAAAAAGTATTGGTCTAGTTTTACTACAAAATACCAAATATTATACACCCACAACCAAGTTTGTTTTAAGTTTCTCTACAAGTCTGCGATTTTAAGTTGCCAACTGCTGACTCCACAGCTTCATAAAGTAGTGCTGGGTGCTTTGATCTCAGATCAGGGAAATGGGCAGAATAAGAGGCAAAGAAGAAGAGGAGAGGCAGATTCAAATAACTAGGGGACTGATGGCAATTTTCTCTCACAGCATTTTGGTCCATCAGTATAAAAGTTATCACCATAGTAGGAGAAAGATGTGTTATGTAAATGTATTTATTAAACTGAGATTTAATTGTCAATGATGTGGCGGTTTTTGGTCAGGATACTTCTGCTGATAATGGGTGAGATCATCTCCATTCATAGCTGCAATCTTTTTAAAGCCTGTATACAATGGAACAATAGTGCTCTACGAAAAGCTGCAGTGAAATCCCAGGCTCTTTCATCCTGCTTTCCCATTTCCCGTGAATTAATAATAGCCTCGGCTCGAAGTGTGTGCTCTTAAGATAGTCTCATTTATATTCTGTAATGCTGCCAAGTAATCTAGTTTGTGTTTTATAGGTGTGAGGCGTTATTTTAGGAGAAACCAGTCTACATTTTGTGGATCTTTTACCTCTGGCTGCACAGAAAAATGTATGTGAGAATGTGTGATTACAAGGGGTAGCCACTATTTACACGTGATCTGAAACAAGTTTGCCTTTTACCCTATTTTCTTCTTTTTTCACAAAAGTTTATTTTATTTATTTATTTATTCATTTAACTTTTTGTGACGTGACTTTTAAGACAACATTGGCGTTGGCCATATTTAAATGGTTGAGATAGGTTTTGTGCAGGAAAGAGCCCTCCCTCTCCAGACATTCAAATAAGCGGTAAAATGACGTCAGAGCCTCTCGTGTAGCATGGAAATACGTGTTGCATTCAAATACAATCAGTAATAACGATGGTTAAAGAGTCGACGTAATCTGAAATGATAGAGGTCGAAATACAAATTGTTGCATACAATATGCTTAAAACCTAGTTGGTTATATTAGCCTGTATAAAGATTAGAACCTGTTTCTATCAAAGGTCTATGCTCAGAGTAGGTCGATGGAGTTACAAATTCCGACAGGTTTTTTGGTCCGTAGACGCACCGCAGAGTCCTGTTCTGGCTGAGGGGCTTGAGCTCATCAGAGTAGTGCTAAGTGCGAGTGAGTGAAGCGCGGGAGCAGACGGAGGCACACGAGCGGTGTTCATTATAGGATACATCTAACAGACATTTGTCTTTTACCCCGCTCAGGACATGAACACATCATTTTAAACCCCGCTCGAGACTTTATACTTGCCCAAGATGACGGTGGATTTTGAAGACTGTATTAAAGATTCACCCCGCTTTAGGTAAGAAAGCTGTTTCTGTGTTTTTGTACGCCTTTATGCGCGTGAAACTGTTGCATGAATCCAACGAGTGGTGTCTATGATGGAGAAGCTGAACTTGTCTAGTGTTTTACGTTGTGATTAATTGCTACATGTTGCGCTTAATTCTCTGTGGGATTTACGCCTTGATCCGATAAACGTGTCTGGATTACAATTACTGTTTGGCATATCAGGTTTGAGGGCTTTTGGATGCTTTATTACAGGCGCCAGGACATTGCAGTAGTTATGTAGCAGTGTGAGTTGTCACATAGACTCACGCGTACATCAAAGTCATGTGTCCTCAGTCTTGATGAAGCTTTTATGATTATCATTTGACAGATTTGAACGCTTTTATCTGTCTCCAAGGAGATTGTGCCACCGTAGGCCTAACTGTGTTACACAAGGTAAACGCTTGTAGAAGTCGTTTACAGTTATGCCATATTCCAGGAATATCTATCTAACCCTCAACTGACTGTACGAGTTCCCCAAGTATGCATTTCAAGCTGTGTCACTGATCACTGGATCAGAGGAAGCTGAAGGGTTTCTCACACACAGCCCAAGTCAATGTCTGTGACTGCTGTGCACCAAAGGTTACATAAATAAGACAGGAATTTCTACACCCACAGTTAAACCTTCGGTCCCCACACTGTGCAACAGTTTATCTCAGGCTGTGATAGGTGTCTCTGAGTGTGTCCTTTTAAACTGGTATGTGTGTGTATGTGTGCGTGCGTAGAGATAGTATCTCTTTTCCAAATCAAAGATTTCACAGACCTGGCAGCAGCACCTTAATGACTGCCTTCTGAGTTGGAGAATCTCTGGAAGTAGTTACTTTTTCCTTGTTTCATATGCAACAGCAAAGCTTTGAGCAAGGTGAGCTGAATCACTTTATTTTAAAGCTCAGACATGGTTCATTGTTATCACACTGGCGTTATCTGAAGTGAGCTGTGAATAACTCTGCTCATCCGATGCTCCTCGCGAAGTTATTGTAAGAAGTCCACACTTAAGACCTTTTAAGACTTAACACCTTTTAATATGCTGACCATTCTGTTTGAAAGACCTGAATCAAAGCTGAAAGAGAGAGTAAACTTGTGGTCTAGCAGCCAGTGAAGCTTGTAAAGGTGTTTTTGAGGCCCATTCAAACGCTGTCTTTGTGAAGCTAAAAGCAGAGCAAGTGTTATATAACAACCCTGGAGGTGGGTAACTAGAACGATACGGTGGAATCAAGACTTTTCACTGTTTGGATTTGCATGACACATTGCTTCCCACATTTCCCAAATCACATGCAACTGTTAATCTTACATGCTGCAGGACCCTGTTCTAATTACATATTGGGTTCTGTAACATTTATCACTAGAATTATAGATTTCTATCTCAGGCCCATCTTGTGAAGTTTTTTCTTCTCTAACCCTTTCATGCATGACTTATGAGAACGTTTTTTTCCCCTAAGTGTGCATAAAAAAAATGCAATCGGAATTTTTTTTTCATGATTCTATTTTTCAAGGAGTTACAAACATGTCCACTCAGCTGGACACCATGCGTTAATTAAATATGTATTTAATAGACCAATAACAGAAATGATTTACTGTGTTAAAATAATGCAACTAAAATGTTTTAATGTAAATAATCAGATTTAATGATTAGTGGAGTGGAGTGCATTCAGGTTGGTATTAAGAACAATTTGATCCAACAGATACGCAGGATCTATTGGTTCCCTCAACATTTACCCTCTACTCCCCTAGAAAACGAGACAGGTCACCCTGAAACTGGTTGTCTTTAGTTTTTCAGACATTTCAGGTTTTTTTCCTGTCCCTGAGCTCTGTCTGGTGGTACATCCTTAGCTCCCTCATCATTGTCATTTACCTCACCACTTACAGCTCCTTCAGCATCCTCAGTTCATTGGTCACTACTCCTAGTATTGACTAATCCTAATCCTTCTCCTTGTTTTTCTCCCAACCATTTTTCATCACTGCCACTGGTATCAGCCCCATTTGTCTCAGATGGTATCCTGTAGGCCTTTCAATCACACGCAGCAAATTAAAAATATAGACACTAATTGTTACTCACATTGTGGAAATAATATGCAAAAAATATTGATTTTGTTTTAAAATAAACTGTTTATTACATTCAAATAACAAATATTAATTGATGTACACAAAAAATGTGCAGCATTTCTGACTTCCTGTCGGCCATCTTGGTTTTGAGTGGGATGGGATAATGCACAAGCGTCCACTGAGTTGGCTGAAGTTGGCATAGTCATATGTATATTTTCCAGTCATATGTATTGTGAGGTGGGTCTTCATGGAAAGCCCGACTTGAACAGATGGAGGTGCTGACACTCCTCCCCTCAGATGTTTTGAGAGAGCACATGTGTTTGTGTTTGCTACAGCACAACATTGGCAGCACAATGTTTTCTCCCCACTGACATGTTAATTTGTGGTCACACGCACACACACTTTAAAGATAAGATTAAGGCTATTTACATACTGTGGGGACAAACAAACATACTGCAGGGCTGTGTGAAAACATTATGGAATACAATGAATATTGTGCTAAGAATATGAGCTGCAATATTTGATTGACCTTTTGGCAGAGTAGAAGTTAACTGTATTTTAACATCTAAAGCTCTGGTCTAGACTTACTTCCACCCACTTTTATATTTGTTTTAAAAATCTGTTTTGTCCCATAGCATTGTTGCGATTCAAACAGTTCTCTGTGATACAGATATTGCAATTGTTGATAATGCAATAAAAATATATTTGTCATATTATATTGTGCAGCACTACTTACTGGTACAATTAGTCCAAAAAAGAGACTTTTTAAACAACATAACCTCTCAAAATCATTCCATACACCATTAATGTTTTTATCATCTTCTTTTAATGATCTTTTATCCCAACAGCTCTTTGTCTTTTAAATTCTCAGTAGTCTCTTATTTATTTACATTTACATTTATTCATTTAGCAGACGCTTTTATCCAAAGCGACTTACATTACCAGTGTTACAGTCACTGGAGGCAAGGTGGGTTAAGTGTCTTGCCCAAGGACACAACGACAGTATGAACTGTGGGGAGAGCGGGAATCGAACCGCCTACCTTCCGGTTGAAAGACGACCGCTCTACCCACTGAGCTACTGCCGCTCCAATTTTTATTTATATTTCATATATTTATTCAATGTTTTCCTCCAACTGTGTACTTAGTGTTGTTTGCTATTGTGCCTATTCTTATTTGTTGTCATGTCTGTTTGTTGTCTTATTTGCTTCTCAAATTAATTGTCCCTGGTGGGATTAATAAAGTCATCTGAATTTAAATCTGAATCTAATTGTGTGTTGGATCAGTGCACAGTTTGGCGGGATTCTCAGCTTCCTTGAGAGCTTGTTCTCATGCCCTAACAGTCCTACAGCAGAATATGACTATTGTCCAGTGGGATCCTTGTTTCCGCTGTGAGTCTTTTCACTTCATCTGAATGGCCCAGAGCAGAAAGCCCCGATCATCCTTCCTATGTGACTGGGGGTCTAGATGTGCCTTCATGCTTTTGAGCTTGTGACTGACTCCGAGTGTAGTAGAGAGTAGAGAACTAGCATCATCAAGCATGAACGGCTGGGAATGTGGGGCCAATGACCCATGGCACTTGTGCTCGTGTGCCTCTCTGGGAGAGTGGAAGGGTCTGACACATGGTCACATGACAGAGTAACGGGGGATGGACAAAGGAATTTAAGGCATCTATTGCGATGACTCACTTTGGAAAAGATGTAACACTGCGCCTTTTTAGGAAATTTGGGTAAAATAGTCTCTTCTATTGACGTTAAATTTTAAATGTGAATTTCTCAAAGGCTATGCTTTAAATATTTAGTATATAAACAATTTAATTTCCATCTATTTCAACACTTCCAGTGCTTTTGAGTTCTGTTTTATCTCACATCTAGCATTGAAGTCTCAGTTCATTTGCAGCAGACCACTAGTGCTTCATGGCTCATTTTCTACTGGTCTGCACAGAAAATCAACATTTTAATTGATTTAGGACATTTGCGATTTTACTACATACTTTCCCACGCTTGAGGGCCTTTGTCTAACTCTCAGCTCCATGTGCTGCCAATTTAGCCAACACACTGAACTGAGCTAAAATGAGCAAAAAAACAATTATCTCTGAAGGGCTTCTTTGATAAGAGGGAAAAGCCCAATGATGAGAGGAAGAAGCCACCACTTCCAACAATAAGAAAGCTGCAGTTATTAGAAAATACCATGAGTCCTACTTAAATTATGGCTTCATCTCAACAGGTGATCACACACTGCCCAAGCCCGCCTTAAATACCCCTTCCCCCAAAATGTTCTGTGAAAACATTGCTGAGTTCGAAAGTGGTCAGGTATTAAAAAGGTTCGGGACTCCTGGATTAGTAAACTGTAGAGAGTTGTTTAGCTTTATTTTTTGTACAGTGTTTTTTTTTTCTTTGTAAAGGAATGTGGTATTATAGCTGGCATTATATATACAAATCCAAGAAGATGACATATTTGTTTAGTTTGTTGTTGCTTATGTTCCACTCTCTCTTTGATTGTAATCGCGGCAGCGCGACTCCGCCGAGTGACGCGTCAGAGAGAATCCCTCAGAGCAGCAACAATCACGTGATCATCTCGGAGGATGAAGTTCGGAGGGCACTCAAGCGTGTGGATGTCAGGAAAGCTGCCGGGCCGGATGGTGTTTCAGGTGGTGTTCTGCGGTCCTGTGCTAATCAGCTCTTTACATCCATCTTTAATGAGTCTCTTGCTACATCTGTGGTCCCCACCCCCTTCAAAAAATCCACCAACATCCCTGTCCCTAAGAACAGTAAACCCTCTTGCCTAAACGACTATCGTCCAGTGGCTCTCACATCTATAGTGTTCTTGTTGTTACTGTGTAACAACCTGTTAAAAACCTGTTTGCACATCTTCTTTGTACATTTCTGTCAACCACTTAAGTCTACAGTTTACTTCCTCCTTAAATTTTTTATAACTGTTAATTTGTCCATGGAGCGGACCTGTTTAGATTTCACTGCCAGTTTATATATTCTGTATATAACTGTGTATGTGACAAATAAAAACTCTCTTGAATCTGTTGCTCAGTCAGAGGGAGTTCCTTGTGTTTCAGGATCAGCGGTATCTCCAGTTCCCCGGAATTTCTCCAACGTGCTGTTTCTTCTGCTCTATTTCAGACTGACCTTCCATCTTGAATCTGTGACAATGTGTTTTCTAACCCAGTCACTTTGGCTGTAGACACTGGATGGGGGATGGGGGTGAAGATATTATAATTAAAATAACGTTTTGATGCTATTGAAGCTGGGTTCTGCCACATCTTTTGGCATCATCATCAAAGCAAAAGTCCAGAAGTTGCACAGTCCTTCTAATGTGTTTAGCATTAATGGTTGACCTAAAACAGGTCAGAAAGCTTGCATCTTGTTTTCATTGCTTTAATGACCTTTCTGTGTGAAGCTTTCATCACACATGCTCCCGTAACATATCTCTAACCCACACGAGTTCATTTGGCTATTTTAATTTTCATTCCTGCACTTGATTTAATGACCGTCAGAGCTCAGTGACGCTGTGCTGTGTGTTTTCTCCATTTTATTAAGTGTCAGTGAGCTCTGTGTGCTGGAGCTAACAACTCCAGGTAATGAAAGTGACAGGGATTAAAGTCTACAGCGGCTGTGTGCTCTAATCAGGGATTAGCCCACATGCTCTGGGATCCTGCACTTGATCCTAGGATGGAAAGGTGTCACACCTTTCCTAATGTATAAGTGGTGTGAACCCCTGTAAACTGATCTAATATTAATACATATGGCAATATGATTTCTCAACCATAGCATTATTGACCCCCTGTGGCGTGGATGCAACCATTAGCACAATTGCTTTATTCTTTTAAAAATGAGATCAGATGAAGGGCCGTTTAAAGCCTCTGAGCTCACCTGGATCCGTCAATGCATGTAGGGCAACTATAGGAGCACTGCACATAGACGATCATCATGTGTTTGAACATATGTCTTTTAGAGACTAGAGAAACTATACACGTACAACAAGCGCATAGCCTGCAGAGGCCTAAGAAATAATAACATTTAGGCATGCACAATTTGATTTAAGATTTTAGGCCATACACCAATAACACATCAATAATAGGACAGCAGTGCTGCATGTCCTTTTTAAATAGATGACCTTTGAAAGCCATAGTGTTGCATAAATCAGTGTAACGTCAAATTGCATCAAGGAACGTTATGAGCCCTGGTTCATTCATGGGGCAGCCAAATTATTTTACATAGCTTTCCTTGTTTATGTCCATCAGGATAATTTATGATTTTTGTGTAAGTTGAGCTGGATCTCTTTCTGATGCAAGGATGATGTCATCCCAGGGCCCTTTGTGGCGAGGAATGGGGGTTCTCTGTGTGGGCCTTGCCTGTCCCTTTTGCTCCATAATAATGGGCAAGAAGTTTCACATACTGCACACAGAAAGATCCAGGTCCTGTCCTCTGACCAAGGTGCTAAATCTGATCCTTTTCTGAGAGGCAACCAAAACACGGAGCCACTGTGTGAAAGCTTTATTAAGGGCATTGATGTTCAATAGTGAGAGCTCACAGCCGCTGCTCATTTCCTCTTGTCTCTTTCAACCCAGCCATCCGGTATTGCCACAGGTTGCACATGCTGTGTTGCCGACATTGAATCAGCACTATGGCAACATCCCGAGCCCTCAGTGATGGATTATTTGTAAAGAAATGGCATTAGTATTCCCATCACAAGCCATGTTGAATAGAACTGGTAATTACTAATGAGATACCAGAGAGTCGGTTAACAAAAGTTGGGCTTGTGAGTCTAGCCACAGTCCTTTAGTCACATTTCAGTTCTTCATTGGTTTTCTGTAGCAGATTGGATTAACAAACATCTGATCTGACTTCGGAAGAGTAGAAAATATCATATGTCTCAGTTAGGAGGAGAAAATCCACTATTCTCCTTGATATAATCGACATCCAATTTACTGTTCGAATCACGTGTGTTGCCCATTTTGCCTTAGGGTGGTATGAGTGTACGCTTAAGGAGGCACATGGCCACCTCTACATACATGAACTAGGTCTGATGGAACATGTATCAAGGTAAAGCTTAACTAACTGGTTAAAATTATATTTGGATTATCACCTGTGCACCTTTGACCCTCTCTGTCACCTGCATCAAGAGGAAGATAAGCCCTGTGCAACGTGACTTCACAGAGGCCTGCCCAATGAAATGGAGTGTTATTCTGAGTTAACATAAATAGTCTGACTAATATTCCTGGTGGATTATAAATGAATGCACTATGAAACAGAAGTGTCAGATGTTCTGTGTGGAAGGCAAGCGTAACCCGACAGGACGCTGCTGCAGATAGTGCTTTCTCCTCCGATCAGTGATTTCTTGTGGGTTTCACATTATGCATGGAATGCCCGGATTATGTAAAATGTTCTCCTCTCTCACGAGTGACCTAGATTGATTACGCTGCTTTAAAATCTTTAAAAAAGTTTTAAAAAATCAGATTAATCGTGCAGTGTGTCGAGCCTGATCACTGTTCTTTGATGAAATTTTAAAAGTTTAACAGACCAAATAATTGGCGACTAACCAAAAATGTCTCATCGCATAATGGCTTCCATTCTTGTATGTCATGGCTTATCTTTCTCTTGAGCTTTTAGACGGTACTTGAGGAGATTTTTAAGTAGCTTTTTTAAGAGTCTGCCCTTCAGCCAAAGACGGCATGTGACGAACTGTCCTCTTGTCAGGGCTTTGTCATATGTCAGTGCTGCATACACAATGACCTTTACTTACCCTTTTGGTTTTATGCCACCATCAAACTGAATATGTTATCTAGACAAATTGAAGAGCTACCTTTTGAGAATGCACCTTGAAAACTCAAGATCACAACTAGTATTTATCAGCAGCAATATTACGAGCCAATAGGAAACCTCAATCTTCAAATACTAACAAGAATGTTGGTTAATTCTAATTTTCTATCAAATATCAGTAGACTGGAGCATAAAGTTGTGCTTCCATATTATTACGAGAATGTGTGTCAAGTTAGTGCAGTACGTTTTGGCACAGGTAACCGCTGAAGAGTTTGGTGGTTCCTGTGAGAAGAAAAGCAGTGACTATTTCTTAAACAGTGACGTCAGACCAGTGCTGTGTTCCCAAAAGAGAAATCATTTTGGGAAGTAAACGTTTCAAACATACATAAATCTTTGTGCGAGATGTGGGAGGTATTGCTGTGTTCTGATGTAATAAATGATGATTGTTATTCCCGGCATTCTAATCTTTCTTTTCTTTTCCATTTTTTATCATTTCCATTACCGAAAGGTGGTCCAAAGCATTCCCCAAAAGTTGACCCGTACCACTTTTGGAACGCCTCCTCCCTGGGGTCCCAAGCAATGTTGAGTGTGTGTGGTCTGCTTTGGAAAAGGTGTAGCTAAACACTGCAGTCAGCTGATTGAACAATATATAATTCTTACTGAAGCGAAAACGAGAAGTGAAAGAAAAAACATTAAATGGGAATGTTTTTCAAATAAGACATGCCTTGCACTTGTGATAAAAAATCATATTCCAACAGAAAACGTCTCTCCCTTTGCGTGGAAGCTAGTAGGCTTGGGCGGTATCCAAATTTTGATACCGTCAAACCTCCTCCCTATTTTACCTCGGTATACGGTATTACCGTGAATAATTAAAAAAAATATGACGTAAGGCTCAGACAGCGTCACCAAACTGTTGGCTTGTGCCTAAACTGTTCAGAAACTGAATACCAAACACTAATACTGTAACAATAACAAAATAACATGCACAACAATATAAACAACTTTTATTAGCAACAAATAGCAGTTTATAAAAAGTGCAAATACAAGAGTCAAACAGAATTAAATGAACATAAACATCCAGAACAGTTTAGTAGTTTTTTAGAGTGTGGGACCTCTCATAAAGCACAGCACACAGCCATCACTTTTATTACGATCACTGCTTTAATTAGCGCATTTGCGCTGACTATGTTTACCCCCGTCTCTCCCTCCTCGACTGGGTAAAGTGTCAGGATGACCAACACGTATTTGTCCCAAACAGCTGTCAATAGAAGCCGCATTATTCCCGACACCGCCGGCACTACCGCGGCCATGGCAGTACACCCGACCCGGCTTCTATCACCTGTGCTAAAGGTAAAGCTGCAGGTGCTAAAGGTAAAGCTGCAGGTGCTACGTGCTCACGGCTTCCCTTCTCAACCTCCCCTTCACTACCGCGGCCAGAGCGACTAGTTTTCCTCCCGTTTCTTTCACTGATGTTTGGCAAAATGTGGGAAAAACAGCGTGTGCTTTATGAGAGACGCTGAGAAAGGCACGAGCAGCGGCGCCGCTGTCTAAGTTACACATGCGCTCACTCTCGCTCATTCTCACTTTCACTCGGCTGAAAAGACTCTAAAGGTAGATGTTCTCCCTCAGAATCAGAGTCAGCCATTACTAATACCAAAACTTCATCACAGGTGTATTTTTTATTTGTCATTTTCATGTTTATCAGCTCGCGTGTAGAGAATGAGGCTTCTATTGAGCCTTTCTGACACTCCCACTGAGACGCGTCTTTGAGGTCTTCTTCTACAATTGTTTTTAATGGCAACACAAGGGTGTCTGACATCTGGTGGAAGGGAGTGGAAGCATAATTTAGCACATAAACCGGAAGTAGCGGCTGTTTTTTCCTGTTAAGTTGCTTGTGCGACTTTGGCGCTTAAATATGACGGTATTGAAACTGATACCGTTGCTATCTTTAGATACCGTGGTATACGATATTACCATAATACCGCCCAAGCCTAGAAGCTAGGCGAATGTGGTACAGGTCAGGTATGCTTATCTGGGAATCTTGCTCAACATTTACTTCTAACAAGAAGAAATTTAAAAAGTGTTAATGTTAATGTCTTCCAAATATTGTCCAGACTAGTGTTGGTCATAAATAGGTCATGATTCCTATAGTCCTTAATAAAACACTAGTGAAAAGTGAGTTATGACTAACAGATTGCACAGTCTAACATCATGTCTCCCTGATGACCAGCCGGCTTGGAGAGCCATGGGAAAAGTGGCGGGGTACTTTCCAGGTGTGTCAACACATCAGCACACATGCCGATCCAGTATATCTTGGGGAAGTGGGCTAACTTTTTTGATAGGAGTAAAGATTTGGTCCACACAGCTGGGGTTTGTCACTCTCTTGGGAATTAGAACTGACAGTATGTCTAGGACAAATAGAAGGGAGTTAAAATTAATGTGTGGAACGATGATTCAGAGAGAAAGGCTCAACATGTGATAAGCTGCAGTTTTTGAAATGCCGAATTACACGTGTACAAGCATCTGTTTCTGATTTGTTCCATTTCTTTCATTCCCTGCTTCACACTCTCCTCCTCTTTCCTTTCTCACTTTATGTCCTCTGTGTGTTTGTGTGTGTGTGCGGGGGCAGAGTTTTGGTCGGGAATGGGCCAGAACTGGGTCTAGGGACGGGTCAGGAAATGCGTCAGTCTGGTTGCGAGTTAAGGGGAAAAGCAGGGGTAGATGGTGTGTGAGGAGGATGCTGACTCCCCTGTTACGACATCCAGCCCCAGGGTCTCAACATGAATCCATTCAACACCCCAAAGCAATGTCAAGTGCAGTAAAACATGACAAAAAACTTGAACTAGGTAGTTATATAACACACAGCAATACAAAGCAAAATGTTTCCATTGTCAAAATGGGTAAAGCATCCCAGATAAGGCATACAAACATGTGGAAATGTATCAAACGTCCGCTTGTTATTCATCCTGTCAGTGTCATGGTCTTTTTGACACAACAGTTACATTACCATTCAGGGGTTAAATGGAATAGGTTCAAAGGGCGTGGAGGAGAGCCAGAACCTGACGTCAGTGGCCCTATGCTGACTTGTAAATGAGGAAACACCTGGGGGAAATCTAGAAGGAAGTCAGAGGAGCCATCACCTCCTGTTGTCATCTCCAGCCTTTCGGTCAGCGGCACTGTCACTTAACATTCATGTGATGAATGGACATCCTCATGTAAATGACATAAGAGTAAAGAGGAGTGGACTGAGGTACATTCAAAAGCTCATGTGGAAATAGGAGTCGGCGCCATTAAAATAATGCCATTAACATTTTTTCCCCAGTAATAATTCTTGTCTTATTTTCCATAAATTTGAATTCTCTTTCACTTTTCTGGACCAACACGGTGTGGTTAGCACTCTTTCCCCACAACAAGAAGGCCATGGTTTTGATTGCCCAGGCCAGCCTCCAGCCACTATGTCCTCCCCGTGTTACCTTGTTGTCTCCAGGTACTCCAGCTTCCTCACACTGTCCAAAGACATACAGTATATGTGAATTGGTGACTCTACATTGCCCCTCGTAAATGAATTGTGAGAGTAAATAGTTAGTGTCTGTGTCTAAATGTCATCATCCAGGGTGTACCTGGCCTCAAGCCAAAAGCTGCTGGGGCTTCAATAACTGGTGACCCCTAATGGGAATAAAAAGAAGAAGATGAATGAATGAACATTGTCACTCTATTAAATATCATAATGTGGACAACTGGTGATGTAATTGAAGCAAAGTTAGCTTGTAAGCAGTACTTAAAAGCTTTCATTTTTAAAGCAGAGCAATAATTTTATTTAAGATAAACTGACTTGACTTGACTGTAGTGGCTAATATTATTCCAAATATGGTAGTTCCTTAAATGCACAACTTTCCAACGCAATGAGTGACATCACATTTTTTGTCCACTCCTTTTAGTCATTGTATAAATCACTCTTTTGATTCTGAACTACTAAGAGCTGTAGCTTACTAATGTATTTCAGTATAACATTTAACATGTGGTTCATATATAACAAAGTCACTGACTCATTTATATAAAAACTTGTTTTTACAAGTGTTATTTGTTCCCATCTCAAGGCTTTAGTCAGAATCTTTTTCTGCTGAATGCTTCACACGTCTGGTAACAGGCCAAGCTGCATGTTTAACCCGCAAAAATGCCGGGAGGACTCCCAGCTCAGTCTTTCTAGAACTGGTAATATCACGGCTGTGTGTACATGAGATATTTTCACACTGGGAATTGAGCTATTTGGCCAAAATATAAATATGTTACATTAGACCAATTTTTTTCTGTTGTGTTGTAAAAAGTACAAGGAGGCTTTATTATGTTATTGTGTGTTTCAGTAGAACATTGTCCAGAGCAGTTCTCACAGGCTGGATTCTTCTTTGTGTGCATTCTGTCTCCTAAATATCTTCATTGACATTTTTGTGTGTTGGAGTAATCTTGGACCACCCTGAGTTAATATAAACCTGCACCACCAGCTGAGAACTCTCATATTCTGACCTCTCAGGCCTGTCAGCCTATCCCCACTTTCCTCTCAGATTTTCAGCAACTTCCACTCCCGCAGAACTGTTGTGACGTCGCACACATCCTCTCGCATCCTATGTAATAATAAACACACATTCTGACTCTGTCCATTCAAAGCCGTTCCCATTCACAGGAAACTCCTTAAGACGCTGGAGTTCTGGAGCACTTCTGTAGCAAAGGGTGTAAATGCAACAGTGCATTGTTGTGCTGAAAGGATCGTTCTATGACACATTTCCTCTACATGACTGTCTTTGTTGGCCCCCACTCTGAAGTGCCATTTCCCCTTGGGCTGCGTTGGCCTAATTGTACGACCCCTATTGCTGTTGGGGGATGGAGCTGGCATTGCATTATGCATGGCCACTACGCCCAGCTGGTTTGTCATACAGCCTAATTGCAACCAATATTACAAACCCCGCCTTGTTCTGGTCCAAATGTTATGATCCTGCAAAGTCCTCACAGTTCATATGACTAGTGTTGACAAGAATTGCAAGTAGATGTTTAGCTTTTTACAAACTTTTTTATTTTTTGGAGCTTAACTAATATTTGAGAAAATATGTCTTTGTCACAAACTGTCTTTTTTTTAAATTTATTAATGTCTCTATCTTGCCTACTTTTAACTAACAATTAGCAAAAAAAATTTAAAAGTATAAAACAGCATTTACTTGGTAACAAAGATTCTGTTGTGTCTGGTTTACCAGATATTCTAGCAGCCTTTTCATGAGATAGATAAGATATCATGGGAAATTCAAGTGTCCAGCAGCATACAACACACTGCTAACTCATTTAATAAAACATACACAAATACATAAATATCACTTTTGCGTTGTATCTTTGGGAACACAGATTGCTTTAAATACATCATGGTCTGCATTTGCATTGTTGTGTTATGTAAATGGCCCTTTGTTGCATAACCTCTGTATCTACCTACTTGACCTACCTAGAACTTCAACGCCAACAATTTGTTTCATTTTACGGCGTATTAGAATGAATTCAGAGGTGTGTTACATCACAAAGGTTTATCTGCTACCTCCTTGGAACCATTCCAAAAGCGTGAATGCTGTATTTTAAATTGTTCCTCTCATGATATTGAAGAGAGAGCTGTTTGTTGGTGGAATTTCCACAGGGATTTCATTGCTGCTGACACCGAGCCAAGGTCACACAGGACTTTCCCATTCATTGTCTCTTTTCAGCGTGCATCTTCAGCTTCCAAGAGCAGTGCGGTCAACAGGAAGTTCAGGAAGAGAGCACCAGATGACTGCTCCCAAAACGCAAGGAATCCTAATGCTGATGGTTGCGCTTATATCTACATCTGTGTCTAGCTGCTTAATTCCCATCTTTGCTTTATGTCCTTCTCTTTCTTGGGCTGTCAGCCTGAGGCAACATGGACATCTGCCCTCCAGCTGCACAATTACTAATTGCCTGGCTAATTCTTAGATAAGCTTTCATTTTGGTCCCACTCCCACTGTTTAGTCCTTTAGCAGTGATTGACATGCGGGCCACACCAACAATCAAATCCCTCTTGGACGAATAGAGTAATATTTGTCCTGTTTGGATGAAACAGATGCTCCTGATTTTAACAGAGGTTCTCATTTAGGCCTGCATGATATTACAAAGACATATGCAATCGCTATGTTGAATGATGTGATAATGATATGATTTATGACATGTGGGCCTCCTTTGGCAAAGTAAAATGCAATTATATTTAAATTTATAAAATGGCTAAAATTGGAGACATTTACATTGTTTGTGCCACATATTGATCCAAGTCTCTGATCAGACAGTTACTTTATTATTTGAATGTCTGTCATTGACATGCCGTCAATACATCTGCATTATATTGTGCAGCCCTATTCTATAACATACAATAACATATTCCATCGTTATTGTTGGATGTATATGGAAAAGAAAACCCAACACGTTTGTGTGACTCAAGGGAAGCTTTCTTTTTTGTCTCATATTCTAATGCTGGCATGCAGTTTTGACATGTCTGTCATTATTCATCTTGCATTAAAGAATAATCACTTCTACCCTTAGATGTGGATGTCAGCAAAGAAGCATCTAGATGTTCCTTTAACAAATCTAGACGAGTTAAAATGGCAACAATGCTTCTTTATTGTACATTTCAAACAGATTACAAAGCACAGCTGGGCCGAGAACAAAGCAGTAAGTCTTGACCTATTTGCATATTTTGACTTGAAAGAGCCTTACATCCAGTTATTCTCTTTGTATCTCATAGATGAACTAATCATGATGTCTCTATTTGTGGAGTGTTAGTCCCATTGGATCTGGCGCTGTGAGTGAATTTGGAAAAGAGCGGGAAAAGCCTCACCAGCTGTTGCCAAGGGGTCAGCGGTGTGTCTCTGTGGCTGAGACACAAACAGGGGAGGCATGCTGTGTTTCTTTCTGTTGGCAGGCTAACCCACTTCTTGTCTGTGTTTGGTCCTTCAGTGTGATCAGTGCCCAGGACAGCTTGCTCTGTGGGGGTGAGGTCACGCTCACCAGGCCACCGGAGGGTCAAGTTTCAGCTACCACTGTCTACTGTGCATGAATGGTCCAATAGATTCAATTATGTGTCCTGTTCTTTCTTCAGGCATGTCTCTAGCAGTCTTGCCGGTTTTCTGTTTTAATAAGTATTGAAACAATCTTCTTCTTCTATGCAGAGATATATTATACAGGCTTAACAACTGCTTTTCTCCCTTTGAACTGTTGGTTGTGAACTTTTTGCCAAAGGAGGGTCTGTAAATATGCACACATGTTCTTCAAGGTCCAGAGAGACACTAACAGATAACAGTTTGGGAAAGGCAGATGTTTTAGTGCACACTGCGTTATACTCCCATTCATAATTATAGCTCTTGATTCAGGAGTGATCCATTCAGTTCAAATAACCTCAAATTTCCAGACGTGATGTCATTTTGAGGACTCTGGGTATTCCAGCTAAATCTATAACTAAATGAGTGTGAATAGTTGTCTGTCATTGTATGTCTCTAAGTGTTAGCACGGCAATAAATTGTGGATTTTTTTTAGGGTCCACCTTTTGCCCCTGGCTCTAGACTTAAGCCTCTTGCAACAGGATAAGCAGTAGAAAGTAAATGAATGAAAAATAACTAAGAAGATCTGAGTCCCTGAACAGCGTGAGACAGACAGCAGTTTTGGATTGCTTCCACATACAATATTATGTCACAGACTACCGTTACCAGTTCTCCTTACAATTTATGTGTTGTGGTATTTGGTGAATACACTGCAGCACCATACACCAACTGCCTAAAGGGAGGGGAGTGCTGGCAGAGGTGTGGTGTAGTGACACCAGACAGGCAAAAGTTCACCCAGACTGGCCATATGAGATGGAGCTCCCAAACTGCTGCTAGACTAACTATCTCCTTCACTTAAAACATACCAGGGGTGTTGATTTTGGAGCGGTCTTGTGCAGCCAGGACAGAGGAATATGTATTGTCAGCCACACTAGTCCCCCCTTTTGACTCCCTTTCCTCCTTCTTTCTTTTACCCTTCTATATTTTCCCTTATTTGTTTTAGTGCTGATAGCTTTTTTGATATTGGCCTGTTAAACAGTTTGCACATTTTTTGTTAAGGCTATGCTTCAGCTGTGCTCAACATGCACATGAAATCCAATCCCAGTTGAAGTCTTGGGAATTTCTCACAGTGGAGTCCGAGTAGCACATGGTGCATGTTTTCAAAGTGATGCTTTCAGGTTTGGTTGACTGAAACCTTGCTCAGTTCAGACAAGACGGTGGTGCTGTGGTTAGCCTCTCAGCAAGAAGGTCCAGGGTTAGACTCCCAGGTTGGACGGGACCTTTCTGGGTGGAGTTTGCATGTTCTCCCCCCTGCTCGGGTACTTCGGTTTCCCCCACCAATATCTAAAACATGTTAAGCAATGTTGGATAATAAAAAATAAAAAAAAATGGGAAAATGTTAGCCATTTTCTCGTAACTTGGCACTGCTGTGATGTCATTCCTTTGTCCTTTGAGATGGCAGTTTAGTACCCTACTACCCTTTGCATGCAACAAATGAACAGTCCACAGAGCCTGCAGCACATCTTGCTTTTGGCACCAGCATCCATTTGTGTGATTTATGGGTCCTTCCATTGTTGAGAGAGGTCATGCATACTGTATGTCTTTCTGCCAAAACAGATCTGGTTTCTTTTTGGGCTCTTCAGTGAAGACAAACTGTGTCAGGTGGCAGTGAGGCCAGTTACTGTCAGTAAGTGTTGAGCCCCTGCAGAAGTGTATGTCACAATGTTGGTAGATTTACGTTTTTGTCCCATTGTGCATGATTCAATTATTTTTGACAAAAGGCATGCATAATAGCAATCTAATAATTCTAGTAATTTTAACAAAATTATGAAATCAGATTTAATGAAAAGAGTTGATGTTAGCTGCCATGTTGCACACTGTGTAAAAGCTAATGCTGCTGCTGTCATCCAGAGCAGCTTTGGAAATTACTCTGCAGACGCTAAAAGACGCTATGACTAATAATCACCAGAGAAAGGCAGAATTATTACCTCTGTAATGTCTTGGTAATAGGGGGGCTCATTTGGTAGTGTATACCATTTAAGGCAGGAGACCCAAACACGATTCCCACTTGGGTCATTTGCCCATCGCACTCCTCTCTCACTAAGATAAAAAATACATTTTTATTATAATTTTTAGGTCAGATTGAAAAATCTAATAAAAAAATCTTAAATATCTAAAAAAAATATATAGATATTTTGTACTTGTATTACCCAACCCTAATTTCTAGACGTCAGACTCTTATTTAATAATTGTATGACTATGTATGAACTTTCAGGAACCCATTTAAATTTACACTTAAACGTATTGCAGACATTGAGTCTGATAATAAATACCTCCCCATGATTCTAATAAACAAAATGACAAACACCATGTTTGCTCTCTTTGGCACTCATTAGCTAGCATACACTTCTTTGGACAGTTATATTCATTTATTTTTTATTTTATTTATGTGAATTTATTTATTTATTATTTCTTCAGAATTGTCACATTGAGTATTTAAATGTTCAAAGGGTCCTGTCCTCTCCTGAACTCAACGGTCTCTGTGCAGCCAGCCAAACACATCAGCCAAACGGGGCCCCTGTGAGGAAGTACTACGGTGGGAGTGTTGGTGGTCTTCGTATTGAATTCACTGAATGAGTGGGTGGGCCGAGTAGGGTCATCTGTCTGCAAGGGTGGATGCGTGTTGCCACAGAAACAGGGCTTGGTAAATGGTTGCCACTCAGCTGCTCCATGGTTTAGGAGTACACAGAGTAAAATCAAACATGCATTCACCGATGGCTTGATGCTCAAGTGCAGTGTAATCGAGGCAAAAATGAGTAATTATTCCCGCAGTAGACGTGCCATTTCTACATAAGTGTAGACATGTGCTGAATAGTTTTTTTGGTTAATACGGCCACAGCAGAAGACTTTGCTTTTGTCTGGAGCAGAAATGTGAGCGTGTTTATAGTGATTATAGCTCAGCTTGTCTCTCTCTGAACATAAAGCAGGCGCGCTTGAGTACAAGGAACACATCTAAGCTTTCAAGTGGAAATAAAAACCTAGGCTTATGAAACAATAGCCAGGGAACACATGTTGGAAGTGATTTTACTGCAGACATTTGAACCCCTAAGCACCTCATGGATATTAGGAATAGCTTTCAACAGATTATGAGGCAATATAATTTGTAAATTCTTCACATGATTATACAAAGTGGAAACCAACTGCACAAGTACATGTGCCTATGGGTTTATTTACATTCTGTGCAGAAGGAAGATATTTTTAACTCGTAAAAATCCACTATGTTAGTCTGTTAAGTGCTTGTCATTGCAAAGTCAGGAGTGCCTCCTTCACCCTGCATTAGTTCGTAGTGATGTGGAAGAGAAAGAGGAGGGGTTGGACCTAGTGGGGGTATTGGGAGCCCAGCAGCTAAGAATAACCCTGTTGTACTGAAGGGAATATGCTTTGGGGGATCCCACCACATCAGCCATTCAGCCTTGTAGTCCTTCCACAGTTAGGACACTAAAGCAATCAGTAGTCAACAACAACAAAATCCTGCCATCTCTCCAGACAGGAAGTGGCCACATCACAATGAGACCTTCAGATGGTACCCTCCTTCACCCCTCCTCCTGTCCCTCTTGGGTCTCCCGTCACATACACTCTCATGCTTGTGTAGTTAGAAGAAGGCAACCTTGATAGCAAAGCTAACAACAGGAAATTAGATGAAGGTAATCTGCTCTACAGCTGTTCTGGTTTGTATGCAGGCACATCTCTCATTGGATAGTCTGCTCTCCCCAGTGGGATACTGTGTGTCTGTTTAACCGGTGTGTCCCAGCTGGCATACACTTGGGGGTTTGCTTGGGGAACTGTGGTGTTTTTTAGGGGTCACTACCTGGACCTTGTGTTGGCTCTTTTCTTGCACCACCACCTGCTTGTTTCTCATCCCAGCCACCGGTCCTTGAAACAACCCCAAAAAGACCACTCTCTGGGGCTTTCAAGCTCAGCTGCATCAATGCTTACATCAGTGGGAAGGAGAAACTACACTGAGGTAGCACTGAGTTAGCAGAGGCTAGCCTGTGTAGAGAACAAAAAATAAGTCAGTAGTTTTTATATCTGTAGATTATTGCTCTAACTTTGAGGAAAAATAACTGAACAATTGCCTGGTATGTGACAGTGTGCATGTCGGCTCGCTGCATGCATGGATGCATTATTAGATCTGGATAGGGGACTGCCCCCTTTTCCTGAAGCAAATTTAATTAGTGCGCACTTGTGGTATTGCAGCAAAAAAAAACATCTATGGCGAGTCGACTTTACAAGTATAAAAATCATGTTTAGTTTACAGCTTGGTACAAAAGATGGCTCTGGTCTCTAGAGCTAAGTTTTTACTACGTGACAACCCTGGGGGGTGTCGGGTGAACAACACATGAATGCATGTGCGAGTGCCGTAGTGCACCTTCTCTTTGGGCCACATAAGGAGGGAGTAATGCAGTAGTAAAAAAACTTTTTTTGGCTTCCTGCGCCAATGAGCAGCTTCCATAAAAATAATGGGTGGCCAGAATTTGATGAATTTGATTTGTAAATGTTAACTTTTTTTTACTCTAACTATCAAGTTCTAATAATACATCCATAACTCCATTTCTTTATTTTTCTATGTTGTAACAGTGGTTGTAACTGTATTTTCCATCTATATCTAAGCAGGTTATTTAGAATGTGTTTCAGTGGTTTATTGACTTACTAGCCATTAGCATGACTTATTAACCCAAGCTTACTTTTTTTCAAATTGAATAAGATAACTTCTTGCTCTATATACTTAACATAACAATCAAAATTCTTATTACTAGCAGTGGTGTGCAAGCAAATCACATTACTCTTTCATCTTTATTACTACATTATTTCTACATTGGTGGTCAAAGCTTTGTGAGAAAAAAGTGACGTGAAGTAGCTTTTGACTCAAGGTTTTGACTTAAGGAGAAACAGAGTGTTGTGCAGCTTTGAGCAAATAAACATCACCTCAGTCATTCTTCTGGACGCCCAATCAGCATGTCACCAGCCAGAAAACTTTAGCTTTCTCAGCACAATCTTACTGTTTATTATGTTTTTACGCTGTGCTGCCTAACAACACTTTTCCTCACCGGATAAATGATTCCAGACTAATCCTGAGCGCTAACTTCAATCTGCCCAGACATGTTCTAAACTTGTGATGAAGAACAACCAGGCTCAGGTTTGTTTGACTATATCAGGGATGTCTATGTACGAGCCACTACATAAACCTCAAGCAGATTTACTGCCATCGTTAGTGGATGAGTTTTTAACGATCCTGTAATGGTCATCTCCTGTCACAGTAGCTGTGTTGTGATTCAGGTTAATTATCTACTTAGCTTCCCTGCTCCCTGTGGCGTAAATAGGAGTCTGTTCACAAGCATGTCAAGGACCTCTGCGGCCCACTTTGGAGAGCGTTGCCGTGACTACAGGCCCGGGGCTCCGTGTGCATCCATTAAAAGGGCCATGTGCAGTCAGATGGGCGGCAAGGGTTGGAAGGGGGGGTTCACTGGGAACAGCTGTACTGTGACCAGTGTCCGTGCACATCTGGAGCAGCTATAGCCACTTCACTGACTCACTGTTTAGGTATGTGTCCATGTTCTTTTGTAAAGCTCCATAGGTTGGGTATAAAGCAATTTTGAACGGTGGTATCAATTAGGTTTTGAGGAGTTAGCCTTATCCAATGCAGGCTGACTCCATATATAGACTATATATTAATTTGGACGGAGTTGCAGCATCATTTAAAAAGTGAATGACTTTAGTTTGCCTTAAAAGGAAAAAAAATAAACATATGATGCAAATCAAGAGAAATCTGTCAGTTTTCAGATCTAACTTTTTACTGTCTGATTCATGTGACCCTTTTTATGGAATCAAGCTAGACTAAACAAACAGTACAACAACACTGCGTCATAGCAGTTTAGTGCTCTGCCCTTCTCCAATGTCAATTATGTTTTTGTTTCAAAATTCCCCACTCAGCCATGAGGAATAGCATAAGACTAACAAAACATCAAATAAGGTTTAGCCCAATCATATACACACTCTGAGCAAAGTTGCCTTGTATTTCATCAATGTATAATTGTCACCAGCTAGACCCTGATGGCCTGTGATCACTTTGGTCTAGTCCCAAGTCTGCTGACGTTACTTGTGGTATTTGGTATTATTCATCGTACCACACAAATGCTATGTGTCACATTTGTTTGGAGCCAATTGAACTGTGCCAAAATCCATTATTGCTGAAATTGCCGAAATGCTGAAAGTGTAAGCTTTAGGTTTAAAAAAATATATATATATATAATATATTTACACAGTCCATAGTAATTTTTATTCTCATATGGCACCACAACATTCCTATGTGCTATATGTTTCTGCATAAATGGGTCATTTCTTAATTGAACCGTGCCACTTTGGATAACGAGCGAATGAAAGCATTTGTGGGCTGCTGCTGCTGAAAGGCTCGATGAGATGAGCCTCCTCAAAAGCAAGCACCCACTAAGCTCGGCATTATCACATTAAAAGGGCAGTTTTCAAAAAATGACATCAGCAATGAAAACAGCTTTGCTCACTGTAAGATTATCCGTGGGTGTGGCGCGGCCGGCTCAGCCCTGTCCGGTAGTGGATCAGCGGAGGTTACCAAAACACACGTGCACATGTGGAATAATATGGTATTGATTATTTGGCTTATGCATGTTTCCACTCGACCTGAGATTTGGGCAACATATTTGTCCTTAGTCTGTCCATAGTTCCAGATTAAAGGAGGCTGGCGAGTGTGGGGGTGGAAGAGGAGCGCACGTGCCATCCTCCATCCCCTAAGCGAGCTACAGCCTGGGCCAAGGAGGCTAATCCACCCAAGGCAAGGGAAAAAAGATGGATACATTTTTTATAACCCGCCAGCTACAGCTCATATATGCCACAAACACTTGTCATCACAAAGCTGCTGTATGCATAGCTCTGTGATTCCCAACATCATCCCCTTGATATCAAATGGAAAACAAGCCGTACATGTGCGTTTCAGGGGCAAACGGAGAGAAGGCTGGCTTTGTGAGATCATATTCAGTGAAACCATGAGGTCCCATTGTGCAACAGGAGGAAGTGAACAATCCGACGCAATACAAAAATGTGTTGTTGCTTACAACCTGCTTGCACTATAGTACATTTTGGGGAGTGGTGTTTTTGGGAGTGACGTTATCCAGCTGCGGGCCTCTGGGTGTAAATCCTATTCTCCCAGCTTTTGGGTGTGGTATTACTGCTAACAGTTGACATGGGTACGACAGACAGACATGATAACACCCTCACCGCGGAGAGACCCTGTCTGTCACTTTGTTTTGACAGACATGAACTGCTTCTATGGCGGCGTCTCACTCACTTAGCGTCTCTACAACAGCAAAGCAAAACTGTTGCCAACAGGTCATGGTTTGGCTCAGCAATATAGTCCATGTGTTACCCATTAGTTTGCATAATCTGATCATGCTTTGTGAGACAAGGGATAGAAATATCACTGTCATGTGCATTAACATTTCATGTGCATTTCTTTTTTTCAGGGCTAACATTGATGAAGTAGAGACAGAAGTTGTGGAGATTGAGGCAAAGCTTGATAAGGTAATATACAAAACATCTTAAGCCAAGCCATTCTGTGTTGTCTGTGTACATTTAACAAGTCAACACTACACAGCACAGTAAAGTGATGCACACTACTTTTGACAATCTGTTCTGTTCTTTACTGCACTTCTTACTCATAAATTCAAATAATACACACTAGGTCAATCTGTCAGTGTATACAGCAGTTTAATATAACTTAATTTTTTGTATTGAGCTTGCACATCTGTTAATTTACATTGCAGGCAAACCTTATATCCAAGAAAGACTAAACACATTATTTTACACAACAATGGCACAAGCACGGAAAGTTAATTATGCTTTTTTTAGTCCAAAAACAAAAGTAGCTAATATTCATATATTAAAAATAAAATTAAACTACGTATATACGAGGGACAAAATTTTAATGGTATTGTTTTGCGCTTCACTCCCCTCCACTGTTTCCGTTTTCTCTATCACGTTGTCCACTCTCTCCCCAACCCTGTGTCATCTGCCCTCGTCAGACTAGACCTCAGACAAGATCTGACTCCTTTTAGGGTCATACTAAGTCTCTCCATTATACAGTAGGTATATACAGTATTGTACCATTTTTCATTTGACCTAGTAGGTCTGGCTGAAGCCATTTTCTTGTCAGAGCTTTTCTGGCTGACGCTAACAATCTTAAACAGGTACTCTTATGAGTTAAAAGTGAAATTTGTGGTTTCCAGACCTAGGTACATGAGTAAGAAATCAAAGGGATATTAGTCTGGAAAATAATATAGTAGCTTATGAATATAATCTTTGTATACTGTATTAGTATACAGCAGCATAGTGGGAGTCCATCACTTGCCTGAAACATCAGTATGGATCTATTAATCTAACACTAAATATATACAAGTTTAAGATAAACCTTAAAGTCTGTATATGCATGTAACACAAATTATACAAGAGTTTTTGAAGCACAAAAAACAGTATTTATGTTTTTGCTGTGTGTCACTATTATCCAAGTGATAGCTGATAGCTTCCATCAACGGGATGTTTTTCATTTAGGGTGCAGTTTTCACGACAACACAGTGGGTTACTGGATAAAACAAAAACATTGCCATATTTAAAAGTGTGGTTTTGTTTAGTGAGAACATGGCCAAAATGCAACAGAATATTTTTCCTTTCAGTGAAATCAAACTGCCTCTATATTGCCCTTGACAGACAACGCAAATGTAAATAATCTGCGCTGTCAGGCCTAAGTCAGCTGGCATATACTCTAGGTCATGCAGTTTGCAACTGTTTGAAAAAGTTTAAAAGGCTAAGAATAGGTTTCGTATAACACATCCTTTAGTATTGGAATGATAAAACTCGGTTGAAGTCAATACACAACACCCACACCCATTGGGAAGAATGAATTGAGACCAATCCAATTTTTCTATGTCGTACCAAATCAATATTAAATCATCCTTAGGCATTTTTATATAGTAAGGTCAAGGCCTTGCAGCATTAGAGACCAAAATCCAACAAATCCCCCCTTGACATGACTTGGCGATAGAAGGGAGGAAAAACTGAGACTGAACCAGTTTTGAGGGGAGTGCCATCTGCCACACTGGTATATTGGTGAAGAGAAAAAAATAAAGAATAACATTAGGAAAACCAATGGGGTCAGAAATATTACAAGTGCCATTTTCTATGACTCTAATTCTTATTGCTAGACATGGTAAGCACAGCTTGGCCTTTCTGCTCAGCTGTTCACTTCCAGCATTACTTAGCAGTAATCCAACATTGCACATAATGTCAGCTTCCATATTGGCAGCCTGCACTCTGCATAATGACCGCCGTAATAATGTGGCCGTTGAAACAGTTCAGCTGAGGTTTGCTGAAACGTGACGTGGCGGCAGTAGGAGAAAGAGCGGATGACTACACAGACATTAGAAGGCATCGTAGTGGCTTTCAAAGCACACATTCTAGCGCTAATGAGACAGCCAGATGCAACGACTGTAATGCTCGTGTCACATGTCCATCTGTTGCTTTTAACATTGAATCACAGTGCATGTCAACGAGAGGCCAGGATTAGGCAGGATGTTGGCTTTTGCAGCCTTTGGAGTTGGAACCCATTTCAGTTTTTATACCATAATACAGGTTTTAATTTTAAATGTTAAAATAGAGTATTGCAAGAGAAAATAGTGCTTTGTCTTCTCTTCAGGTTGGCACACAAAAAAAGAATTAACACAATTCCCAAAACATTGCAATCTGATTGATATTAAACATACTGTAGTCCCCACGGGAAAGATCCATTACGTCCCGTTTCTTTGTATCCCTTACATAGTCTTTTTATTTATGAAGTAAGTAGATTTCATTCTTTAAAGCTACCCCATCATCCTAACAATTAACACACAAATTCCCCCCTTTTGTGTATTAATGGCGAAGTTGGGTAGAGTAGCCAAAAATTACACTCAAGTAAGAGTAGTGTTACTTCAAAATAATTTTACTCAAGTAGAAGTAAAAAGTAGTTATCCAAAACCATACTCAAAAGTAAAAAAGTATTTGGTTAAAAGTCTACTTAAGTACTGAGTAACTGTTTGATAGTAATGTCTGATTTTTTTTTTTTAATGATTTAATTAGACAAAAATATAAAATAATGTGCAAATTCTGGTATTTCCAAATAATAAAATAAAAAATTAGTAAAAATAAAGAAAATCTTTACAAAATAACAAATTTAAGGAACAAGAAACACAAATTTCCAAATGTAACTTTTTCACAACATAGAGCTTTTGAAACAATCCCTACAGAAAGTTTCTGTGTTTGAACAGTACAGCTGTTTGCTCCGTGTTTGAGCCAAACATGCTTTGTTTATAAGGCCAGTGCTGTTCATCCTCTTCATTTTTAACACTGGAGACAGTAGCCTCTGACATTTTTCATGTTTTCTTCCTGCTCCGTGTGAAGAGTTTATAGTTTGTGTTGGTCATGTGACTGCAGGGCTACGTCTGATTGGTGAAACACAGTCATGTGGTAGATCCTCTGGCGGCATCTCTTTGGCTAAAATAAAGCATAGAATGTGAAAATTTTATTTCATTTACATATTTACGTATGTATTTCAGTACATATAATCCCTCTACAGTCTAATATGGAGAATTAAAGTCAACATTGACGTTACCTTTATTCTGTCTCTACAGCTGGTGAAGCTATGCAGTGGGATGATAGAAGCGGGGAAGGCCTATGTCAGCGCCAACAAGCTCTTCGTCAGCGGCATCCGAGATCTTTCTCAGCAATGCAAGAAGGATGAGATTATCTCGGTGAGGTTCTGATGACTCAATTGTGCAATTAATGAGATTTTTACCACTTTCATTAAATGTGGTTTCTTTTCATAAGTGCCATTTGTCAGTGCCTTAAAAACAGAATAATTGTGATTACTAATGGATTAGTCATTCTGGATCAGCCAGGTCTGGAAACTTGGTCTGGCAACTCTCTAGCGTCTGGAATAGTTTTATTACTATTAAAAGTCTGTTTGACTGGACTCTGACTAATTTTTGAATGTTTTATTTGAATTTTGTCCTTATGTTTCCATTGTTTAAAACTGAATCAGTCCCATAATTATAGCTCCATTTCCCTTACACAGTTTAACAAATAGTCTAGGAGAGTACAAAAGTAGATCTCCGTGCCATTATTGTCCTAACTGTAAAGAATACAAATACAATACAACAATTATCTAGTTAGACTCTCTAGTCAAGTCTTTTAGCTTTAACTATTGTGGCTTGTTTACTTGTAGGAGTGTCTGGAGAAGTGCGGGGAAAGCCTCCAAGAAATCATCAACTACCACATGGTAAGTCACATGCTCCCCAGACTGTCCTCATTTGCTCCTGTCGGTTGAGTCTGCAGAGGCCTCTGTAATGATATCATCCCATCATAAACATTGACATTTACAGGCTTTGGGGATCTCACTTGTGTCCTATTTGACCATTTAGTACAATACTACTACTACTGGACCGGGGCAAAATGTTTATGATGGATTCTGAATGGAATGAATCTTCACGTCATTAGATTTGTCTTTGTCTGCCTGTGCTTTTATGGTGTGTCCATTTATCACAGCTCCATAAAGCTGCCCTCCAGTGAATGTGTGAATGTAAAACCACTTAGGAATGGCCAAGAGGAGTATGTGTGTATTAGCAATTGTTGACATTGACCAATGATGGCATCCCCAACTAGAGACCTCAAAACATGAGAGCAGGTGATTGGCCAAGTGATTCCAGTATGCGCTAAATATTCTCATCTATTAAAATAATTTATTATCAATAATAATAAGAAAGTTTAGATGATGTATTAAGGTCTTATTTTTCCCTGATGACTCCATTTCTCAAATATGGAAAAAGTGAATCTGTCTTACTTTTTTTATCCTTATCCTTATCCTCAGTATTATACAGCATTACTGTTGAACCTTGCCCCTCCCTGCCTTTAGGGCAATAACCCCTTGACCTCTACTCTGACCTTCTGCTGCCCTTTGAAGTCCATTAGCCTGGACCCTTTGTGTGCATGCTGTAAATCACAGTACTGCATGTGTGTGCGATTACATTCCTTTCTGAAGCCAAGACAAAGACACACGGGCCACTTTTCAACCTAGTCTGTAGGGTTAATGGAGCCAATTGTGGATTAGCTTTATCAGCTGGACTCTATTGGGTCACCCTGTTTAACCTTGACCTGTTACAGTTGGTTGGCTGCTGGATTACATATGGCTGGTGTGTGGGCATTTGTGTGACTGTTAATAATTATGGCCTGGTGGTGTGTCAATAGAATGCATTAGTTAAAATATAAGTCCTCTACAGTATTGTGTGTTAATGGCTATTAGCTTGTACCATGGGGTTATACATACGTATACTGTATTTATCTTAGTGTTAAAATAGTCTTGTCTCTTTTGTGTGCAGTTTTTGATGGTGTAAGTAGTTGGGCCTACAAACTAGTTGTATATAATGTTGTTCAATGAACAATAGAAACAGTGGACTATGGGATTAGACAATGCACTTTGGTGCTGAAAACTATTCCCTGTTCTTATTGTACATTTTATTGTATTATTGCGTAAATTCCTTCTTTCCTTTCCAGTTTTATTGTTTGCCAGCATTCTCTGTTAGTCTCATTTACTTTGCCCTTCTTTCGAAATCAAAGAAGAGCATGGCTTGTATTAGGATCAGATGGTCTCGCCAATGAAAGCTCAGCTGGGTTTCAACCTCCTGTTTCCTTTTTTTGGCACACACCACAATTTGGACCAAGAGTCTGCCTGGACATTAATACAATTTTCTCTCGAAGGCTTTATTTGTTGTCTTGATTTAAAAGTAGAACAGTGAGTACAACAAAACGTATAAATCATATTGAGAATCAGCTTTTCAAGTATTGTTCAAGTGTTATTCATTTAGCGCTTTCTTTCACTCAGACACAGGGCTCCTGAAGCGGAGGGACTCCTGCAGTGCGCCGATGAATAAGAAATGATTGTTATATTTGCTGCTTGCGACGTGTGTCCCTCTCTGTGCATAGTTTTCAGTGCAGCTGCCTCTGTGCCGGTTCTGTATGCAGCAGACGCACCAGAATACTAAAAGGCACCATCCAAATGGGACCGCTTTGTGCCAACTGCCCTTGTTCCTTGTGCCGCATCACCTACAGCACATACAGTATGTCGGAGCACATACATAGCCTTGGACAAGGGCCTCTCTACTGATAGCTCAAGACATTTCCCAGTTAAATACCACACAATAGAATAAACAGGCTCTGTGTGCTCAAACATTCAGCCAAGTCTATCTCCTTTTACTTAATTCCCAAGACTGCAGCTCTTTTCGCATCCAAATATTTCGCAATCAGCTCGGGTCAGGAACATAGTGAAGAAGGCCAACATTTATACAGCCTGCGTTTAATTCTAGCATGAAACCATATGAATATGTGATGGATTATTAACTGGCTGTTTGACTCTCTGAGCATCAATTAGAAATAAGAAGAGACTGACAAAGGGGATGTACAGAGGGTGCTGGTATAAGGTTTTATGCATTAAAAAGTCTGTTCAGATAAAGGATCATATTGGGACCCTGATTATGTAGCTCACAAGAAGTGAACTGGGGCTTTTTTTTAATTGCACCAGCTGAATCCAGCCATTTTGGATGCAGATATTTTTGTGCTCGGATAGAGTAGAATAAAATGCATGCACAGTCGGTTGTGCAGACTGTGTGAGTTCACTCCCATGTGGGATGCCAGAGCCAGTGTCTCTTGGTTTAAATTTGGAAACTGGAAAACAAAACATAACACAGTAGGAAGCTAGCAGCTCTGACTGTTTTCATTCTTTATCATTCCTCACAGACACTATTGTTTCCCACAGTAAAAATATATATCTAAGTCCCTTCAAAGGCAGCTGACCGTAAATGATACTTCACTCTGGAAGACGAGGGTATGATCAGCTAGGATTCTTGGATGAACACTTTTTCTTTCATCTAGTGTCTGAAACATAATGTCCATGTTAGGAGCTTATATTAGCACATGAAGCAGATGAACCACCGCTTTAGCCCTGGCTGTTGGTACAGTAGTCCATTGTGATGGTGTGTCTTTGCCTCATTCTTTAACCCTGATATCAAGACATGGACGGTGATTGTGCAAGATATTCCTTACTTACTTCCTATGTGTTCAACAAGGTGTCTTTGTTTGACTGCATTCCATTCCCAGCACTGTAGATGTCAGACAGGACAGCTCAATGTGGGGTGGATTATCACTGATGACAAGTTTAAACCAAATGTCTTTGTCTTAACAATCTTTCATCAAAGCATGAAAGATTAAAAGATTCAAGCATGAAAGATTCATCAACTCCAGACTTTTGGTGTCCAATTTCTGTTGTCTATCAATCCATTTGCTGACTGAACTAATGTACTTTGCCTAACAAAGCAGCACAACACAGAACTCCCAACTGAACTGAACACTCAAGCTTTCGATGAAACATAGAGTTCTTTCTAGTTATAGTTATAGTACTTAAAATGTTTTTGTATTATCCCTGTGGGGAAAATTAATTGTTGGCGGCTGCCACCAGGGGGCACCCAGGTATCCCAATAAATGGCATAGATTTTATGTATGTTTACTTCAAGCTTCCATTTACCCATTCGCTCACACATTTATACATTCATACTGAAGGCAAGGTGGGTTAAGTGTCTTGCCCAAGGACACAACGACAATATGAACTGAGGAGAGACTATACAGTAGCATGTTTTTTGAGGTTTGATGTTTTTGAGGACTTGGCCCGGGAGTCGAACTCTGGACCGTCCTGCTGTGCTACCGTGCTGTTCTTATGGCCTTTGTAAAAAGTAAATAAAAAATAATTATATATATTTAACCTGTATATTTAATCAGTAATAGCCCACAGAATATTTAAATGCATCTTTTGACTTATTGTATAGGTCCTCTTTGCATAAAAATGTTTATCACATTCACCTCCTACCCAAATCACAGTGGCAATGTGCCACAAAGCAGCTCTGGAATGCTCCAGTCTGCTTGAACACCACACTTAGGAAACTTTGTCAGCAGTATTTTTACACTCCACACACAGCCAAACAAAAAAACAACATGGAGGTGCATAAGCTTTGGTTTGCACAGAGCCGCCGCCTGTCCAGATACACTCCTATGTTTTCTGCTGTCCTGCTGCATTTGTTTTCGGTGGCCATGTGTCGGCAGCAGCCTACGATAAGTCCTTTTTCACTTGTACTTGTTAAGGAGCATAAGAAAATGTATTGACCACATGTGTTCTATTGGAACACGTTGCTTTCTCATTGCTTTTTGTCAAACCCGGGGACTTGCAGTTAGCAGTGTGGCCTTGGAGAGGGCTGCTCCACAAGAAGCCACTCATAGACTTTATTTAATTGACTCACAAAGAGTTTGTGCGATGGAATCTCTTTGTTCGTTAATTGCATCCAGTCCAAGGTTTTGAGGAGCAGTAAACATGACAGAAAAGCTGCTTTGTGCTGCGTGTGGTTCCACATTCACACTTTGGATGTGTTTTTAGACCTATTTGGTTTATAGAGCAATAAAAAGCAGGTTGAATGTCGCACCGAAACAAACAAGTGTGTTAGCAGCAGTTGACAAGAATCAATGAAACTCACCACTTCCATCTCAGGCTAAGGCAGATTCTGGTCAAATAAAGTGCTTCATTGTGGCTTCATTTTAACAACAGCTGTGACGTATCTAACCCCAGTCACTTGGGCTTGGCTTGCATTTTGGACAGCTACAGTCTGCAGTGTCATTTTGTACCAAAATGCTTATCACCTCTCCTTTTCCTCCTCCCCCTTCTTCTTCCCGCTCTGCCCAAGTGACCTATTTCGGAGCAGCAGTGAGAGGATGTGCTCAGAAAGTCAAAAAGAGAGGAGGGGTTCTTGAATATGAAAACTGCAAGCAGTGTGCGATTGCAGTTGAGCGCATGTGTCTAAATCTTTGTAGCATCCTTTCATTGGAAACTAGTTTCAAAGAGCTTCATTTTTTTCATCACTAAAATGTGTGTCAAAACACTGTGCTTTACTGCCCTCTGTTGGTTAAAAGCTACATTAATGAAGAGCACAATATCACATTTATACATTTTGAGAAGACATTCATCTACTGTGAATCGTTTTCTTCACGTTGATGCAGATTTAAAGACAGAAAAGGACACTTTTACAAAAAAGTGAAGCCTAATTTTACGTTGGAGTTAACGCAAAGCTCTAAAACTACAAATGATCTATCAATTAATGGCAATGAATACCAGTTATATTGCAGTTGTTCCTAATATTGTGCTGCTAACACTACACAAGCAATACATACTGTTTTGTGTAAAACACTGGCCATAAATTGTAGCATTTAAGGAAATTACTCTAAAGCTATGACATAGTGTTGCTTTAATCAAATGTTGCTGTTCATTTTAGCTCAACATATTTCGGCTTTGATGAATCAATAAAAAACCAAGAGCAGTTAGTATTTACAATCTCTGGTAACAACATAATTGCATGCATTCTTGCAATAGGAAGAAAAATATTCCAAACATTAGAGCAGATTTTGTATTATTATTATTTCTGTGGTTTGGTTTGACAAAGCGATGACTGACAAATACATCATATTTTCACATTTTGAGGAACGCTACCCAATAAAGAACATGGGATGTGGTGAGCCATGTGCACAGGGTCAATAAAAAAAAAAAAAAACGTACATGTTGCTTTATTGTCCAAGCTAATAATGTCTTATTTTCTTGTCTCCATCTATTTCAGATTCTGTTTGATCAAGCCCAACGCTCCATAAAGCAGCAGTTGCACAACTTTATAAAAGAGTGAGTATCGTTGCCAGTTGTGAGCAAGGCAATCCAGTTTAAACTTTAGGTGCATGAAATATTGAGTGCAGGTGGGAGAAAGCTTACAACCTGTAAATGGAAGACGTGCCCTTTTTACCTCAACAAACCTTTTTGGTGCTTTGAAATATTTAAGAAAGTGCAACCTTTTGGCACCCATCGGAGGAGATTGGTTTGGTTTAGGTTTAATAGTTTTAGGTTTCATAAATAGTTTATTTTGTGACAGGGACCATGTACAAGTACATTAATTATAAAAGAAAATATGCCCCGCACCAGACTGTTGCTCCCCGAGCTAATTTCGATCTACAATCCCTCAGACATACATTATACATACTACTAATAACAGTACACATCAATAACAATAGCCACTAAAATATAGAGTTAAATTATCAATTCATCAATATATGTAAATAATAGCCACTAAAAATACACAAAAAGCAAATCATAAATAGTGATTCTTACTAAGAAGAATTCTTACATTAACATCATTTGCCATTAAAAGATATACACAATAAAATAATTCATCCAGAGTCTAACAATCTAAGCCCATAGTCCAGCTCTACAGTAACAACAAACAATGACATTAAAGTATTTCTTACAATAATCAGTTTGAGAACCTAATGGGTTTGATGGTAACCAGGTTTTTTCCTCTTTTGAGAAAGTTTTAAGATCTGGTGAGGTCTTAATGTGTGACCTCTGCTGACCTATAGTAGCCTAGAAGTTGAGAATCTAAAGTCGAACAGAGCTCTTTGTGGTTTTGTTTTTCAGTGATGTGCGGAAGTTCAAGGAGACTAAGAAGCATTTTGATCGGGTCCGAGAGGATATGGAGATTGCCCAAGTGAAAAACGCTCAGGCTCCGAGGAACAAGCCTCACGAAGTGGAGGAAGCCACCAGCGCACTTAGCATCACTCGCAGATGCTTTCGACACCTCGCTTTGGATTACGTTTTACAGGTCAGAAAATTTCCCTAACGTTCATCCCACCTTCAATATTTAAATCCTGTATATTCTTTACAAAAATATAAACATTTAGACAGAAATGGAGAATGGCCCTGATGTTACTGCATAGCCTGAACTCATGTCACTGTCTATTGTTTTAGCTTTTTGACAATCCCCGCCGTCTTCACATGCATCTTGGGTTTATTTAGCCCACAAGTCATAACCTCTTACCCATAAATGCCCATGGGTTCAGAGACACTGATTCGGCGTGATGCCTTGCAACGTCCGTGCCCTCTTTCCATTTTGTCTCTCTCCACTGGCAGCCTTCTCTCACACATCATTTTTAAACTTAATTGAAAGTGTCTCCAGGCAGAAAAGGTCAAAGCTTGTTGGGCAATGCGCTGTGATGCAGAGGCGACCTCTTAAATGTAGCACAAAATGTCATTTAAGTTTGCGTCAGTTTGGATATACAGTGCAAAGTATGAAATTCCATTGAGATAATGTTTCCTGCGTGAAGAATAAAGAAGACCTGGGCTTGTCTCTTTCTTTTCATTCATAGATGTCTAATAGTGGAAAGAAAGTCCTCCCGTTGTTGCACTGCACTTCTAAACTCTAGAGCACATGTAACAGGACAAATTGTGGCTTATATTTGTCCATCTGCATTTCAATCAAGCCACACTGTGCATCTTGAGTCCACTAGAGGGACTCTACTGTTGCAGTATGCTTTAGTGCAGCGTTTCCAGTTTTTTCAGGGGACTTCTGTCCCAATTTTCACATTGTGGTGATGGTAGTCTTTTTTAATTATTGTTTTTTAAATTTTTGCAAAATTTCTATTATTTAATTATTTCTTTGTTTTTTTTAATGGCATTTTGAGTATTTCCATCATTGTTTTTTTCTGTATTATTGAAATTGCTAAGTAATAATTTTGGGGAACCTAATCTGTTTTAACCCTTTACCGTGTTTCCCTACAGATTAATGTCCTTCAAGCAAAGAAGAAATTTGAGATCCTAGATGCTGTAAGTCTTGATACTCTTTCTTTTATAACTTCTTTTTTAATAAATTTAATTTATTTAAAAAAATCTTTATCCTTAAAGGGAAATTCTTATATATTTGATAATAGAGCTGCACAGTTGAATTTCTACTGGAACATAATGGTGATATATATTTGGTATGCAACTAATTCTTGACACTGCTTTTCTGTCTAGATGCTATCATTCATGAATGCCCAGTACTCACTTTTCCAACAAGGCTACAACCTGCTTGATGAGATTGACCCTTATATGAAGAAACTGGCTGCTGAGGTGAGTACCTTTCATCACTGTGGCCGGCAGATAATAAAAGTTCTATAGTATGTTACATAAAGGTCTGTGGACAAACTCACAATTGATTGAACGGCTGCAGGGCAATCAATGCTACATTACCAAACACTGACCCAAATATAGGTTGTTGGTTCTAGTTTTACGGGAGTAACATGTCACAGTCGGGTGCTTTGAACTGCATACAGCTTCAGTGCTCAATATGTATGATGCTAAAATAAATGTATGTAAACAGTCAGTCAGCTTTGTTTTTGTGAACTGCTTTCTAGCTGGATCAGCTGGTGATTGATTCGGCCATGGAGAAGAGAGAAATGGAGCATAAACACGCAACTATTCAGCAGAGGGTGAGTGTCTTGGATTAGATGGAAATTAAAGAATAAGGCTGGGAGATTTCTAAACTTAAAAGAGGAGCAACTTATTTTTCAACAGTTGTCTATGTGATACCTGACTGCACTTATTACACATTTTCAGTTTCCACCTGTCCTCCATCTGTTGTGACTGGGGTGAGAATTAGACCTGGGCAACTGGGGAAGTGTTTAATTAATCTCTTTAGTAAGGTCCAGCCATTGATTAAAGCTGTAAATCGGGGTTAAATAGGTGCTTCTAAGACTTCTAATCCCATTGTTGTCTGCAGCAAATGATCAGCGCTTAAACAATGTGCTGATGCGTTCATTCGGGGGGTCTATGCTCTGTGCTCTTAGTCCTGTGAAGTGCTGACATCAGAATTACTAACTTACTGTTAAATTTGGACAATTTGTGCTCACTATGCATAATATTAATCAAGCATGAACTGAACTGAACTGAAAATGTGCTTCCCATGTCTGGCACCTTCTTACTAAATAATTCAGCGGGACAGTGTCTGGCTTCTTCGTTATGAGTGACCATCTGTCAGGTGGTCACCCTTTAGGGGCTGAGATAAAACAAGGAAGGGATGGTTATTGATCTGTTTCTGCTACACACTGAATTTCACAGACTCTCTTTGCTCATGGGAAATGCAGGAGTTAACAGAACAAGGTCCCTGGCTCGATCATTTAACAGGAATAATTAGTAACCTGTGTAGCTTCATAGATTATTGTGTTAACCTGTCTTGCTGACACTAAAACTGTCTTTTTTTCTTCTTATATGTGACCTCTCATGTCCTCCCAGACCCTCATACAGGTGAGTGCTGCTCCATTTGTATTTCCCAAATGAATTCCTGTTCCTACTTCAAGCATATCTCTGCTGCAGCATGGCCCAGAGTGTCAGTACTAAACATTAGCCAGCCTCCTTTGAAGTTCTTCTTAGCTGAAGTCAGACTCATAAACCCTCCGGGCCAAGCTGGAGTGCATCCTGAATAATTTATACCGAACAATTAGAATCGCTGAGTTTGAACGGATTATATAGAAAGAGGTGGTTGTATCATATTTACACGAGTAGGAAACCACACTGTCCTACATTCTTATACTTTGCAGTTTGCGTTCATTTCTCTATTTTCCTATTTTTCAAATTCTAAGTGTTTCTTTTTTTGCTGTTTCTGATTTCCTCTTGATTCTGATCCCAGTTCTTCAAACGTTTTCTTTTTCTTGTTACTTCTCTTTCTTGTCACATGCAGCATGAGCAAAAAGGCTTGTGTAAACATATATGGAACAAAAGCATTGCCCTCACTCGGTACAAGAGAAAAGCAGAGGGGAAAAAAGGGAGCTAAAGCGTTCCCGTCGCTATAGTTGCCCGATCTCACAGTGCAGCGAACGCAGCTTGTAAATGCCACGGCCATTTGTTTGTTTTTTTACTGCAAATTTAATGGAGAAGTCCTGTCCACAAGAGCCTCAACAAGTAGACCCCGCTGGCTCTTTCATTTTCCCTTATACCAGCAGATGTGGTGGTGTTCTTTTTTAAATATTATATATTTTTGCGCCAAAAGCTGTTAGGAGCAGTTATGAAATAGTGATTTTCAGCGTGGTCATAGAGAGAGCATTCAGTACATTTTGATGTATTCGTCATGCTTCAGAAAACCAGTTCCTGTGACGTGGGACTTTGACCAATGACCGGTTTATAAGAAGAACAAAGGTCATATTATGTGCGTGCAGACTTATCAGGAGATCAATGGCATTTTTTTCACAGTGTGGCTTTTTCAGAGCATCAGCTTGACACCACACCGACAGACATTTTGTCATTTGTCATCTGTCTTTTCTTTTTATCCTTATTGTGGTCGCAAAGGGGGGCCTCTATTTATGTTGTATGCGCTCCACCAGATGCATCATTGTTGCTAAAGATGACCAATAATATTACCTCTGTCATACTTTGGTCTGTGTTGTCTATGGAAACATAGAGGGCTTGATTTTATTTTTATCCATATTGCCCAGTCCAGCCCAGGACATTGTTGGGCTTAATGTAGCTCCACTGCGGTAATGGCTATTTGGCCTTACAGCAGCCGGTGTGTGAACCCTCAGGACACGCATCATCCACTGAGAGAGTTTGTAGTCTGTCTTCATGCATTTTACTTATTTGTTCCAAACAGCATCTTCTTTCCCATTTCCTCAATAATTCACTGATGTTCAGTTTCTGTCTGTGTGACATTGCTTCATCAAAAATAGATGATCTTTGTTGTGGGCTTGAGGAAGTGCAGAGTACCACTCAGAACACATCTTGTTTACTGTCCACACTGTTAGCTTTTGGTTTTGGATGTTGCATTCTCTTGCAAGATAAAGCTAAAGGTAAGCTTCATGGTCTCAGTTTGACATCATAGTTAGAGTAAAGCGGTTGGTAGGTGCAGTTGTATTTATTTGAACTCTATTTTCTCACGGGTCAGCAGTGGACTAACAGCTCCCAGCCTTCTCCAGCAGAGGAGGTGTGTCAGGAGGATTGGTTTAACAGTTCACCTCCAGTCAGTGAAGTGTCAAAGCAGTGTTTGGGCTGAGTGCAGCTCTGTACAGTTTAATTTGGGCTCACCATTCTTCCTCCGCACTGTGCCGCGGATACTTTGGCAGCTGTATGGTAATTAGCCCTAATCCTGGGCCTCGCAGGGCTAGCGGGTAGGTGGCTGTAGAGCAGGACACATGTCAGCGGTGGAATAGCGTGCCGTGCTACAGAGACACAATGTCTTTCCCTCCGCCGTGAGAACCACAGCCGTCGGAGACTAAAGGCTTTCTCACTGCACATGCCTCTACTTTGAGAATCATTGCTTCTTTCACATGTGGATAACCTTTTGCTTCAAAATGTTGCTGGAATGCACTGAACAGTTGAAAATGAAGATTTTTTGCTGGTGGGATCACACTTTGGTGGGTGATTGTAACTGCTCTCATTTCTCTTTGTTTATTTAAACTTTTTGTTGACATATACAGTAAGTTGCTTTGTTAGTCATATATGCATTGATGCACTCAGAACAGACCTATTAAGAAGTCAGTGGTTAATGAATAAAAAGATGTTTGCTGCTGTAGGTCTTAGGATGTACTTGCCATGACTTTTTTCTAAACTCAAAGTAGCAATGCAATGCTTTGTGTTAAATCATTAGGTGCCATGTTGTAACGCTTCAAGGCTAATTTCTTCCGAATCATTCCCTTTATGTAATCATTTGCGTCATATGTGTCAAGTCCCGAGAAGCTCGCAGTCGGGGAAGCCACACAAGAGGATGGCATAGAGCCTACCATGTACCAGCACGTGACTCTTCTACATGACTGCACAATTTATGTTGATTTGTTGCGTTATGTACTGTACAATGCACTATGGGTGTTATTAGTTTTCTGGGATCAACATGGAAGCAGCAGTCAGAGCCATGAGAAGAAAAAAATTCTGTTTTTGTTGGAAGCTCCTGTTTCCCTCAAAAGTAACTGTGACAAGCTGTGCGTGTTTTTCGTAGGACTTCTCATATGACGACTCAAAAGTGGAGTTCAATGTGGACGCTCCGAACGGTGTGGTGATGGAGGGCTACCTGTTTAAGAGGGCCAGCAATGCTTTCAAAACATGGAACAGGTAACTGCGCCTTTACACAGAAATGTGTTATTGTGACTTGTCATGCAGAGAAAGTTTCAAAGCCTGGTAGGATATTGTTCCCAGAGTAGAGACTAAAACCTCTCTACCTGTGTCCACTCCAGTGAATTTACCTTTGCTCACTGACCTCTACCACACAGAAAGGATATCCATCTAAAATATGTTTTATTAATGTCACTCTCTCTTGTTTTAGGCGGTGGTTCTCCATACAAAACAGTCAGCTGGTCTATCAGAAGAAGCTCAAGGCAAGTCCCACATTCTGTAGCTCACACATATCGGCTTTTCCAGCGGTAAAGTAGGTTATAAAAGGTTAAGTGCATGGCTGGCAATGCTTGATGTTTTTACCTTGAGATCCTGATAGCTGAGTACTCAATCCTACAGAGAGCATAGGCATGTGTAGTTTTCAGGTCAGTCTCTTTACTCTGCTTGACTCAGGGGTTTCGACAGGCAGGGAAAATAAGTCTTACCAGAGAGAGGCTGTTTCATATTAGTGGCATGTTGGGCTGTTGCTAAAAGGAGAGTTAAGATGTCTGTTTGGATGATTTTAGGATTCTCTGACAGTGGTGGTGGAGGACCTCAGGCTGTGCTCTGTTAAACCATGTGAGGACATTGAGAGGAGGTTCTGCTTCGAGGTTGTCTCGCCATTTAAGTAAGACAAACCTTATTTGAAAAATGACATCAGATTGTATTATATTTTACACATAACAATGGTCTGATGGTCTTGCCAACAGGAGCTGCATGCTTCAAGCCGAGTCTGAGAAGCTAAGACAGGCCTGGATCCAAGCAGTCCAAGCCAGTATTGCTTCAGCCTACAGAGAGAGTCCGGACACATATTATATAGAGGTAAGAGGTGACCCCATCCAACCAAGACTATGCACTTACTGCTGTATTATTTTAGAATCTGCGTTGGGTATTAAGTATAAAATATTTTATGGCCTTTAAAAACCCATAGTAATTTTTATTTAATTGTATTATCCCTGTAGGGAAATTCATTGCCAGCACTAACTGGAGACTATAGCATGTGTTTGTAATGTTGGTGGGAGAAATGTGGGGAAATGGGGTCTAATGGGGGCATGTTTGGGTGGGTTTTCTCCAGGTAATCCAGCCTGAGCCCCATCTGGCCCGGGAGTCGAACTCTGGAACTTCTTGTTGCCATTTTGATTCAACCCTGTCATAAAATAGGAAGAATGAACTTAATTAGCCAATTGTATGAATTATGTTTATCAAACAAATCTACCATACCTTGCTTTGCTATAAACAATATAAGTAAGCCAACAAAACAAACCGTATCAAACATGAAAGAAATGGACAAATGCAAGTCTTCATTTTTCTGCATAGAATTATGATTGAGACAAGACCCCTATTCTAGAAAGTCTAATCATATACAGCTGGTTCCATGACTGCACTGATTTTGTATTAGCATTACACTAATGCTTTTCCTCTTCTGTTTCAGCATCTGGACAGAACTGCCTCTCCGTCCACCAGCAGCATAGACTCAGCCAGCGAGCCCAGAGAGCGTAGTGCCAGGGGGGACACCATTCTGCAGCGCATCCTGTGTTTCCCGGGCAACGAGCAGTGCTGCGACTGCGGCCAGGCCGAACCTCGCTGGGCATCCATCAACCTGGGCATACTGCTGTGTATCGAATGCTCCGGCATCCACAGGTTTGCATATTAACCTAAAAACTAAGAAGAGATGACGGCTGTGGCGTATGAGGGTAATCCGCTGCATGTGTGGAGGAGTTTGGAGAGTGCACTGGCGGCACATTCTGGGAATGTTGACAGCTGTTGGTTCTGAGCTTGAATGGACAGAGCACGTTCTGCCACATGCACTGCTAAAGGGATTAGAGTGAAGTTGTTTCTTGTTGGATCAGGCTTTAATTGAGTTTTTTTTTTGAAGTGAGAATAGTAAAACAGCAGGAGAATTGGGATACAAGTTGTTCAATAGAGTATAACGGATGAGTGATGTAACACTATTGAATGAAGGTAAAGCAGACACATCCAGTCATTAGTATTGGTTCTCCAGTGGTTACATCACAGCGTTGCGTCATTTAGGTTAGTTTTCAAGCTCCCAGTGGGAAAAGTTGTTCTCAGGAGGTATGTTTATTTTAAATTATCACTCCTTATGTAATACTAAAGCCCATTTCTGTGTGTTATGCTGTTGAATATTCATGCAGCCTTTTGGGGTTCTCACTGTGAGCTCAGCCATAGCCACTGGTTACAAAAAAAAGAAAACGGATGGATGAGTGAGACAAACACAGTATCAGTTTGTGTCTAATGAGCCATGGTTGCCTGGAAACCAGACAGCTACAAAAGTGGAAGGTAGTGATTTGCATGACTTTAGGAACAACCCTTTGGATAATGCTTGCTACTGTTCTGCTAACAAGCTCTTCAGGACTAAAGCGACTACAGCAATTACACTGGAAAACATATTATATGTTGTGTTGCAGGAGCTTAGGAGTTCAGTGTTCAAAGGTGCGCTCACTCACGCTGGACTCATGGGAACCGGAGTTATTAAAGGTACTTTCAAACGTAGATGAGCAGCAGTTTATTGCTGTTGACCTATTTGTGCATTATTTACAAGTTCTGTAAGTGTAGAGGCCATTAAAGTCATTTTGTGTTTTGCAGTTAATGTGTGAACTTGGAAACGGTGTTATCAACCACATATATGAAGGTTCATACCAAGAGAAAGGTCTAAAGAAACCATTACCATCCAGTTCAAGGTAGGAATATTCATAAATCACACTGTAAATATACTGTATGTGCTGCAGCTTTACTTAAATAAACTTCTTGTAAACAGGCAGGAGAAGGAGGCATGGATTAAGGCGAAGTATGTCGAGAAGAAATTCCTGAAGAAGCTGGGCTCCACAGATATCCTCATCAACGGTGAGAGGAAGTCGGAGCGGCGGTGGAGTGTGAAGAAGTGCCGGAGACACAACAGCGCCACCACAGTTCCCAAAACCCGGAGGAGATATTTACAGGAGCCCAGAAGCACATCCCCATCCACACTTTCAGGTACTCTTAGTGACTCTAAAGTGCTCATAGTGAATAAATCTAAATGAAACGGTTGCCTGTCCCTAAATCTTATCCTATAACCTAATTGTCTGTTTACATTGTCTCACAGCAGCTGCCAAGTTCCGAAGAGAATCTCTATTTTGTCCCGACGAGCTAGACTCGCTCTTCTCCTACTTTGATACTGGATCTGGGCCTCGAAGTAAGCAAAATATCATTTTTATTCACATAGATGATAACATTAAGATGTTTTAGCTGTGTTTTTACAAGAGGATGGTTTATTGAAATGCATTGGTAACTAACGTGTCCATGTTGTGGCGTCTTCTGGTCCGGCAGGCCTCAGCAGTGACAGTGGCCTGGGGGGCAGCACGGACGGCAGCACAGACATCCTTGTGTTTGGCTCCGTGGTAGACAGTGTCACAGAGGAGGGTCAGTGTTATTTATATATTTAATTTTTTATATAAGCGATATACTAGACTTTTTGCATGTTTTGATGTTGACTCACCATCTGTTCTCAGAGTGTGAAGTGTCAGAAGACTCGAGCGGTGAAGCTGAGTTGAGGCAGAGCCTGAAACATCAGATCCAGAAGACCTGAGAGAACTTCACCCTGGTGCACTACTCTACAAAGCATCCAAAGCCCGCAACTTGCCTGTCATGGCCGAAGCACTAGCACATGGGGCTGACGTCAACTTGGTCAATGATGAGGATGAAGGAAAGACTCCTCTGATGCAAGCTGTGATTGGAGTGAGTCACACAACAGTGCTTCTTGTCTCTATTTAAGTCTACATGCCAGGCTAAATGGTGTTGCGTGTTATTTCAGGGTTCATTGATAGCCTGTGAGTTCCTGCTACAGAATACTGCCGACGTCAACCAAAAAGACTCACGGGGAGAGGTCCCCTGCATCATGCCACTTATCTGGGACACACAGGGTGAGTCGTGAGGCACTTTTTTAAGTTGCTCTCACACAATTTCTGACCCTTATTAAACCTACGTTGTTTGTCTTTTCTAGGCAGGTGTGTTTATTCCTCAAAAGGGGAGCTACACAAAATGACGAGGATGAAGACGGCCAGGATCCTTTGAGTATAGCTGTGCAGCAGCTAACGCTGATATAGTCACTTTGTAAGCTGCTTTGCGTGTCAAGCCTTCTCTAATGAATGTTCTTCAGTTTTCATAATATTCGGCTCTCCCTGCTTATCTTTCCTCAGGCTCCGTCTATCCAGGATGAACGATGAGATGCGGGAGTCTGAAGGGCCCTTCGGTCAACCAGGTCAATACCCCATCAGCAGCCCTACTGAACAGCAGTACAGGAAGTGCATTCAGGAGTTTATCTGTCTCACGATAGCCAAGTGCTAGGACAAGCCCCTGTCTAAGCATCACTCAGGGTACAGTGTAGGGGGTGCCATTAGAGATACGCCTGCCTCAGAGATCAGTCGGGGATCCTTGGTTCCTCTACTTGTTCTCGTTCTTTCTCAACAATGTATAAAGATGATCGTTTCCAGTCAGTGTTCCTCTTGCCAGCCCAGTCTGTCGGCAGTCAGCTCATCTCAGGACCACAGCCAATACTAATAATGATGTCACATGACCTAATTATTTTAACTGCAAGATCAATCAGGCAAAAATCACTGCCAGGAAAAAAAACTTTTTTTTTTTTTTTTTTTATTTTTTTTTAACAATCCTTGTCTTACAGTATTATGCCAAAGGAGGTCTTACTGGGGAGTCATGGCCAAGTCAAATGATTGAATAATATTGGAATTGACTATTTGGTGGCTGTTTCTTCTTAAAAAGTTGCAGGGCATTTGAGATTTCACTGTGGCGGACATGATGATGAATAACTGTGAGCAGGAGTTAATACAAGGTGTCATTTCTCTGTATTGATCAAGAGACTGAGCTAGTGAGGCTAAAATAAACTAAAGATGCACTTTTACCATCAGTAGTTAAAATCCTGGTTTAGCTTTTATATCTTCCTTTCACATATTTTTGTTTTTAATTATGGAGAAATGTCCAGAGCAATAGTGCAATGATTATTTCAGTACAGATATTTTTTGTATTACTTTGGAGAGCAATGCAGATGGTATTTTTTTAAAGCTGGATCTATTTTGTTAGGATTTATTTTGTTCCGCATTCACACACACAAAACAACAGTGTTACTATATAATGTTCTCATTGTGAGAACATTTTTGATAAACTACACACTTGGGACATGCACTACTGTAAATACCATATTTGTTTGTAAAATGTTTGTGTAATTCGATGTATCTTTATTAGGTGTATGGTTTTCTTGTGTACAGTGCATGGGTTACTGTTACCCAGGTCTTCCTCAAACCCTGTTTATATCCAAACCCTGTCTATGTAAATATTTAGCTGTTAGTCGTAATGAATAATGTAATGCCCATGCTACACTATGTGCTGCCAAATGGACTAGAGTGCATGAAATGACATTCATAAGCTACAAACTATAAAAGTCTGTCTTCAAGTGGATGGATGAAGGATGAAAAGCTAGATGACAATGAACATGGCAGTTTGGCCACCGTCCCAAAGCATATTCAACTTATTATGCATTCTATATAGAGTTGTAAAAATGATAAATTTATTTGAGGTTTGTGAGGGATTAAAATAAATGAGCAGACACTAGTGTTGGACCAAATACAGATAAACACGTGACTCTTTTCACTGTTTCATTAAGCTAAAGTAAGCAGCAGTGACCAAGAATGTCCTGATTCACCTTTTACATTATAGAACAATACAGTTTTAGCAAAACTGAATGACCTTTTTCCGAAGAAGACTGTTGGAGTTACATCCGAGCCAAAGATGATCACATAGTTTAAAGAGGTTTTTAACTGGACCTTTTATTATAGGCCCAAATCCAAAGAATATTTAGTCAATCATAAAAGACTGTGTAAAAATCAATCAGGGTTATGTGCTTAGAAATTTATTGTGGATTTAACAATTTCTTTTTATGTATTTAAATTTTAATTTATAAATGGCTTGTAATGGTTGTTTAAGACAGGCATTGTTTTTGCAAAGCACTCTTGTACATCCCAATGTATTCAGTAAGCATTAAAAGATGAAGTCCAGGAAATTAAATAGTAACAACCATCCCTCCAATAAACAGAGCAATGTGACCACAGTGTAGGGATTGACACCATGACTTGTGTATATAAGCTTTTAACACTTTTAACTGCTTGCGCCTAAACTGTGATCTCCCTCCTTTTTCTGCCTGACTGTTATCTGTACAGTTTCATGTAAAACAATGTGTGTCTGTGCAAACTAACATTTACTACTGTTCTGTTTTTCGATACCACCCCTCTGTGTCTTCTTTAATAAGACTATAAAAAAATAAATTTAATGTGACTCAAGACTTACTTCTCCCGTCTCAGTGCTTCTTTTTTCATCTTTTCTCAACTCTTCTAACCACTTTAACAAACTCACTTCACCTCCCACTTCATGCACTAATTATAAATTTAAAGCTGATTTTGTGGAGTGATATTATAAATTCCTTGTACACACTAGAATATGAATGACATGTTTGAATATGCATGCCCTTACAGCTTTTGGAGAGAGGTGAGACTATTCTAGTGTCTGCTGAGATGAGAGAGCTTATGTGGCTCAGATGTAACGAGGCGTCTTTAGACCGTCTTCTTCAGACGTGCTCAGGGAAAGAGTTCATTGTTCATTCGTCTTTTTTTTTTTAATTAGTCTTAGCCTGGGAGCTCTCACGGGACACAAAAGAGTTCAACTGCTTTTGTTGTGAGCGTAAATTCAGTCGTTGCCATGGCCACCAGAAAAGTAAAGGCTTAGAATTTGAAAAGTTGAAAGAAGGGAAGCTTCCTGGTGCCTCAGCCCAAGTGCATTCATTAAAGGGGTTCTTCTCCAGCCATCTCCTGCTCTTGTTTGCACTCATATAAAAGATGTTTTGAAGGGTGAATTATTTTTCTCATCATTTCACTGTTGTTGTTGTTTTGTCACCAGGGGATGCCACATACCTTGATATCTTCCGGGAATTTTCCCACATGGCATCCCACAACCCCGAGAAGCTCAAACGAAGGAGTGTGCACTTCCGACATTCCTTCAGGTAGTCCACGGAGAGACAGGACGAGAGACGAAATCACACTTGAGAATTTCAACCAACGCCATGTATAGGTTTATGTAGGGTCCTGATACATTGTCATACAGGCATGCCTGATCAGTTTTGTATTGTGCAATTGCAAACCCATATCTTAATCAAATTCAAAAAGACTATTTTAAGAAAAGGGAAGTTTTGTGATAATGTACTTATTTGGTAAATCATTGCATTGTGCTGTTACATTGATGAACCTTTACTTTTGAGGATCTGCTGGTCTTTTCCTCTTTTAGACAAAAAGTAAAATATAGTATTTTTGTACAGTCTTAGAATTCGTCAAAGCACTTGTTTTGTTTGTGTTATTTGCCTCTGATTTTTGCAGTTCCTGTCTGTCCTGCCTCACCTGTGGAAGGAGTTAATACAGTTCTATGGATCCTAATATTGCATGCATGCATCACCTTATATAGATATCCCTTGATGCCAGTGTTATTTCTCTATTGTGTCGACTATGCTGGTGTAGTCTTTGTGTTTTGTGTTTTAATAATGTATTTGTAATTGGCTGTACCACTATGAAGTGTTGTGCTTATCTTACTGTTTACATGCTGTAGAAGAAGCACAAATCTTTAATATATCTCAATGGAACAGGAATTTTGATAAAAGAGCTGATGAAAGTAAACAAAAAACAGTTTCTATTTTATTTTGTGTTCTACAGGTTTCATATTTAAGAAAACAAACTGCTTTCATCTTTGTTTAGCTGTGTTAAAAGCGCCCTCTTGTGTTAAGTAATAATTGCATGAGGACTTTTTTAAAACAAATTAAAAAGCTCACCTTAATCAAAAGCAATAAAAAAATTTTTTTTTGCAAAACCAAAGACAGTACAAATAAAAGCCACTGAATGGTTGTAGTTTACATTGTGGCCTTACTTATTTCCATTTAGGCTACTTATTTATTACTAAGCATTACTTTCTCTTTTGTTTGATATTCATGCATATAGAATATTTTTTATTTAACAAATATAAAGAATAATCGTCAAGTACAAATACATTAGACAAATGTCAACGAGACCTTAAACCATACAATACGTAGTCTAGAAAAATGCATGTATATGTTAACATGTATTAACATATACATTGGAGAAAAAATAACCTGGCTGTTACCAACAAAAGAAGTACACTATAAGAAAAAACGACATAAACTCTACCCTGTCAATTCACTGATAAATAATGTTAATTTTGTAAGACGGATGATGAAACTCTTGAGCACTTGTAATGATATGACTGTAACAATGTTCAAACATTTTAGACAGAATCAAGTACCCATCTTCATTCACATTAAAATATATATGTTATTTTCACAACTTATCCCCAAAAAATAAAAATCACTATATTGTCAATTATTCATTCTAATCGGGATTTTTTAATTTATATTTCACTTGCCAGAGTGTTACGTACATGGTTACGTCTCGCTGCGTGACGTCGCGTAGTATGAAGTTCGCTGAACAGCAGGGATGATGCTGCTCTGTCTGGGTGACAGTGCCAGTTATGCTGATATGGGACGTTTCTAGAAAATGGTGCAGATTTTGCCAGCTTGACGCGGGATGTAGCGAATGAGAGCGTCAGAGCAGCGCAGGATGCTCGTCGCTACATAGTGCACTGTTAGCTGTTAGCTCAGCCTCAACCATCTGCAGCCTGCGCCTGAGAGCAGCACAGCTGACCAGCCGCAGCAACACACACAGTCCGGCGACAAGATGAGGAGGAGGCCTTGAATGTCAGACTGGCGACGCCGTGCTCAGACATCTACTGCAGGTATTGTTCTTGAATGCTGACGGTACGCGTGGAAATACTGCGCATTGAACTGTACTAAATGTTTGCATTAAACAGGTATAACTGTACTATACTGTAGTGCTAGTGTGACAAAGAAAGCCCTTCTCTGCTTATGTAGATCTACTATAACAGGTCACAGCTATGCTATCAAGACTCGTTTTGACATGAATAAATTCCGAAAGGTGTTCTTCTTTGTCATACTCGACTATAATAAGCGCTGGCTTCTGTTTGCTACATGTCTCCCTCATAATGAATCTTTGGGTCTTGCTATAGTCTACTAGAAGGCATTTCTAATACCACTTAAAGCATAGTTACCATTTTAAACCATATGCTTCTAAAAATGTAAATTACATTACATCAAGTACTTTATGCTCATGTCATGTGAGCCTTCTCTTACAGTATATCCTACATGAACCATTTGAGCCCCTTCTTTGTGTCTCTTTACAAAAATAGGCTCATCATGTTTTGTATAATGCCCTGTAGCTGTTGTAGGAGCACACACCCTTACGTCTCTTAACTATAACAGTTGTGCTGTCATTAATACAACTATAACAAAGGCTTCTCTGTGGACTTTTTTGTTCCAATGCACTTCACATTGCTTTTTACTGACTTTTTATTCAGTTAATAATTATATACAATAACAAATGACATGCCACAATGCCACTGACACACGTCACTCATACATTACATCTTATAATGTCAATTGTTTTAACATCCAATGAATGAATTTTTTAGATTGTTTATTTCGAACATAAAAAACAAACAAAATAGACATTTATATCGAATAAAATAAATATTAATGCCCGAAAGGGAGTGTAACTTATATAATTCCACCCCCTTACAATTTAAAATTATTATATTCTTTTGTGACTGTCCCTGCAGACATGGCCTCCCAGGTGCAGGTGTTCTCCTCTCCCTCTGTCTCCTCCAGTGCCTACTCTCGTTCCAAGAGGCTTAAGGTGGAGAACCCAACCTGGGATGTGTCCAATCAGCTCAACAGCGATTACTACCAGCAAAGCCCATCACAGGGAACTGCACCCTCCACGTCCGGCTCTTCCTTCAACCCGGTTTACAACTCCAACCAGGTGCAGCCCCAGACCATAGTCTCCCGGGAGCAGACGGTGGTGCGAGCGGCTGACAGCACAGGAAGCCTCCCTGGTCCTCCCTCTTCCTCCTCGTCTTCCTCCTCTTCCAGCCGCCGCGTTAAAGATGCAGAGTCCTCACAACCGTGCGACCTGTACCACAAGCAGTACAGCCTGAAGCGGAAGAGCGAGGAGGTGGACAGCAGTGACAGCGTCCAGATACTAGAGGAGCTGTCTGCGCCGGTGGTCTCGAACCGGACAGCTGGAGGAGGGGGGACCACTACGGCTCAGTCAATAGCACATTCCACTTCTACCACCAAGAGCAGCAACTCCCACAGTGAGGGAGACTATCAGCTGGTCCAGCATGAGATTCTGTGCTCAATGTCCAACAGTTACGAAGTGCTCGAGTTCCTGGGGCGTGGCACATTTGGTCAGGTGGCCAAATGTTGGAAACGGGGAACAAATGAGATAGTGGCGATTAAAATCTTGAAGAACCATCCCTCATACGCACGGCAAGGTCAAATAGAAGTGAGTATGTAATGGTGGACTGTATAAAAACACGTCTTAATCAATGTTCTAAAATTTACTTTGATGGAGAATTTTAGTCTTCTAAATTATAAGTCAATAAAAGTAGGTCAATGTGCACGTAATGCCATATCAATGAATGGTGTTTACCTGATAGAGCTTAGACTTGGAGCTGAGTTATCTGTGCGGCGTTGGCCGTGCCATAGAGGGAAGAAGCTGTCCTGAATAATCTGTGGCAACTTGGAGAAGACAAAAATCCTCCATTATGCTTACCTGTTTTCATTTTTGCAGGTGAGCATCCTTAGCAGACTGAGCACAGAGAATGCCGATGAGTTCAACTTTGTCCGCTCATATGAGTGTTTCCAGCACAAGAATCACACGTGCCTTGTGTTCGAGATGCTGGAACAGAACCTTTATGATTTTTTGAAGCACAGCAAGTTCAGCCCCTGATGCTGAAATGTATACGGCCCATCCTGCAGCAGGTGGCTACAGCGCTGATGAAGTTAAAAAGCCTGGGTCTGATCCACGCTGACCTGAAGCCAGAGAACATTATGTTGGTAGATCCACTGAGGCAGCCGTATCGAGTGAAAGTCATTGACTTTGGTTCTGCTAGCCATGTTTCCAAAGCAGTTTGCTCCACTTACCTGCAGTCACGGTACTACAGGTAAGTGGAAAAACGACTGTAATATTTAAAATATTTGCATTCTTAGCGCTGTCATGGTTTGGTGTGCCAACAGAGCTCCAGAGATCATCTTAGGCCTTCCTTTCTGTGAAGCCATTGACATGTGGTCTTTGGGATGTGTCATTGCTGAGCTGTTTTTGGGTTGGCCTCTTTATCCTGGTGCTTCTGAATATGACCAGGTCAGCTCTACCACTACATTGTCACACTTTCATTTTTATGCCCTGTATATTAAAAGTTCTGATGTCTTTCAGATTCGTTACATTTCGCAAACCCAGGGTCTTCCAGCAGAATACCTTCTGAGTGCAGGAACCAAGACCAGTCGCTTTTTCAACAGAGGCCCTGATTCCAGCTACCCCCTTTGGAGACTTAAAGTGAGACATATCATAATAAACATGCTTTATTCGTCATTATGAATATAGCTATTATACAATGTATTTCTTCCGTAGACACCGGCAGAGCATGAGGCAGAGATGGGGATTAAATCTAAGGAGGCTAGAAAGTACATCTTCAACTGTCTAGATGATATGATGCAGGTGAGGTGGTATGTGTTACTTATGATGGATTTTTTTACATGGCACCTCTGTTTTCTATGGTTTTGTGCATCTCTGCAGGTGAACATGACAAACCTAGAGGGGACAGACATTTTGGCAGAGAAAGCTGACAGACGGGAGTTCATAGACCTACTCAAGAAGATGCTTACACTTGATGCAGATAAACGGATCACACCCATGAAGACACTGAACCACCCTTTTGTTACTATGACACACCTACTGCACTTCCCACACAGCTCACAGTAAGTGATGCTAGAGCAAAATTATTATTTTACTAATTTTAATTTATTCACTCTTTCTGCTCTCACATTTACAATAGTGTGAAGTCCTGCTTCCAAAATATGGACATATGCAAACGTCGATGCAGCGCTTTTGAGAATGGAAAAAATATGTTTGCCAGTAACAATACCCCAAGTGCAGCCACCAACCTCACAGTCACCTTCAGTAGCCAACTAAACCAGCACAGTCAGGTGAGAGTGGGATCTCTGTATTCCTTTGAGTTATCTACATTTTAAGGCTTCTTCTTGTTGAACTCAACGAATATGAACCATGTTTCAGATGGCTGCAACAGGAGGCCAGTCCCTGTCTCTGAGCAGTAATGTCCCGTTACTAAACTACCAGCCCGGGCTTTACCAACAGGCCACTATTAACATCCCTGGTCTGACGCAGCAGGGTGTTCCCTTACAGACCAGACCCACCCAGCTGTGCACCCAGACCGAACCTTTCCAGCAGACACTCATTGTTTGCCCACCTACCATTCAAGGTGAGAATGATTTATATTAGGTCATCTGGTAAATGGTGTGCATTTATATATTCATATATCTCTGTCTGCCCTCTCACCTGGGGCAGACAGAGAGAGGGGCATATCAATTGTAAAATTAGAAAGCAAGATTGTATATATCATAAATCCATATTAATCAAATTAGACATTTTTATGTATTCTATCTTCTGGAATTCTAGTGAACATAGGCTAACATTTTTTTCATTTATTAAAACATTCATATTTTATTTCTTTTAATTTTGTACAGGTCTTCAATCATCCAGTAAGCCCTCTGGTTACCCAGTGAGAATGGACAACTCTGTACCCTTGGTTCCTCAAAACCAGTCATCACAACCTCTTCACATTCAGCCTGGCATGCTGGCACAGGTAGGACCCACACTCTGCACAGAGGTAAGTATTGTGTTTGATCTTCATCTTTAAATGTGCACGTCTTCCATCCTCCCTTCACCCTCAGCAGGCCTCCTTCAGCTCACAGATGCTAGGCAGCCTCTGCCCTAGTTGGAGAAAAAACTATTTTAGGCTCAGTGTGCCAGCCTTTTGGCTGTAGAGTTGTGAGCCTCAGGGCCTAATTGGAACAGAGTCCCTCCATGCTGGTAAACACCGTCCTCCAAACATCACGTTGGTTTAAACAGTTGTTCCTTTTCTTTGTAACGTTCTTTTCTGCCTCATGTGCACTATATCAGTGGCTTGCAGCAATACAGCTGCAGCATGTGAGACTCACCAGTCTGGTTTGTGCATCTGCTTATGTATTATATTAGTCATTATAAAACATGTATAGTATGCAATGTATGCCATATAATTAAACAGCCCCCTCAGTATATTTACAGTACTTTTTTTAATCTTTAAATTTCAGTGACCTGGTTTATGCCTAGATTACTTCACATGTGTAGCGGTGGATGCAGAACTCTAACCATTTAGAGTATATGTTTTGGTCTTTTTCAATTTGATATCTTTTTGGGTTGTGTAAATGTAAAGCCACTAGCCAGTGCACATTTCTTCATAGGAGAAACAGTAAGATAATTGTAGATAATTGTATATAATATATAATTGTATGGATATTATGTGTTTGCCTAATAATCTTAGAGTTCATCCACAGACAGGGCATCTGATAGCTATAGTCAAGATGTTGTTTGTTTATACAGTTTTTAAACTTGATTATACTAAAGTCTCTATTTTGTCCACACAGCAGGGCTGGCCCACAGGCACTCAACAGATCATTATCCCTTCCACATGGCAGCAGATGCCAGGTATGGCCATCCATAACACTAGCCAGGCTGTGGTGCCTGAATCATCCATGGGAGCTCCACTATCAGACCCTCTGCATGCTGCAGGCTGGAGGTGAGAGATAAAAATATGGCATATATATATATAATATATGACATATAATGTGACAACTTTGTCAACCTGAGGTATGAAAACGTGTTTCTTCTCTCAGTAGAGGTCGTCATGGCAGCCAGTGTGACGGTGTCAGTCAGCAGGAACCCGGCCGTCATGTTTCCTCCCAGAGCCACAACATAGGGACTGCTCACACTCGGTCCCAACAGGTCAAGAGGTCAAAGGGTCGGCATGCTGATAACAGAGCCAGGTATACCATCTAATTAGCACTGGATATTTTTCTTAGTTACAGAAAAAGGTCGAACTTATATACCATATACACTCATCGTTATTTAGCTTAAAACATTTTAAAAATGCATTATAATTAACTTTTAATACAATAACAATTATAATGTTTTACACCTATTGTTCTAAGTTTTATTTTTAAAGGCTCGCTTTCATTAACTATTGTGAAAGATAACATTTGTATTCAGCCTTTAGGGACACTGAGCCGTTCTGTCTACATTCTTGCAGCATCAGGAACTGGTTTGTGGTTTGTAGATTTTCAGCTAAAATCTATGATCTCATGCATAATGTTTGACTACCAAACAAAGCTTGCCTTTACAAAAACTCCTGAAATACAGAAATGTAATGACCTGATTCAGAAACTAGCTTCACCATAGACAAAATATTTCAAATATTTTAAAGTTCATCTTTTCCCCTAGAGCGGTTGTGCATTCGTCCACTATTGTCCACAACCCTTCTGCTGTCGCGGGGGACCAGTCTCAGCCTATCGTCATCTCGGACACACCTAGTCCTGCAGTGAGCATCATCACCATCCACAGTGACTCAGAGGATGAGGACGACAAGAAGTACCCTGCTGCATGGTTAGCTCATAGCCTGTTTAAGGATGACTCAAAAAAAATCTAATTTGGTGTTCTCTGTGTTGATAGAGCTTGTCTTTTTCATACAGTTCTGGGACGAGCCAGAGGACCAACGTGATAAGCTGCGTGACTGTGCATGATTCCCATGACTCTGACTCATCCACAGGCAGCCCCTTGAGTCCAAAAAGCAACACTGGACAGCCAAACAAGGCTCTAGCTGTCATTATGCCCTCCGTGAAGAGCCAGCCTGCAGAGAACTCAAACCACAAAGCCCAGGCAGTTCCAGGTCCTCACAGACACATACATATTGCAGCTGTCAAACATGCTGATCTGACTTTAATTTAATACTTAATACATAATCAGCAAGGGACTTATTAAATCAAAATGAATGTTGGTATATATTTACAGTATGTTGTATTTCAATCACAGACCAAGCTGTAAGTGGTTCTGTAAAGTCCAAGAAGGGCTCGCAGCAGTCCAGTCAGTCTGGAGATCCCACTGATCGCCATCCACAAGCAGTGTCCAGCAGATCTCAACCTCTCAATTTGAGTCAGGTAAAGCTTTACACCTTAAAATGATATAACCTTAGAAACTATTAACTAACCTAATAAATAAATGCACTCAAGTGAGCCACTGTTTTTGGTCACAAACTATTTTCCTGTAACCTTCTGCCCTTTTGGCAGTCATATCTGCACAAAAAAGTAATATTACAGTATAGTGTCATGGTCTTTGTCTTGCTCTTGTAAACAAAAGCACGCTGTTTCAGTAGTGGCCTTTAGATGGCGCATGTCTAGGGAAGTTACACAGTGTTTTTTTAAAATAACCTTTTATGTTGTCGCAGGTACAGCAAACAGTTTTGTCATCTCACGACCAAACTGGCAGTAGTTCACTCAAACGACAGCCCACATATCCGCCTCCGGTCTCGCCACACTCATCATACCGGCTCCATGAGAACACTATTTTCAGCTCCACACCTAACCTGTACGCTTACCCTGCATCCGCCGCCCTTGCTTCAGTGTCCCAGGCTGTGGATCAAATGCAGGGCGGCCCATCCCGACATGGCAGACAGAGTGGGGCTTACAACTCCCTGGCGCTGCTTCCTAAGAACCCACTGGGAGGGTCCGCTCCGGGACAGTACCACCATCATCAACAGCAGCAGCATCAGCCACAGCACCATCCCCTGGGAGGGCAGCCTTTTCATCGCGCAAGTGCTGCTTACCAGAGAAAACTCAATCCGTACCCCTATCTGTAAAGACTGAGAACACGTTTGCACCATAGCTGTGGATTAAAACTAAATGGTGATTGAGACAACAGCTGAGCACAAGTTCGCCTGGAAGGGTCTGACTTGAATCCAACCCTTTCCGCTTTCTCGATAAAATCATCAAATTCAAAACATTTTATCTTTTTATTGTGGAGCATATTCCAAATCAGGTCTCTACATTTAGGTTATTTTAGGTTTAAGTGCTGGCTTTTATCTAATTTAACTGTTTTATCACAGAAGAATTGTAGCTTTTCTACATACCCCATAAAGAAACTACTCTTAATCAAAGACTGCTCTCTTCAATTAGTTATGAAATTGTTTGCACATTGATGTTTACACATTACACATGCACAACTGTTTGCTTTAGATTATCTAAATAGGGCAATTTGTCATCTTATATTTAAAATAGGTCTGCACGTTGTGATAGATGCTAGTGTTTTAATTTATAAATGTATTAAGTGTGAGTGTTTTCTGTACTGTACGAGGAAGCGGCATTTGTAATGTTAAATAATGTGTCATTGTATTTGTCTCGGATGTTTTTGTTTTGTTAATGGATGTTGGCTGATGCAGTACATTTTGGTATAGGATCAAATTGTGGGGACAGATCTTGCCATTTTTATAAGAGTTAAGGTTGCATGTGTCTTACATGGCGTAGCATTCAGGGGTGGTTTGTAAAATGCAGTTTCACTGGTTATGTCAGTGTTGCATAAAGATAGTGCAATGTCATGTATAATCTGTTCCACAAGTAACCAATATTTGGGAAAATGTCAACGCTCCTGTTTTGTGAAGTGATGTCTGTGAAGTATCCAATTATGTAAAAGTGAAGCCATTTAGATTTAAATGGTACAGTTCACATAACACATTTGAAATCATATCAATAATCTAATCTGAGGAATAGGATTAAAAAATATGAATTGATGTAGTAGTATTTGCTGCCTCAGTCATTGGTTTGGTGATGATGGTTCTTACAATCTTGCTGTTGTGAAGTGCTACATTACATAGAACACACAATGAACCTTAACCAATAAGAACACAATAAAACTGAAAAACTGGTTGTGTATGTTATAATTGTCAACAGACTCTCTTTAATAAGGATGTAATTATTTTTACCAGCATTTATAAAGCTATGACATTCCGCCACCATAGATTTTACTTTACATAAAAAACAGTCAACGGAAACAATTGTGTCCCAAAGCAGCACAGATTTGTGTACACTGACAATGATTATGTGTCCATGCTTTTAAATAAGAGGCGGCATTTGGATTTTAGGCATTCAAAATGATTTACTAAATAAAACCCCAGTCTCCTGTGAAGTTAATGACAGAAGCAAGCAATCCATGTTTGACTGCACAATAAATTAGTTACTCTATGCCAATAAGAACATTATGATTATGATTGCAATAAATTAAAACAAATATTTCTTATCACAGGGACACCTAGAAGGATCACACACAGGTGGCACTTATTCTGAGTCCACATTAATTCAACCAAGCTAAAATTCAGTGGACTCAAAGATCACCTAAAAATGAAGAATGTTGGTGTAATATATTAGCCACTTCTCACGCTGTAGTATTGTGCTTTACAAGAAGTCCACTTCGGTGTGAAAATCACACTACTATTTTAATATAACTGGACGAATTACTGAGATGAGAATCTGCTGCTGAATAAAGTGACAGTAGGTTGTGTAAATGTTTTTTTTTTAGCTTTTCTCTCTGGCAGAAGCAGTGTTTAGTGGCAATGTTTTTGAATATTTACAAATATAGACACACCAACTAGAAACCCAACTTCTGCAGAAGGGAAAACTTTTCACTGCACTAGAAACTGAAATTTACAGAGCTAAGAGTTCCTCATATACACACACACAAAGCACATTAGAACATCACAATTAAAAGCTTCTTTAGTGCTTTGAATTCAAATGTAATATCTCTAAAACATCCAATGGCACTCAGAAAGCAGTGTTTGATGGCTGATCTGACAGTCCAGAACTGTAAGGAGGATGTATTACCAGGGATCAGCAATGAAAGGGACCCTTGAGTCTAGGCTTAAAACCACAGTATTGCACAATAGAATGTCAATATGATTTGGTCTCCCTCTTCCATCAGCCAGACAGGTTCATGCCTGGAGCAGGTGTGTGGGATGTTGGCTCATCTAGCAGTGCAGACAGAAAGGGGAGGATCTCATTCATCTTCAGAACTCTTCATGTACATTTCTGGCATAATCCATCAGCTTGCTGCCTGTGAAATATTCACTATATTTCAGGATCTCATCCAGCTCCAAATTGTGATTCTGGTTCTCATCTGCCACAGCAATCATTTGTTTGGCTTCATTTAGAGCATTGTGCTCATTCATGGGGTCCATGTACTCCTGGGAAGAAGAAAGATCACAATCGTCTCATGCTTTACAAGTAAAAAGTGAAATAGTCCACTGCATAAAAATAAAAAATAAAGAACTATTATATAGTCTATTTTTCCTATAGTGGCGCATATAGCTGGCTATTGGCTGAGAACTACATCCCCAAGTTCAAATTTATGCAAACCTCCAGTTCCTCCATGGTTACAATGCCATCATGGTTAGCATCAATGACATCCTCAAACTCCTTCTTTCTCTCTCGAACCCAGTCATCATCAATGTCCTGGGCTTGCTGGTTCTCCACAGTGCCCACAGGCAGAGAGATAAATTCTGACAGTGTAAGTTTCTTGTCACCATCCTGGTCTGCAAGGCAATAACAAAGATTGTTTTAAAAGACACTATATTGCCAAAAGTATTCGCTCGTCTGCATTCACACACACATATGGACATGAGTGACATCCCATTCTTAAACCATAGGATTTAATATGAGGTTGGCCCACCCTTTACAGCTATAAGAGCTTCAACTCTTCTAGGAGGTCAGACACTGATGTTGAATGAGAAGGCCTGGTTCATAGTCTCTGCTCTAATTCATCCCAAAGGTGTTCTGTCGGGTTAAGGTCAACACTTTGTGCAGGCCAGTCAAGTTCTTCCCCACCAAAGTCACTCATCCATTTCTTTATGGTCTTTGCTTTGTGCACTGGTGTGCAGTCATGTTGGAACAGGAAGGGGCCATCACTAAATGTTCCCACAAAGATGGAACCATGAAATTGTCCAAAATGTCTTGGGTATGCAGAAGCATTAACAGTTCCTTTCACTGGAACTAAGGGGCCGAGCCCAACTCTCAAAAAACACCCCACACCATAATCCCCCTTCCAGCAAACTTTACACTTAGCACAATGCAGACTGACAAGTACCATTCTCCTGGTAACTGTCAAACCCAGACTCGTCCATCAGATTGCCAGACGGAGAAGCGTGATTGGTCACTCTAGAGAACACATCTCCACTGCTCTTGAGTCCAGTGGCAGCGTGCAATACAGTACTGCATCCGACGCTTTGCATTGCACTTGGTGATGTAAGGCTTTAATATACAGCTGCTCGATCATGGAAACCCATTCACTGAGGCTCTCTACACACTGTTCTTGATAATTCTAATCTGAAGATCACATGAAGTTTGGAGGGTTGTAGCTATTGACTCTGCAGAAAGTTGGCAACTCCTGTGCACTATGTGCCTCAGCATCCGCTGACCCCGCTCTGTGATTTTATGTGGCTGAGTTGCTGTTGTTCCCAATTGCTTCCACTTTCTTCTAGTACCACTAACAGTTGATTGTGGAATATTTAGTAGTGAGGAAATTTCACAACTAGACTTATTGCATATGCGGCATACTATCACAGTACCACACTGGAATTCATTGAGAAACAAATGTTTGTAAAAGTAGTCTGCAGCCCTAGGTGCTGGATTTTATACACCTGTGGCTATGAAAGTGATTGGAACACCTGAAATCAAGGATTTGGATAGCTGAAGGAATACTTTTGGCAATATAGTGTACATTTCTCTGGTACTTTACTGCAAAATATATTTGTTTATACTCTACTACACTATAAATACCATTAAAAAGGTATAGACTTTAGATTAGTTTTATATAGTGTAAAAACTGTGAGGTAACAGTGAATGAAAAAAAAAAATGCAGAAAAATAGTTAAATGACCTAGTGACCAGCAACGTAACCAGGAGCAGCTCACCATAGTGGGTGTGAAGATTACACAAACCGACACACTAGTCATCAATACATTTAGACAAAAACCAAAAAAAAGAGGGGCACATAGAATCTTATTTCTGAAGAGCAACATCTATAGTGTGAAAGTTAGGAAAACTGGTCAACATACCCAAGTCTCGCACAATCTCTTTGACCATGTATTTGAGCATGCCTCTGCTGTGCTCAGGATGGAGGAAAGATAGGAACTCCTCTTCATTCAGCAACTGGTCAGCTGGAGGATTATCAGCCTGAAACCAGCGGTCCTTTAGGCTTTCCAGAACTTCCTGGGCTGTAATAATCCGATAGAGACCAATATTACTGACAACACAAGATAAACTGCTGCACGTCATATCTCAAGGTTGTCGGCAGATTTTTAAAGAAACAAAAACAAATAATTCTTACTTTCTTCGTCTAGTTTTAGGTCTTCATTGTTCTTTATTTTCTCTGCCATTTCTTTTTCATTGAAGCCTTTGCTAGCCAAAAACTTAACTCTGTATTCATCCCAAGTCACGTGACCTACATGTTCAGACAAGGAAGTACAGTCATTGTGAAGTAAATCATGGTTTTAAAATCGGACTCTTTTTTTTTTGTCTGTTCAGTAACTGATGCAAAGCCTTGACTTACCATCACCATCTGGGTCAACAGCACGGAAACTGTTCTTGTTCTCATTTTTGGCCTCTTGAAAGTGTTCCTCTGTTTTTTCCATAATCCAGCGCTGCATCTCTTTTGCACTAACACTCCTATCCTTATTGAAATCAACTCTATAACATTTTTAAATTAGTATTACTGAATTAATTCTGAATAGAATATTAAAATATGTTGCCATATAAACAAGTCTCACTTGGTGAAGATTTCTATCAGCTTCTTCCTGTTTCTCCTTGGCTCAGAGTCCTCATCGAACTCCTCGATCTCTTTACCTAGAAAGACTTCTTGATGGAAGTCCTTGTTAAGGTGGCCATCCATCTCCAACTTCAATCCGTTCAGGTGGTCTGGAGGAAGAATCTCGTTCTCATCTTTACTGACTGGGGTCTTGTCTTTATAAGCTGAAATATTAGCAGGCCGTGCACTGACATCCATAGTGTGGAGGAGGACGTACAACAGCAGAGTCACGGACAGAAGGTTTCTGCACCACATCTTTCTCCAAATGGCCATGGCAACCTGAAAAGGCATGACCTGTTAGAATAACTAGTACCAACTATGAATGAAGAACACACAAACTATAGCAAGGTAGAGCACTTGCTTTATCCAAGGTAAAACTCTTTGACATTTCGAAAGCAGTAGAGTTACATGGATGACGCAGACTGTAAAGTACTTAAACAATTTAAGAGGCTTCACAACTTCCCACTTGTCTGTAAATTATAGTCCGTATATGCTGGAAAACAAATCCAGTGAAAATTCTTCAGTGGAACCTCGTCATTTCTACTACTCCCACAAAACAAGCAAATGCTAACCTGTAAGCAGAGTAGCTAGATAGTGACATTAAGCTAGCACGTACGGTAATAAAAATTAAATAACCAGAAACCAAAATAAAATCCTTACTGTTGTAAAATTGGTTGGTGGCAACGGAATAATATACTACTGCAACAGCTAGCCCAATGTTAGCAAACCGACCTGCGTTGGTTTCTAGAGAACTGTCAGAGCCCAGTTCCTGTATACGTGGCTCTCCTGCTTCACTCACAACAAAATATGGTTCAGTCAAACTGAAATAACACTGTAGATACTGTAGTCGGCTAAAAGCCCAGTGTGCACTCTAATTTCATTCATTAAAAATTTCAATTGGCATGACGACTTGCTGCCATAAGCTAGCTTACCTGCTCTGTTGACTCAAAAAGTTGATCACATTCATAAGGAATTTCCGCTAAGGTCCTTTCGACAAGACTATATCCACTTATCAAAAATCAATTGTTTTATTTGCTGTTGAACAAGATTTTCACTTTTATATGTATTAATAAATATAATATCTAATGCCAATAATGTTGTTCTGTCTTTTGTTTAGCTCGTATTGTATAGGTTAACTAACCTGCAATGTTTCATTTTGAAATCCCAGCGGAAACAGGAAAACAAATGATGGAAAACAGAGGACGTTTGTAATTTCCATTGTTGCCTCTAGGTGACATTGTTCCACAACTAATGACACAGACAAGTAGGTTGCCATTGATGCCATGCAAAAGACTTTTACTGTAGGTCTATATATGCATCAACGACAAGTAGTCTATTCAGTTGGCTCACGCCGCCATTTCTGCCGCCATTGATTCAAAATTGACCAATCAGCCAATATTCTATATTAAAAAAAAAAAAATCAAATGGGCTACAGTACATTTAAGTAATGCTGTTAGACAAGTAAAACATAGTTTATTTTTGTTGTAGGCCTATAGCATATTAATAGAATATTATCAAGATATAGGCTATTGTATCTTGGCTACTGTACAGTGGGCATACCTTTCAAAACGGAGAATTTTTGGCTTCCTCCTGCCGTCCAAAGTCTTGAATTAGTGAAGCTAAATTTACCATAGTAAATGTTTGTGTGAGTGAAGGCTATCTGTCAGTATATGTCTCTGAAGAAGGCTCCAGCCAACTGCCACCCATAGGGGAAACAAATAATTCAATAAAGACTGCTATAGGCATATAGCACCTATTAATAAAGCAGGCGGGTATCTGCCACAATGACATTCTTAAAATTATAGATAAATATCAAACACAGAACTGCCAAGCAACTTCTTCAACTTAGTGTTTCCTGTATGAGATGAAACAGAGCTGAATAAGCCGAGAGGCTGCCAATAGAAGCAAGAGAGCATGAGGAGCGAGACAGTGAGGGAGAGGCAGAGGGGGAGAATAAGCAGCGGGAGGGAAAAAGGGTGATGATAAAACTCCGCTGTGAGCACTCCTGTAAGCTCAGTCAGAGAGCAAAGAAGCAGACCGTAAGGATAGGGAGAGCTGTACAGCAGGCACACACAGGATAAACTTTGTAATATTAGCTACAAATGGACTTGGACTCAATGACTTCCTGGGATAGTTCTATAAAGAGCATCTGAGTTGTGTCAACCTGAAACAGAAGAGTGCACTTTTAGCCATTAAGTTTTATGTTGTGTGATAGTGGTGGCCAGTTTAGACTTCAAGGAGAACTGAAGAAGACTGGGCAAAGATCCAACCTGGATCTCATCAATCTTCTCTTGCGCTTTGTTTGCTGTGCATCCCATGGGCATATGGTGCGTGGACAGACAGACAGACTGATGTGTATGCTCAACTGCATCTTTTGATCAAAGCCCAACTTTTGTGGATCTTTTAGTTCCAACTACCACACAACTTCTGGAGACAGATTCAATTTCTCAGTTTGAAAAACAGCGGGTGATAGTGAAGAAGAAAAAGAGACTATTGCCATCCATCTCGTTGCAGCCCACCCTCAGCCTTGGAAGCCCCTCCTCCCTGCTGCTTCTTCTGCCCCCGTGCCCTCCTGCCCTTCACCCCCCAACAGAGCAGAAAGCGTGAAAAATCTCACTAATGGGTTTATTTGCTGTCAGATCTCTGCCGATCTGTCATTCCCTTGGACCATTCTGCTTGACACATTTCATAGTTGAGTAAGCCTTCTGGCTTTCTGGCTCGAGTTAACAGTGCCCTGCTCCGTTGTGCTGGCTGAGAGCTCATCAAGAGGGGAGCAGGAGCGACAACGGTCTGTCTGAGAGACTCTTGGACAGTGCATTCCTCTGGACTCTGGGAGCCTCTTGAGCATCTTCAGTTTCTGTTAGATCAGACTAGTGGTTCTCCACAGTCAAGCCCATCATCATCCGGATTGTGGGAGATAAAGTTTAAAGATGAGGTGTCCGACTAGGCCTTGGGCAATTGTGGTTGCTGTGTTATGGACTCAGTGTATCATCATGAACGGAGTGGTTGCCAAAAAAGAGCGAAAAAAGCCAAAGGAAGGCACTCCACAACATACAGAGACCTTCAATGCAACAGTGTCCAACAGTGAAGAGGTCGGTGGAAACCTTAAGGTACTGAAAGAAAACTCTTTGTATGCATTATTATTATTGTTGGTGGTTTGTGTAGAAAAGATATGTTCTAAGCTTGACTTACAGTGTAATTTTACAGAGTTGAATGTTTAAAATCATGCTGCATATGTTATTTGTTTTGCACTGGGAATAAATGGAGAAATGGAGATCAAAGTGTAATGAATGCAAAAACTACAGCAGGACAGGTGTGCCCTTGTAGGTCAAGCCCAAGACAGTGAGTCGGACTGAAATGTGTGAAACATTTAATGGATGACTTCTAAAAGAATGCCAGGAATGTGAACATCTAAAGGCTGATCAATACATCAATTAGTGAACGCTGCGGGTGTCTGCTACTGATTTTCCAGCCTGTATGAATGAATTATGATGGAACAAGGGCTCATAAATCAAGCAATAAAAGACAAGGTATCATTTACAGATCTTCCGTAACAGCAGCAGTGAATAGTTACAAAACAACTTAACACATAAATGATACAATGAAAATTTCTGTTGGCTAGAAGGCATTTGAAAGTGCCAAAATAAAATTGAGAAATGTTGTTTTCCTCTGGCAATGCTGCAGTACAGTGTTATGATTCCAGTTGAGGACCAACACTTGGCCCTTGACACAGTTATTTATTGGTTTATTGCTGCTGTTGCATTTTTCCAAGAATTTCCAACAGGCTATTTGTTTTGCTTTCAGCCCACCCATTATGTTGGCATTCTCATAACTCTCGGTGCCCTATATACCAAGCCTCACTTTAGCGTCTTCGAGTCCTGCCTCTGGAATCCTAACGGCATCCTCCACCAACTTTTTCCCCCTTAAAGTGAGCAATGAGGTCTCTTTCGTATGTTTAAGAACACATTGTAGGCGGTTGTGGCTTGGACATGTTTATTTGACCTGGTTTGCTCTGTAAAAGCTGAGCTTATGAAGGATGACCTTGTGTCAACCCTCGAGTCTGCTGAAGATGGCACCCCACTGGGCTCGTCGTCCCACAAGGAGCATAGGTGTCTCCTGTGGGACGACTGTTCCCTCAAGGTCCAGTATAGGCTCACTGGCATAATGTAATTCCTGGGAAAGTTAGATGGGCAAATATTTAAAGACCCATGGCGATGTTGTTCCCAGCCCATTGATTCTGTCATTCACAGGGCTAGTCTGACTCCGCTGTGTCTGGGACATCCGATAGGGGCGGTGCGGCCCTGAAAACTGGGGCAGCATGCCGTGTAAGCCCCTGACAAAGCCCCATAGAAAGGGTTCTGAAAGAGAACACCTCGGCGAGGATTAGCCCCCCACGCCTCCCTCGCTAACATTCTTTTCATCTTGTCTCCCGCAATCAGTGGGTAATGACATAATCGCTCTTAAGACGCAGTGTTATGCCAGATGCTGTCTTTGCCAAACATTGTCACCTCTGATGAGAACCTGAGCTTTGGTTTTGACTTCTGCAGAAGTGCTTGTGCCTTGAGGTTGGAAAACGCATTATTTGTTAGTCCCACTCCATCTATTTTTTAAACAATCAAGCATGAACCACAAACCAAACATTAACCTTGTTGTTCTTGGGCAGTTTGTTAGTTTACCCTATTACACTACTGTAACATTCCTGAGAAAAAATAAAACACGTCTATTAGAGTTGTCTTGGCAAGAAATGTGTATTCTCAAACTGGCCAAACATTTACACTCTGCATTTTTTCATTTTTTCCCTTGTGCCCAGTGGAAACAGTTCTTATGATGGCATACGCCTCTATCTGACCAATCCTGTGTGTGGGCTGTTGGCAGCACACCGTACACTGCATTCCTTGGAAGATTTTCCATTTGAAGGTGATCACAATAGGTGAGGTGCACTCTGACTGGAATTTTACAAAATAAAAATAAAAAGTGCCTTTTAGACATTTTGTACATAGCTGTAATTTCAGGGCAATATGTCAGATGAGTGTGTGAGGCTCATTAGTTACTGCACACTCTAGAGATGAGAGGAATCTGTCAGGGATCTGTGATGGCGGTAATTGAGAGAGTCGAGTCAAACATCACGCCTGGTGTGTTGAGTAATGGCTGGGTTAAGCCCGAGGCGAGGATTTTTGTTTCTTCTCCTTCATCCCACTGTGATGATTAATTCACCAGTGTGCAAGACTTTTTGGATGAACATATACATACAAGACAAAATCGATCCCACAGGAAACAGACATACTGAGACCCGCATCCAGCAAACCCACCTTGATGTCAGATGATTCTTAAGATTATGCTCATTTTGCACATCAGGATGACAGCTGAGCCCAAACAGGAAGGGGAAACAAAAGTTCTGTTGGTTAATTAAACAACTCTGGTTTTGTTTTTACCTTATACAGCTCTGGAAAATTTTAAGAGACCACTTCAAAGTTTCTCTGGTTTTACTATTTATATGTTATGATATGTGTTTGGGTAAAATTAACATTTTTGTTTTATTCTATAAACTACTGACAACAATTTTCCCGAATTCCAAATAAAAATAATGTAATTTAGAGCATTTATTTGCAAATAAGATTTGGTTCAGGGGATCACCTGATCAGCACCTCATTCAGAATGAGGTGTGCTTGTGTTGGGATTCAACATTGGACTGGAATGTTTTCCATACTTGTAGAGATGCTGATTGCTAGCTAAAATTGCAGTGGTCGCTTAATTTTTTCCAGAGCTGTACATGTCCAGTCAGTGGCTCATATAGATCAATACCAGCTTTATAGAAAACCCTTAATGCCTGATTCTTATCATGTGCTGGTCACATTATTATTCACAATGGCGCATGATTTGGGAATCATTGCTATGCTTTTCAGAATATTGGTCAAGTGTGGATTACTCTGACTGAATATAAAAATTGAGCTTAGTTTGTGGTACATTTCATTTTTCTAAACTATAAAAATGAAGAGTGAAGAGAGAATTATAAGCTCAGTTGCTGATGTGAGAGATGGCCCCAAGAACCCATTTCTTCCCTCGATTTGCCATTCAAGAATGGTCACGTCAACATGACTGTAAAGTCAAGTCCGAGCTGATGTCACAGATCCTCAACTTTTCTCTAAGAGTCTAAAGTTGTATATCAAAATGAAAAGATCAGAATGGCAATGTAATGTTAGAGAAATTCAGTGATACAGATGACCTTTCTTTCTTCCTTTCTTTCTACAATCATGTACCTGAGCTCCAAAACGGTTTCACAGACAGCTTAGTTTACCTACCACAGAGAAAAGAACCTATTGCAAAGCTATAATTTGTCTACAGAACAGATGTGACACTATCAAAGTTTGATTCAGTTTAGATTACTGTTTGATGCAAGGGGAAGCTAAGAATGTTTCTGCTGAGACATAAACATATATTTTCTCTCCCACACCTTGTATGTTTGAAGCTCTAAATCAATATCTAACATTTCATTTACACCTCCCCTAACATTTGTTGAACTTGTGCAATGGACTGTTTTGTGCACACTGCCAGTTGAATAATAACAAAGTGAGAAGAGTCAACATTGCATGCCTGACTGTATTTAGTTGTTGGAAGATGAATCCTTAAGTCAGTGGGTGTGTGAAGTGCAGCAGTGGGGAACACGGGCGTGGGACGGGCAGAGATTTGAATGGGGCGCTGGCTATATGAAGGATCCCCTGGTCCCACACGTCGGGGATGCCTGCCTCTAGGGCTGGGATGGTCCCGTCCAGCCATGCATGGATGACTGCACAAGGAGCAACCCGCTGCATGTAAAAACAAGCGATTATACATGCTCCTCCATCATCCTGACTAAACTTAAAGGCACGCTTGTGAAATATTGCAACATTTATAACAGCGGCTTGAACAGGTAACTCAACAGGGTCGGTAGAGTAGTCAAGTCTGCACCCGGGTAAAATAATAATAGTCAAAAATAATTAAATATTGACAACAACTGATTGTTGGTAATTGACTGAATACTGTTGAAGTACTAAGCTACTTTTGAAATACAAAACAAATGATAGAAATAAATACTACCACTGCTACTACTAACTCTACTACTACCACCTAATACTACCTACATCTGTCTATTTCTGCCTCTAACTATTACTTACTACTTCTACTCACTACAGGTATAAACTGACAGCACAGAAGATTATTATAGATGGGTATAGTAATGAAAATACAGTTGTTCTCATAAGTTTACAGAATATGTGATTTTTTTTAGCTATTTTCCAAAGAATATGAATGATAACACAAACATGTTTTTTTTCCTTTTATAATTAGTGACATGGCAGCTTAAAGTATTTTGTGGTAGTTGTGGATGAGGCTCTTTATTTTCTCAGATGGTAAACCTGCCCATACTTCTTAGCAAAAATGGTTGCGGCCATCAAGTGCCTCCATCTTGAAACAGCCATACCACAGAGTCCTGTATTTCAGCTGAAGTTATATGTGTGTTTTTCTTTGCATCCCGAACAATTTTCCTGGCAGTTGTGGCTGAAATTTTTTGGTCTACCTGACCTTGGTTTGGTTTCAACAGAATCCCTCATTTTCTACTTCTTTATTAGAGTTTGAACACTGCTGATTGGCATTATCCACAGGGTGGCTGGGCGCTCTCTTAGAGATAGGGGAAGGAGCTTGGCCACTCAGGAGAAGCTCAGAGTAGAGCCGCTGCTCCTCAACATCAAGAAGAGCCAGCTGAGGTGGCTCGGGAATCTGTTCTGAATGCCTCCTAAACGCCTACCCATAAAGGTGTTCCGGGCAAGTCCCAGTTGCCTCGGGGATGACCTACAACCCGCTGGAGGGACTATGTCTCTCGGCTGGCCTGGGAACGCCTCGTTCTTCCGGAAAGGCTTGAGGAAGTGTCTGGTGAAGAGGAAGACTCGGCGTCTCTGCTTAGACTGCTGCACCCGCAACCCGGCTCCGGATAAGTGGAAGAAAATGGATGGACTTGGACACGGTTGAACACAGTGTAACAGCATTGACCATCAAGTCTGGGTATGCTTCCATAGGAATAAGATTATAAAGCCTTGAATACATCAGTATGGAGCCATAACATGGGCAGATGTTTACCCAGTCGAGTTACTGTATCTGTGCGGCGGTGGTCTAACTTTGACAGAAAGGGAAGAAGCTAACTAACCTACTCAGTGCTAACTTTGCCACTATAATCTAAAAACAAGAGGATCACTAAAATTGAGTAACATTTTTTCTTCTAATATGTAGGAAATACACTCATATCAATATCAAGCAGTCCCAAAGGTAACTTCAATAGATAGACTTGGTAAAAGTAACTAACCCACCTCTGGAGATAAAACTGTAAGAAACACAGAGAGAAAAGAAATTCAGGAGCTGCTTGTGATGGATATGACTTTAGTATCAGTTGCAGACCCGTTGTTTTTGTGTTTTTGGTGGCATGCAGCCCTGAAGAAATATTTCATGGTTTTATTGCTTCAAATAAATTCAACTTCATTTTCCCTAAACTACATGACAAACACACTTAGAGCAGTAAAAGAAATATTCAGCGTGACTTAACTCAGTGTTTTCTAGGTAATAAAATCTTATGAGCTTCTGTGAAACATCACCATTGATTAGACTTGATTCATTAATGGCCCCAAAAGCTAGAATAATAAAACGTTCTTTGTGCTTTTACTGTGCTCTTTCCTAAGAGCCGTGACTCAGTGATGTGGCATGATTTAGAGTCCAGGATAAACAACGTCTAGAAGATTTAAAGCTTGTCACCTTGAGAAGGGATTTCTGACACATTCTCTCGGTGTGTTTGGAGCGCCGCCGCTGACAGACGAGGCCACAACGAGGTGCTCATACATCAGCACTGATCAAAGCCGGAGCCCGGTGTTCTTCATCAGCTCACAATGATACCTACGTGCACTTTGTTCACAAGTCCAAGGCATAGTTTACACTGTCTGCAGCACATTTAACACTGAGACATTACGGTGATGTCTGCATGTGAGGAGACTTTGATGTTCCCCAGTGCAGACCATCCCTCACCTGCTTATAATAAATCCATTTATCTGTGCAAGATGTGTGAACCATTCTGTTGAATGGAAAAAATAACAAAGGTCCATAGGTTGATGACTGAATAACTTTAATCAGGAAATATAAGTAAGTAAGGTTTGTTAGAGCTGCGCTCAATAATGGGTAAAAGTTTGCAGATTGAGAGTGAGGTTGTGATAAATGCTATATATATATATATACCTATGTCATGTCACTAACCTGGGACTATAGCATGTTTTCATGTTGGTGGGGTAGACCGGAGTACCCGGAGAAAACCCACCCGAGCACAGAGAGAACATGCAAACTCCACACGGGAGTCACACTCTGGACCTTCTTGCTGTGAGGCGACAGCGGTAACTTTTTCATGATCATCCAATAAACATACTGCGTCTGTGTCTACACTGTTGGAACCACTACGGAAAGATTACAATAGTGGTACTGTACTGTACAACCCATGCTGTATCGATTCAGGGGAAATGCAATTTACACTCTCAGTCAATAATATTTTTGAACTGAAAAAACATTCAATTCAGAATAGTTCAGCCTCAGAATCCTACAAGCCTTTTTGGTTATTCTACATACTGTACCTTTGCAATAAATCCAAAAATGTAAGTTACTAGTTTTTAGTAATATATTACTCTAATTACCTTTTGTTTATTTAGCTGGTGATTTGCTATTATTTTTACACTCAGAAATGTAGATAATAATTACCTTGCCTTTCTTTCTGAGCACAGAGAATCCTTAAGGGCAACATTTAATAGTTTAATTACTATGGCGTGTAAAAGAGGATAACAAGCTTACTGTATGGCTGATTTACTGGCAATGCTGTCATTTTTATTATTGTGTAGGTAGGGGCTAGTTTAAGATGTGTAATTATCAAGTCACATGTGTGGGCCAACTCGCACTTGTTCGCATCATGGGAAAAACACTGAAAAAATGTCTAAATAGACAGGAAAAATTTTGATGTGGGACATTGCCGCCTTTTATAATTAAGTGGTGCCGTTGAGATTAGGCTACACTTTGCGGTAATGATTCACGTTTTACTATTAATCCCAGTGGAAATATACTCCAGTCACGACAGGCGGGGATACTAGTATAACCCAATAATGCAGTTGGCTACAGGTTAATAGTTGTTAAAAGCTATAAAAGTGCTATGTTAATGAATATAAATAAGCAAAGGAAAGTCTACTTCATCCAAGAGGCTCCAAGTCTTATGGAAACACTATTGACCAGTAAATAGTCTTGTCTTGACCCAATCAGCTCTCACTTTTATCTGTTTCCAAGCCTCAAAATCACAACAAAAACAGAGCAGTCTGACATGCGGCGGGCTCAGTGTCTGTTAACTTGTTTATTTTGTCTGCTGTCACAGAGAAGGGAAAGTCACTTTAGGAGAAAGACAGAAAGGCGGTTTCAAATCCCATCCAATAAAACATACTTTTTTTTCATTCCATAGGTTTTGCAAAGACAAACAAGAGCTACTTTGTTGCAGTGGAACAACAGACAAAAGGCGCATGTTGGTTTAGTAGATAAGTGATCCGTGTCCTAGCACCAAATCTAAACAAATTCCATTTCAGAGAGCTCACATCCATGGCTCATCTCTATCTTTGATGTTGAGGCTGGCTTTTTAAACTCCAGAATAGGACTTTTTACAGCTTAGGGTAGGGTAGGTACTATTTTTTTTTCCAATTTATCTGTAATATTAACTTTTTTGTGCTCATTTCCAAAGAAAACAATATCAAAGCTGCAGCAGGCAATGTGCATTAGCCTCATAGTAGTACATGGTGCGTCACACAGATGCTCCATGTTTGTGTCGTCTAGCCTGGTCAGCTAATATTAATCTTTTTTCTATTTCATACAATAAATTATTATAGTCCCTGTCTGAGGCATAAGAATTAGATACAAATTAAACTGGTTAGGCATACAACCAATCATAATTCGGGGGGCAGTACCAACATACAATTTGAAAAACATAAAACCAATCAGAAAAGAGCATTGTATAAAGATGATTGGTCAGGTCAAATTGAGTTTGATGGAAGACAGGTTCAGGGGAAAGGGTGACAGACAATTTCATTTTACTAAGGTTACAGTTTCCTGACACTTAGGAAAACCAATAACCTTGCTCTGCAGCTGGATTCTCGCAAGATTTTTGAGTTTACAAACTCACGCAAATTCATCTTGCTCTGTTCCAACAAAAGCAAAGTATTAATGGTTTAAACCCTGGCTTTACCGGCTCGTGTGTTCAATGAGGTGGCAGCACTGACAGGTCTGGGCGTGTTTTAAGTTTGAAGATGTAGGGACCATTTATTTGTTACTAACGTAAACAACATGGCGCTGCTCTGACTGGATAAAACTGTGGTGATAAATCCCATTACCGACCAGGTATTCATTGAAAGTACCTGGCCTTTTGCAAACGTTTTAAATGAGAGCCCTTCCAGATGGTACTGTGGAACAGACTGTTACACACGTGGACAAAATTGTTGGTACCCTTCGGTCAATGAAAGAAAAACTCACAATGGTCACAGAAAAAACTTTATTCTGACAAAAGTAATAAAAAATACAAATTCTATGAATGTTAACCAATGAAAGTCAGACATTGCTTTTCAACCATGCTTCAACTGAATTATTTAAAAAAATAAACTCATGGAACAAAATTGTTGGTACCCCTAACTTAATATTTTGTTGCACAACCTTTTGAGGCTATCACTGCAATCAGACGATTCCTGTAACTGTCAATGAGACTTCTGCACCTCTCAGCAGGTATTTTGGCCCACTCCTCATGAGCAAACTGCTCCAGTTGTTTCTGGTTTGAAGGGTGTCTTTTCCAGACGGCATGTTTCAGCTCCTTCTAAAGATGCTCAATAGGATTGAGGTCAGGGCTCATAGAAGGCCACTTTAGAATAGTCCAATGTTTTCCTCTTAACCATTCTTGAGTGTTTTTTGCTGTGTTTTGGGTCATTGTCCTGTTGCAAGACCTGCGACTGAGACCAAGCTGTCTGACACTGGCCAGCACATTTCTCTCTAGAATCCCTTGATAGTCTTCAGATTTCATTGTACCCTGCACAGATTCAAGACACCCTGTGCCAGATGCAGCAAAGCAGCCCCAGAACATAACAGAGCCTCCTCCATGTTTGACAGTAGGGACAGTGTTCTTTTCTTGATATGCTTAATTTTTCCGTCTGTGAACATAGAGCTGATGTGCCTTGGCAAAAAGTTCCATTTTTGTCATATCTGTCCATAGGACATTCTCCCAGAAGCTTTGTGGCTTGTCAACATGTAGTTTGGCATATTCCAGTCTAGCTTTTTTATGATTTGTTTTCAACAATGGTGTCCTCCTTGGTCGTCTCCCATGTAGTCCACTTTGGCTCAAACAACGATGGATGGTGCGATCTGACACTGATGTTATATTAAGTTATAATATTAATAATATTAAGTTAGGGGTACCAACAATTTTGTCTAGGCCTGTTCCATGAGTTTATTTTTAAAAATAATTCCGTTGCAGCATGGTTGAAAAGCAATGTCTGACTTTCATTGGTTAACATTCATAGAATTTTTATTTATTACTTTTGTCAGAATAAAGTTTTTTCTGTGACCATTGTGAGTTTTTCTTTCATTGACAATTTTGTCCATGTGTGTATGTGGAGCAGTTTAATCTGGAAGAGTCAGGTTAGAAAACCAAGACATTACAGAGGTAATATACCTTTCTCTGGTGATCATCTTTAGCATCTGCAGAGTCGGTCATGTTTTTCTGAGCGCAAGCAAGATGCTTAATGTGTAGTTTTAGTTAATGTTGCAATATAGCTTTTTGCATTGTTCACAATGAAAATCTTAAATGAATCAGGGTGACTGAATTTATAGTACAGCCATAGCTTTACACAACCAAAATATCTGGTAAAACCTATAGCCAGAACTTCCAGAAGTCAACTTGTGTTGTGTGTGTAAGGCATCTTTTCTTATCTGCCTTACACAGTCACAGTTTCTTATACAGTAATCAATTATAGCAGAGTTATTTGAGATAAGAACTTGAAGCATACACAAGGTCAGAATAAAGATAAACAATATTAAGAAAGAAAATAACTTGGGATTCATATCTAGACCTTTATCTTGTTTATAATGTCTTGTATTTCTCACCAGAATTACTTTATTTGAGGCCTGGGGAAATGTATTGGCCTGCCTGTCAAGTTATTCTAGACTAATTGAATCTGCAAGCAACAGAATGTGCATTGCATGTAGACAGACGGACCCATTTTTCACCCATTGCAGAGCTCATGGAAATTTTCAAACGCTCCAAAAAAGCACTTGACAAGGTTTATTTGCATTAATTTAAGTCTTTAAAGGGTAAATAAGACCAGACGTGGCACCTGAACTATCAAGAATGAAAATATAAACATGTCTTTTAGAAATGGTTTGTGAAGTTGGATGGACCTTTAAAGATGCATTCCTTTTGAACGCATTCACTGTCAACCTGACATTTTCCCCCAGTGACCTCCATTGGTCCCTGGCACCACTGTATTGTGTAATAGGGCAAGCTTTTCAAAGCTAGAGAAGTTGAGAGTCATTACATTAGACTCATGATGCACCTTCTGCATTATTGCTATGAGATATATCTGTGATAGAGAGCACAAACAAGACACTGGCATCCTTTAACGTTCAGCAAACTTTACTGTTGGTTAAAGAGCTCCGTCTAATATGTGACATTTGTGCTGGTACTTTATTGCAAAAAGGAGGATTGGATTAGCGCCTTTTTACACTGGCACAGTATTTTACTTCAAGCATCCATTAGATGTAATACAGCAGTCAATCTCTGGAATCAAGTCCTTCTCCTTCGCTCCTTGGGAATTTGGCTGCTGTGTTGTCAGTATTATCTTTAAATATAGTAATAAATATTGTATTTATTTATTTGTTGTTTCGGCAGGTGTCGGAGCAGCAGAGAGTGGATCCACTGGGGTCATGGATGGACTTTGTCAAACGACCTGTTGGAAACTTCCCTGGAAAGTGTCGCAAAAGGAAACGACCTTTGGTAAGCCCAATAGAGGACTATGTGTTTTATAAGTTTTAAATTACTTGAACTCAGTTTTTGTTATTACATTTTTATTTATTTTTTGTCATTTAGCTGACGCTTTAATCCAAAGCCACTTACATTAAGCTTATTAATATTTTGTATGTGTCCACCTCTAGCCAGGTCCACCTGGTCCCCCAGGTCCTCCAGGTCCTCAGGGTCCACCGGGGGTTCCTGGGGCAGAAGTAACACAAGAGGTACTACTCCAAGAGTTCAAAGAGATGATTAAAGGTAACACATGAAGAACTACATAGATCATAAATGCACCCATCTTTTGGGTATGTGAATTTGATGTCAGTGTCTCTCATTGGTCAGAGGCTTCAGAGAGAAGAGCTGCGGCCCTGGACAAACAGACCAGTCCCAGTCAGCTGCCGATGCCTCTGCTCACACTAGAGGGGATGACCTCCTACCGACGGATAGAAGAAGCTTTCCACTGCAAGCTCAAAGGACCCGTGGTGGTGGACAAGAAGACTCTGGTGGAGCTCCAGAACTTTCAGACAGTATGTAAATGTTTATAGTTTCAGCTCTGTCCTCTGTGTGTGGCTGAAAAAGTTACATTTTGGCAAATCCTCTTGCATGGTTTTGTTTCTGTGTCTCTACTGTGTTTAGCACTGGTACTGCTTAGTTTGCATGGACTAAGCAATTACTTAGTCCATGCAAACAAGTCCTCACTGGTAACTGGCACTTGCCTAGCAGTGCCATGCTGAAACTCTCTTTGGTCAAAAATATCCACTTTTTCAATTCTACACATCACTTTCTGGGCAGCATACAAAAGGAACTCTGTCTGTGAGTTGGAATAAAGTGCGGAGAGGACAGAAATAGACACTGTTTAAAACAACATGCTGTAGTGGAAGAACTATGCCATGTTGGGATGGGCTCACAAGGATGGGGCAACCAAACAGCTCTGTAAAATAAATGCTGTAAACATGTAAGAAATAGACAGAGAAAATAAAATTTTATTTTGGCTTGTGGATAATGCTGTGGAGAAGAACAGTGTATGAGCTAAATTTAGAACTACAGAATGTTGGCATCATTTGCAAAGATGTGCTGTCCCCATCAACCATAAATTATTATTTTGGTGTGATAGTAAGTGAAGAAAGCTAGAAAGTTGCAGGTAGCAGGTTGTATTGTACAATATACAAAAAATAACACAACCTAAACCTTTTTGTATCCCTTAGCCACCAGCTAAAGGTGCCTTCCTTAGAGGATCTGGAATGGATCAAACAACGGGAAGATTCACAGCACCCATCACTGGAATCTACCAGTTTTCTGCAAACGTCCACATTGGTAAATACAGATGTTCTCCATGGTAAAAATTACTGCTTTGAAAAATGTGCACATATTAAAAAATACCTCTTCCCCCAGACCATAATGAGGTGAAGAGGAGCAAGAGTCAGCTTAAGGCCAGAGACAACATTCGAGTACTGATCTGCATTGACTCACTCTGCCATAGATACACGTATGTATTGTAGGAAATGAAAGTGCTGAAGAACATAGGAGATTCACATGGTCAAAATTTCATTAGCCAACTAGCCAACTTTGACCTTTTCTTTGTTTAATAGTCTGTAAACATGTGCTATTAATTTACAAATGCCATAGCATGCTGGTCTTGCACACCTATTGTGTACAACTGATTTCAGGAAGCCACATGAGCCATTCTTTGCCTGGCTTCCTCCCCTGTGTAATATTAGTGCTAAATACTGCCCTAACTTTCACCAGAATTTATGAGCCGTTAAGTGTTGTCTGTTACAGTTTGTGTGGAACCAGCTTGGCATTTCCTGTATAAAAACCTAGAGCAGGTCTTAAAAGGAAATATCCTCTCATTTAGAGCTGTAGTCCCTGTCGCCTAACTAATCTTTATTGGCTCACCTTTGACATTAGAGGAAGCCTGTTATATCAAATCCCTCCTTTCTGTGAAGGTGGGAGACAGCTAATGATAGGTAGCCTAGCCAGACTTTTAGCCATTGTTTATACATCTCTATTTAGTAAAATAAGTGAAAATTACAGAAATAAATGACTCTCTTAAGGCTATCATGCAGAGGTACAATGAAAGCTACATCTAAATAATATCGTTATAAAAGAGTTCTGGAGCCAAAGCCTAGCTACTTTCAGTCCTCCCACACATGAACATGTAGGGAATGTTAAATGAGGCTCATTGCAAAGGCAGCTGGAAAAAAAGAAAACGAAAAACATGATTGATTTGCTGTAGAAATGTAGCATTTTCCACTTAACAAGAGCCAGTACTCATACTGTGTGGCTTAGAAGTGCCACTTACAACCTCTTAAGGAACTTTGTTGTAGCTTGGTTGTTAGACATAGCATGCTCAACCGCCTCATTACGTTATGTTCTTTGATGTTTTTACAGCTCACTGGAAATGATTGTGGGATTAGAAAGTAACAGCAAGATATTCACTGTCAGTGTCCAGGGGCTGCTGGAGCTTCAGGTGAGCAATGTGTTAAAGACAATACAGTCATCATGCTAATAGACATGCTAACACAGTGTTGTGGTATGATCGGCCCCTGGTAGAATACTAAGTTACTTGTGTGCACTAATATGGCACTATGCTATTTGAACTATTTCTATCTGCTCTAAATGTTTTGAAAGTCATTTTTTTGTAACTTTAGGGTATAAAAAGAATAAAGTGCCCAATAGATAGTAAATTAGTTGCTGTCGTCTGTGTAACTCTGCTCACATGGGCTCAGTTTAGCATACACGAAGCTTAAATTAGCATTAATAAAGCCAATAAGCCTAAGCCTTCATTATTACTAATAGCCTATTAAGTGTTTTATTTTAGAGTCTAATTGTACCACTGCACACAGTAACAAGCATTCTTAGCACACACGCTAACAAACATGCTAACACAATACCTGCTAACATGGTAATAAACATGCTAATAGGGATGCTAAGGAACATAATTACATACATAAGTAACAACAATAACACACATGCTAAGAAAATGCCAACAAACACAATAACTTTGTAGCAGACATGATTAAGTATGAGATCATAAGCATGCTAGCTTACCTGTATATTGTGTATTCTTCTTTCTAGGCCGGGCAGTACACATCCATATTTGTGGATAACGCAGCCGGTGCCTCCATTACAATACAGAATGGCTCAGACTTCATGGGCATGTTGCTGGGAGTATAGCTGCTCTTCTACACTTTGGGGCAGCCATTATCTCCCTGCTTGTTCAATGGACTTCTTTTGAACATCCCCATACTCTACAAACCAGCCACAAGGTTGGAGTTAGGGAAGGCAAAGCTATCACAGACTGGATTTGTCAGATGGTGAATGGGACGTTACAAGGAACTCTTGGACCTGAGATTTCTTACTATGCACTGCAGGGTTTTTTTGTTTTTGTTTTTTGAGGCACTTCACCGATGTGGGCCTGACAGTAAAGTGGTAAAATGTGTCTGTTATAGTGAATTGTTATGGTTGGTGTGAACCTTGAAGGTATGCAAAACATCCATGCTCTTCTCTGCATAAATGTACAAAAGGTACATAGAGGAAATGTGCTTTTGATGTGTTATGTTGATACTTTTGTCAGAATGAGAGTCATTGTGAAGGTTGGAAGATCCCACTTTTAATACACTCTGTGAGTACACTGGACCAAGAAAATATACTCAACAAAATGGCCTCACAATGTCTTACTTTGAATGTCTAACATAACATCAAGTTATTACTGCATTTTAAACCATACATACTCTGTGAGAGCTACAAATGAATTTAATGGTATCCTTGCAAAACCATTTATCATGTGTTAATTTGTATTTTTTACAGGGGATACAGAGTTAGATGCATCATACAGTATTTATGTTGAGATGTAAGATATTCTAGTTGATTTACACTCTGAATTTTTAAACCACAAATTACATGAATAAAATTATATATGTATATTATTTTGTCACAGTTAATTTTTGTTTTAAGCACTGATTTTCAATATGCACATTCTCATGAGTGCAAACAAACATGACATATCTTAGTGGCATAATTTAAATTCTAAATTGGCCAAAAGGCTTGAAATACCTCTATAAACTCTGACTAACCGCCAAACATATGCATGATATTTTACTGGTAGTTACCTACCAATAAAATATCTTGTGTCTGCAATCAGATCCTCTGCATGCCACCATTTATAGTTCATTTGCCCTGGCTGACTTATGTAAGTTTCCATGTTAATTAAAACTGAAAAGTTATGGTCCAGTCAAGAAAAATAGGACTTTTGTTAGTCTTTAATAAATGTGAAAACATCTTTATTATTAGTAGTGGGTGGTCTTACAGGGACCTAATAAGAAGGTGCTCTGACTTAAGGCCCAAATGCTTGTCTAGTCAGTAAAATGAGCTTGTTAGCATCATTGCATGGGTGCCTTGTAATAGTGGCTTCTCATGGAAGCATTGCTGAAATGCCAAGTGTCACATACTGTACCAAAGGACGAACCACAGGAATATTGCACCCATGTGCTATTTCAGCCACCTACTGTACTGCACATCCCACACAGGAATAATCCGCTTGCTGGGAAGCACACCCAGCATTTAAAAAAAAAAACACAGTCATATTATTTTTGAATAAATTACTCTACTTTTTAGGCACCAGTAATGTGTATTTTATTTTCCCAGAGCGCAATTTTCACATACATTAATGTCATGAGAAATGTTTTCAAAATGAAAATAAAGATGCTTAAAATCTCTTTTCTCAGAAAACATGTCCCTTGGCCCAAATTTATAGAGCATAGAAAAAGCGATTATGGAACACTATTTTTTTAGGTGTCATCTTTCAACATAGTCAGCTGTGCCAGAATACCAGACACTGTATATTTCGCACAATATTTGCACTTTCATTGCTCAACAAGTAAAAGAATGGGACACTGTTGAGTTTTGATTAGTTTTCAAGTTTTTTTGTTTTTTTAAAAATGTGTTTAATGAAAGCTATGCAAGCATGCTGTAACGCATTTGCTGCCCCGCAGTGGAATATGGAGTCTTCCAAAGTGGTTGCGAAACCACCCTGCACCACAACTCTGACAGGAATCTCCCATCGCTCCATTATCAGCATCAGACAAGCTGAGTGATTGCAATTACATCTGCCCAAATGCTAAGAGCAACTGATTTTTCTCCTTTCCTTCAGAGAAGTGAGGTATTATGAATGGCCCCATTGTGAATCTTGCAGGATCTGTCTGCCCTGTAAAAGCGACAGCCTGGTTGTGTAGCTTTAATGAGGCCTTAATTATGAGATTCTTTGAGTGTAGTGACTGGCTTATTGGCTGACAGCTTTAAGCTATTTATCTTGACAAGGAGACACTAGAATTAGACAAAGGAAAAAGAGGAATTTGAAATAAAGTGGCTGCAGCAAATAATTTTTCATCAAGTAAACTTTTTTTATAAGAATTTTAGATGGTGTTTAGATGAAACCTAAACAAAAACAAAGAACCCTGGTTATATGAGGTGACCATAGTTGGAGTCAAAATATGAAGAAAGCATGACATTTTGGCGTCAGGCCAGCCACCGGCCCCAGACCCCAAGCATTCTGTCTTTCCTCTGTGTTTGTCAGCACTTCCAAACAAGGCTACCTGCAGGGAGCACTGAGGAACAGACAGTTAGACTCTCTCTTAGGGATGCCAGGCTCCTGTATATTATGTTTTTAGCATGCCTTGGATTTTTTCACAGCAGCCTAAGTTACTCCAAACAGAGCCAGGCAGTCCAAGTCCTGCTGATGGAGGCCGGACTAAACAAGCCTGTTGCTATGACACATCCCCTTAACCCTACTCCTCCTGGGACATCACGGGAAGAAGGAGAGGATGAGAGATTACTCGCACAGACTATCCTGCTGTTTTGAAAAATATAAACCCAAAAGTCAGGAAGAGTTTAGGAAGATGACGGATTTTGTAAATATCTTTAGAAATAGAAATACACTGGAGTCTGTTCATAATATTTGGATGATACAGGGCAAACCAAAACACCTATAACCTCTGACCTTTATCGTTATTTCCGCAGCTACTACCCCTAATAATTTACTGAGCCACAATGGGCTCCTCTCATTTGCTGATGGTCATAACACGTAACGTTATAAATACACAATTTGGAATATCTGCACGGCATCTGCACTGCAGTTTGCATACACAATACTTTTTTTTCTTTTTAAGATTTTTCAAATGTATTCAACCCAAAAGTATGTGGTGGTGTCATTATGCAGGTTTAAAGGTACATTACGGAAGTTTTAATGGTTCAATTAACATTTTTCTAACCCATACATGCATCAGCAACAGCCTGATGTGCAGAATGAGCCGCGGATGCCTCTGTAAACCTGTACAGTCAATTAAATGAGAAGGTTTCGGGATTGAAACTCTTGTGCTGTTTCAGCAGAAGTGACTTAATACGCGTGGCTGTTTACCTGGTTCTCACTTCCTGATTTGCCGCCTCAAGTAAATTAAGCAATGTTATTGGCAAAGTTGAAAATTAATCCTGTGAACACAGGGAAGAGACAGGCCTCCAGGGCACTCGAAATCATCAGATTCTTCTTCGGTTGTTGTTTGTTCTTGCTCGTACAAGCGTATGGATGCAGTACCGCTAATAACAGAGGTGGCACACTAGTACAAAAACTCTGGATCTTCTGTAATTCACTTTTAAGACTGGGTATAAAGGGAGCCTTTTAGAAAACTATTATCTGAGAAGTAAAAATGGGCAGAGGTTAACCAATCTGAAAAAAACTGTGTATAAAAACTGTACAAGGAAAAAACAAAACAAATACAAAAACAATGTAAAATTGTAATATTCCACTATCAACAGAAACATGATAAAGATAAGAGACAAGGCCGAAGGTCAGTATTGGATGCTGGTGATCCTCAGGCTGAAGCAGCACATTAAACAGACTTGTTCTGGAAATCACTTCATAGATCAGGAACACTTCAGTCACTGTCTTCGAACACAGTTTGTCCTGACATCCATAAATGTTAGTTAAAGCTGTATCAAGCAAAGAAGAAGAAGCCATAAGTGAACACCATCCTGAAACGTCGTTGTCTTCTCTGAGCCAAAGCTCATGCTGTGCAAAAATAATTTCAAATTTTTATTCTGAATTTGAGTCTGTCCATTTTTAATGCGCTTGAGCTATTTCTGGTATTTTGTATTTTCTATTTGGATATTGCCAAATTCCATAACGCATTAAACGTGATTAAAATGACTGTAATTAATTATACTTCGTCTGGTGTGTTGTTCTATTGCACTTTTTGTTTTGACTATATGAAAAATGTACAGTGAAAGATTCATCTCACATATTGGCTCAAATAGAACAAGACAAAAAACTATTTGTAGTTGTTTAGGTTTGATTCATTCTCTGTTCCAGCACTACAGTTCTGAAATAGAAACACACCGAATGTTAATATAACTGGCCAAATTGATTGTCAAAAACACTTCTTGGTAACCAACATAACAACGAAGGTCCTAAATGGTGTTTGACAATGGTTCAGACAGTAGCGAGCACTTTTAGTAACTTAATTCTTAGATTGCTGCTGTCAAGTGCTTTTTGAGATTTCCTAAGCCTGGCATGGCACCTCAAATTGTTTTAAGTCTCCATCATGTCTGCATGGCTTCACCAGTGCTGTACGGTCACAGTTTTACTCCAAAGCTTTGCAGTAGTACAAAAGTTACATAAGGCCAGATTAGAGCTGTGCAAACAGTAGCCCAGTTTGACATTAATGCACAAGCAGACACAAACGCAGCAGAAATAAGCGGAGACGGTGGGTTTTAATGACACTCCATTCACGTAATTAGGCTCTGTCTGACAGGGATCTGTCATTGGCATTGATTGTTTGTCAAAGCTCACCTCTGTGGTGTGTGTCTGTGAGTGCAGACCAAAGGAGGGGGACAGACGTTTGGATTCCCTCAGGCTGGAGCTGCATTCATAAGCCCATAGGAGGCCCAAACTGGAGCCATTGGTCAGATTGGTATCGTGTTAATGGCTCTGCAGGCTCCAAGATACATAGCAGCAAAACCATAAGAGGCACTGGAATGCGGAGCTCCCCTCGAATCATTGTCATAATTTGGGACAATTGCACACCAGACTCAGAACCTATTGTGGTCATTTGGACCCTGTCTTGTCTGACTTTTCTCCCTTGCACGCATATTGCAGCTATTTGGATGCATAACAGCACTGTTTGCACAACATGCACAGCGCCACAATTAGACGGTCAAAACATGTCATACACAGAGGAGATGATTAGGCTCTGAATAGCACTAATGGGGCAAATATCCCTCATTATCTTTGCCCCAAGTGATTTTGAGGGATGGAAAGGGGGTGTAGGTAAGGGCGCTGTGGCTCAGTCTCGTGGAAGAAAAAATCAGCCGACCTGTTCTTGTGATGAGCTGCTGGCTGAATGAATGAAGGTGGTTGGTTTTTGTGGATAAGATAAGGCTGAACGATGCCTCCAGAGCTGATGGACGAGAGGTGAGCAAGGCCCCAGTGAGGCATGTATTGTAATTGGACACAACTTTACTATAGAGATCACTTCTGGCTATCCTCAGTTACTTCTTAAAGGGACCAAAGCTGTGTTTCTACTGAGGGACATACGTTTCCACTGTGTGTGTGCATGTGCATGTGTGCATGTGCATGTGTGTGTGTGTGTGTGTGTGTGTGTGTGTGTGTGCATGTGCATGTGTGCGTGTGTGTGTGTGTGTGTGTGTGTGTGTGTGTGTGTGTGTGTGTGTGTGTGTGCAGGATAGCACTGCAAGGGGTCAGAGGTGTAGCTGTATACTGCATCAATAAACAGTACAAGAAGATTGTTGGGATGGGTAAAGAAGTTGGTACAAACAACAGTGGTATAAACTAAACAGTGGTAGGGCATTTGGCTAATGTCATTAAACATGAGTAATAATAAAAGTCTGTCCCAATAGATGAGCCAGATCTCTAAAATAAACAACCAGATTAAACATCCTCATCTGCCATATTGTTATTTCATCGACAGTGGAAAGAGATTTTATGGGGGACATGTCCCACCATGCACCGCTTTATTGGTACAATGGAACATTTTTATTGAAGCATTTTTGACCTGTGTTAACCTTAGTTAGATATATGGTTGGCTGCATTTACAATTTTCTCAATAAACTGTATATTTTGACTATTTTGTTTAATTTCAGGAACTCTAGAGACTCCATATCTGATACAATGCTACTTTGGACAAAATAAATCTTCAATCTTCAAATATTTTTACAGTTGTTGTTCTGCAGCATCACCTCCTCCACTGTAACCCTTTTCAGTCAGTAATTGAGTGATAATTTGTCAATATATTCAGCTGATTAAATTAAATAAATGACCTAGCTTGAGCAATCCATTTATTTGCATGTGACCTCATTCGTCAGCCATGTCAAACCTGAGCAGCCACAATCATCAGACGCTAAATCATTTTGTTACAATTACACATGAAATTGCACCGTGTACAAATCAAGAGGTTAAAGCTACAAAGTGTGTTTTTCTTTTCCAGTTGTTCATGTAACTGCGCTGTTTTTGCCACTAAAGCCAAAAACTTGAAATGCATTATAGGATAAGGCATATGTTCTGAAGAACACAAAATACCTGTGTACTTTTACACAGCTCATAGACGACACAATATAATCTCCCAAATCCTGCTGGGTTCCCTTAGATGTATGTATAGTGATAAACATACTCAGAGTATGTACCGTCTCTCCCACTACTGTGAGCTTCATCCCATTTGAGTCAAAGGCAGCTTGTCTCTGGATGTTTTGGCAGACAGATAAAAAAATTTAATATTTGTGGACGTAACTCCTCAGCCTTGAGACAGGTTTACAGTGCCGCACTGGCAGGATGGATTCCTGAAATAAACTTTCCAAAGCCAGGGAGTGAAAACAACTCCCTTTCTTTTGTGAGGGAGACAAGGCTCGGCCCGATATTCATCAGTAGGGATAACCTTTGACCCTGAAATCATGTGACGCCGAGTGCTGGAGATCCCGCCGCAGCCAGACAGTCTGTCTGAGACGCCATCCCGCTGTCCGACCAACACTTTCTCTCCAATGTCTCCAGTTTTTTCCTCTTTGCTCACCTCTCTTTGTGCTTCTTTTAACAATATTACTGCCATGCATCACAGCCTCCTGAGTCTCAACAATTTGTTTCTGTCCTCAGTAGGGGACATGAATTTTCTCACAAACACAAGATAAATGAAAATGGGAATCTTTTTACAAGAATAACCACATGAAGGTGTTTATACACACAGAGGGAACATGAGGAGAAACATCAGCCCTTGCTACCACTGCTGTCGCCTCCAATCTAAACTCCACAGATACCAGACAAGACTGTGGGTTCTCACCGCTCAGAACAATTACCATTAGGTAGGCCATGACAGAGCTTTTCCACACGCCGCGACAGACTGAAATAGCTGCTGACAAAGCTGTGGCCCTCTCCAGTCTGCAGTGATGCCCTGATAGTGACAGCAGTTTGCGGATAAGGCGTTCTCAGGACATGCTTCAAGATGAAATCACGATAAACAAATGCACAATGGTCTTCCCCTTTCTCAAATCTATATAGTTTGCCTTCTAAGCCATGGCTTTTTAGTGTGATCGCAGGTGCTCACCGTGACATGAGGCAATAGATGTCAGGCATGATGTATTACTGGTTATACGGTAATTACAGAGTAACTACAGATTAATCTCAGGGTAGGGAACATTCATACTTTCACTAATCCAGACACGGCACTTCTAAACTTCTAAACATGCAATTACCTTTTAAAACAAGTATGGCCCATTTACACGCACTGGGGTCATTGAAGGAATGGTGGGCTGACAATGTGGTGATTTTCAGCGAGATAACTATGGGGATCTGGTGTTTATGAGCTAATCAGTGTTGGAGCATATTGCACAGAGCCCAAATAATCAACTTGAGCAATTCTAACAACTGTAATTTCATGTTCTGTAGACTGTTAGGCTACTTACACCCCATTTGCTCCGTTATTTACAGTAAATCAAATACATGTTGCGGTGATGTATAGCAGTAAAACATGGCTGTACATTTTGATGAAAAGAGTGCTGTAAGTGGCAGATCCCCCCACCAGCACTCTGCTTACAGGAAAAGTACAGCCAAACACCCCTTGTATATATTCCTGTTCACGTCGTCATTTGGCAAGCAGTGCGTCTGAGGCATTTTACACAAGTGAGTCATAGTAAGAGTGGAGCGACGTGCCCAGGAGGTGTTGGGCCTAAAGTGCGGCGGAGAGCATGAGGTGACATGTTGTGTTGGGATTGAGGATATAAGAGATATTCCTGTAATGAGTGCTTTGTGAGATAATGGTATGCACAAGCCCGCCTCCCGCTATGTTTCCACCCTTCATCTCCAGAGGCAGAAACAACAACGAGAACAATGTTGCGACATGTCATGTAGGTGAGCTTCAGGGTGCACAAAGTGGTTGGTGGGAAATGTTGTCAGATTTCTGTGGATTGCATAAAGCCGCTCCAGGTACTTGTATTAAAATTACAACAGAGAAAACTACATTACTTTTAGGTTTTGTTAGGGTCTAGAAGAGCTGCACTAGGTTTTGTTAGGGTCTAGATGAGCTGCACTAGGTCTTGTTGAGCACTGTGCACTATGTCTCTGAGCTCTGTCTCTGTTTAGCTTAAACAACTGCAAGGTTACATAACATCACCTGCTCAATGACGTAGTACAAGTCTACATAGGTTAGGTTAGGTATAGTTAGGGGCTTGATGCGCTGCATTAGGTCTAAAGTCTAGATGAGCTGCACTAGGTCAGGTTCTGGATGAGCCGTGTTAAGTCTAGTTAAGGTCTAGTGAGTTGCACTATTTATTTGTTAACTTTTAGTTGTAATTGCTGTTGTTAATTAAAGTTGTCTTTAAAAATCATACTTAAAGTCTTGGTTATGTACTAACTTCCAACCATGTTTCTGTAAGTGTTTTATTTATGAGGTGCTCTAGTGCACATGGCACTATGTAACTTTTACCTTAAAATATAGCTCAGAATCCTGAAATTATATAGCATTTCAGTCATTTTGATGGTTTCCTGACTAGGCACAGGGAGAATAACCTCTCTTTCATAGACACAGCAGACCCCAGCTTGCTACATACTACACTATGTAACACCGGACAGGCCGCCCTCTCACAGCAACATCTCACCAGATCCCTTTTTCTCAACACACATCTCCAAACACTTTAGGATATATAAAATATTAAAGCATAACAGTCCCAGGTGTTTGCAGCACCCTTTTTCAGAAAGCACAATGGGCTACGTTCATGGGCTGGCTTTAAACAGCGGTAGACCAGACCAAAAACTAACAGTGGGAAGGCTATATTTTACATTACAGTAGTTATTTGGGCACAATATTGGGCTTGATTACACGAGTTATTACGAGTACAGAGCATAGCAAAACAGCATATAGACTGAGGAGAGGCCTGCCTAAACAGCTGCACACTCATGTCCAGGGACAACTGGCTGTGACGGCATTTCCTTGGATATTCTCTCACATACTGTGTCTTTATTTCCAGTGGTCAAGCTGCCATGCTAAAATCCCTATGCTGTATCCACCATGGATAAATGCTGCTTTGTCAAAAAGTTTCCCCCACTGAGCAGCTGTCCACAGCCCCTCAGGCAACTCTTTAGCTCCAGTAACCCTAGCAAGTGCACGTCGGCTGTCAGGACAGAGAGAAATAAATTAGACTGAGATGAAGTTGAGGGACAGTCCACATTGAAAAGTACATACTGAAAAAGGCCTCACTGTACAGCTCATTCAATAGAATCCACCTGTGTACTGCTATAGGCACTGGATGTGTGCATAATGCATACCTCATTGAAATTTGGCTTGGATACAGCTCATTCCTTAACCAGTTCACAATTTCGACTCACTGATGCTCACCGCAGAGACTCCCATACCTGGATATAGTCACACCCAGCTGTTAACTTTCCAGGATTATGCAGCCAGTTTTAGTATTAGTAACTTTAAAGAAACAAAAAAATGTTTTAGATCCAGTTGTGGACACTAACTGGTTACTCTTCCATTAACTGAAGAAACTTATTTGATAAATTTCATTTTGAACAAGAACAGAAATTGATGGTTGTACATCCAGTTAGTATGTTTGTTTCTACTCATGTATATAAACCCATCATCGGTTTCTTTCATGCTATTTAAACATTCTAAGGCCACCCTGCATAACTTTTAACCCAAAAATATATATTCTCAAAATCATTTTGATTGTTCTTAGTCATGAGATTGGTAGAATGTGTTGTGCCTTCTGCTTTAAGATTGCAAAAATGTGATTGATCTTTTCAAAAGTAGGGATACCTCTGATTATACTTCTGAGTATAAAGAAATGCAATTGAGATTCCATGCCATACTTCAACTACTGACAGTTTCCCATTTTCATTTATTTGGTCTAATAATTCGTGCGACAATTCAAAACTCATGTGTGTAGTGTTCTCCATCATACTTAACTTATGTTGAAGAAATCATTTTGATGATCTGTTTGACTTCCGCTTGACTCATTTCTACATACTTGAAAGGAACAGTACCCACCTCCCTTGGCGTCCCTAGTTAAAATATGAGATGCTAATGAAAGTTTGAAACCGGGCAGTGCAGTCCCTAATAAGGCCTTGACTATTACCTGGACTGACAGGCAGAGAATGGAAGGAGAAGCGTTGGCTCCACACTGCTCAGTCAGCCAGAAAGCCCCCAAACAGCAGGGCTAACGCAGGTCAAGTGATTTGGCGCCTTGGGTGTATTAAAGCTATTTACAAGGGGCTAAAGGATTTACGTCGCCTCAACCTGTTCGGTCTGCACTTTTTATACGAGCTGGCACCAGACCTTTTCTGACTCTCTCAATCAATACGAAAGAGTAATAAAGAATGTTGCCTTTAGTGGTATTTGGCTTTTTGTTTTGTTGCAAGACAGAGACATTTTTATTGGTGGCTCCTGACACCTGGTGTGCAGGAGAACACATGGAGAGACGGGAAATTGTATGTGATCTAATATGGAGACATAAGCCTGGAGACACAGTGGTGTCACACATTTAAAGCAGCACATTGATTTGGAGTCTCTAATCATGCTTCAAACACAAGAACTACTTCTTGATCCAAACCTTAACCAAGCATCTTCTTTCAAGACACATGCTGCCATCTTGTGGACTAGTCAAAGAAGCAAACACAGGCTGAATACAGTTGAGCTTACAACAGGTCTTTCTTTCCTTTTTTGAATCACTGGGATCTGCCCCAACAAAGATACAGGCCTTTCATCAAGCAAAGGTAATATAAATAAATGTGCTGACACTTTGTAGAAAGTAATGATCCCTGAGGATGCTTGCCCTTTGATCACAACACACTAGTCAATGCAATTATTTAGTTTATAATTAATAATAGATTAAAAGCCTCTTTGATTGATAATGTGAGATGACTTTAAATTTGGCTGAAAGGTTTAATTAGTTGCACAAGCTGTGTCATTAATTGAACTTCAGAGGCACATAGTGTTTTTTATAAACTTACCTAACGCATGTACTTGTTTTTACTACAGTTGGTTGCCTATCATTGACGGTTATTTCCAGACAGGCAATGTGTTCCAGATTAGATCAAACTCCAGGTAGCCCATTTCAATTCTAAAAGCAACTGTATGACACTTAGTTACCATGACAACACTCCACCAGACTGGTGTGCTGTCTGTGGGCATAAAAATAGACATGGTTGTGGTTCAGCCCAGGACTCACTGTGAGTGGGCAGCAGACAATCAAACAGCCTGTTAGACCACAATCATTAGGTTCCTCGAGTAGCCAGCACCGGCTCTTAATCAAACTGTGATCACACACAAGCAAATGACAAGCCCTCAGCATGAACTCTTCTTACTGTATGAGATGTTTCTTGAAGTGTAAAGCCTCTGACGGAGCTTTGATGTCTTCTGACAGGGGTCAAAGGTCAATTGTTGGCAGTCAGAGAAATAGCCTGTGTAATCAAAGCCACACGCAGTGCCGCTCCAGCGCCGTGGACAATCTGCAGTGTGCTGATCGCTCACATCAGGGCAATGCAATCTCCATCCAAGAAGCAATGAAGTGCTATTGATTAATTCCAGCTGTCAGTCTGGAGAGGGACCTATAAGGCCCAAATGATAAGGCAGATCAGCCATGGAGACTAGTGAAGCTGTGAAAGTCCAGCTCTTTTTTAATAGTGTGAAAATAAAACTGCCACAGTGTGCACAATTTTTAAATTGGTTTGTAGAAGTTTACAAGATCACCTCAGACTGTTAAAGCATTTTGTTTTGTGTTACAGTCTGAATTGTTTCTCACAAAAGTTATTTTAAAATTATATTTTTAACTGGTCTGTTTTCCACAGACATGCTGCCTTTAACTTGTGTTATTTTATTGTCCTTGGAGTTCCTCAGGGTTATTACTTGGACCTGTTGACGTGAATACCTACTTTTGCTCCCTGCAGGGACATTCTGTTGTCTATGGAGAAATTCAGTGGTAATATGTCCGATTATAAGTTACAGAAAATCATTTATTTATGACATTTTCCTAGATATCCTAAGCCTTCATATAATATTGTGTGTTTAAAAGTAAACATAACTACACTTCTCATCCAGCCCTGCACAGTTTGTCCACTCTGGGCAGCTGTAGAAACAGGAACTGACTGGGTTTCATTTTTCCAAGATAGACAAAAGCATTAGTGTTGCATGTTCCACTTTTTTCAACATTACTACAAAGTTTTACACAATGTATTTTGAACTGTTAAGCTGTGTGAGTTATTCCACTTACTAGCTCAAACAAAAAATCAGCTCTACTGTTTTACAATATTTAATTATTAAACTGTGTGACTCTTGGTATCAAAATTATACAATGACTAACAATTGCATATAAACACTACACTTGTTATTTGGCAGTAATTTATCTCTAATATTAATTATTTACAGCACACAAGAACTAGATGTGTTTTTTGCAGATAGACAGGAGTCACAAAGCTCCTCCCTGAAAGTTTGGGAAAACATTCCAGCAAAGTGAGACCATTCAAAGAACTGGAAACTCTCAGAGCGGCCTCCTACTTTCTCTGTCCATCTCATCTTTTTGCTCATGAGGTTTCAGTACAGTCCTCCGCAACACAATGCACCTACTTGTTTAAAGCCTGCGGATGAGAGGAGCAGAGAGAAACGTCAAGAGGGAAAATCTGCAAACTGCTCAAACAGACAAGGAACTTGCAGTGCATGGATCACAATGAAGCCGGTACTACTGCTCTTAGTTTCTACAGTGTGGACGCTTGCTGCAGCTCAACACTACTTCCAAGGGCTGATAGATTATCTGGAGAACAGACTGTTAGCTATCGAGGTAAGAGGCAATCTCCCAATTAAAGTATGATTGATTGGCTGCTTAGCATCTTTTAAATCAGCAGCACAAATTCCTCTGAAATTACCGTAATTAAAACGAGAGATGTTTTAAAAGGCTTTCCAAACCACATTAGTTTAATATGATTGCAGTAAAACATTCCAATTAATGCAATCTCTGGCCAGCTCATCAACTTTGCAGGGGCCTTAGGGAGAATATCAGCTGATGCATGCAGAGTGAGCCGCTGTGCTCCTTCTCATGCAACTCTAAGCTTCTGTCCGACAACATCATCATTTCTCCACTGTTTAAGACAATGACACACCAGTAATGAGTACAAGCCCAACCTTTGCTTGTGTGGCAAAAGGCATCAAACATCCCACAGCCTAATAGTGTTCTACAAAGGTAAACTCAAATTACAAAGAGCCCAAGGCAAGAAAAGAAACTGTTGAGAGTTGTTTAAAGGGATTTAAGACAGCGTCTGGGTGTCATGCAAGTTTTTGCATGGCAAGACATTAGTTGGCTTAGGGGGAGTGTGATATGAAGTACAAGATGATTACATGTGCGGCTACTGCAGGAATTACCCTGAAGTGTAATTTAAATAAATCCTTTTAAGAGTCAGATTTTTTGTGCTTGCAATGGCAGAATGACAGTCTTAAAACTATTATTCCTGTGAAATGAATCTTCTATTTACAGCTAAATCCTACTCTCCTGAACCCCTGTGGTTCTCCTCTAGACAGTCTTTATTCAATATGCTGGCTCAACTATGAACATAGCCAATTTAACAGCCAGTTTTCATTGAACATTCATTTTCATTTGACCAGGGCCCCAAAGCAAGCACAGCAGAGAAAATGAAATGGAAGAGAGAGTAAAGGAGGCAGTGGTTATTACTTATAGCTCCATATAGTTGTCACTATGAATGTCAATCAAAGCCATATATATGGTTCTAGTTCTGTGGACGTTGGTCTAAATTGATCTAAGGAACTGTTTTAATAAATTCTACTTCACTGAATGTCCCAAGGATCATTCCTTGGGCCAAGTGGCTTTCATGTAGTCACTAGCTTTAGCCTTGTTTTCCCTAGTCAGTGCAATTTTGTGTAGTACACTACTGTAGCTAATGTGCAGTGTGTAGACTGGGTGGCATCAGATCAGTAAATAATATGTCATAAGAGCCAAAGATCAATAATGTTTGGTGCATTTTATCTTATTTCTCTTTAACAAGAAATGGCCATTTAAAAAAAAAAGTTTGGTTCTGGTCTGTCAACTAATCAGTAGTTCTTCTCCTTGTTTGTTTGTTTTTAAAGGCCAAGATAGTTAGTCCACTTTATGTAGTGTAGGCCAAAACAAAATACACTACTGTGCAAATGTTTTAGGTAGGGACAAAGCTGCTACCCCAAACACACATCCACCTAAACATACCCCAAACATACATCCAGTGTCATTGGAAACTTTCTTAAGAAGGAACAAGGACTTCTGTAACCTATAATAGTCTTTTTATATTGGAGTAAATGTTCATTAACTGATATGGTGCTCTGTCTGCAGGACCGCATGCAGCTGTGGCATGACCAAACCCATCGCTATCACACAGAACTGCAGGATTTTAAAAAACTCACAGCCGAGGCAATGGATGGGTTGGGGAAGGATCACAGCATGTTGTCTGAGGATCTGAAAGGAGCGGCAGTTCAAGTGGAGCGTGTAGAGCAAGAAATGGACTATGTCCAGATCCAGACCTCTCCTCGGGCCTGTGTGCGCAAAGCAGACAAGGTGCTGGAGCAGGGTGAATGGAGCCTGAGGGAAAGCATAAGACCGGAGGAGGATGATAGAGAAGATGACTGGGAGGAAGTGCACTCGCATGTCTCCGGTGAGTTTGCAGGAAGTACATACACTCATCCGCTCAAGTCCTGCAGAGAATTTGATCTGGTAACTCCATCATCCTTGTTGGCACAGTCAGCATCTAGTATAGTACATATATAGGAGTGACGTGTCGTGGTATTGAAGCAATTCAGCTCCCTTATGTAGAGTTACTGTCTTGGAAAAAAAAACATTCAGCTGGAAAATGGGAAACAAACATGGGGTTGTTACAAGTCATTTAATGTGTGCATTGAGTCACTGAGCAGCCGTGTTTTCCAGGAGAAATATGACTTGCTGAAACTCACTCAGCTATTCCCCTGTTTGTTCTGTGGAGTGCAGCATTTGTCTTTATAATCTCCAGATCCCAAGGCACATGCTGCACAGCGCTACACTCAATCTTACACAGGGGCAATAAGGACTCATAACTTTTCTGCGGCTTAACTCTATTTCAGTTTAGAGCAAAGTGGACTATGTCAATAAAGTCAGCTCCGTCGTACAATGATTCTTGCCCCTTTTGTGGTTTTACAGATGAGAAATACTTTGCCCTTCCCCTTCTTCCACATGGTAATGCAAAATATTGATTACTTTTTATTCCGACAATCAATAGCACATAAAATAAGTACACAAATTACCACCATCAAAACCATCTGTTCAGAATTTCTAGTTATGCTCAAAGGACATTTGACTCGGTCAGGTATTACATCAAAATGAATGATGGTAAAAAGAAGGAGCCCTTTCTGTTATCTCGTGTACAGTCTGGTGCTGTGCAGGGAGATAGGAGATAGGACGGGAAGCTGCCCCGGGGTCAGCTGTGTTATTCTCCCGGCTCATGTTTGCTGAAGTGAGCTGGGCACACAGTAATCCATAGTGAATGTCTGTGAAGTGACCTCAAATGAACTTTTGTGCATCGTAGAGACCCAATTTTGGGTTTGTGAGCATAATGTTAATTTTACTCGTAAGAGGACATCCTTTTGTCTGTGTATCCTAGTGATTCAAAGCACTTCATATCTCTAGCTCTTTATTATTATTTTTTTAACTAAAAGCATCTTCTTGTAGACCAAATGTCTTGTCGTATTATGACTGTGTGTCTCATTTCCTGCTTCCTTTTTTTTTTCAAATTGGCTTAATTTGGTACGCCAGATTTTGGCTGCTGCAGGCTGCCTCATGACATTTCAGCAAACATGATTCATATTTGAAAAGCTTAGAGAATATGTTGTTTCCTGGGAAGTAGCCTTTTTTATATTCAGCATTATTCAATATAATGAATTGTGTCCTGCGTTACTTCATGCATGAATTGTTAATACATTTCCACAATTATTTCTGTCTGGATGACATTTTCTGTCTGCAGACTGTGTGGAAATCATTGCTGGCATCAGATCCGTGAAGATCCTGAAAAGAGTGGGCAGTCCAAAGGGTATGTGGACAAGAGACCCCAAATCCTCCAAGGTCTATATCTTTAATGGGACATCAGGGGACAGTCTGTACCAGTTCAACTCTGTACAAGACTTCTCCAACTCTTCTGGAGTCAATGGCAGCAGACAGGTCAGACTTAGCCTTGAGTGGACAGGTCCTGGAAGCACCGTTTATAACAATTATTTGTATTATGTAACACATGCCGAAGGTGCAGATCTGCAGGTGGTCAAATTTGACTTGATGAGTGGCTCCGTGACGGACATTGCCATGTTTCCTTTAGCCAGTGTCACTCCAGTCTACAGCCTCAACCCAGAAACTGTTGCAGACTTGGCAGCAGATGATGAAGGCCTCTGGCTGCTGTTTTCCTCGAGTGACTCAGAACCAAACATCAACCTCGCCAAGATGGACCGTGCCACTCTGGATATAGAGCAGATCTGGGACACCAGTTGCCCACGGGAGAATGCAGAGGCCGCTTTTGTTGTCTGCGGCACTGTCTATGTTGTGTATAACACCCGCCTGCCGAGCCGCTCCAGGGTTCAGTGCGTATTTGACGTCAACGACATGGTAATCAGTGAGGAGGCTCCCCTCATCTACTTCCCCAGGAGATATGGAGCCCACGCCAGTCTCAAATACAACCCCGAGGAGAGACAGCTCTACGGCTGGGATGACGGATATCAAATCATTTATAGATTAACTAAAAAGAGGAAATTGCTTGTTTGAAAGCAGCTGCAGAGATATTTTACCAGTGTGGATTTTAATGTGTATCCTAACTTGTAATGTGAACTTTTGTTCAAATGTTATTTTATGCTATATTATGTACAGTATGTGTGAAGAATTGTTATGAATGGCTGTTAATGGAGCCAGTGTTTGATCAGTGTTTTAAAACGTTAACATTTAAACCATTTCTCTGCCCCATCTACAACAGTAGACTACATTGTCTCATAGGTTGATCATGTGTACCTATTTATTGGGGACTGTCTCACTTTCACACTCTTTGTCCCATGTCCCACAAATATATGTAAAAACACACTAATTTTCCACTTTTGAACAGACCATGTCCCTATTGGCCCCATTTAAAAAAAGCAATCAATGCAGCAAACCTCAAAACAAATTGTCCACAGACTTTTGTCTCTGAATTTATTTTTGGCCTGTTTTTTACCCATAAATGGCCATTACATTTAACCTGAGGCTGTAGCTTCATTGGGGACATGTGGGTCTTAAATGTACTTAGATTTCACACACAGAAGGTCATGGTTCTTTGTAGCTTTTTAGTTACTTAGTAAGTTTTAAATGCATGAACAAAGTTTATGTTTTACTGTTCATATAAACAATGACATGGATCAAAGAGTGCAGTTTTGAGGTCTGTAAATCTGGTCACCCTACCCTGTCAGCTTCTTTAACCTGTTTACTGTCTATGAGAATAATTAGCTATTTATATATAAAGGTTTATTATAGAAAAACATTTACAAAATAGCTACTGAACTAGCTCCTTTAAGCTAGGAAGTAGCCTTCTGTAGCTACATACAGTATTGTTCAAAATAATAGCAGTACAATGTGACTAACCAGAACAATCCAGGTTTTTAGTATATTTTTATTGTTAAGTGGCAAACAAGTTACCAGTAGGTGCAGTAGATTCTCAGAAAACAAACAAGACCCAACATTCATGATATGCACGCTCTTAAGGGTGTGCAATTGGGCAATTAGTTGAAATGGGTGTGTTAAAAAAAAAAACATTGTCTGCCATTGACTGTTAAAACTCAAAACTATTTTGTACAAACATTTTTGTTTCTAGGATTTAGCAATCCTGTGAATCACTAAACTAATATTTAGTTGTATGACCACAGTTTTTTCAAACTGCTTCACATCTGTGTGGCACCAACTTGTGGCACCTCTCAGCTGTTATTCCACTCCATGATTTTTTAACAACATTCCACAATTTATTAGAATTTCTATGTTTTGCTTCAGAAACAGCTTCTCGGTCCGGGGATTGGGCTGGCATCTCCATAACATTAATTTTGTTGGTTTGGAACCAAGACTTTGCTTGTTTACTCGTGTGTTTGGGGTCATTGTCTCGTTGAAACAAACATTTCAAGGGCATGTCCTCTTCAACACAAGGCAACATGACCTCTTCAAGTATTTTGACAAATGCAAACTGATCCATGATCCTTGGTATGTGATAAATATGCCCAACACCATAGTAGGAGAAACATGCCCATATCATGATGCTTGCTTCACTGTCTTCACTGTGTACTGTGGCTTGAATTCAGAGTTTGGGGGTCGTCTCACAAACTGTCTGTGGCCCTTGGACCCAAAAAGAACAATTTACTCTCATCAGTCCTCAAAATGTTCCTCCATTTCTCTTTTGGCCAGTTGATGTGTTCTTTGGCAAATTGTAACCTCTTCTGCACATGCCTTTTTTAACAGAGGGACTTTGCGGGGGATTCTTGAAAATAGATTAGCTTCACACAGACGTCTTCTAACTGTCACAGTACTTACAGGTAACTCCAGACTGTCTTTGATCATCCTGGAGTTGATCTTTGGCTGAGCCTTTGCCATTCTGGTTATTCTTCGATCCATTTTGATGGTTGTCTTCCGTTTTCTTCCACGTCTCTCTGGTTTTTCCATTTTAAGGCATTGGAGCTGTTTAGCTGAACAGCCTATCATTTTTTCTGAACAATGTCTTGAACGACCCGTTTTCCTCAGGCTTTCAAATTCATGATCAACAAGTGCTGGTGGCTTCATCCTTAAATAGAGGCCATCTGATTCACACCTGTTTTTTCACAAAATTGATGACCTCTGTGATTGAATGACACACTGCTATTTTTTTAACACACCCCTTTCAACTAATTGCCCAATTGCACAGCCTTAACAGCGTGTATATCATGAATGTTGGGTCTTGTTTGTTTTCTGAGAATCTTCTGCACCTAATGGTAACTTGTTTGCCACTTAGCAGTAAAAATATACTACAAACCTGGATTATTCTGGTTAGTCACATTGTACTGCTATAAATTTGAACACTACTGTAGCTTAGCCTAGCCGCAATTTGATAGCAGAGGGAAAGCACTTGATTAGTAGGCTATACATGAATGATTGGCATGGCCTATTCAAAGACATAAATGGAAATATGTCTATAAACACCTCAAGCTCACTAATTAACAGTGTTAACAAGATGTGAGTAGAAGTTTTGCTCATGGTCTTCACACTGTAAGTTTTTATCAGGCAACCAGCCAGTTAGACTTCACAGTTACAGTTTGTGATACCTAAGCCTACTAATTAAAATCAGATTCTTTGTGCCAAGGCTTTGAAAAACTTTAGAGTTATAGCCTATATATTTTGTAATTTAAATATAACTTTCATGCTAGCAGCTTTACACTAACTTATGCCACATTATCATTTTCTCCAATGCTGAGCTCTTTTATATTTCCATGAACAAATGTGAAATATTTATTTGGCTGTTGCTGTCTCCTCTTCATTCTTAATCTACTTCAAAATAACCAAATGCCACTGTAGGTCTGTCCTGTTTGTTGTTTCTAAAATCTCCGGCTCCTTCTTGTTAAGTCCGCTGATGCGCTGTCATTACGGTGGTGTCAGAAGTAAAATAGCAGAGCAATTTTTGCATAAATCTTTTAATCAAAAAAGCAAAACAAATCATGTCACAAAACACATCACATCCCATGGGAGAAAAACAACAAAGTCAATTGATAATGCAGTTTGGTGTGCTTATTTCTATTTACTTTATTCCACACTAAATAATAAATCATAATGAGATAATCATTATCTAGAGGAAGAAAATGCACTGAACTCTGAACATTTGTTGCTGTCAATCACCAGACCATTTTCTCACATTTCTAATTTTACATGTACAAAATGTTCAATAGAAAACTGTAAATTCTGTGCTAGTATAACAGTTGGAAGGGATACAATATCAAGTCAAGAAACGTTACAGTATTAGGAAAGCTAAAAGGTCTTGGAACAGTCCATAAAACCGAGGCAATTGATTTAACCGGTTTCATCTACAATGAAAACACACAGCACTAAGTCCAAGAAATAGAAGACCACCATAAAAGCACATGACAAAAAAGAAAATAATGGACAAAACGTACATCATTATCAAACACTTGTTTTAAATTTTACACTTAAATAAGAGATTATGCGTGTACGATGAATGCCATTAGTCTGGAGAGGAAGTTCACCATTAGAGCAACAATGGTGCGAATGAGAGCTATTTTTAAAACAATTGCATTTGTGGAAAGAGAGGGGTCTTAATGCTATGATATTGATTACGTCAAGCACGAACAATAACCCACTGACTCATTCCGCTGTATAACAAGTGCCAATTAGAGAAATGCCACTACTGCGTAGATGCTGACTTGTCCACTCATCAAGCTGCCCTCATGCTGTCATCTCCCCCTCAGACACACACACACACACACACACACACACACTCACACACATCCACTAGGGTAAACTTTCACAACACACAAACAGCTAAACCAGATGCTACTGCGTCTGCTCAATGCATCTGCTCCTATGTAGACATCTCGCCCCCAGTTTTCAATGACATTTTCACAGACTGTGATATACAACACGTTTAACATTATTTGCCCGGACTTTCCTCAGTATCCTTTGCTGTTGGAGGAGGCTGCACCAGACGGTCTAGACCAGTGCCAAAAAACATATCACATTAAAGTGAATACAGGCTGCTGGTCCGATAAAACTAAATCAGATGCTATGCAATAAACGGCGCTCATACTGAAAAGCTATTATTCCCAAATATAATCTGTGAATGTTTCCTGACTTATATGACTTTGTGGCTTAACATTTCCTGGCCTGAATGTACTGATTTATCTGTGCTTTAAACACTAATGCAAGCCTGGCAAGCCATCCTAATTCTTTTTTCTGTGCTATTCAAAGAACTAGTTTTGTCACAAGTTGGATTTCCAGGGGGCAATAATAACAGACACAAAATAAACTACCTTTGAAAGTATTGCATAAAGCCCACCCCATTTTAGATAAACGGCTACGATTGGTACAACATTATTAAGAGGAAATAGCTGTGAAGGGAAGAAATCCAAGACAAGTGAATTTTTGCAAAGTGAATATAGGTTTGGCTGGCCAGGCTGTAATGCAGCACATCTCTATATATAATTTAATTAAAATAAATAACACGTATTTCTACAGTATACTTATTATGTCACCTAAAATGAAACTGAAAAAAAATCTTATCTACATAAGAGTACTATTGCAGAAGTCTCCCTGTACATTGCATCTTTTTATCTTTCTTTTTAAATTTTAAATCTTTATTGTGTCCATTGTTGTGTTTTTTGCAGTCTTTCCTTCCAGGTCTACATACACTCACCTGTACATAAAACTATACACAACCTGAATAGTCTGAATCTAAAGCTTAGTTCACTTGGAAGAAAAATATACTAAAAAGCAAACACGAGACAGAAAAGGCAGACAGGTTTATGACGTGTGCTCACAGTTTTCCTGTTCACAGAAAACAGTTGACTTTCCCCTACAAATATGCTTTAGTTGAGAACAATAAAAACATTGTAGATTAATTTTCACCTTAGGAATGATCACATCTAACATGAAAAAATGGGAAAATGCTAATAGCTAGAATCAGTTAGTTCTATGAATCACAATGATCCTGTTCCCTGTCAAAAGCTACACTCGATGCTGCGTAGCATTACGCTATGGGGAACATTCTTTGTGTGACCGGTTGTGAAGCACGTGTGTCAAACACGCCAAGAATTGGCTTATAATACCTCTGTTGGTGACGCAGCTCATCAGTGGCAGCTGTGTGATTGCGCGCACCTGAACAGAGGGTATAATAACACGTGACGCGGGAGCGTCCTCAGGTTTTCTTTGTCTTCAGATCGCATTGTGTGAAGTGTGAGCAAACCTTTCTCTGTGCCAGTACGAATATATATAAAATAATAAATACAAAAGTATCATGGCTGGGTTCAGAAAGAAATGTGTTCCTCCTTGCCAGAGGCACATTGCTGACGAAGATCAGCATGAATTTTGTTTTGAGTGTTTGGGAAGAACACGCAGCCCTCGGACTTTCTGGGAGTGTGAGCACTGTGATCTTTTGCCTGCCAAGATCCTACGTGCCCGGCTCGCTTTCTTTGCAGAGGAGCGAGCCGCCTCCCACTCCGGTCGTGGGGTTCGCGTGTTGATCTGGCTGAGGCGCAGGGATCAGATAGTCTTATGCCCCTCGCGCCTCACCAGATGAGGCAGACACCGGCTCTGTGCTCGGGCGGGCGCGCTACGGCGCTTCCCGTGAGCACGTCGATGAAGCCTCATCCCTGGCTTCTGGGGGCGCCGCAGCCTCGGAGCTCTTCCCGCTCTGACACGGCGTTTGAGGAGCTGCTCGAGGTGGTTACAAGAGCAGTGGCGAGGCTGAATATTGAGTGGCCTCAGGAGCAGGGCCCCTAAATACTCTAAACTGGATGACAGGTTTCTGTCAGGTGGCCAGGGGAGGGATCACAGCGGCGGTCTCTCCTTCTTTGGGACCTCCATGAGGAGCTGGCACGCTCATGGAATAAGCCCTATTCGTCCCGTGTTTTTGTGCCTTCGACGTCGATTTATTCGACTATCGTGGGCGCACAGGTGCGGGTTATGGGTCGATGCCCCAGGTGGAAGAGACGCTTGCGGGCTATCTCTCCCGGGACATCGTCCTCCCTAAGAAAACCTACACTCCCCAACAAGCCATGCCGGTTCACGTCATCACTGGTGGGGAAGGCTTTCCAGGCGGCGGTCAGGCTGGTGCAGCACTGCACACCATGGCGGTTTTGCAGGCATACCAGGCTGAGCTGCTCAAAGATTTGAGCACAGGGGTTCTGTGGACGAGACGCTGCTTTTCTGAGCTACGCCGTGCCACAGACCTCTCTCGTGCAACTAAGCAGACGGCCCGCGCTATTGGCCGCTCCATGTCTGCTTTGGTTGCGACGGAAAGACATCTGTGGCTTAACCTCACGGGCATCAAAGAGAAGGACCGCGCTTCCTCCTGGATGCACCCATCTCGCCTTCCGGTCTTTTTGGCAACGCGTGGACTCCGCCGCCACTAAGTTCCGCGAGGCTAAACGCTACGAGGAGGCGTTTGTGAGGTTCCTTCCTCGCCGTGCTCAGCAGCCGGGACCGTCGGCCACCCTGTCCCGGCCAGGTCCAGCCCCTTCCAGAGAAAAGCGGGCTGCCCAGAAGGAGTGTGGCGAATCGTGCCCCCTCGTAAGGACTGGAGGCGGATTCTCTCGCTGCTCAAAAGAGAACAGACCTGCGGAATGTTATCTCCGCCAGGAAGCAGAGGCCCTGAAATTGGCGCGCCCATGGCCGCGGGGTGTTCTCCACCGGGTGGGGCGCAACAAAATCCAAGAGAGTCTAAAGACTCCATGTCGACACCCTCAGGAGTCCGCTGTTTTTCTCCGCCGCCACTGGCGTTCGGGAGCAGCAGTCTCCAGCGCAATTGTAAGTGTCCGGCCGTCTCCTGCCTTGGCTCAGGACGGCGGATGTCTTACATCCCCCCCAAGAACCGAGGTGACAAAACTACTGCCCCTTTCAGAGAAATTGGCAGCATGGATGCTCCTGCCAAATATCTCCCCGTGGGTAATAAGGACTGTGGCCAAAGGCTACAGACTCCAGTTTGCCAATCGCCCTCCGCGTTTCAACGGCGTGGTCTCCACTTCCGTGAAACCGAACGAGCCCATGTATTGACACAGGAACTGCAGGTTCTGCTGGACAAAGGGGCCATAGAACGTGTTCCCCCACCAGACAGACAATCCGGGTTTTACAGCCGATATTTTCTAGTTCCGAAAAAAGATGGGGGGCTGCGCCCGATTTTAGACCTTCGCGGGTTAAACCGCTACCTCAAGGCATTAAAATTCAAAATGCTCACAATAAAAATGATTGTGTCCCAGATCCGATTAGGCGACTGGTTTGTCACCATCGATCTAAAGGACGCGTATTTTCACATACAAATCCTGCCACAGCACAGAAAGTTCCTGAGGTTCGCCGGGGCGCGTACCAGTATCGGGTTCTTCCGTTCGGCCTGGCCTTGTCACCCCGGACATATACAAAATGCATGGATGCAGCCTTGGCTCCTTTGCGACTCCAGGGCATCCGCATTTTGAATTACATAGACGACTGGCTGATATTAGCTCAGTCTCAGGAGCTAGTGCTTCGACATCGACGTCGCCCTAGCTCATCTCGACTCTCTAGGCTTGAGACTCAACGCCGAGAAGAGCGTTCTCGGCCGCCCAAAGGACAACATATCTAGGGGTTGTTTGGGACTCAACCGAGATGCAGGCACATCTGTCTCCTGCACGTGTCGGGTCCATTCTAACTACCCTGAAAGCTATCAGGCTAGGCCAGGAAGTGGCTGTGCACTTCATTCAAAGAATATTGGGTCTCATGGCATCTGCATCCACGGTAATTCCTTTGGGCCTTCTGCACATGAGACCGTTTCAGCTGTGGCTCAGAGCCAGGGGTTTCATCCAAGGGCCAACCCCTGAAGCAAATAAGGGTTACGCCGAGGGCTTCGACTATCTATGTGGTTCAGACCCCAGTTTCTCACTTTGGGTCCCACCCTAGGTCCATGTTGTCGCCGCATGATGCTAACGACAGATGCATCCTCACGGGCTGGGCGCGGTCTTAGATGGCCGTCCAGCCCAAGGGATATGGAGAGGCCATCTTCTCGCATGGCACATCAATTGCCTCGAGATGAAGGCTGTATTTCTGGCCCTGAAATACTTCCTCCAGCAGCTAAGGGGCTACCATGTCCTAGTACAAGTAGACAGCACAGCGGTGGTCTCTTACATAAATCGTCAGGGCGGACTGCGTCGTGCCGCTTGAACAAGCTAGCGCAGCAGGTGCTGCTTTGGGCTCAGGACAAGTTCCTGTCCCTCAGGGCGATTTATATCCCGGCGCATGAATGTGGGAGCAGATTTATTGTCCAGACAGGCTGTGACACATGGGGAGTGGAAACTCCACCCGAGGTAGTGAGCCAAATCTGGGAAAGATTTTACGAAGCAGAGGTGGACCTCTTTGCTTCACAGCAGACAGCACAATGTCCCCTCTACTTCTCTCTGACTCCTCCAGCTCCCTGGGTCTGGGCGCAATGGCCCATGTGTGGCCCAGACTGCGCCTTTATGCATTTCCCCCGGTGGCTCTGCTCCCGGGAGTCCTGGCGAAGGTCCGTCAATGCGGGTTGCGCCTCTTACTAGTAGCGCCCGTGGCCAACCAGAGTGTGGTTCTCAGACCTAATATCTCTCCTCGACGGCTCGCCATGGGCGATTCCGACCAGGAGGGATCTCCTTTCTCAGGCACAGGGGACAGTGTTTCATCCCGGCCCGAGCTCTGGAACCTTTACGCCTGGCCCCTGAGGGGACCACTTAAGAGATGTCGGGCTCCCAGCCCCTGTTGTAGAGACTATTCTGAGCGCTAGGTCTCCTCTACTAGGAGAGCCTATGCCTGCAGATGGCGTGTCTTTGATGCCTGGTGTGCTACACATCATGCAGACCCAGTCCACTGCCAGATTGTTTCAGTGCTGGAGTTTCTGCAGGACAAACTGTCCTCGGGCACTAATCCTAGCACACTCAGGGTTTCGTGGCCGCCATTTCGGCTTGCCACGCCCTGATTGACGGGTCTCGATAGGGAGACATCCTCTAGTTGCCCGCTTCATTCGAGGTGCCAAGCGGTTGAGACCCCAAACTAGAGCTAGAGTTCCTTCCTGGGACCTAGCAATAGTGCTGGAGGGCTTAGTAAGCACTCCTTTTGAACCACTGGAGTCAGCGTCTGTTAAATTTCTGACTCTAAAAATGGTTCTTCTGGCGGCCATTACCACTCTCAAGAGGGTTGGAGATTTGCAGGCTCTGTCAGTTTTGCCCTCCTGCCTAGACTTTGCTCCCGGGCTGGTCAAAGCCATTTTGCATCCTCACCCTAACTATCTTCCAAAAGTTCCATTCTCGACCTTAAATCCGGTGCGTTCTTGAAGCCTTCTGTCCTCCGCCATTTACAACACCGGAGCAGGAGAGACTTCACTTACTGTGTCCAGTACGTGCCCTCCAGACTTATGTCCACCGCACTAGCCAGTGGCGTAAGTCCGAACAGCTGTTTATATGTTACGGGGGCTGCAAGCTGGGGGTTGCAGCTACCAGACAAACTATATCACGTTGGGTGAGGATGCCATTGCCCTGGCCTATGAGGCGCGCGGTCAAACTTCGCCCATAGGTGTGAGGGCTCATTCTACTAGAGGGGTTGCAGCTTCAACAGCTCTAGCAAAAGGTGCCCTCTGCAGCAAGTTTGTGATGCGGCAGGCTGGTCCTCTCCGCACACATTCATCAGATTCTATAGCTTGGATGTTCATGCTACTGTGGGCTCGCATGTCCTTGAGTCATCATCCCAAAATTGTGTTTGAGACCTCTTTTGTGTTTGTGCACACTTCACAACCCGAGGGGTCCAGACACTTACAGTGCGGCGGCGTTGGTATTCTCGTTCCCCATAGCGTAATGCTACGCAGCATCGAGTGTAGCTTTTGACAGGGAACGCCTCGGGTTACTTGACTGTAACCCTGTTCCCTTAAAAGCGGAACGAGATGCTGCGCTGCAATGCCGCACTGGGCGTGTCCGGGCGCTCTTCAGACAAAGTTGACCTGAGGACGCTCCCGCGTCACGTGTTATTATACCCTCTGTTCAGGTGCGCGCAATCACACAGCTGCCACTGATGAGCTGCGTCACCAACAGAGGTATTATAAGCCAATTCTTGGCGTGTTTGACACACGTGCTTCACAACCGGTCACACAAAGAATGTTCCCCATAGCGTAATGCTACGCAGCATCTCGTTCCCGCTTTTTAAGGGAACAGGGTTACAGTCAAGTAACCCGAGACGTTGTGTTGCTCTGTCTGTGCTTTAAGTCTAGGCTGCTTCTAAAAACAACACAAAAATTAAAGTTTCCCAAGTTGAGGATATTTTAAACCCAGTTTGAATAAGCGAGACAGAGTGTAATTGCTTGTTAGAGATGAATGTAGAAGTAGAGTGAACTCAGCTGGAGCTGTAAAATTCATTTCAGTAATTTTCACACAACACTAATGCCTGATGGGTTTTTACATCGAATAAAAATGCTACACTTTAAACTATTATTTTATGTTGATACAGCACTGTCAGATTCAATGTGTGAGAGCTGCAGCTTTAAAATCGCTCCAAATCACATTTAAGACTTTTTTCTACTCTATCCCCATGTCCTCAGCTTCCCCCTGTGAAACTTTTGCCGCTTTGAGGGATCCAACTGAGTTTTTCTTCAAAGAGTTTTTGCAGCACAAAGCCGAGTGTTCAGTGTTTTGAAAGTCTCCTGTGAGGAGAGTTGTGCACCTCACTAGCTCACTGTGGCACCTCTGCATACTGGGTACAACCAACTGATCTCATCTCGGAACAATGAGCATCACAAACGCCCGTGTCTAAAATCCTAACGCCATAAAGACTGTGCTTCACTCAACAGACAGACGGCGGTCCTAGATCAGTTCTTGGAAGTGCTCTGGGACAACACCGAGGAAGGGAGGGGAGGAAGAGAGGCAGAGACAGTAGGGTTGTGTTTCTCCTCAATCACACAGACAGGAAGTGGATCAGCAGGAGGGAGGAAACCCTCTTCTGGACTGCTGGCTCACAGGTGGTTCTGCTCAGGGGCTAGCAGGGGGCCTGGGTGAGGGGCACGAGCCTTGGCTGTCAAAGCTGGCTGTCCTTGCCTTCCACTGGAAGATATACACATGCAAATATGCACAAGGCAGTCATTCATTGGGCATTTGCATCTTTTTAGTATTCTAAACAGCGGCATTATAAGTGGAGAGGCCATTTTGAACATTTCAGGTAGAATTAGTTTCCTGCTAAAGCAATCTAAGAGAGATTTACCAACTAAGCCTGAGTCCAAACTAAAACATGCATGGAATATTTTTACCCACCTCCTTCTCAGATTTCTTGGACTCCAGCAGAGGGTGCCAGTGTGCAATGGGCCTTCGCGGATAAGCCAGCATTTCGTTCCAGTGGTCCCTGCCAAGTCCCTCGGCATGGGATCCAACCCGCATCACACCAATGATCTCATTATGACCTACCCTGTGGGGACGCACACAAGCATTACACAGAGATGTGTTTGACTTAAGACGACACGACATCTCACACATCAACTATGGCTTTGTAATTCTGTAATCCAAAGAGACACAACTCACAAGTGCATCGCAAAGTGCTGTCAATGGAGGCACCACTTTACAGTGTTTTTGATACAAGACACTGGGATTGACATTTAGCATGACCTACTTCATTAATATCATAATTGTTGAAATAAAGAAACAATATGTAACTATTCTGAAAGTATAACCACTGAAGGACTAAAGAAGACAATGCTGGCACAAAGTCACATGGGGCTGTTATGTCTCCATGTTGATGTGTTGATGTGACGTGTTCTTATGAGATTGATGCATACCCCTCATTTGGAAATACTTATCTGTTAAACCAGGCGCATTTTTATGGCTGTTATTTTAATAATTTCCAGGCTCCATATTCTGAGGTACAAAGTTTTAGTGTTACGTTAATATCAAAACCTGTTTAGACCTTTTTAAACAGCAAACTTTATCAAAAGGCATAACCTACCGGTTGTCCATTCCTGAGATACTCTTTTTTTATACTAGACGGTAAACACACAATGTGACCTTTAACACACCATCTCTCATTGTGTAACCTGTCTGCACGGCAACCACATTATCTACGTGCTTTTCGGTAACCATATTTGCCTAAAACACGGCTCTTTCCGACTGCATCACGTGCAAAACTACTGAACCTAAAGTGAGGTAATGTGGTGCTCGGATGTACGTACAGATCGTAGTCCATGACGGAGATGTGCAAGCTAACATGGTCCATGCTGTCCGGGGGGATGTCAAAGATGATAGCTTCATTGTATGTGGGATTCAGGGTGTTCTTTTTGATGCTCGTCTTCTTCTTTTTCAAACGCCTCCCGTCACAGATAAGCGACACTTTGACATAGGGATCTAAACAGTGAATGAGAAACATACTCAATCATTCCAACAGAGGAATCAAATGTATTCCACTCATTGCTGCAATATTTAGCTTGAAGATAAAGATTTGAGATTAGTTGAGAGGATCATACTCTAGATGTTAGAGATACCCATGGAAATCACGCCATTGGGAAGCGACCTCGTATTGCATTTTTGTTTCTCTGCTTAGTTATTAAAGCAACCCTGGAGGACTGGGCCTCAGTAATGTGAATCCAAGTAAATGAGACAATGCTGTGTGTAAACAAAGTTGATGGGGGGCCACAGATGACTCAGAAAGCTTACGAATAAATGCTGATTTTAATCTTGATCCATCTGCAGCAGATTGCCTTTCTGTGATCCATTACAACCCATTTTAGTGAGACATGAGCCCTAAATCTATAAACAACAAGCAAGAGCGCTTCCAATTTGATTGCAATACACAGTAGACAGCTTAACCCTTTGAAATCTCAAGGGATTAAAAATTATGTCACTTTTACTGTGAATTAGGCTTGTACCTTTAAACTTAATATCCAATAAGTGTCACATTTTCAGAGTGGAAAAATGGGAACAGAACAGCAGTCAGTTAAAAGTAACAGAAGGACTATTTGCTGACAATGTCTTATTGTTGCAAGTGTTGAGCCTTAATAACTGCTGAAATAAACAGAACACTGCAGCAGAAGGGGCTTTCTGATGTTTGTTCATTTTATCTGACATGCTCACGGTTGAATATTCAAAACGCCGGGGTTATTCACGGTGAGTCACTGCGAATGAACCGCACACATCTGCATACATCTGCATAAGCATACGCCACCTGAGTATCCGGTGATGTCCATGGCCTTGAGGTTTCTGCATTTGATGACCGTGAGAGTGAGTCTCCCCGCTGTCGGCAGGTAGCATAGGGAGAACATGATCTCTCCCAAGTCCACGCTTTCCTGTAAGAGCACACACAAAGACAAGACTTGGATTTTGTATACTCTGACCCTTATCTTTGTCTATCTGTGTCTTCTTTTAAGGACTGCACCCAGGATCCAGTCGACTTGTTTATGGATTAGCTTGAGAACCACTTTGGTAAATGTTCACTGGAGCAAAACTCAAACTACATTTACTAGACAATTGGCTTATTGGTTTTTGCTGTTGCTGTAATAAATATTCTAGCCACATTTCTGATTTCTAAGTTCTACCTGTAAAAACTCTTCACTGTAAGCAAGACAAAGTCATTTCTGTAGCTCCGGAGAGGTGGTTGTTGGCCAAAGCAATAATGTAGCAATGAGAAGGGAAACTGTTGACACTAAAAAAATCCATATGAGGGACACATTACACTGTGTATTGACCCATGGTTCTTGTAAAAATTATTGATTTGTTTAGGCCTCTTTTGGAGCAATGTACTCACCTCTAATAATGGGGGCATGACCTCATCAGATGTTCACTATTGGCTGAATATAACACTAGTCTGACACCCCAATGCTATCCAATACAGCCTCATCTCAAAACACTTTTAAACAATCAGATTGGCTTTTGACAGAAAAATGCCAATCCTTATTAATGGGAAAGTGTGAAAGCATACTTTTGGTCTGCTCTGCATCAACCGGAAAGGGAACACACACAAATTATATTGAATTGTAAATGGTAAGCTGCTGATTTGGTAATGCTGCAAAGTGATTTAGTTATAAATTACTAGTTAAATATTATGCTTTTTGTGAAATGCTCTTTGGGAAAATATTTGTTTTTAAGAAAAAAAAAAACATGTGGACATAGCCTGAGTGACTTAAAGGTGCATAACGGAGGTTTAAGAAATTTCTAAACACGAGCGACACTTCATGTTGTTAGTGGCAGTTTCAGCCTTCTTACTCGCTCTCGTTGCGCAAGCTCGTACACTCACGTCAACAACCGTCAGAGACTGCACCACACGCAGATACACAATGTTTACAAAGGTAAGAAAAAGTACAAATCTGCAAGATTATTGTTACAGTAAAATGTTATATTTACTTATTATCAGTAATGACAGCCATAAAGTAAAACAATTGAAAGAGCGCAAATACTCCTTGTTCATAATGTTTTATGAACTGTCTTATGGATGGCATTTCCCCAATGGGCATAACATAGCACTCAGAAAGCGCTGCTTTAAAAATACATTTGTACATTTGTCGACTAATTTATCACATCTCAAAAGAGTCAGGATCACAATGCAGTCATTACAGTATTGTTTGAAATGTTTTTCGGACCGGCTATGATCTATCAGTTACATTTGCTAGATTGTTAATTTGTTAATAGTTAATAGATGCTAATTACAGAATTAACTCGCAATATCACACGCTAATGTGAATATCACACGCTAATGTGAATATCACATTAGTGTATTCACATTAGTGTGTGAATATCACATGCAAATGTGTGATATTCACAGGTGATTGTTGTTGCGTTGTTTACATCCATCAAGTACGTCACATTCGCAGATTTATTGCTGGAAATTTGAACCCGAATGCCCAAATGAAATTAAGCATTCCGGCTACTTCTGTCTGTAAGTGTTTATGAGTATGATCATAGATGTTGTATAATGTAATTTGTTTATTGTGCTGTCTTGTTCTTTATAATGTAAAAAAAAAATCCCAAAATAGGGCCAAGGCTATATCCATAACTTAGGCTTGTAATATGAAGACTTAAGTCTGTTAACAATAATGCTCTATAATTATGCATTAAAGCTACAGCTCAACTCCTTCAGGCCTTATTTTTATGAAACTGTCTATCACACACGAGAATATCTAAAACAAATAAATACTTAAAAGTAATGGAAGCTAATTGGAGCCATCAGCAACTAAATGAAGATGAAAGACTTATTTTCTAGGATTGAAGTACTTAAGAAATGTCTCTGAATTCTAAATGACCCCTGGGATTAACCCTTCTGAGCACAACAGCCCCACTTTCAAATATTAGCTTTAATTTGAGGACAGGCAGGACAGCGTGTCCCTCCTGGAATAATAGTCTCAAGTTGAGTTAAAAGCCTGTCAAGTGTCCCATGTGAGAACTTAGCACCTTCACACAATCAGTATTACCGCCTCACAGACCCCTAATCACGGCCGATGAGCTTAACATATTGGCAAATCTGCACAAATCTGTCAGTGTGCCGCAGTCTCAACACCTCTTCACACATCCAGCTCTGCTTTAGCTTCCCCCGCTGCGAGAAGTGAGGAAGAATTTATTGTGAAGGGTGTGAAGGTTCAGCCGCAATGTGAGAGCACAGCAGAAATGTCAAATGTTGTAAAAGCTTCAAGTGACACTCTGATTGTCCTTGTAGAAACACAAGCTGTTTTCATGCCACTAAGAATCAAAGGTGTCTGAGTGATACACTATAACCACTATAACATGTTTCCAGTCCGTACTGGTCGGGTTTGTATGGCATGGTTTGGTACAGGTAACTTCTCTTTGCCTTGTGAAAGAGATTGGCATCTGCTACAAGTGCCACTAAAGTAGGATTTCTTAAGAAAACCTTTGACAAACTTCTAAAATGGAGATTTGCGGCAATAAACTATAGAAGAGGGTATATTCTCATTTGTAGCGGTGCAAAGGGCTGGTGCACTGCAGCAGTCATTAGTAGATTCTGGTTTATTTTCAGCTTTCTGAACTTTAAATTAGAGAGACCTGGACCATTTTTTCTACATGTTAAGGACTCACAAGTTATGCCCGTGTTTAGTGCAATGCTTTTATTTCAAAAGTAGGACTGCAAGTAGCTGTTGCTAATCAACATTAACATTTTGCATTATTTCTTCTTCTCTATGACTGTTTATCACAAGATCCTTTTAAACCTGGTTAGGAAAACATGCCAAATGTTGTAAGAAGCTCTTATTACATACATTTATTTTACATTGCATTAAACACAAGCAGAACTTGTGACATTAAATAGTGATTGTAAGAACTGCAAAGAGCCCAATACCTCCTGCCTTTTACGCTGCTATACAAGGACTTATGCACCAGCACCAGCCTCTTAGGGGTTACGTACCAAACTGTGCCGAAAATAAACCAAAGAGTAACAGACACACTTGACAATGTGGACGTCTCTAAAAAGCATGTTGCACTATCCTGACTCATACCGTACCATCCAAATAAAAACGTGCCTTACGGTAAATACAAAATGTTAATTGCTATGTTTATACTTCTTCTTATTACAGTGTCCTATTTCATTAAATTGACACACATAAGAAATAGTTAGCTGTTGATGCAGTGGTCTGCAGCAGAAGACTCTTTATCACGGTGTAGGCAGGCGTTATTAAATATCCACCTTTGATCAATCGACTAAGAAAAGCCTTTTTTCCAGAGTCTCTTTCCCTTATTAAGCCTCTCAGTCTCTATCTTATCAAAGACTTACATTAGTTGCCGCCTCATGTTTATCTGTTGCCACTGAAACCTCGCCATCTGTGCATTCTTTATTTTTTGCCAAGCTTATATTTAATGGGAGTGAGGGGATTTGTCAGAAAATCATTTGGAGGTTCAATAAAGTAAGCGTGCCAAGGAGAGGTCTGACTGCCTTTCTTGCCTCCTAAGCAATAACATTAAGATTATTGAACAACCCCTAAAGAAGTTCAAGTTCAACAACTTCAGGAGGGGGTTGTCTGTGGAGGGAGGCTATACAGTGTTAGAGACTCTTTTAGAAACAGAGAACACTCTGTATAACCCCAGGATTCTGTCAAGTAACAAAGCCAAACATAAAAGAAATGGTTGAATAAGCTGCCAGGGATCTTATGTGGTTGGGTAGCTTAATGTGGTGCAGCAGGTCCCTATTATTTGTACAGTACAATACTAGAATGATTAAGTAACTCACTATTGTTTTGTACAAAAAATATATCATTGTTCTGTTTGTACATTACGATTACTTAAAAACACAACTGCGTTATAGAGTTATAAACAAACCAGTCCTTCCAACGTAGTTTCCTTCAATAAACATCACATTATTTGTATTCATACGTTTATGTTTGTGGAGATTCTCATTCATCCAGGACATATTCATTAAAAGGTTTCATGGATGGCATCTGGACGTTTATTTAACCTAGCGTAACCCAAAAATCATAATTTGCCTTTGGATTTTGCAGCTTATTGTTTTGTTTACATCAACTCGACTTAAATAAATGAGTTTGATTTATCAAGTTGTCAATGGTGATAATGAATAAAGTAAGTAGAGTATTCATTTCTAAAACAAAAATTTGATTAGATTACAAAGTTAGATTACAGGAAAATACCAATCCATCTGAAAATGACACAGGGACCTGACCTTGGCGCAGTCAATTATCTGTACATCTGACCTCACTGTTGAATATTGGTGAAATGAGGTATAAGCATTTCTACACAGCCATCTTCATTCATGTCACACGGTACCACAAAAACTCAATAATGCATACTTACTGTGGTGGCGTATTGGATGTCCCTCCATATGTCGGTTTCTCTGGAAAGGTCTGAGGTCTCAAACAAGTTGTCCAGGACCACCTCTCCGATCATGTCATGCCGGGAAAAGCGGTCAAAGTCGAAGACGCTCATGTGGAGCTTCCTGATGGCCAACTCGTCATAAGGCACGGGAAACTGGAAGCTCTCGTTGAACGTTGGGTTAAGGGTCTTCCGGTGGACGGGTCTGAAACTTTTTGCGGTCCGGCAGCAGGTAGACCTTGACGTAAGGGTCAGAGGTGCCACATAAGTCCTTGGCGGGGAGGTCCACCGCTTTGAGAATGTTGACCAGCAGTGCCTCGTTCTCATAGTCATACTTGAGAGAGAAGTTTATGCTGCCACAGTTTTTGCTGCTGCTGTTCTTGGATGAGCCCTCGGATTCCAAGGTCTTCTGTTGGTAGAGTTCGGGCTGGATGCGGCCAATGCTGGTTGGCTTTTCGTCTCTGTCCACATAGTCATTCCCCAGATCCAGGCTGCTTACCTGCATTTGTCTGGGCAGGTGTCTTTTGAATGAATTGTGCCTGTTGGTACGGAGAATATGCAAGACTCAAAGAGAAATGTGTTGGAAAGTTATATATTTACAACTGAATTCCACAGGTACCAACACGCTAAGCTTCAGAACTGCTTACAAAACTGACCCTTTGTCTCACCTTACAGCTTGCCTTCTGTTAAACTTTGTATTGACCGGGGAAAAAATGTTAAGCTAGCCTAATTGTTTCCTTCGAGAAAGGAAATAACAAGTGAGTAGCAATTACTTGCAAACAAAACAGCCGCCTATGACATTGTGCTTAGATTGTGCCTGAAAATATTTTGGCATCGTCTGTTCTTCTGAGATATAAAACTGAGAATATTTTGTGCATATGATGAATGAGCATGCTCTCTTTGCATCAACTAAAACACTTTCTGCAGTAAATGATAATTGGCAACAACAATACGGAAGCTACGGGCGATCACCAGAAACAGGTGCACTTTGGCAGCTAAAGGAATTAACAGAAAAGGTAATGATAATCCCCTATGGCGTGCTGCGTCAGAACATTCATGTTTATAAAAGCATGATATGCTAAAGCAGGCACTGCTAGTTGTTTATGAACATTGTAATGTTACAACTAATGTTTTTCTTGCAAAATGCCTTTGAGAATGCTTTCGAAAGAGCCCCATCAAAATAAATTGTTGATAAATAAATAAAAATAATTAATACATTTTGTGTGCATACACTGTTTCTACCGTCATTATCTGTTCATACAGTGAGTGGTCAAAGTATGTATTGTGAAGCAGGAAAGCTTTGGCTACATGCATTTTTTAAACACTCATGTTGATGTTGGATTTGCTTCTTTACTGCCGTGTGCATGCATGCATGACTGTATCCCAGAGCACATTTCCACATGAATGGGCCCGTTGCAGTGCTTTATGTGGCATGCATTTGTGTAACTAACCTTGTGGAGGAAGCGGGCTCGGTGGTCTGCCTCTGCATGCGCTGCGTGCGGCGCAGGAAGTGCTCCCTCATAGAGAGCTGCACGTCGGTGGGGATGTCAGGGGATGTACGGCTTATCTTCACCGCAGCCTCCAGGAAGCCCATCGAGCCCATGGGGTCCTTCACCTTCTCTGTCGCCATGGTGATGGGCGGCTGCTGGGGACTGGGCAGCAGGGGGGGAGGCTGGAGCGGTGGGCAGTGCACAGGGCCACAGGTAAGGGCTGGACCGGGGAAGTGGGCCTTGTTTCGCCAAGGGACCCAGCACAGCTTCCAGGAGACGAACGTGAGGAGGCCCAGCAGTGCCAGGCCACAAAGCACGAACACACTGAGCAGCAGGCCAAAAGTAGAGTCTGGTGGCGGGCCGCAGGGACCGGATACACAGGATCACACAATATGGACAAACAGATGGCGGTAACAAGAGGGACAGAGGGACACAGAGGCAGTCTATTAAAAAAAAACAAATTTTCAAATGGTCTGGTGCTATTTCTGTGGTTTTATAAAAGATAGAATTACAAAACCAAGGGTACTAATATTAAATATTAACACAACCTCTATACCCAACACATTAGTATTAACAGAGAAATTTACAAATAATGTTAATATATTAAAATTTGTGAAATCTTAGTAAGAATCAATATAAATGTTTTTGCTTCTTATATATTTTAGTGGTTTAGTTGTCTTTAAGTTATACATTAACTTGACGAAGGGGGCAGTACAAGGTATTAACTCTGCAGGGTGCCCAAACTTTTGCAGACACCATTTTTTTGTTTTCTGTTATTTTGAAAGTGTGAATGATGGAAATAAAATATAACTTTTTTTGACTTATTACAAGGATATCTAATCTGTCATTTGCTGCCTTTTGGAGATTTTTTCCATCTTTTCTTGGCGTCTTTTAGCCTGGTAATACCAGACTCTGCTACCTCACTTTGCTTCGTGAGTACAGAAGCGAAATGAAATTGAGCGGAAGTAGGAAGTCTGACGTAGTCAGGCTAGGCGTCTTTATGCACATTAATAAAAATTTTTATCTGGGGTGCCTAACCTTTCGATCTCCACTCTATGTATAGTGATGAATTGGTAACCTTATTCTAGTTTAGTAATTATTGTATACTATATTTTAGTGACTATTATTTAGTAATAAATTGATAATTAAACTTTTTTTTTTACTAGGATTCTTACTGTTAAAATTAAGTGATGAACTGTTAAATGTTATTCGTAGTATGTGTAATGTATGTCTGAGGAACTGCGGATGGAAATTAGCTCGGAGCGCTACAGTTTGATGCGGGGCATCTTTTCTTTTATGATAAATGCACCTGTACATGGTCCCTGTCAAGAAATGAACTATTCATTGATTCAAGTGTGGACACACAGCACATTAAACACAATCTTTTACATCAGTCTCTATGGAGGACACAAGCAATTATAGTCTGATCATATAAAGCAAACGATCTATACTCCTTATGCAGATACTCCTTATGGTTTAAAAGGTTTTCCTGTGAGCATTCATACTGTGAACAGAAGAAGGAGCCAGAGAGAGTCAAAGTCATTTATTTTGGGATGTTTGAATGTGCTTTCTGGGGAACAGGGAGCGTACAAAGAGCAGGAGACAAAACGAGAATGCTGACAAGCATGCTTCAAGCTTTCGTAGTGACCCAAGGAAAGAGATAAAAAAAAGAAAACACACACATAATTTTCCGCTGGGACATGAGCCAGAGTCACTCCACCCCAGACTTCAAATAATTATTCTACACCTGATACTGGGAAAAGTTTGCAGCTGCAGTGGAATTCAATTTTCAAGACGTGTTCTATTCCACGCACTGTGATTACTCCGATTTATCTGCACAGGCTCCTGCTGAGGCTCCACTTGGTGGTCCCTCAGAAGATTCTCTACTCCGTGTGAACAAACTAAAGATAGCAGAAAGTGGTTTCGCAACAGAAAGTTTACTATTGGAACAAAATTTTAAGCTGTGGATACAAGCTTTGGGTAAGTTTGGGTTTGAGTGAAGTTAGGTATGGCATTTATCCAGTGTAGCATATACATCATCTACCTTTGGTAGGTGTTTCTACTAAAACTTGCGTTTGACGCAAGTTTTAGTAGACGATAGGCTGAAGAAAGATTGGCTGCAATGACCAGAAGTTTCTAACCCCCAGTAAAATAGTTTTAGCAAAATACTGTAGCAATAGCATCAAAGCCATATTGTGAGGGTGAGTTTGTGAAAACATATGCTCAAGGCTTTTTATAACATTAGCCTTTTTCAGTTGCAAGCGATGAGAGCACTGACATTATACAACCATACAATCAAACTTAAAAAAGGCAGAATATCCCTTTATAAACCATGAGCACTTTGATGCCAAAAAGTCTTAGATGTCATTCATCTATAATCTGCTCCTTTCAAGTCCTGTCTAAAACCTACATTTCCACCTTAATTTGCCCTAATAAGACCCTTCATGTTCCTAATTCGAACTCAAACGGACTGTCCACTAAAGCAAATTTATAGCTTACTAAAGCGCTGGACAGGATTTCAAGTCTAGAGGAATTATGCCTGAGGGGGATTTCTCAGCTGTCCACCGTCCCCGGCCTCTCTCTGTGTCATCTGAAATTTCACACAGCTCCCCACAATCTCCAACTGGACTCTCACATGCTGCTGTCTTAACGCGCTACCACGGCAAATTGAAACAGACCTTCGCGCTGTGTGCTGCGAACGGACTGTCGCCGTGACAAATTGTCGGAGGCTACTTTGATGGATCAGGATTATTATTGGAGGATTGGAGGGTGCTTGTTTTTTTCGACTCCCTTCAAACTTGAACTGCAAAAATAACATGCTCAAATGAACAAAATTGATGCGCAAGCAAGTGTTCATGTAACGCTGCCTTTTTTATATCTTGCTACATTAATTTCAGTAGGGGCCAATTAAAGTAGGAGAACTAGCCTACTTTTTATAGTGAGCACTTGACTCTGTTTATAAGGATCAAAAGGCTGTCACTGAGTGATGGAGGCAATCGAACACATCTTATCAGTCGGTGAACAATAAGTAGTCTTTACATTAAAGTGGGAAGAAATAGCACTGGAGATAATTTCATAGCCCCTTTACTACCCTCCACATTGGAGCAGATGATGCATGCTGTATGTGTAGGGCTAATGATGTGGTGCCAGCGAGGTATAGACTGAGAGGCAGGCGGTGGAGTAAAATAAATGGAGAGTGATAGAAAGGCCATTGTTCTTCCTCTCCAGACAGAAGTAATGGAGCAGAACTGTGTGAACACGTTATTTCCTTTGGTCCAAGCCCAAGACCTGACGACGTGATACTTGACTGACCCCTGGGTTTAGCAGAGCACTAGGCTATTAACGACCACACTCACCACGAGGGGAGAGGACTAGTCAATCAAAAGGATCTTTTTCAGAGGTGTTTTGTGTGTTTAAAATCAATATCGCAGGCTCATACTGTAAAGCTCCTAGAGGTGAGATTTAGGGCTAGGCTAAAGGGCAGCAAGGGAGAGGTGTTCAGAAAAAGAATAAGATTGCATATACACAGGGACCTGACCTTGCGCAGTCAATACATGCCATACATATATATATATATATATATATATATATATGTATGGCATATATATATATATATGATGTATATTTACAACTAATCCTTTTGTTATTGGCCTCATTTTTGTTCAGAGGATATACTTTGTTATATTCTGCACAAAAACAATGACGGGGACATACTGTACCTGATATTTTTTTCTTCTAGTTGGGAAAAATGGTTTAAACCCCAAATAGTATATTATAAAAGCAATCATTAGAAATAAAAAAGGCTTCATGATCCCATTTACTTTTTATTATAGGGGATTTATAAAGGTACTCAGGAACTAAAAGATTTGGCCAATCACATGGGAGCAAATTACATGCTCTACACCGGTTTGTTTTGTGAGGTTCCAGGAAGTGTAATAGCTGCCAATAAAGTGTATTTTCAGCACTTAAAAACTATCTTTTAACACAGAGAAACAGCTCAATAAAGAAAAATATCAACAGAGAAAAAGGCGGACAAATACTGTCAATTTAAACACATAATGTTTAACAAGGCGAAGCTAATTGCTATCCTGACTAAAGTCGCAGTTAAGCTAATGCTAAGCTAATGCTAAGCTAACGCTAAGCGCTAAACTTCAGTTTGGTGTAAAGTATTAGTATTTTGTGGAAGAAAATTTGGTCCGGTTTTATTTTTTTATTATAAGAGAAGCAGGAGAGGTCCCTAGGCTGCTTTAGGAGGTGAGTGGAGTATAAGGGCGCCAGAGGTCGCATTGATCGAAATATTTTCCGTCATTAACGTTTTTTTTTTAGCAGGGACTGAAAAATCTTAATGCCATCCGTCATTTTGACGGTTTATTCTGAGGGTGATCTATTGTAATTCCTACTCCTGACCAGTTGGTGGCATGTGAATGTACATATATCAATCAGCAATAATTTTGAATCGTGTTGTCTTTGTCACGCTGCATTCAGTTTCAAAAAGGTCACGGCAGCTGAGTGTGATTAGTTTTTTCAAACCGCCAAAAAGTTCTGATATTGTAAATAAAGGTGAAAAAAAGGAGATGATGCAGTGGAGGGTGAAGAAGGACAAACGGAGAACACTAATCAGTCACCGACAGGTGTCAAGAACAAGCGGCAAAAAGGAGGTGACAGGAGTTTACGTGGCTGAGGTGGGAAGGAGAAGAAATGTTCTGCGACATCTGTAGAAAAGCTAACATGAGTAACGGACAACAACAACAGCGATAGAATTAAGTTCAGTTCATTTTTGTCGGTACATATTGTGTAATATATCGCGTGCTCTAGAGTTCAATCACAAAATATCCATTCACTTTTTGTGTAATGTTATCTGTTGTACTTAAATAAAACAAATAATCTGTCCTCTATGCTCGTTTTGAAATTTCTTGAAATGTAAGTAAAACAAAAAGCCATTAAAAGTATTGTTAAAGTATGAAAATTAAAAATGACAGGTGATGATGGACGAAGACGGAAATTTTACGACTCCGTCCGTCAAAATGACGGAAAGGGAGAAAGTCTAGCGCGACCTCTGGAGGGCACTATCACACATACACTTTTTGGTTCAGACTTTTGGACTTTCCTGTTTGGCCAAACAGCTGCCCTTTGGTCCGGCAAAAGGAGGTGGTCCGGACCAAACTGAACCAAGGTCTGGTTTGTTTGTAGTGTGTGAAAGCTCTTTGCCAAGAGCGAAAGGAAAAGTAAATTGGGAAAACAGATAGCAGTCGGGTTTAGAAACACACATAACACATAGATTACGTTGTTTTATGTTTTTATAGCTCTATGTTTATCACTACGCTACGACAGATGTGTCCTGTGAAGCCTATACACTATATAGTACTATACAGCTATGCAGCTTTTTTCTTTCTCACATTTTTGTCTGTAACCATGTTGCTTTCTGTTTCTTAGCAGAAATAGCCACACCCCCATTTCCTCCTGGTTGAATGCTAATATCTCTTCAACGCACGCACATACTCAGTAATCATTGATTTAGAGCAGTGATCATCAACTGGTGACCTGCGGGCCACATCCGGCCTCTCACAACTTTCTATCCGGCCCCCTATCTAGGACCCGAGACTAACGGCGTTCTGGGGACGTTCCATGACGTTCTGAGGGCGAAACACACACCTCCCTCCTGTCACTGTGACAGTCAGTTTAGGAAGCAGATGTGCACAATATCAGCACAATTTTAAACTTTGCACAATGGATATCGCGATTTAAATCCACTTCATCAAATGGGTTCACTTGCTCACTGTCTGTGTCTCACCTGCTGCACAGACCAGCCGAGCCGTGGACTTAACGAGTGGGACTTAATGAGCGAAGCTAAACGAGCGCAACGAAAACAAGTCTGTGTCTGAGGCTGAGCTTTTTTCTCTTTAAAACAGACAAAAAAGTATGTAAATGACCCGTCACCAGTGGAGAACAGAAAGAATGTGTGCTGTAATCTGTGTTAGCAAAGAGGCTCAACTCTAAACAGAGACTGCTGTCGTCCCGAGTCTAAAACATCTCTGAGCCATAAGTTATTATTTTAGTGTTCAATCCTCCATGCCTTGACGCCATAAACTGGGTGAGGCCAGCTGAACAGTACATTTTTAGTGGTGTTTCCTTCAAAATACGCCAATTTCATTCCTCTGGATTTATCAGCAGTCGGTTGTGCGTACACCAGGATTGGCCTGGTACACAGTTTCATAAATCCCACATGTGCTCTGTCGTACGGTCACTTTTACACAGAGCTGCACCCGTTTTTACGCAACATTGATAAATGAGGGCCAATGAGAGTAAAGAACATGGGTGTCCAACTTAAAGTCGTGTACAGGTCAACTCAAATCAAGTCAATAAAGAGCAATATTGGCAGACTGCCAACATTTTGTTTATAAAGAAAAATTACCCAAATTCTGTCTATTTTGTGCTGAGTCAGTGTGCCCTTCCCCAGTAAAGGGTAAAACAACCTAGAACCCCCGCTGTTCTAAAATGTTGTGGCATCCGTACCCTTTCCTACATCCAGCCTAAGCACGCACAACTTGTAGCTGCTCTTCTCGCTGCCGCTTTCCATGTTCTACAACAATCTTTGATACATTTACAGAAAACAGCAGCTCTCCAGACAAAAACACAGCCACATATGATCAGGAGCACAAATTTAATTAAGGTTGCTTCCGAAGTGGAGTCAGAGAGCAAAGCAAAGCCCAAGGCCCCCTTTTTTTCTATCCTTCAAATGCTTTCAAATGCAACCTGGTTTCCATAGTAACCTGGTCATTAGGGAGAACATGCACTCTCTCTCGGTTTGCTGCTATGAATTGTCTGATCTTTACACACGGGTCATAGAGACATCAAAATGCCATTTGTGGCGAGGGTACGTTACAGTTTGATGGGAGCGGCTACAGTCGGCGCAGGCCTTGGCCAAATGAGGTAAAGGCTGTCTTATAAATAACAGCGGTGATCAATTGTAATGAATCTGTCGCTGTGTTGACCAGTGGTGGACTCATTTATCTGAAAGGCAGGTGTTGGAGAATGCTGGGTGAGCTGGTCTTTCCTGTCGGCTGCAATTTCTCATGCACTGTCAGTCAAACACAACCTCATACGTAGCTGATATTTGTGCAGCAACAAGAGGACAGTAGAGAGAAAATGGCTTAGAAGGAAACCACATCTTCAGTTTGTTCTAGTTATACAGTAGTGTGTCCATTTGTACAACAGTTATAGTGTTAGGGACAAACTGGTACTGAATCAACGACTGTAAATGGTCAGCGACACTTTGGAGAAGCAGATGGAACACAAAAGCTAAGAGAAAAAAGTGATTTTTTTCTACAATGGTACATAATACAGAAGATGACTTATCCCTTATACATATGTAAGTATCCATCAAAGTGGTTTCATTTAAACCAGGTAACGTGACCCCAAATTCAACTGATTCCAATAGGATGGCAGAAAAGTGCCATCTACATAGGTAAGTACCAATAAAAATGATCAGGACAAAATAGATTTATTTAAATAGAAGTTAACACAGCCGAAAGATGATTGATGTAAGCTTTTACCCTGGACTGGCGTCAGGAATAAAAGATGACCAGCAACTATAGTGCGCTCGATCATGGACTTTTAAGAGTAATACAGGTTAATTTCCAGATTCAAATGACATCTGGAGCTCATCGGTGTTAAAAAGTTAAATCTATTAAAAATCCATTAACAATACATATTTTACTTGAAGTAGCAGATTAAAGTATTTGGTTGCAGTTGTTATTGGCTGAAGATAGAATTTTGAAAATGTATAAGCGTTGGTGTGTGCCTCGCTTGTTTGCCCACCGGTAAACAAGGACCGGTTAATTGCAAATCATGTCTATCATAAATTTTAGCCTCAGTGGAGTGCATCAACTCATTCCTGTAACACAGAGAATGTTTTCATTCAACAACACTGTATTAAAATGTAAATGCAGCACCTGTGCACAGATCCAAAGTTGCTGATTAGTTGATTTGTTTTATTTTTTGGCATTTGTGGGCTCATCTTTTACATTATAAAAGTCTATTAGTGTGCTTAGCTGCTGTGGAAAGTATTATTACTAAAATATAACCGTGTAAATTTGACAGGTTCAATTTAGTTTGACAAATGCCTTTCTTTCTTCCACAAAATTGTTGAGCGAACCTGTACCATCAACAAGATATCAGGAAAAGCTTTGGTACTTCCTGCTTGATTGATAGCAACAAAGATAACAACCTTTTGTGTGAAATTTGTGACTATTCATATTTAGAAACTTGAATCTGATCTCTGAAGCACAATTATAGCTTATTGTAGCACTAATGTCACCAAACACTTGTTCCACAAACTGAAGCTGGCTTTCAGTGCTGCTTTCCCAGTCTCCCCCAAGGGACCAGATAATGCGCTCTAATCTTGATATGGGTACCTCAGCCATTTTGGGATTTTTGTATCCCATGGTGTCTTTTTCAGAGTAATCAGAAAATCCCCTAATCCCTCAGATCCCCAAATCCTAAAGCTGCATTACAATTGAAGAGGAGTTTAGACTTGGGCAAATCAATCAGAGGTGTGGAGGATTTCGGAGCAGTACAAGAAATGAGAAGTGTGGGAAGATGCTATGTTTATGTCTCTAAGTCTCAACAAAGCTTAGGTTTGCAAAGCCTTGTTTTCCTTCAGTATTTACAGCATTTAGAAGCATAATGCACTGATTCATTTTACTCAGTTCACTTTTCTGTGGGATTAAAAGATATACAAGTTTAGCTAATTGAAACACAAGTTTGGAAACAAAAATTGTATTGAAAAGAGAGTAAATGTTGAGTCGTTGTATCCAGGTCCTTTGGTCAAACAGAAACCATTAGAGAAACAGTAAATAGTAAGGAAAAAGTAAGAGATGCACCTTTTCTGAGCTATTCATCTAAAACCATTTGTTCATGTTTCTTGGCTGACTCATACACTCCAGACGACAGATGCAGCCTGCAAGGCCCAGATACACTCTTGAGTGAAAATATGGTCGGATATTTTGGTCTGTCTCTTGGCTGGGCTATTTTTTTTACCCTTTGAGTTTTGCCAAAATTTTAGAAGACTTGTCTTTGAAAAACTCACTGACAGCTTAAGGATACTGCGTGCACAGACTCAAAGTCATTTTTTAAACGCTTATATGCTATGGTATGCAGACAGGTGCCAAAATATAGACAGTTTTATGGGGTACAAAGGAACTTTAAGGATACACTGTAAGGATACTAGTATTTATGCTATAAATATTTATTGCAGCAGATTACACTACTGAAATCTGAAGATAAAGTGTCCTGATAACAACATGACACATTAAATACTGTCAATACATTTTTGTAAAGGCTTTCTAAAAGGCTAAAAGATAAATAACGTGTATACTGATATGGTGCCTGGATGCTCATTGCATTAGAGAAGTAGTGCAAACTGAATAGTGTTAGCTTAACAAAGCATAATCCTTTACAATATAGAAAATCTATAACTGGTAAAAAACTATTTAACAATATTTTAGATTGTTAGGAATGACAATCTTGTGGGTAGGCTGCTAATGTCTTTGTGTTGTATTAAAGAAATATTAGCAGAAGTCTCAGAAAGTGCAACACAAATTGCCCTCCGTCCAGCTTAAACAGGTGTTTAATTTGCCGTAGTGTCTTGACGCTGGTGTAAGAGTCAGACAGTGGATTATTTATCAAATATCTGCATGTGTGCTGAGTTGCCACTTTGGGGATTAAAGCGTCTACATACAATCCATAACAACATATTAACAAAAATATTAGTTCAACACTTTTTTTTTACAATAGCATTTCTAATCCACAGAGTCACCAGCTAAACTGCGTGACAATGATCTGACTGATAAGCACATCACAGAATGGAGATCATGTATCATGCTATTGATACATTAATAATTACTTTATTCAGCTATTCACACTGTGTCACGATGTAATGACTTCGGTTTGCTAATGGACTTTAGTGGGTTCACACAATGTGCCAGCGCTCACACTAATAATCAACCCTAGAGAGACTTTCACTAGATGTTATCCCCTCCAAGAGTGCAAACCTAATCAAAGTAGCCTGTCTTTTGTAAACGCTGTAGTCAGCAGTCAGAACATTTCAATATTAAACTAAGGCAGTATGAGCAGGCAGTGGTGAATGTAATGTCTTGTGGCTCCTCTGTTGTGCAGCCAATCATGGCTCATGGAGGGATCCTCCCACTGGGCTTTGATTATCCAGTGCAGGCCAGTATAACCATTTGCTCCTATCAGACAATTAACCTGCTTGTTGTTCAGGCGCTGCTATCTCGGTTGCACAGCTTTCAGTCTTGCCACGTTGCCTTTTATTCACGGGTGCATTTCCAAAGAGCAAATATTGAATCAAGGTTTACTGCATTGCATTTTGCCTACTTAAGAGAAAATAAACATCCAGGAAAAAACAATTGTAAATGTTTAGAGAGTGAAACTGTGTGCCTACTAAGAGCAGTGCGAATATAGCTACTACACACAAAAGATCTAATAAAGATAAAAGACCTATCTCATACATTTATTGTATCCCTAATCATGTGCCACCACTGGGTGGATTTCCACAAGAGGATTATTCTTTGTTCAGTCTGTGTTAAAAGAAGAAAAGAAGGGCTTTCAAAGGAGAACATTTACACTTTTGGTTGTATGCTAGCTCAAAGATGCAAAGTTTTAACACAAACATAGCACCACATTTGAGTCTAGAAGCTGACATTTGGTTTCAGATACGCTTTTTAAATTCAGTTTTTAAAGACATTCTTTCAACTTGAGCAATAAAGATTCAGTTTGAGCACTTTAAATTCAATAAGTTTCAGTTTCTAGTGGCACAAATATCAGCCCATACTACTGCTTCATTTACTTAAAAAAATGTAGGATTTCTGAATCCAATAGTTGCGCTAACGAGTGTTCAGGTGGAAGTTTGTCTCTAAACTAGTGACACAAGCAGTTTTATTACATTAAAAGCCAAGTCTGCTAAATACCCCAATAGCACATAACCTACTGGACAACAAAAAAATACAACGAGTCCGTGTCTAACGCTTTATATTTATATTGCGGTATTGCTCTCCAGCATGAATATTCTATAGCTATTCCTGTACTGTTTGAGTCCATACACAAGTACTAGACTACTACTTTCATCTCCTTTGGTGCTTGTAGCAGATAAAAGCCATTCTTACTCAGGTCAAAGCTTTTATCCACTTGATTAGATTCACTGCACTTTCTTTCTTTTACACTGGATTCATGCTAATGCTACCTAGCGGCTAGCGACATTTGGAGCTTGTTACTATGTTATTATAGATGTGTGGAATAAGATGGTTGTCTCCTGTGTGAGCATTATTTTATTTGCATATTATATTACACCATTCCAGTAACTAGTAGGCTAACTCAAATAAAGCTAGTGTATGACAATGTTTTATGATCTTATTTTTACACTAGCTACAATGCAATGTTCTTTAGCATTGTGATGCCTAAACAGAACAAATATTTTTTTCTGTAATTTGTATTCTTTCCATTAACCAATCAATATCTTTACCATTGGAGTCTAGAATTACATGTAAGTCATACACAGCAGTAATATCCATCGACCTTCCTGTTGTTTACCAAATGTGATCTCCTTGAATTAACCAGTGCATCATCTGTATGTGGCCTGCTCCATCCTCCCTCCAAGCTTTATCAGTTTGCACTTCATGAATTCTTTCCTCTACACAGGGCCATAAATATTCTGTCAATATGAATTATGATTTGTTTCATATGAGAGGTGATATCAAGAATATCATGAAGCTGCTGGAGTTCTCCATAACAGAAAAAGACCTTGTGCAAGCAGTGGAGCAGGTGGACGCCACAATGCTATCAAATAATAAACGCCGCAGATTTACGATGTTACAAGGGCAGGGAGCTTTAGTGATTTGGCCCGTGCTTCTGCCGCCACTATATGGATGTTTAAATTTCCAGAGGTATCACTATAAAGCTAACAAGCAGCATTCTGGCCCGGTAAAAATAGCTTAAGCTCATTTTCAGTCTCAGTAATTTTTATCACCGGGGATTTTAAATGGGTGTGCTACATCCATTACTGGCAGAAGTTTGAAATGGCATGAAAGCTTTGGAAATGCATGGCTGCTCTAAATATTGCATAGTTAATTAAGACATATAAATATGAGTAGCAGCTAGCCTGTCCTGCATATGAAGAGAGGATGTGATTGATGTGCAGAGTGGGAGGACACTATATCTTCACACTGTCTCTGATTAGGTTTAGAAGAATATGTGGGAGAAGCATAATTGAAATGGTAATATGTTTTGGCACTCTCTAAAAGCCTATTAAAATGTTTGATTGTTTACCGGAGGCTAAAGCCATTATCTGTCTAATAGTTTGTTTGAAAAAGAGAGCAATAAGTATCTACACACAATATATAATCTACAGCTAGAAGAGGGCGATCAATATATTGTTTCATTTTAGAACAATTACATTAACATAGGTTTTACAGATGTTATTATATATCAGTAATTATCGTCTTTTGCAGTATTGTGATATTACTGGTAAAGCAAGCAGTGTATTGCTTTTTGCATTGTATAGTGTGGTACTATGTGATTGCCAATCTAGTCTACAAAAATAGTTTTTTTTTTGAAGCAGTGTGATATTCAGAGTATTTGGTTTGATAAATTGGAAACATTGTCTGTCCAGTGGTCACACGTGGAACATATGAATATCAGAAATTCCAGACATATTAATACTTTATATTATTATTATTACTTTAGCATTTAATCCGAATTGAGACCTTTCTTGTCTCGTCAACAGTTTTCTTGCCACACACAGGAAGTGTAGAGGTACAAATATCCAACCAGATCCATCGTGATCGAGGTTTCTGTTAATCTACATCCAATATTAAAGTGTTTGCTAATATTGTGCAGTTCTAACATAAACCATTTTGAACTATTTTTTATTTTAGGTAATTTGGTGGTTTGGAGTTCTCCATAACAGAAGACCTTCAAGAGCAGTGGAGCAGGTGGATACCATGATGCCACCAAATAAAATTTTTAAATTTACATTATTACACGAGTGGGGAAGATAAAAGTAAGTAAAAAATATACATAGTCAAAGGTAAATATATTCCATTCAATTCAACCATAATTACTGTATATTGAGCTAAAACACACAAATCTCTAATTGAGCCAGCACTCACTCAAGATGCAAAAAATAACATTTGAATCAGTACCCCCATCCATTTGACCTTTAACCTAACTTCACCACGCCCACTCCACAAGTACCTTCCCAATCTTAATAAGACATCATAATAAATGTCCCAAAGTCTCAAGAAAAAGTCATATTGTGTCCTCGTTCATTAACTGCCGCCTCATCAAATTTCTCAGCAAGACCTTGGTTGGACCTGACCTTTGCCTTTGGGCCTTAAAAGATGACTGCATTGTAGTCAGCACAAGGGAATGATGCATCCATCAGTCTGACCAAAGGGTAACATTAGTGACCCACAGCCTTATGATGCACTGGCTAATAACACTGGCCTAAGAAAACAGCACGGCAATGCAGGAAGGAATATAAGGAATAAATGTATTTTTCTGATTTAATTTGGCTTTTTAATTTTATTTTATTTATATGCACACTTTCAACACTTGATAGCACAATTTGGGAATGGATCTCCAACTCAGTTCTTATTGACTTTTCAGGTCAAACCTTTGAAGAAACCTTTTGTTATTTTCCTCTAAATGGACAAAAAAAGTCAGTGCCTCAAGGCTGTTTAGTGTTATCTCTTCTGGTGTAGGATGGGATGACAGTATCCAACAGCAACAACACAATAACATCAGGTAACGGCTTTAGCAGCTGCAATGTGGTTTAAGTGAGAAGCCGTCACGATGAAGGTTAATGTAATAAAAGCTTTTGAACTGCTCCACCTCTCTTGACTGCTTTAGATTGTTTGTATTGTATTTTCTTGTTTGAAAATAATTTCATGAATAGTCATTGGTATGATAATATTATGTGCAGTAATTTGCATTTTAGCAGCAGCTTTTTTCTTATCAATGGTGCATTTGGGGAGCTTCTTAAGCAAAGATTCACATTCATTCAAGTTTACGTGCTTTGTTGTACTTCCTTCAAACAAATGCACTCTAGTAGTTTACAAAAGCAATATTGTTTCCTCTAAAGGGTGGTGCAGGTATTGATTCAACCCAGAGCTGTCAAAACCCAGTCCAATTTGTATTGTATTGGAACAAATTGTGCCTTGAAGGGGCAGTTACATATGCCACTGCATTATCTCAGCCTCATCCTGCAGCCTTCCCCAGTTGTGTGCTTTGGTGGATTTATCACATCGCTGTGGACTATTGTTCACACACTAAGCTCCCCTGCGTACAGATGCTTTTACAGTCAGGCCTCAGTGAGTGGCATTTTAACAAGAAGTCATAAAACATGTGAGACGAGAGCAAGGAAAAGAAGACAAATGCCAGAATCCAACAAAGAAAAGCAAACGATCCCTGTGGCTACACTGATCACACACAATCATGTCAACAACGCACACACACACACACGTGGACACAGACGGTCACATGGGCTCTGTAACCGCTGCCAGGAAAGGGCCACCAGGGTCCAGTCATGGCAGCAAGCAGAAAGGAGATAAGGCTGGCTGGATTTCTTCAATTCAGTCTTTCTCACCAGGCAACACATGGGGGTGAGGCTGTAGGAACAAGTGAACGGGAGGCTGGTGATCCGAGTAAGCTGCAGAGATGAACACAAGCACTGACAGGATGGCCGCTCGCACCAACACAGCACACCAACAGTTTTAGGAAGTATTTCAAGGCAGGAAATTTAGAAAGTTCCCTCTACTTAAATCCATGTTAACACATTTGCGCAACTTTTTAACTAACGAGACAAATCAGAATACACATTGGGTGTTCATTAGCCTCACAACTAATCATCAAAGTGCATGCATCGAGAACAGAAAAGTGACTTAGGGACATGTACGTACTCACGTAGTGAGTCAGTGCGACCCTGACTCACTTTATGTTACAAACGCAGCAACATTTTCAGTTCAGATGGACCACACAACACAACTTGTTTAATAATTGATAAAACAAGTAGAACAAGTCGATATTTTGCAAGGCTTATCACATCGCAACAGGCAAAAGGTGTGTAAGACAGCGGCGGGAAGCACTCCAGACATCTACTCTGATCAAATATTAACATCGAGCTTCATGAATGATAGAAAAGACTATGATATTAGTCTGGGAAAAGGAGAAGTAGTTTGATGTGAGTATACATAATTCAGTAGTTAAAGGTAACAACTTGAAAGATTAGATTAGGATTATTATGAAGTGATTAATAAGTAAATAGCATCTGCTGTTCTGCATCTGTTCTGCACACACCAGCTTAACACACACACATACACACACCCAACAACCTGCAACCTGTTTCACAAGCAGCGGCAACAATTCAGCAAGATGAATCAATAGCAGGAGAGAACAAAAGAGGGAAAAAGACCCTCAAAGCATTTGATTTCAACCCTTGATGCGATCTGCAGTGACAGCTATGTACTCACCAGTGACAGCGTCTCTGACTTTTCTCCTTTTGATCCCTCACTCTCTCAGTCCAACTGTGTCTGTTTCTCCCCTCACTCACACTCTCGCTCCCTCCTCTTGCCCGATCCTCTCCGTTGCTTGCTTCTGAGCCGAATGAGCCTCCACTGCACTCAGGAACCCTGTTTCTATGGCAGTGTGAGCGAGCAAGTCAGCAGGATACTGTAGTGCAAATGTCTAGGGGCAGTTCCCTCACTCAGCCCCAGCCAACAGTCAAACAAACGCTTGGTAGCCTGCCACTTCCAATCCTAAAACATCCGCCAGGCGCTTTAACCTCTGCTGCAAAGCCACTGAAGAAAAAAAAAAAAAAAAAAAAAGAAAAACACAAGAAATATGCTTTATTTACTCCAATGCAGCACAGAAAGGATACATGCATAACTTTAGGCGCATGAATATTGATAAGGTTGTCCTCATTAATATCAAAGCTTTTGGGTGAATAGATAACACATTGGTGTTTCATTGCTACACCAAACGAGATTAGACACATGTGGGATCAAATTAGTTTTTATATGAGCAGCACATACAAGCATTTGCTTTGTTCACATCAAGTGAGGAGCTTGTGGTGATGTGCTCTGATGAACACATGTGCCTTCCATCCATGCACGGGGCACTTCAAGAGCCACACACCATTGATTTAATAAGCCCTGCCTCAGTCTGCAGTCCTGACCATTGTTATGCGACATATTGCAGCACAATCAGTACAATCTTCAACACACAGTGAGCGAAGAGAAGAGGAGGGGTTGAAGAAGGGAAAAAAGTGCAACCCCCTGGTCCTCCCTCTATCTAGATTAGCATCAGTTCCTCAACAGCCTGTGGTCCGCAGAGGATGCTGCTGCTGTTGCTGCTGCTCCTACTGGAGGCTCTGACTGCAACGGCACCTCCAAATCAATTGGACGCGCAACACTGGCAAAATAAATACAAATTAATTGCATTGGAGGCACTGCGCACATGTAGCGTATAAAATGGAGCATTTGGCGGGCAATCAGAACGATGATAGCAGAAAGTGTGTTTTAGATAAGAAGAACACTGCAGATACATAAAGGGACAGGTTTTCCCCCTTTTACAACTAACTTCTATCAACGCTAATACATTATGCACTGGGATTGTTCCCTCAGATGATATTAGATTTAGATTGTGATTTATGTAAACCAATCACATGAGCAATATAAGGGTATGATGTTGTTATGAAATCACAAATGTTTTTTTAGGACAGCGTACAATGTACATTAAGCCAGGTACCAGGTTATAGCTGAACAGCTAATTTACATCTGTAGTCCTATATTGTACATGTCTTTAGTGGTAACCGGAGGAAACCTACACAGACACAGGGAGAACATGCAAACGCCACTCAGAAAGGCCCTGCCCTGGATGGGAATCAAACCCAGGACCTTCTTGCTGTGAGGCAGGAGAGCTAACCACTCTTTTTTTAAAGTGCATAGTGTAATATTATTCAGCAAAGTGTAACAAAACAGACATGGTTTAAACATGTTAACAACACTCTTTACATGTGTCTATCTGGAAAAAATAGACATTTAGATCTATAGAACTTATTGCAGAGCATTTACTTTTCATTTGGTGGCATTTTTTCTTTTCCTCTTGGTGTGAGGCTGTTATCACAAGAACAAGATAAACTTTAACTGAGAATCATTGCAGTGTTTTTTTATCCTCACTTTGCAAATGCATTTCTAGTATGAAATGGACTTCATATAAAGCAAATTGATCTGACCTATTTATGTGTGTTTGTTCAATAGTATGTCCCCTTACAGCTACTGTAGGTGTCCCACTAGATGTCACCAAAAACTATACACCCCAGCTTTAACAGACAGGCAAATAGACTAGTTCATGATGTGTTTATTAGGTAACAAAAGCACATAGTGGAAGGGCCCAACATGTAAAAGATTTTTATTGTTTTATATAAATTTAATGGGAGTTTTCTTCAGACACAGACTTAGACGGTGGCTGTTTTATTCACTATTCTCCTGCTGTTAACCCTGCCTTCTCTGCTGCTGCTAACAGCTGGGGGAACAAAATGCCAATTTGTGCTGGTAGAAGGGAACGTGCTGTTTCTATTGTTTACATAACTCAGTTAACTCAGTTTCACAATCACAATAATCCATAAATCAATTCTATCTGTCATGTCATGCTTTTCAATTAGGTATTTGACTGGAGTAAGAATGGGCATTGCAGTAGCTTAGGACTCCGATTATTTGTAAAAAGTAAACGTACTTCCCGAGAAAGCAGTTTCTGAGTCTAGATTTCTATAGACTGAGACTTTTAAAAGTTTTAAGAGTTTTAAAATGCTGAGATATATTTTCTTTATTTTGTCAATTTTAAATATAAAATTTTTAAATACACCAAATAACAGACAGTACAAAATGCTGTTTTTAGATTTGAAAGTTTAAATTCTTACAAGACATGGCTTTATTGTACATACCTGGATATCCAAATAAATGTTTTCTATTTATTTTCCAGGTCAATAATCAGCCAAAAACATGTTGCACTTTTGAAAGAGAAACACCATCTGAGCCACTTTCAATCTGTGTGAAAACTAGGCAATTTTGTAAAGCTGTTTCTAAAATAAGAAGCTTACTGTTGACTTACATCATCACCATCATTGCAGTCATTTTATTTCACCATTTTCATCTAAAATACAATCATTCAAGAACATGTAGACCGACCATAAAACATGTCTTGCATCAAGGAAACACGTGTTCCCTTAATTCAGCAGTTCTGTGCGACAAGAGCATCAATCAGCTCTGTGTGTCGTGCAAACATACACAAAACATCCATTAACTATGCGTGACAGATTGGTTTATGAAAAGCGAACGCCATGACAATCGCCCGACAGCGGCTGGACGAGCTCTTGACAGGGCATTGACAGGTTTAAGTGGAGGCACAGTGATGGCTCAGCTAAGGTGGACTGCTGAGGCGGGTTAGCTAAACAAACGCCCCGATGAAGCCAAGCACTGTATGTAGGCTACATTATATAGGCAGGGACTGTCAAAAAAATGACTTCACAATTTCTTTTGTGCGGGGAGATTATATAAAAGGGATGAGGCTGCGCCCAACTGACATTATTAAACCATTATTACAATGGAAGTGGATATTTTCAAATACAGCACTATGAACACTTGGCACATTGAGATTAGAATGTGCTTCAGGGCTGACTAAACAAATTTATGTAAGAGTATGCACAAATTCTAAGATAAATGTATTTTTTGCCTTTACTCAAGTTTTGTACATGTTTACTGTTGTCATCTTACCCACATTTTTAAGAAGCTCATTTAACCTCAAGGGCCTGCTTTTTTAATGGTCTGTGTGTAACTACCCTCACAGTAAATAGTTTGAAAAGACTCCTGAGGCCAATTCTATTTGCAAAACATCAATGTTAATAACATTATTTTGCTAATTATGTTTAGGTTAACCACTCCTCGTTATGCCTTTTAATTGCAATGTTCACTTGTTTTTTGGCAGTGTGTTAGCCTGATCAGCCATGCTAATGCTTTTTCTAATATTTACAAAAAACTTGTCTGTCGCAGAGTAAACTCGCAGAGTAAACTGCATCTAAATGCAATAGAGCTCTGGAACAATGCAAAATTGTGTTGTGTGTTGAATTTGAACAGAAAGAAATACAGAGCACAAATATGACTGATAATAGCTTTGATTAGGCAACTGATGTTTATAATAACATTAATTTCTACAATCTACATAAGGTCTTTATATAGCAGTGAAAAAGGAATATAAAGCTAAAAGTTCTTAGTGAAATCAAAACCAAAAAGCACATGGCTAATTAGCATAAATCTTAGGTTTATGTCTTTACTTGCACTGACAGTTGTTGTGCAGTGGACTTTACTGTGTTGCTCAAGACTTCCATAAAGACAAACCAAAGAAAATGGAGAGATGGGATCCTACAATAATTCAGCTGTAGTGACCACTTCAGACCAGGTAACATTACTGAATACAATTCCGTGTTCATATACAAAGTATGTATATTTTATTGTAGTCTTTCAAACCTTAAAAAAGTGAGTCTTTTCTTGCTGTTTTAATGACTCTGAGTCTGGAGTGTAGCAGCTACAAGGCACTATTAGGGTAACTCCTCATGAGAGTCTTTTGGAACAGACTCCAAATGGCCTAGCTGCATAATCAAAAGCCACAGTTTTGCCAGTTTCTCTTTTCTCTGAATAAAATACTGAAAACATTTTTTCCTTTACAAAAATTAATACAATAAAAACGTAAATATATTTTTACATTGACAGTAGCGAGAGTCAAACGGATCCATGGCTCATGAAAAAAGGACAAAAAGACAACAGTGATAAAAGCTCACTAATGTAAAATAATGGCTCATATGGAGACTATGGCGGTGCACCATAGACTTGTCAGTGTGTGGGAAACACTGTAATACATTTAATTGTCTTGGCTTTATTGAACAAACATTTATCTGGTGAATAATAAGAATTAAAGAAATAAAAATAACATGTTAGAATGCACCAAGTCATGTGGCTGCTAAGGGTGTTGCATAGACTTTGCCTTACACCCATTCACAGAAAAGGCATTAAGTATCAACATTTGCAGAAGAAACAACCTGGACCGACACAATTTGAAAAACATACAACCAATAAGAGAAAGGAAGTACTGCATACAGTTAGCACAATTTCAGGTACGCTGTTACAATTGGTTCGACAGAATGTCTACCATCTAGAAATTGTTGTCAGTCAAAAAAATGGACCAATTTCACTTTGTAAAGTAAAGGGTCTAGATGGCCAGGCTAACAATATGTAGTTGGATCTAACCAAATGCTTATCACTAAGATGTATTTGTGTAGGGAAAGCTTATGATTCATTTATGCAATAATACACCGTGGGAACTGCAAAAATCAATTCAACAACAATTCATGGAGCAATACAAAGGTGGTGGGTCAATGAACAAAACGAACACCACACCATGACGGGTTATGCAATTTAGCTTGACCTTTTAGAAAATGTACATCAGAATTGCACGCAGCTGCAGGAGCTCACAATCGCAAAAGTAAGTTTGTCACTTCCATCTCACACACACGCTCCCTAATGCACACTGTATGATTGAATACGCTGAGACAGTCCACAAATAAATTAAGTTAGAGTAAATATCCCAAGGTGTGCAAACAGCTCCAGAGCCACAGTCTGTCTCTTCTTACACTTTTATGAGGGTACAGTGTCTGCTTCTTTGACTCTGAGCGAACAGATGTAACTGGACAATGTCAGCGGCAGCATGAATATACCAATCTGCCTCATTAAAAATGCACAGAACCACTCTGTTCGTATGGGCTGCGGGACCTGGTCTAAACTGAATCTGTGATGTGCTGGCCGGGGAGTTCCCAATGCTGCTCCTGTGAAATATATGGCCAGTGTTTATAATGAGGTCATGACACGCCTTTGGGGCCAGAGGGAAAGTACATAATAATTCACAGCACTCCGAGCCATAGGAAGGCTAGTGTATTCAGCATAGTAGCTTCAGTTGTGTGAGTCAATTTGAGGAGACAGAACCCCACCTAAATCTTCACAGCATTTCTAATATTCTCTAATGTGGTTCTCTACTATAGGCGTCAACAATGCAAAGTTTTTGAGAAAGCAAGCATGGCAAAACAACAGGAGACTAGGATTTATACATTACTTATCCTTTGCTAAGGAAATAAAGCTTCTACAGAGCTCTCCATTAAAACTGTTAAAGAAGATTTCCATCACTTCCTCCATTATGTGCACCCCTCCATTCACACTGACCTAGGCCAAAAATATTGAGAAATTAGTAGTTTTTGGTTGCATTTAAAGATAGTAATAATATCTCAACCACAATTTAGACAAATAAATCTGCAGTGTGTCTAAATTGGGGTTTTTGGACTTTCTATTTATTGTGTTAATGCACTCACCTTGACAAGTACCGATGATACCACTAACTAAAATATAGTGCACCACACATACACATGGTGTATTTATGTGGTGTATTTATAATACTGGTAATAACAAAAAAGTTTCACACTTAAAGGCACCATTGTGACTATGTCAGGAAGAGGTACTAGATTTAAAAGAAAATGGTTATACAAGCATACACTACACATTTCGTTAGTATACAGTGCATATAAAGTACTTAAAAGACTGTGTGCACTAACAAGGGTATGCAATTTAAAATACCACAACAACTCAAGACCTCCCTCAATACGAGCATGAGATCTTTGATAATAATTAAAGCCTAGATGACAAATTCTCTTTAGGATCAGTCTCAAGGCCAAGACCAGTCTCAAAAAATAACACAACAAATAGCTTTGCCAAATGAAACAACTGCACCACTCCAGTTTACCCCTAGGGTCAACTATAAATCCACCACAGGAGTAAATATGTCCTCAATCTTTTTTTTATTTGCTCACAAACCAATTGCAAGAATGCCGCCAGGGATTTGCAGGAATACCAACAAAGAAAAAAGGAAATGCCAGCATAGTACCATTTAAAAGCTCCCACTCCTGACTAACAAAAGAGATCTCAGTGTAGAAAAAAAAAAAAAGTAAAAGCTACGGTAAATCATGTAACAGCAACGGCACAAAGGAGAGCAGGCCAATGTGGTCTGAAACCTTTAGAAAGAAGGTAACACACAAAAGCACTCAAGGAAACAGGAAGTTACATGAGCTAGCATACATAGCTGAGCAGCAAAATTAAAAGACTGCCAGCAGATGTATTTACCAATGGATAGCGGCAATAATAACAAAGATTATCCTTGTGATGCTGCAACCTAAGCATCTGTAGCTGATTAATTTCCAGTAAGTGGATTAACACTGATTAAAGGATGTGCAGGGTACATCGGCACTCAGGAGGCCAAACTGAAATGGCTGCAAACAACACTCGGTGGTATAATTCTCATGCAAAGATAAGCCTAAGAGGCAAAAGATGAAGCGATACCTTATGACATGAGCCATTATGTCCGACATAAAATGCTACTATAATCTGTATTGCTGCAGAGATCTTTCAATATTAAACATTTGGCCTTGAATTGAGGTAAATAAGACTGCAAATATGTCTCAACCAATCATTCCAGATTTAATATGGTTGCAGTTGGAGGTATGGATGATGAGAAGGCATGTATCATTTCTCCGCACAATATTTCCTTCCTACTCTCAAGGACACCATCTACTCTTCCTTGCATCCCTACAACCCTAATTGTTTTGAATCTTTTACTATAAACATTTTTATGTCCTGGTGCATTAAAGCTTAAATCAGAATGGCCCCTCCAGTTACCTTATTTACCACCTGTCCAAGAACACATTTAAGAGCATCAACCACTAAGATGGCTATCCTGCTGGCTATTGGACAGCCTCCTTTAAAGCTTTTAGTACAACTGCATTTGATATACTATTTCTCATAGGCCATTCACAAGCTTTACTTGGTAAAGCTTTGGGAATGATCCACTTTTTTATTGTTGTTTTATCATGTTTATATCCCAGTGGTTAGGGACATTGGCTTGATTTCAAACTAAAGAGAACAGAAAGACAAGTTGTATTTGTTTAGACTGTATTTCTTCAACTTCAGAGTCTTTAATGTTTGTTTGCAGAGTGGTCCATCCGAGTCAATAGATTGCTCTGCGCAAATATCATTGATTTACTTTGCAATTAAGTAAACGCCAGAGACACAAAAAAAGCACAATATGATACACCCACACACTAGTTCAATATGACAACAAAGTTAAGGGAACAATTCAATCATCTTAAGCAGGAGTCAATGACCTGAATATACACAAATTTTCAAAAAGATTGTGATACACATCCAACACGGCCAGTTCTCACCAGGGACACACTCGGCACAATTCATCTTTATAATGAAGCATACATCAAGAGCCTCCCCTCCTCAAGGCCCGAGACAACACATCGGATCTGCTTATGGCCAGTGGCCCAGCGAGGAAATCTAAGTCGAGTTCAAAGGGAACTGCTCAGTCTGGAGCGTGGTGTTCTCCAGGGACTTAAGCCACCAGAATAAAAATCTAAATCAAAATCCACTCAGGTATTCAACTCGAGGAGATTTAATACAGTCCTCTGAAATCCGTCCATGCATCAGCAGGGAAGACCCGGAGCAGTGTCACAGAAGAAGGTTAAAGAAGTGGTTTAAATCAGGACTCAAGGCGATAGTCAGAGCAGTAGATCATACGCAACACAGACATCGGGACATGGTCAGGGAATTATAGTGTCACCTGTATGCCCTTTTGGACACAGGAGCAAAACCAACACAAAATTCATAGGCACAATACACTATCACTGCAGTGGCTACAATGTTCACTAGATATCTATTTATATATTTGTATGTTATTGTATTTGCTGCACAAAATTATAAAAAAAACAATAAATAGCCTAATGTAAATATTGTATTGAATGTCTGGAGAGTGCGCGCCCAAACAGTTATATAGTAGTAGAGAATCTGATGAGCTGGGTATGTATGAATGAGTTATTCTTTCTTTTAAGTTAGGGTTGGTTAAATGATTATGAGGCTATGTATGTATTTTATAGTAAAAAGTTAGTGTTTCTCTACGTTATTAGGTAACGATCGATGCTGTCCTACTGTTTATACCTGCAGTGTTTGCCGGATATTAGAATTTTCTCTTTCTAGCGGTGTAACAGTCCGCTGAGAGTTTCCATTTCCTCTTTGTGACTGACCTGCTCCTCTTTGAATGCAGGGCAGGCCTTCAGGGCTGACACTTCCTTTTTCAGTCTCTAGCTATAGCCCACCAAGCTATCGAGTATTTTATCTCGGCACTGTATAGAATGCTGGAGACAGACTGATTACCATTCAGTACATGTCGGTGTGCTGGCTGTATGAAGGATATTTTTAGACTGCAGCGGAGCCTGTAGTAAATATAGAAAAAGGCCATTCAATCATTCAGGTCTGTTTAGTAGATAGAGTATATAAGTAAGCAAAACAATATTTAAAGATTGTGTTTCTAAAATGAAAGGGATAATCTTTAATAATCATATACCAGGCCTTATAGTACTTACTTAGTATAGTACTAATGCACATTGCTGTTATTTGTTAAACTTTCTACTGTGTGGCTGTAGGTTCATAAAGTTCATTCAAATGGCAAACATTTACAGCCTGGTATAGATAGATACTCAATATCCTGTTATGTGGCAAGCTCCCAAGACAAGATCTCAATAACAAACTTAAAGGTATAAGTAGCTCTCATGGTGTAATGAAATTATTATGCTATGGTAATATATGCTAATATGAATCTAGCATTTTTAAAAGGCACTCATGCCTCAAGCTCCAATCTTGGGTGGTTATTCCCGCAGGCCTAGCAGGAACACTTTCACAGATGAAATATGTCCAATACGGTCCTACGCAGCTGACAGAATGTTAATCCAACGTAAAATCATTTCGTTCATGATTTACTAATGCTTCTTATCTCTGTATTAATCAAAAGTTGACTCGTCTGAACATTAGTGATTCTTTGGTCAGTATTGGTTAAAGGATTAGAAGCCTACCGCAATGCCGACTTCATTCTGTCATCTCGCGAGTGTTCCGCATTCCCGCCTTTTCCAACTCTTTTTAATTACACGCTTGGCTGGGGATTAGCTTGTCAAAAACTGCGGCTATAATCCACCGAGGGACAAATTACCGTGAGTACAACTTATTTACATAGACACATTTACATAAGTGACCCCCGAGTCTCTGCTGATAGCTTGTAAATTACAGTGGCTCAGGTCTGTCACTGCTCTTCACCTGTTGTTATGCTAATGTTTTGAAAGTCGCACGGCATATTTCAAGTGTTTTGAAATTCGCACGGCAATCATTTACGGCCTTGTCAGGTAACCGTGCAGATTAATGTTTCAATCTAAGTGATCCATATGCAATTAAGCTATTTTTCCCCATGAAGGAAAGTCTCTATAATGTGGACCGCTTCTTCTTTATATTTCATTGCAGAAAATTAAAAATTCAAGTTGGAATTCACCTCAGTGTTGCTGTATGTGAGGAAGAATTTATTTCTTTTATTAATTAACATTGCTTATCACTTTTCGGACAAACTACTCACCCTCAAGGTAATGAACATGAATACATTTCACAGTGTAACACAATCTATATATGGATATATCATCAAACAGATAAATGAAAATGCAAGGGTGAAAATTAAATTCTTGAGTGCCGCACTAGGTGTAAATACTTTTCTCTCCAGTTGTGTGTATGTAATCTCGTTTTGCAATATCTTTGATTGTATTTTGCGCAGTGGGAGCTTTTTGTGGCTTTAGAGGCTCTTGAAGTAATTCTTTATGTCTCATCTCCAAAGCCATGGTCTAGTGTTGTTCCACTGATGTAACAAGTTATAAAAAATGCAACAGAGCCATGCTGCTTTTTTCACATCTTTAGTGTTTAACAGTTGAGAGCACGGAGCAATTTTCTGTTGGTTTGGATGAGCTGTAAGGTCATTTCATCAATCCTGTCAGCACAGGTAACATCATTTATTTGAGGCCAGACAGTGGCTGCTTATATAAGCAAAGGATGAAATCTCACAAAAGTGCAATGTTTTATGCTTTACATTCTGTTTTAAGAAGAAAAAATAATGAATACGCATTATTACAAAGGTGTCAATCACATTTAGTTCTATGTTAAATTCTTTACAAGGCTCGCAAAATTTTTAAATACCTGGTAGACTTTCGGACAGGTATATTTTAGTACCACGAAATAAAATTGACTATCCCAAATAAAATATATTTTTTTATTTTAGAGGTTTGGTGTATAATATTAATTAATATTATATTATTACATTTTAATTAACCATTATACTCAACATGTTGCAAATGAATGGGTTATTTTTAAATAAATCTTCAGATCAAACACATAAATACCAGTCCCAAAAACAATTTTGGCTTTTTTGGGCACCTGTTACTAAATTATTAAAAAGGACCCACATTTATTAACACTATTATTTATGTAAAGACCAGATATAATTAGAAGAGGACTGGATTTGGCCCACGGACCAGGTTAGACACACTTGGTCTTTACAGTCTGTGGCTTCAGCAAAGACATAAGACAGACTCATGACCAAACCACATTAATGTCTCTGTGACAACAAACAGGCCACAAACAGGAAAAAGCCAGTGTTTACAGTGGGACAGGTGCACGTCTGAGAGCGCTACAGAAAACATGGAGTAGTTTTCACAAATCAGCCGCCTTAACTGTACAGTGCTGTGGAAAAAAACTGAGCATTTGGCATTACATGTGCTTCGGTTTAGGCTAAATCTGGGCATGGAGTAATGTGGAGAACGTGGACACGTTTGCTCAGCACCATGCACCATGACGCACCGCAGTGGAAGCATGGAACACAAAGAATCCAGATTCAAAGGACATTTTTTTCATCATTTAAGATAGACTGTTGGGCATGGACTTTAACATTTTGGTAGCCCGACTGGAAAAAGCTATAGCCTACATGCACATACACACTTTTCTATGCCTTCTAGTCTTTTGTGAATGATGTTGTTATTCAATTTGTTCTACCCCCATCTCCCTGACTGTTCTTCTCCAGGTTTGTGTTTCCTCGGGGGACTGTTAATGGCAATATAAGTGAAAAGACAGAATATAGGAAGCGGTAGAAATTCCAGGAAATGGGAATGATACAGTCTGCACTGATGGAGCTACTGGAGGCGCCATATGTTCTAGGTATGCTGTGACTAACGTGTTTTTCAGAAAGCTTATGGACACTGGATTAAAAAAACCTTAACTTTAACTAGATCTTGTTTAGGCACGTTATCAAGCTTGGACTATAAAAAAAAGTACCTTTAAGATTCACCTCTATAAGTAGTTATCTGTAGGGCTCCAGAATGCTTTGGAAGTTTATTGTGATAGTTACACATCACAAAAGACTGATTAAACTGCCATACATGTCACACTTTGTTGTATGAGCCAATCAGCAAACCCAAAGCAGAGAGTCATCAGCACCACACATTATTATTCCATTAAACAAATATACCTCTGTTTTTTTTATTCCCTCGGGAAAATTGCTGCAACTTAATTTTTCATCATATTGTCTCTATTCCACTATTTGTTACAAGTTTTTAAAATCTGAATTGCAGCCCCAGACTGACCCTTAAGCTTCAGTATTTGCATTTATTTTAGCCTCTCATGCATGTAACGTCTCTATCTAATTAGTAGACAAACTTCTATTTAGGTTTTAATTTAGTAGACCTTCTCCTCATTATCCTGCGTAGCCTGTGGGTGAGTACAGTACGAGCAGAGAGAAAGCAGCTCGTGTCTCACAGACATACTCTACACATAAAACACTGCAGCGCTGATACTGAGTTGGACCTAATGTGAGACGTGTGAACAGCACACTTCTACATGCCTTGTAAGTGTGGTATTCAGCAGCTTGCAAGGTGTATGGGTAAACACTGTCTAAAGATAGCTTCATCATATGTTGAAGTGCAGTTTTACTTTTTGAACCAGAAAAAAAATCTATTTTCTTCTGGACTAGAAGCCTGAAATTATGTTGGTGCTATATAAATGAATCAAATAAACCATTGGTATGACTAAAGACAATCACATTAGGAGCATATCTTTAGATGACAACAGTTATTTTAAACTGTGACAAAAGCTCATTTAAACAATCAATCAAAATCTGATTCTCTCGACTCTGGTGTGTAACTCTTAATAATTAAAATCAGAAAACCACTTTAGACGTCAGTGTGAGATTTTAAGTCTTTAGAATGAAAATAAGGAAGAACGTTTTAAAGTGGACAAAAAAACTGCATCAATTATTCTTGCCAGATCATTAAGCATAAGGGCTTTACTAATGACAGCAGCAGCATGTTATTTTCTTTATTGACCTCTATTGGTTATCAGTAGAAACTGCAACACCAACAATGTGTACTCTTTATTACTGGGAAAAATATATTAAGTCAAAAATAAAATGCCTAAGATTTAAGATATAAAATTGTATATAAAAAACAAAAAATATGCAAGTTTCTAATATTTAGTTTTGTCATCAGTGTATTTCTTTTTATGTTCTTTGCCATCTTTATTTAATGCTCTATGATTTAAGATGAGCTTTAAAGCTTGCACATTAATTTGCTGGTTATGAAGTGCTGGTTTCTTGTCTGCTTCTCCACCATCAGCTGTACAAGCGTGACCAGAGTGTCAGCCCCAGAGGCCTCCAGCCTTCAGCGAGACAGACAGCTCAACAGCTGTACTGACAAAACAGACACAGCCTGACCAGCAGTAAAACTGTCAGGCACCAGAGGTACACAGAGCTTTTTTTAGAGACAAAGAGTTTGACACAAGTGACAGGGAGAAGACAAAACACAGTTTAGGGCAATTGAATGTAATGAATCCATCTTGTCATGCAACACAAAGATGAAATAGTTAAACATTAGCAAGTGTCTAAAACCTCTATTTAATACTTACTTTAAACTCCACAGTATAGTTTTGCTCTTTGAAGTGTACTAATACTAATGTTATGCTAGTACTACACATAAGCAACAATACCACAAAAAATCCACACATTCTTCTGTATTAAATAAAAATAAGCACAATTTTCACATGACATTTTTCTTGCATGCTACTAATATATGTTGTTATAAAATTTGTGCTGTTAAAGAGACATATGTTGTTTATCCTAGCAGACCTGTAGTAGCATGTAGCCCACCCACATGGAGGAACACAGAAGCTGTAACATCAGCTGCGGGACCTCAACAGTAATAATCTGCAATTAACACTCTTAGTGATTGCATCAATTAGAAAGTATATAATGATATTGGAGTTGGGCAGATGGCAGAGAAAAAGCTCTTCTACTGTTGTATCCCTGATGCTCCTGTGAGGCTCTCTTTCTGCGCTCGCTCCAGGCCTGATTCTTTAATCAATAAGCCAATGTTTCTGCTCAATAGCTTGGCAGAGGCCCTGCCTGATGTGGTGGCCTGGGTAACACCACTCACTTCTACATTACTCATCCTCCTAACAGTTTTGTCTTTAATGACACTGACGCATTTTCTAATAGAAGCCCATGCACGGACCTGTACTGCTGTGATGAAACACTTCCACAAAGTGCAACACGCTGCTGGGTTGTCTGCTGAGTCCGGGAAGGGTTGGATATTATTTATTCATGCAATGGATTCAAATTCACCATGCTAGCATAGCTGTTTAGCTTAGGAGCAGATAACTTCACTATGAATTAGCACCTGAGGGGTGTCCTAAAACGCAACTGAGCTTCTGCATTAACATGAGGATAGAGAGAACGCCTTTAGAGAAATGAAGATGAAGGCCCCCGTTTATAATGCCGGCCACATAATTCTTACAGAGGACCACATTGGTATTCAAAGGACTTTTGTCTTTAGCACATTTATTTTAATGAAAAATGTGTTCCACTTGGCCGGCCATTATTTCCTCCTGCTGATCCGACTCAGTGACCCCACTTTATGCGACATGTTTGATTTAACCCCAGGTGTCGTTCAAACACAGGCCAGCGCTTCCTACCTCAAAGTAGGACTATGTACCGACATTACGCTGTGTGCTGGTGCGTTTAACTGTCCACTCTTGAAAGTCCCAAAGCACCTTGTTTGAGCAGAAAAATAAAACCCACAAAAATGTTTATTAGTCTAATGATTACAGCCATAATGCCAGGGCTCATTGGACTGGCATCTGGGCTTTTCTTAGACAGCCAAGAGTGATGTTTTTCCCCAGCGTTATCTCATGCAACAGAACGCACCAAGTCTCTTGTGTTTTTTGTGGTCCACTGTGAAATGTTGTATCAATAAAATGCCAAGACAGTAGACAGTCGCATATGAATTATTGAAAGGCACAGTGGTTTGTGCTGGGTGTTCTAATCTCTACAGTGCAGTTAATTTGATGTTCTTGTTTTTCTGTTCAACCTGCAATGCACCATCCGTCGCTGCAAACACCACGTCCAGAGCGCTTTTAGAGCAGACCAGTGCGAACTAAATGAATGTTCTGGCAATGTTAATGTATTTTGCCAGCCAAGGTCTTGCTTAATAAAGCTCAAAATGAGATGGTCACACGAGAAATGATGTGATCAAAAATTAGCCTTGTCACTTGAAGCCCACACACCTGAAGCAGCGGATAATAATGGAAGTAGAATGTTTAATGAGTACCATGGAGGAGGGTGGGGGCCATTTAGAACCTGCTTTTCTGTAGCTACATGGGCTTAGGGGGACGTTTTGAAAGCAGTATCAATTGTTTGAAGCTGATATCAATATTGTAGTTGTTCAGTGGGAAATGTTCGCTCAGCAGAGCGCGAGCTGCTGATCTAAGCTTGTATTTATCTCTCTGAAAAAGTCTCTCACACAGCAGGTGCGTCTAATGCCGTCACAATCTTGATTGGAATACAATCAGTGAGCCACAGATTTAACAAATGGGTCAATAAAGGGCTTTATTTCTGAGCCGCATCAACATGAAGCAATGAGAGTCCCAGACTTACTAGCTTGCCCTTATTTCATCATAATCGATTTGAAACTAGTAAAGAGGAAGACAGAGCCAACAGTTCAGAGAGGCATTATCCTAAGTAAAATGAGTTTTCTGCTGTGAGCTTGATGGGTCACTGAGCTAATAGGCTCTGACCACACAGACACAAAAATAGAGCAAATGAAGGTTATGCGTTTCCATATTTTTCCATATATTTCATACATACATCTAAATCTAAAACCGACAAGAAAGAAAGCAATCAAGCACCTGGCACAAGTAAAGCTTGATGATCAGACAAACAAAAGTCTACTTATGGTATTTTGGGAATTGTATATTTAAAGCTGTGCATCATTTGTTAACTTTAGATGGACAAACAAGTGGCATATATCATAAAAGAAGAAAAAAGGAGTAATAGTCTTCCATCACATATGACATCCACAGTGGAATCTATGCATTGTAGGATTGAAATACACAAAGAGACATTTCATCCCACCCCCCAACCTACACACTGTCCGAGATTATCAGAAGAATCTTGTCTTTTACATCCATGTGGCACAAGCCATCCACATCAACCCCCTGCATAACACGCAATGGCATTTCCCATCCCTGCAGCTCAGTAGTTGAGGCCAGTGGCGCAGTGATGTACGTTCAATTCCCTTCACTGAGCGTGATGGGAGGTGACAGCAGATTTGGCCAGGATTGGTTTGACACACGGGATTGAACGGGGAACCCATCAAGGAAAAATAGCAACAAGAAACATTTTTTGTTCCTCGAGCAGCTGCTGACAGGGCAAAACACAGGGGATCACGGCAGGGTGACAAATGTAGTGTGTATGTTAATTTGTTTCAGATACATTTTCAACAGTGTTAAGGTATGCAAGCTTCACACAAAATTTAACCAAAGTTTTAAGCTGTAAACCAATTATGCATGTTCAATAAAACAATAATTTTAATCACTTTTTATCTATACACCCCTTATTACACTTGCCTATTACACTCAATTAAGCTGTTTCTGTTGAAGTGGATGCTTCTAAGCCAAAAAAAACATGCCTTTAGCAGCGCTCCATTAACAACACTACATTTCTGAAGTAGGATTATTCCCTTTATAGTGGAAACCCCTCTTGCTGCAAGTGCCAAAGCAACAGATGCAAGAGGCAGCAACAGATGTGAAAACCCTTCCTCACAAGTAAGCCACACCAAACAGTTTCTCATTAGAGCATAATTTGATTGGAATTCACAACATACAGTCCAAGAAAGTGCATTAGTTATACATTTCTTTGTTATCTTTAGTGTCCAGAGCCTTTTTAGACAGCTCGCAGCCTTATCTGTGAACAGTGTAGAAGCTTTGCTCTCTTGGGCAAACGGCACAGTCAATGCGAGTTTGTTTGATACACCTATTGCTCTCTGCTGCCCCGGGGTCAAAGAAACTCATTAAGGATATATTAATGACTTCAAAAGCCAAATCTAAAGCGTACTACGGGCAGCCATCTGTGAGCTTGTAACAAATGTTAAGAACAAGAAAAGAATACTATATTAGCAATGGTATCGTGGATGTTGCTTAAAATAACACAAAGCACAGCTAACACAGCATATCTCTTAACCGCTTAATAATAGTACTTACCCTTTTTCTTGTGCTCAGAGCTTTGGCCGGTCAACAGGAAGAGAAAATCCTGACAGGTGTCCGGCTCCAGCAGTGTGCTGTTGTGCAGGCAAAGGTCAACAATTAGGGTCACAGCTTTCTGACAGACCATGTCATGCTCCTCTCGGTCAGAACTCATGCTCCCAGCTGCATCCTCGGCCGCGCGTGTGATCATTCGAGGGGACTAACACATCACACACACACACACACACACACTCACATACTCACAGAAGAGCGGCAGCCTAGCTAGAATAGAAATGCAACTTGTCTCTGTCCTGCACCGATTCTTATTCTTCTTTCAGGGTCTTTCAAGTGTGCACGTGTGTCTGTGTGTGTTCCGGCTCATGTGCCCGCTGATGTGTGTAAGTATGACTGTATAAATCTGTGCGGCGTGTAAAGTTGGATCAAATTGTGAGAGCATGAAGGAGCTATATGAGCATGTATGCCACCGTGTTTGTGGGCTGGGTGAATCACAATTGTCCCCTGGTGATTTCTCGTTGACTTATTGCATCACATCTTTGCTAAAGAGGCAAGTCAACAATTACAATCTGACAACATGTGCCAGAGGCTATTGGCCCCTACCCCCTACCGTCTACTCCGTGTCTATGCTCCATTTCCATACTACCCCACGAACATCACTTCATGTGTGTACAACAAGCTAAAATTCCCTTATAATAACCACTGGGCTTGTTTTTCTCAGGCCAAACAATGTGGCTGGTCCCTGAGGTCACTGTGTCTCGTGTGATGGTTTTCCCAGTGCTAAACCACCTGAGCCTCGGAGGTCTCCCAACAGTAAATTCCCCATTGCTTTGAATGCGAACCTGGACTGTTTACAAGTGCAATGTTAAGTGTGTGGTTAGGGACGCATCCACACTGATGGAGAGCATAGTTGCTGCACACAAGTGCAAATGTTTATGTATGTCTTTATGTAATATCAGTTTAGGTAACATGTGTAAAGTGTTTTTACTGATTCATGATGGACTAGTGGACTGAGAAACTAGTGGCAATGAAGATTGTGCTGTGGGGATATCTGGGGATCTAGTCTTAAGTATTAAGTCAGTTCAATTTGCAATTCCCTAAGTCTGTATTTTAACACATTTATGAATTTATGGAGGGACATCTTTTGTACAACTTTATTAAACTCATTTGAAACACAAGTGAATAACAGTGAATAAGCCCACAAGACAACCGACAATGAATCATTTTCCTTGAGGTATTGGATAATATGAGATTCTGAAATATCATGGTATGACCGTATCACAATATTGTGGCTATGCTTTTATTTTCCAGGTAAATGGGACAAAAACATTTATTGTGGTCATTACAAAAATAAAATAAAAACAGAAATACAACACAAATAATAACTTTTTATAACTTTCTGCTCTTGTCTCATCAGCTCTTTTTACAAAAATGTTTTATTATGCTATTAAGTAGTTTTAAAGTTCTGATAATTGTAATATTTTTAAACAGCGGTATACTTTGAAACCGGTTATTATCACATGCATACTTGACACTTTCTTCAAATACTCCAACTTGACTCTAATGCAACTGTGTTCACACTTGCTGTATTTGAAACCATCTGAACACTGGTACAGTTCAATGAAAATGTCAGCCCCAAGCAGACTGAAGACATCTAAACAAGCAAAACAAAATGAGCAGAGAGTACTGAGGAGGTAAAATGCAACGGTAAAATACCCAATTGGCATTTGGGTCTAACAGCACCATCTAGTGTTTTTCTTGAGAAAAGCCTTGTTTTTTGGTTTGCAGTTTAAAATGCCTGTTGCGATGCACCAGGGCTTTTGGTTAATGGACCAAACTAAATAGATAATTTTCAGTTTTGGTGCAAACTAAATGAAGCAACCCACAAGTGAACCTTTAAAATGTTTCAGTTTCTAAATGAAGATAAATTGTTTATTGTGTGGTAGCATTGCTTGCTTTGTAGAGTGTTGGTACGGCTAACTTTTGCTTCTTGCACTCTGACCTTTTTTCAAATGTGACAATTAATTTTGGCTCCATAAACAAGACCACCTGCTACACTGTTAATTACAATAGTTGTACTTTATTGAGTGATCAGCCTTTCTTAGACAGTTGAATGAGCAACATGACTGTAATTTCCTTCCTGTTCAGTCATGCCAAATGAGGAAAACATTGTTAGTGCTGTTTGTGAACAATACTCAGTTGTTTTAATCATCTTTAAATCATACCCATGTACCCACTCTTAGTATTGTAGGCACACTGTGGTGGATCAAAATCACATTAGTACATTTAAAGATAAAAAGAGGATTTAGCCTTTGTACGGCGAATGACTTCAGAGGTGCACTTTAGTGTAGATAACAAAATAGAGATAGAGATTATTTTTATTATTAGACACACATAACCACAAACTGTGCTGTGAGTTTTTCATTCATGTGCAATCTGCAACTGTAGCCTATATATTTGATCTTGGATCCCTGTGTATTTTCCACAAACCTCCAAGGAATCAATTCAAATTAATGTCTCGTATCTGTTATAATTGGAACAAGCATTAACTCATATTTTCAAATCAGCACACTGGAGAAAAAAAGCACTAATTGACGTTTTCCGCTATATTATATTGAACTAGGTGAACTTCTTTAATCTTCGGTCTTAATTATGTCTTTCCTCGCTTTACCATTAATCAAAGTAATTTAATAAACTCTGTGACAAAGTAGGCATCAGAAAAATCATTTCATGCAATGTAATTACAAAGAGATTGGGAATTTTACCAGATCTTGGTTGACTCCCTTTCTTGTTTTATTTTATTTTATTTTTATTTAACCTTTATTTAACCAGATAAAAAGACTCATTGAGATTAAAAATCTCTTTTTCAAGAGTGACCTGGCCAAGACAACAGCATTTACATACAATTTAAAACATACATGACATCAACAAAAACAAATGATATTTACAGTCAATGTGTACAAGTTTAAAAACAGTTACATTTTCCAAGTTCATTGAGTTCACGCTTCTTTAAAATAGATTTAAATTCTCCCAATGTCACAAGTTCAGAAAGATTTAGGTCCTTTTGCAGTTCATTCCATGCACAGGGGGCAGCTACTGAAATGCTGCCTTACCCAACTCTGTTCTGACTCTGGGACCCACCATCAGTATGTTCTTCTGAGAACACAGAGCATACTGTTGTTGATTTTTACGCATGTATGTGCAGAGGTAAGATGGGAGGAGCCCAAGAATACATTTATAAATGAAAGTCAACAAATGAGACCACCTGCGAACATACAGGGACGGAAACTCAGCTGCAGCATACAGTGTACAATGGTGAACACGATTTCCACAACCAGTCATAAAATGTAAAGCACAATGATAAACAGTGTCCAGCTTTTTTAAAAGACGGTCCGATGCATTCATAAAAAGGAGATCTCCGTAATCCAATAAAGGTAAAAAAGTTGCAGAAATTAAACGTTTCCTTGTATAAACAGAGAAACATGATTTATTTCTGAAAAGAAAACTGAGCTTTAGCTTCAGTTTATGTACAAGATGCTCAATATGCTGTTTAAAGGACAAATTTTCATCAATAACAAAGCCTAAATACTTATAAGAAGAGACCATTTGGATTTATTTTCCATCAGCTGTTTTTATTAATTGAGTTAAAGTAGGGCATAAATACCACACAGTGCATGTTGGTGGGGTTTTGTCCATGACGGCTTAAGGTAATTACGCTGTTACTTGCTCATAAAAGTTAGGTAGGCCCAGTGCATTTCCTGTTAAAAGATGCAGATGCAGACTTGAGATCTAAATGCCTCCTTCTACCCTTTGGTACACATTATGTCTAATCTAGAACTGATGGACGACAGTGATTCAAAGTGTGTTTCCTTATGTCCAGTCTGCTCCGTAATCGTCTTTTGGTTGCTGTCACAGGACAAAACCTTGCTTTACAAAGATAAGATGTTGGAGATGGAAGCAAGAGAGATCTCAGGATATGCCGTCTTGACTTTAATCCAGAACATTGTGAGATTTGAAGTACTTTCAAACGTACTTTTAAGGTCACCATCATTTGCAGTCTGTAGCAGCTGGTCTTCCTTGGGCACAGATAAGACACTTGTTTAAATGAGTCACAGGTCCATTCCTTCCCAGTTTCAGGCTATTTTGTGGTTGGAAAATAATGTCTCAACTCCTTTCAAAGCTGAAAAAGGAAAGCTGGGGGAATGAGAGAGCAGGTGCTGTCTCCCCCCAAATCTACAGTAATGATGGAAACATGTCAAATACCCCCACCTTTATGCTACATTTTGAAAAAACCTCTGGCCAGCGTGCAAGTGAACCTGTGCTAATGAACCTGCTACTTTTTTAATGTTGGCAGTAGCATGCCCTGTCTAGAGTTAAACAATGGAGCATCTGCTAAACTAGGGAAAAAAGAGGGATTATTTTCATGTCAGGAAATCATCAAAATGAATTTGAGGTCTTAATTCGAATGATTTTCAGAGTCCACACTTTGAGGTAAAACATTACCTAGTGTTGCTTTTATATATAATTAGTTGCTCTTATATTGTAAAAAATAAAATAAAATAGTTAAATAGATTTAAAGATATCGGTTAAGTAATTGGCTCGTTATTGTTGCTCGCTCACATAAATACCAAATGGTTTAAACTGATTTAGGTTTATTAGAAAATAGTGCAGCAATTTCTTTTTTGGCATGTTTAGCACCCAAACAAAAACTGCTTCCCTATTTAAATTGCTTTCAGTCTTCACCAAATACTGAGAAATGTCTGTTGCCTTTTAGACAGACTGGAGTGTGTTCAGCTCCACCTCTTAGTATGAGCTTTACTGCCTTAGCGCCCCAAAAGTTGGTGTTCTGACCTAAAGTCAGACAGTACGCTTATTTGGGGTCACTTGGTACCTCCTGTGAAAATAAAGTCTAAAAGCATAACTTTTACTGCAAGCCTTGTTGAAAACTTAAGAGTCTTTTATTGTACAATGACATTAGCCTGTCATGTCCAAGGTAGTGGCTCCATGTTAAGTCACATTGCATCACTGAGAGACACCTGGGAAATGCAAGATAAAATACCATTACCAAGAAAAGCTCTTCTTTCTTATCCACATTAATAATAACACTGGAGTTCCAAAGAGCGATACTGTACAGACAAAGCTGGATTAGAAAGATTCTAGAATTATATTCCTGTCATAGCATTATAAAATTAAAAAGTCAGCACATTCTTTAGCTTATGTTACCACCAGCCTGTATTAGTTAAACAGAGCAAAGTGATGTTAAAATGTCTGAGATTTAACTCTATGGAACATTTTATCGTCTTTGTTAATTATTCATGTATCACAGTTACAGGAAAACCCAAAATAGTACAAATGGCTTCATACCTTTAAATTATTTAGAGCTTTACTACCAAGACAGCTTTAAAGAAAATAAATAAAGCGTCTGTTTGCTAATGGCGGATTAATGTGATAATCAAAAGTACTGCTGAGGGAGCTCATTAGAAAGCAACACCACTATTAGTCCTGCTGATTTTAGACTGGTTTTGCTGGTGTTAGGGGTTCTGCCTATGAGATATAAATAAATGAGGGGGTTAGCGGCGGTGCTATTGATACTTTCGGAGCAGGTGCGGGCATATTTTTCACAGCAAATGAGGAAGTCGTGGCACATGAGGTCCTTGGTTTGATATGCAAATCAACTTCTTGTCTATGGTAAATCTTTGTGTGGCGGTGGCTGCAGATGATGAACTTGATTCATCGTGGCAAAGGCATGACAAAGGCCCGGCTCACTCAGAGCTGCGCTAATCAACATCGGCACATCTCTGTAACTTCTCCTGAGGGCCGTGATTTAGACAGTATAGAGCGGGTGTCTATCGGTGTGTATTGGTAGGATCGAGCAGGTTGCATTGTCACAACGTGTTAATAACAGAACTCAGCTGGGGGCAACGTGAAAGATATTTTTATTTCCGGCTAAGCTCATTAGTAACGGTCTTAAATTGTGTCTGTAGGTTTGATAGACAATGCTCCGCAGTGACAATGCGACAGATGAGATGATCGCCCAACAAACAGATCTGCCATTCAGCGTTACACAAGTGGGATTTGCAGCTGATGCGCTATTTCTGTGAACACCTCAAAGGGGTGTTTTGTTGTTTGTTTGACTACACTATGATGTATTGAAATGACATTACCTGTAGTGTCCTGTGTAATTATTCAGTGTCCAGGTGAAATGTGCGTGTCTTGGGCGTGATTGAAATGAGGTGTTTAGGTGAGCTCCTGTCAGTACAGAGACTGCAAGAGTGATAGAGTTGATTTCCCTGTAGACGCATTTATGTCAATAATCAAGCTCTTTACTGACTCTATTTTTCATTTTAATTGGATGGCCTAAACTGCAAAGTTAGTGGACAATATAAAATGACATGGAACGTAAAGGTCACCTGTACCGAGTATTAAAGCAGGGGCATAAATCCAGTTTAAGATGACTGCTATGCTAAAAACCATTAGCAAAGTCAGTGCCTTAATAATAATTGAGCTGCTGAATAAAGCCCTTAAGGGTTGGATCCAAGGCATACAGTAGATGATTGCTGCTGAGCCGTAGCCTTCGAGTATGAGTGCAAACGAAGGCGGAGAGGATCAATGAGGTCTTTGATCTATTCTGTGTTTCAGAGCAAGACAAAGACTTGGAAGGAAAAAAGTGGCCTTTGAAAGTTGGCACCTAAAAGACAGTTAAGTGCGCAAAGTGCATTTTAATGTTTGAGGCGGTGTTTCCTTTTTATTATGCATAGTTGCGTAAAGTCTTTGAAATGTGTTATAATCTTAATTTGCACTGTCAAATAAGAAAATACAACAAGCTTAAAAGCTGTGAGCAAAGGTGTTGTCTTGCTGATGAAAATAATGGTTTAAAATAATGTTTCTGTGTCTGGTTCTGTCACCTGCATATAAATGTATAAAGAACAGTGTTTGATGTAGGAGGCAGGATACATTTCCAAGGAATATTGTAGAACTCTCCAGCAAGTGTGGATCGTTTGTTTGTAAATATGTTCTGGTGAATTTTGAGGTAATGTTAGGGAATAAGTGTGTGCATTTATTGATTTATTTCAAAGGCAGGCATATTTATAGTTTATTTAATACATGTTGTAATTTTACCTAGTCACAGGGCTATTTATTATTGCTCTGCCTGATCACCAGACTGTGTCTATATATATATATATATATATATATATATATATATATATATAATATATATATGCTTGTTTGTCGCGGTGTCATTTATCATTTGTGATCAGTCAGGACAGGTACGCCTTGCCGGTGAGTGTTTAAATATTGAATTAATAGTAGTTCAGATTAAGAATTAACATGGGTGTGAAATTCATTGGTTCATTATGGTGTTTGTGTTTTGTTGCAGGTTTACAACCTACCTTTCTAACAATTTATCTAACATACGTAGTCATAAAAAGAGCTAAAAAAGAAGTACTGATAAGCTAGTGTTCGCATAGCCGTTGAATTAGATCGCCAGCAGATGGCTATATGTTTAAATGTGTGAGAAATAAAGCTTGAAAAGCGACTCGAGTTGTGTCCGCCGTACTTGTCCTGAGACCCTTCCAGTGGGGAGTTTACTAAGCTAAAAGCAGGTAGCTTAGAAGGAGCTGGACAAATATTTTATGCTATATTTCCAAATCTGAAGACATACTACATGTCATCACACACTTTGGATGCTGTCCTGCAGAAGGTGGACAAAAAAAAGTGCTATTGTCTTACCACCAGGTAGAAAGACCAAAGACAGCATTAAAGCACAATACCGTTTGTTGGTAGGATGTTTATTGACTGAAACCAAATGTCCTTTTGGACTATATGTTTCCCTAAATTATGGTGAAACAATTGTTGTGCTAATATGTGCAGAAGAAAGAACTGTAAGCCAACATTATGAAAGGATTACTCCTTCATTTATTCATTCTATGCCTATTCTGTTAGGGACGCTGGAGCCTGTCCCTTCTGCTTTGGCCTCAAAGTGGGCTACATCCTGAATAATCACCAGTTAATCGCAGGGCTAACACTTCGAGACATACAGTGACAGACAACATTCACTCTCACTTTCATTCACTATGGCCAATTTAGATTAAAACGTTAGATTATGTTTATAAGCACCATTGTAAACTGGAACTGACTGAGTTACTTTGTTTGAGACAGCTGTGATTGAGAACTTTGCGGCATATGTTTTTTCACTTGCTACTGAAGGAAATCCCTGAAGACTTAATAGCACATTAGAGCAAAAATGTAAGGTATTTAACTTTATTTCTATGCCATCAGCAATACCATGATGTCGGCATACTAAAAACTGATGCAAAACTAATACCTACTGCAGTGTTTTACAAATCACAAATTCACCTCTGCATTGTAAATCCTATATAGTCAAGCTGTAAACATGTCCTGTGCTGTATTTGATATTATACAACAGGCAGCAGACACAAAATTGATGCACGCAGGAAATAAAACTCGGTATTATTTTATAATCATTTCTCACGTGTTCTCATCGTTTCTTTACATGTAAGTGTACACCAGTGCGTGTGACTGGGGGAATCTTAGTTTATAAGAGTGTTACTTCTTAAAGACTGAACTCTCCAGTTGTTGACATAAAAGTAGTGTAGTGATTATCTTCCAAATCCTCAAGTGTCGATATGCAGGCTTAGTCTCCTAAGCACTAAAAGCCAATCCTGAGGATCTCCTGTTCAGCTGCAGGCTACTCATTAATGGGATGATAGGTATGTTGGTAATTTAGGACATTTATAACCTTGTACTTGAGCAGGTGCAGAAACACCGAGTCAGGAGATGACACACTGAATAAGCTTGTTTTCATTCTACAGGAGGAAATGTGAACTAGTCGCCAAGGAAACTGAACCCAGGGATGCACACTGACTCAAGACATTAAAATCCAGAAATAGTGTTTGAAAAAGAAAATTTAATAAGCCAATAAAAAAAACGTTTCAGGGCCCTTCCTTTAAATGGCTCTGTTTACTTAGATTCACTTCAAAGTCTGCCATCGCACGCTGCGCTTGAAATAACAGAGACGTCTTTGGAGAAAATTGCTCTACTTTTACTTCTACCAAATTATAGATTCTCACTTGGATCGAATAGCCTGCAGGTCTCCTCGAGCATTTACTAAAAGGCTATAACCACAAATTAGAGTTCCCACTGCACTCTGAACGCTAAAACTGTTTGAACAAGAACATGGGCAGTACAGATTCCCCGTCTCGTCTTACCTCGTATACCCCTAACCACCTTGTCCTCCACATCCCCGAGCATGAAATCATCTGGGCAGAATGATGAGATGTTTGGCTGGGGTAGTAGCGTGATATTTGTTTCTGTGCGGATAAACACGGTTTCAATGCCTGTCTCAGCAATTGAGACTATACCTTGGATTTCCGAGTCCTTAAGGCAGAAAATAATCATATGGAGCATACAAGTTCAGCTACTCCCACCGAGTTATTAGTCTTAAAGTTATGGAAATCGATTTTTGATGTGTTACCACCCAAAGAACCTAACATTCTTACTTGAAAAGGTTAAAGAACGGGTTTGAAATGTGTTCTGCTTTGACACTAAAACATAAATTGTTAGGTGACCTAACAACTAGATACAGTATCTAGGGCCACTGTTTCTAAAACAATAGGGGCCCTAGATACAATAACCTAATAAGCACTTCTCTTACTGATAATCAGACTTTTGTCCCATAATTATTAGGGGTGTGCACGGATAGTCGAACATTCGAATATTCGGTCTGCTGTAATTATTCGATAAATAAAAATGCTATTCGAATTTCGCTATATTTTTGCTTGTCGTAAAAAAAAAAAAAAAAAAATCCACAATAAAACCTGAGCACGCAAACTACAACTAACAATAACCCTTAGGCCTATATGCATTGGGTGGCGCTGTGGAGCGTGCAGTGGAAACCAGTTGATTGTGTTTGATGACAAAATGGCGTCCTCTGCATCTAAGCGTAGCGAAGTTTGGAAATACTTTGATCAAAATGATCATCACGTAGTGTGCAAAATTTGTCAAGCGAAACTGAGTTACCACAACAGCACCTCTACAATGCGGAATCATCTTAAGTGCAAACACCGAAATATAATAATTGACGAACCTAGTAATGAAGACACACAGCTGCCCATCACCACGTTCGCGACTTCAAGTAGGCGGAGATGTACCCCCGAGCGAGCCGAGGGTACATCACTTTTTTTTGCTTTTGCTCTGTACTTTTTTGTTTGTTTGCACACATTGTTAAAGGTTTTCAGCTACAAAACACGATGTAGCGTAATGTTTAAGCTTATTGTGTATAAGCTTGTTCAAAAATGACGGAAACAATAAATGTTACTGAAAAATAACGTCTGTCTCATTAAACTTAATTTAAATAAACGAATATTCGAATATTCGTTTTTTGTGAGCTCAAATATTCGAATGTGATATTTGCGGAAAACGCCCATCCCTAATAATTATACCTAGGGCTGAGGTACATGGGCTGAAAAATATTATAGGTGAAAAACTGTTGTATCATATCACTCACAAAATGTCCATTTCTTTTGAGGATGATACACTTTATTGAAATGTTTAAAAATGTTTGAAAAAAGAGAAACCTCAGAGAAAACCACTCCCAGGACGGACAGGCCGTGCAGGAATGTGACCAGGACAGTTGAAAAATACATAGAAATACACAAACATATTCACAAAAAAAAAAAAAACATTTAGGGCGAGAGAGGTTTGCGTTTACCTACAGCTACAACCAGTGTGAGTATGTACCTACAACTACAACCAGTGTGAGCGTGGACCTACAGCTACAGCCAGTGTGAGTATGTACCTACAACTACAACCAGTGTGAGCGTGTACCTACAGCTACAGCCAGTGTGAGCGTGTACCTACAGCTACATTCAGTATGAGCGTGTACCCACAGGTACAATCAATGTGAGCGTGTACCTATAGCTACAACCAGTGTGAGCGTGTACCTACAACTACAACCAGTGTGAGCGTGTACCTACAGCTACAGCCAGTGTGAATGTACCTACAGCTACATTCAGTATGAGCGTGTACCCACAGGTACAATCAATGTGAGCGTGTACCTATAGCTACAACCAGTGTGAGCGTGTACCTACAGCTACAACCAGTGTGAGCGTGTACCTACAGCTACAACCAGTGTGAGCGTGTACCTACAGCTACAACCAGTGTGAGCGTGTACCTACAGCTACAACCAGTGTGAGCGTGTACCTACAGCTACATTCAGTATGAGCGTGTACCTACAGGTACAATCAATGTGAGCGTGTACCTACAGCTACAACCAGTGTGAGCGTGTACCTACAGCTACAACCAGTGTGAGCGTGTACCTACAGCTACAGCCAGTGTGAGTATGTACCTACAGCTACAGCCAGTGTGAGTGTGCACCTACAGCTACAACCAGTGTGAGTGTACCTACAGCTACAACCAGTGTGAGTGTACCTACAGCTACAGCAGTGTGAGTGTGCACCTACAGCTACAGCCAGTGTGAGTGTGCACCTACAGCTACAACCAGTGTGAGTATGTACCTACAGCTACAACCAGTGTGAGCGTGTACCTACAGCTACAACCAGTGTGAGCGTGTACCTACAGCTACAACCAGTGTGAGCGTGTACCTACAGCTACAACCAGTGTGAGCGTGTACCTACAGCTACAGCCAGTGTGAGTGTGCACCTACAGCTACAGCCAGTGTGAGTGTGCACCTACAGCTACAACCAGTGTGAGTATGTACCTACAGCTACAACCAGTGTGAGTGTGCACCTACAGCTACCAGTGTGAGCGTGTACCTACAGCTACAACCAGTGTGAGTATGCACCTACAGCTACAACCAGTGTGAGTGTGCACCTACAGCTACAACCAGTGTGAGTATGTACCTACAGCTACAACCAGTGTGAGTGTGCACCTACAGCTACAACCAGTGTGAGTATGCACCTACAGCTACAACCAGTCCCCATACATTTGGTGAAATAAGTATGTTTTGAGTTTGCTTTTGAAAGCCTCAACAGAGTCAGCTCACCACACTTCCACCGGGATCCCATTCCATAAAAAGGGGGCTCTATAAGAAAAGGCTCTGTAAACAGTAAAATGTATGGCATCAAAGCACCATCTGTTGCATGGAAATGTCTGACACAGAGAAAAATACAACTTCTTGAGTTGAAAGAATCTTTTGAGATATGGATCATGTACAGTAATTGTCAAACTTGACTCAGTTGGCACAGCAGGCAAGAGGTACAACTTTGTAACTTATCTTTAACTCATATAGTTAAGAGGAATGAGCCCCAAACACATCAGTCCTATAAAAGAACAAACAAAAGCTCATACAGTAAATAGTATCCCATGCAAGCTGTGAATTTTTATTATTCTGTCCAAATATCTTGTAAATAATGACTACTGTACTGGAAAATCTTATTTTAACCCACAAAAACTTTGGTGTGCATTTTATTTAAAACTGAATGCCACATTATTCACTGCATTAAGTGCATGGCCAAAAAGACAAGACTTGTTTTTATAATGTACTGAATCAGCTGGAAGCACTGGTTGAATTAGACGTGGCAAACTGAATTAGGTGGGACTATTGATGAGGATAAATGGGAGTATATTTGGAACCAACAAACAAACAGAAAATCTGTTTATAACCAAACCAGGCTGCCAGGCTGCTACAGTTTAAAAGGATTTACCGTACAGATTTTCTGAAGTAAAGGGCACAAACTCAACCCTCAAATGTCTCCTATTTGTCTGAAATATAAATCAGTGGAAGGTACTTTTACAAAATCAAACTGGCACAAACTTCTCCTGAAACTGTTCCCAATGGAATACTTAACCTCTATTTTACACTCCCAAAAGGCACAAGGAAAGTTTGCTGGTGCTGCTATTGCCTCGGTGCTCAGCAGCGTCATGGTGGACTAATAGTGGACTTTTCTTTTTTCTTCTTTTTCATTTTTCCTCAGACTGTGCTGGCCAGTCTTTGTGTGTTCATTTGTTCTTTGTGTTCTGTTCATTTGTGTGTTTTCATTTTAGAAATCTTTTAAAAGGAATACAAAAAAATTCATATATAATAAAATAGAATGAATGTATGAGCTGAAAAATGTTTAAAAACCTAAAACGAGATGTCAAGAGGGACTGCAGTTATGGTCAGTGGTCTCTGGTATTTTTAAAACTCTGTGAACAACATTTTAGGTCAACAACAGACCTGGTGGACGACTCCCCTGAGTACTTCTGACTAATTACATTTATACGTAGTCTACCTGGATCTGTACATAACCACATCTGACATTGCTCTGCAGAAACAGCAGTCCTACAGACCTGCTCTAGCAGCCCTCTTTGTCTCTCTAATAATCAGTTGAGGTTGTCTTCTGCCCACCACCAGTCGCTAATCTTCATCCATAATAACACAGCTGCCTGAGAGATGTGTCAGGAGGCAGAAGCCCCCAAATCTAAGCGGCTTTAGTTTGAGAAAGAGGGGGTGGTAAAGCCGCTGTTTGGTATAAGACACAGAACATAAGGCTCTGTAGCCCTCCCAGGGTTTAATGTCTTATTATTTTCTACAAACAGCACCAAAGTGAACAATTTTGTCAGCGGGGGGAACTCTGTTGTGTTAGTGTCACTGCCTCCACACTCTACAGATTTCTCAAAAACTCAAGAAAATATGATGCTCGGGTGCTCATTTAGCTTGCGTTTGACTTTTTAAAGACGATCTGGAGAGGTTATGTCAGATGGAATTACACGAGGAGAACTGTGGTACACAATCACACAGCCTCAGCCAAATATAGCATTATCCAATTATTTTTCTCTGTCACAACCTCAAGTGTTAATGCACACACAGCAGACACTTGTACGGGAGTTTTGGTACATTAATGACAATAGATCCCTGTATGTGAATAGAGATTTTAATTTTTTTAAGTTTCCATTGGACAAGCATGAAATCTTAAAGGACACATGATGGACAGATTAAAATGGACTGCGAGTGGACACAATGATTATGTAAGAATGACTAATGCCCACTCCAACCCATGCACACATGGAGTCTGAGTGATAATGAACACCATCAGAGTTTTTGCACACAGAGTATTTAACATGCTCTGCTATTTTGTCTCCACTGTGTTACTGCGCACATGGTAACCCAGGGCCATCTAGCACTCACGCATGGCTCGTACGTGACAGCATGATTAATCGCGACGAGTTCAGAGGCAAACAGAACTCGCCAACGTGTGTGTGAGGAGTCCTGGGCGGCGGGAGAGAAGTAACTGTTTGTGTGAAAGAGAAGAGTAGAGCGATGATAAATGAACCCGAACCAATTTTTTGCTGATGCCTCAGGAAAAAAAATGCTTTCGAGAAATCCTCAAACAATATGTTTTTCAAAAGGATAAATGGATGCTCATGCCCCATTCGGACACTTTGATGGCACTGGTAATCACAGCATAAACTACCACTGCCAGATTCAATTTGAAAGAGTGAGAGGCATCCAGAGATTTTCACAGCAAATGCCGAAAGAACAGAAGGACTTTTGCAAATTCCATTTCGATTTCTTTTATTGTGTGCTCAGCAAAACAGAGGTAATATCCACAAGTGAAGGCCCACACACAAGAGGCAAATGATAAGATTATACTGCAGATTACCATGTAGGCTGTGTGCATCAGGATGACAGATAACCTAGCCTTCAGGAATTATTAATCACAATAAACCAAGTGTAAAGTGTTTATACGGCTGTGAAGGCATCAGCGGCCAAAATGTGTTACATTAGGGCAGACTATACACGTGCAAGCACAGCACAAGCAGGACTGATGACTGGGTGCAAGAAAAATGTCCCTGTTTATGAGTTCCTTTGCCATCAAGTATAATTTGTTTTCAACTTTTTTAGTGCCCAAACACTGACAGGTGACAAGCTTATGATTGCGCCTGGCGATTTTGTTTCTTGCAAAATTACTCAGGAAAACAGCAGCATGAAAGAAAGGTGACATTTGATAATAGTGATACATGAATGAGCACAAGATTGATGTGAGATTTGTCAAATTGTGTTGTAGTATGACAGTGCTGAATAACAAATCGCTACAAAGGTCACCTATTTTTGCCTTTTCAATTTTATTTCCTTTACTTTAGTAAGTTAAATACCTTTAGTCCCAATGCAAACAAATGTTGAATTGGGATTTTTTTTTTATATTTTGTGAGGTCAAAAATAACCTCTCTCATGGAACCCCTTAAAAGGTCCTCGAGTAAGGGCGCCACCATACAGCAATATACAGTGATATACCACCGTCCACCAGAGGGCAGGCTCCAAAAGTGGAAATATAAGGGGAAACCCAATGGTGACTTTACACGTGTAAAAATCATGTTTACAGCCTGGTACAAAAGATGGCTCCGGTCTCAAGAGCCAAGTTTTTACTACACGACAATTCTGTTAATACGTCCGTTTATGCTAACTGAAAACTATTGTTTTACTATGGAGTAAAAGTCAAAAAGCCTTGATGTAACCGCCATTTTATTGCCCTGTAATAATGACAATATCGGTGAAAAGGGGACCAATGGGCGGAAGTTGTCCATAGTATATACTGTCATTGGTTTGAACACAGTGTGGCATGAAGCAAAGTGCTTAGGCTTTACCAGGGCCAGAAGTGATTCCTGACCCATCAAAACACATTGGAGAGAGGGGTCTAAAGGGCAAAGACTGTAAACAACAATAGTATCTACTCCATTTTAATCAGTGTATCACAGCCAAACACTAGACACAGTGGCAAAAGTAGGCTCTAAACAGAAGCAGCACTAACAAACACTGACATTTCTGTTGGATATGTCTGAAGTAACTTCTTGCAGTACAAAAAAGCTACCCTGACTCTTGTTTTCACAGCTGTGTGTTTGCCTGAAACCATATATTCCTCCAGCATAGCCTCTTTAATGCTGTTTACCTTGCTACTGGTGGGAATGTCTCTCACCAGTACCCCGTGTAGATCAGCCTTTAGTCCCATTTTTACTGAAAAGTGGACAAAGCAAATAAATACACCGTGCAGTCCATTTCAAGGGCAAATAATAATTAAAAACTGAGATTTTCCACTTGTGTTGTTTTTTTGTCTTTTTCGCTTTTGGTTGACCTAAATATAATACTCGTATCAGAAAAGGGCAGAAATTTGATCTTTAACCGTGCACTACATGTGGAAAATAGAAAAACACAGTGACAGACCTGAGACTTCTACTATGATTGAAAGATGTTCTTTACGGTCAGGTGGAAAAGGCATGGAGAATGCGACACTGAGCAACAACAACTGAACAACAAATGGGCACATCACCTCGGAGAACGGGGGTAAACCTGTTTCACTGCTCCTCTAAGTCTCCGTCACAACATGACAACATTGTGACAGCTGCTGACATTAAACTGCAAACATTAAAGTCGGTGGAGAGTACAAATTAACAGTTACATTTTTAGGGAAAAACTGATCTGCACTTGGATACATTTTGCAGAAGTTGGAAGGCAACAAAAAACAATTACTCTTGATTTTGGTATTTAAAAAGGAAAGCCAAAGTAAATAATTGGATTAACATTATCTCATTTTAGTAAAATATTGTCATGGTGAATACGTTTGCTGCAATAAATCTCAGGTGTATTATTGTAGGTGGTCAAAAACGGATGAATAAGAGTGTGTAAACAGAGCATATTGTGTAACCTCAGTGTTAAGGCCATGCCCTAATTTTGTAGCCTCAAAGTTCACTGGAGAAAGATGAGTTTTATAAATATTTCACGCTGTTGTTTTTTGTAGCTTACAAATTATGCACCTTTTTCCTCAACAATTCCAGAGTGTGACCCTTCAAATATGTCACTCGCTAAAAAAAATAAAAGCACGTGGAATTCAATTAGGCGCAGCACATCTTGACCTTTGATTTCACTTCACTGTGCAACATAATAAGCCGGCCACTGTTGTGTGTGGTATCCGAGCAATTCCGGGGCAAAAATACAAGGTGTAGGTTGGTTTTTCTCAACTTCACAGGTGACTGTCTTCATGCCAAAGCCTGTGCTAAATTTCTTATCACCTGTCTCTGTCTGGCTCGGTCTTTTATTTCACTTCACTGGTCTGACTCACCCCTCTGTCTCTATTCATCAAACATCTATATGAGACTGCCTTCTTCCACTTTCCTCTCTGTTTCCGAGGAGAAGTATTGACATTCAAAGCTACGTTGTCTTGGCTGTTTCAATAATTTAGGAAGTGTCTGCGCTTTGGCTTAGATCTGCAACAGAGATTCACTTCATCATCAGTGTTGTAGGCCAAACTACTTGGGTTGTTTTGTCATGAGAGCACTTCTTAACTAAACCTTTGTCCGCTTTTGAGTAATGTGCTCCAACAAGGGCTACAGAAAGCACTTGACTAATGAATTATGTGCTTCGTTGTTTCAGTGCGTGTTCCTATGTGACCTCGGTATGTGTTTCAACATTTTACATTTTCACAAGCTAGGAATTCAATCAAAAATGCAAAATGAATAGATGTTTTCATTGGCAGCAACATCAAAGAGTTTGGAAGATTGAAGCTTAACAAATCAGCTGTGTTTAAAAAAACAAGCAATATATCTTCAAGTATTGGGAGGACAACGTTGGAAATTATTAGCTTGTATGTCTAAATGTAATGTATGTTTTTGAATTGAAAAAACAAAAAGCATAAATGTAGTTTTCTCCGTGTACTCCGGTTTTCCCCTCTAATATCTAAATATGCTATAGTCTCAGTTAGTAACATGACCAGGGCACCAGCTTTTATTTAAGTTAATTAGGGTTACGTGGTATTAGAAAAACATGTAGTTATCCGAGGAATTGAACAGATTAAATCCTCTCAAATACCTTATGATGACTCAGGTTGTTTGTGTGAGCACATTGTTTTTTAATGCAGTGCTAGAAAGTCTTTGACAATTAAGTGGTTGCACAGGCAAAAAGAATCATTAGTGAGCCTACCCACTTGTTGCACAGTGAATATGATGGGCCTACCATTATGAAATTGCTACCAAGCTATTAAATACATACATTAAATAATACTCTACTAAACAAACCTTTTTAATTTAAACTTTTCTTTCTTTCTTTATATGTCATGTATTTTATATTGCTTGCACTTATTTATATCCTTAGGTTATAGTTACCTCTTTTAAAGGATTGCTTTATTTCAGTCACTTTAGTTCTTATTCATTCATACTGTAAAGACTGAGGCTGTGTAATACTGTTATTATCCAGTGTGTGGACAATGTGTATCAGTGTGGCAAAGACTAATTTTACTTTTGGGGAAAAATAAAGTGAATCTAATCTAATCAAAACCATTAATCTCTGGTACCATGGACCTTATTGGTACCTTAGCTTCAAAGTTCAATTTAAAAAGAACTTCACAAATACAACAGAGAGAAAAGATTTAAAGACTGGACTTCATTTTGCAAAGTAAGGCCTTTTAACTCCTAATGTTTTTCTTTATTTAATGTTAAAATGACAAAAGGTTTTAGCACATCTCTTCCAAGAGTTTTGCTTTGGGGTGATAAATGTGAAGCAAGAAGAATAAACTGTCTCCATCTAGTGGTCATTCAATAGCACTGACTGTTTTCTGCAAATCAATCGTTACTTCTTATAAATAGTAAATTAAAATCTATTCAGTCATTCTTTTTCACTGTCAGAAATGTACAGCAGCTTGTGAGAGCCAAGTGGCATGCCCTCTAAATCTCTGGCCTGTTACAATGTCTCATAATGTCAGTGTAACATCAATTAAAGAGGCCATTGTGGACACTTTATGTGACTGTGTTTGTTCAATGTCGCAGTGACCTCTGTGGGAGATGTCTGTCAGCAGCACTAGCCCTACACTGCCTCAGGGACACTGCGAGGCCAGAGAGGGTTCAGTATCAGGTCACTGCTAATTACACTGCAATGGTAATTCTGATTATATTTTATATTCCAGGCCATCTTCTCTTCTTCCCCTCTCATTATCACGTCTCAGAGATGAGTGGTCGAGGAGGGCAGATGTCCTCCACGGGCTGAATTTTAATTTTTTATTGAACAAGGTGCTGCCCTGGAGGATGTTCATTATCCATGTTATAAAGGTTACAATCAGTGGATCAGAACACATGATAGATGATGGATGGAATAAATGACTGGAATTGTAAAACACATTTTTGCCAATTACAGCATGTTTTAAATTCATTTTAGGTTGTACTTGGGTGAGAGGTATCTCAGGTGTTTATCATATGCATTAAAGTAGACTGAAGGTTGAAGTCTATTTGAATATATTAGTGAGAATGTGTAATATGTAAATATTGTCCTATGATGCACAGAGGGGAAATGTTGACAGTGTTTAATCACATAATAGCATTTTGTTATAAATATTTATATAAATTAAATTTTTAATAGATGAGAACATTCAGCCTTTGACACAAGCTGATGGTCCTCTAGACACTTCGAACAAAATGGGAGCAGAAAATACTACTGGCAAAGTGGCAATTCCAGCCCTGGCTACATCTGATAAATATAGAAAACAGAGGCAAATCAAGAGGGAGATAATTGTAGAATCGGTCTGACACTGAAGCGCTAAAAGGAAAGCTAGGCTCTAACTTCGGTTTGATGTAGGAAGCAGGAGGGAAGTCGTTTTTGGCTACTGTAACTAGCCTATGTTATTTGACTTGCAGACATAATAAAAATGTCTGTATTTTAAATATTACATAAAAAACATGCCTATAAACAGGGCACAGATTCTTGGTAGCTTTTTGTAGTCCTAGGTTACCTTCACTAACCTTTGTATCACATTATAACAAAAATGCTCTGTAAAAGACAAAAATGCTCCTTAAAGAACACTTTTGTACAATTTCCACTGGGGCCATTATTAAACCGTTATTATGAGACGCGTGGAACTGCTGTTAGTGCTAATGCTGCTCCTTCTACCTGGGGAATGCTTTTGCTTGGTGCCAACGTGAGCACAAGCAAATAACTATAAACAGTAGAGTGATATCCTACAACTGACTCATCATCTGCGCTTGAGCCAGAGCGCAGATGATAAAGCTTGCTCCATTGTTGTCGTGACATTCTGTGCCTACAAGAGCCCTTTCTTGGTAAGCAGAACTTAAGTGGACTCAACTCCATTAATGATTATTTCCTTGGTGCGTCTCAACTACTGACCGTAGTCTTGGAATAAAGCGAGGTAGATTACCTGCAGGAGTGGCTATTCGTTGGAATAAGAGCTTAGACTCAGTGATCAGTGGGGCCAGGCTTTGTGTGGACTGGTGCATTGCAATAAGCGTAAGGATTTTAAAGCCAATAAGCTATTTTAGATTTTAAATGTATATGCCCTTTATGAATGCAACCAAAATGAAGAGGAAAATTTGAATAAACTTGCTTTTATCAGTTATTTTATACAGAACGATAGATTCATTAGTGTATATATCATTGGTGATAGAAATGCAAATATCTCGGACAAGAACTTTTTTTTTATATAATTTGATTCTATCTAGCAATGAGCTCTTGCCAAGTCTGTGCTAAGCGTAAAATTATGCCAGGTTAGAGCACTTATGTGGCTGAATTTCAGGCTAGAGCCTGTGATGCAACAACTTCCTGGGCTCTAGCTGGTAAACCCAGACATGGGCCCATATTTAAACATACAAGTGCAAAATATAAATATACTATATGATTTATCACCCAAAATGAGCAAACACTGAGGGCTGATTCTATGGCTATAAAACTCATAGGCAATAGTACTAAATAATTATGGAAAGAATTTAAATGTATCAATAACTGTAGATCTTCTCTTCCCCATACCATTTATGGAATTTATTATTGTGATTTATTTAACCGTGTCCCAAGTGAAGTTGGCAGTGTTGATTCTGTTGAAATTATTAAAGTTTTCCATGCAATAAAAAATTTGTCAGAAAGAGTTTACAGGAATGGACCATATCTCTGCAGAACATCTCAAATTTTCCAGGTTGAGGTTGGCTCCTCTTCATGCCATATGCTTTACATCTTGTGTTATGCATGGGTTTCTGCCTGACCCCTTGATGACAGTGCTTTTAGTTCCTGTGATAAAGGATAAAGAAGGAAAGGTGGGCAGCTCTGATAATTATAGACCAATTGCACTTACAAATATACTCTCTAACGTTGTAGAAGAAATTCCCTTGGGTAGGTTCCACAATCTTATAAGCTTCCACTCAGAACCAATTTGGGTTTAAAATCAACCATGGCACTGACATGTGTATATTTGCATTAAAAGAATAATTAAAAAATTACAGAAGTAAAAATTGTACTGTTTATTAGATGCCTCAACCTTGTGAATTGTGGTAAACTATTTCAGAAATTGTGTGAAGCACTTGTGCCTAAATATATAGTGAGATGACTGTCATATGCCCACCAGACTATGTTAGTTAAATGGAACAACTGTATATCTGCCCCCTTTCAGATTTGTAATAAGGTAAAAGACAAGGTAGCCTGCTGTCCCCACTTTTGTTAAATTTTTACATGAATAATCTCTCTAAAGAGTTAAACATGTGTAGAACTGGATGCATGGTTTGAGGCATAGTAGTCAATCCTTAAATGTGCGTAGACGACCTTGGGGTTTTTAGCCCTAGTTTAGCAGGTCTCCTGCAACTCCTGAATGCGTGCTCTGTGTTTGGAAATCAACATGATGTCAAGTACAAAGCTGCAAAAAGTGTGAAAGGACAGATCTCTTGTATTCCCTCTTTTTAAGTTGTCTGGTAATAATCTAACTGTATGTAATGAAATTAAGTATTTGGGTCATGTCATAAATGATTGCCTGTCTGATGATGAGGATGTGTATTAGCAGTGCTGTATGCTGTATGCACAAGTAAATGTATTGGCTCGTGCACAGATGAAGTAAAATTGACTTTGTTTAGAGCGTACTGTACCTCCAAAAAGCAGTCTTCAGAAACTGACAGTGGCTTACAACAACCCCTTAAGACTATTATTTAAAAGGCCTAGATGGACGAGTGCCAGTGAACTCTTTGTGTCATCTGAATTCAGCACATTGCCAGCTGTTTTAAGAAACTTGAAACTTGTATAAATTTATCTGTCGGCTGAATAGTTCTAAAAATAACATTGTTTTATTGTTGACTAATATTGCATATAGTGACACCCATTACACATAAGTGCTCTGGAAACACTGGTATGCCTGCCTCCTAAGGGATATTTGGTAGTTCCCGTTCCTGCAAATACGGCAGTCTTTACATTTGACGATAGTTACGACAGCACGTGAAGGCAACATTGTACTACAGTAGCTGCTGTGTAGCATGGCGCAGAGGAGGCCATACATATTCGCGCCTTCAAAGTTTACGTTGACACTGTTTTGTGCCCTGTCTACGCTTTACAACGACTAGGATAAACAGCGTTTTGTGAAGACGGACAGTATTTTTCTGGTAAGTTGCCTGAAAGTGAGTTACACTGCTTTGAAGGTTGCATTTTCTCTCCTCGCGCAGAGCAGCAGGACGGACGGGGACGCTAACAGAAATGGTATTTGTTATAACGAAGCTAAACAAATGTGATTATGTGTTGCGTAGCGTATCCAGTGCTCTATGTTTCGTAAGTTGAAAACAAAATACACATAAAAGGTAATGTAATGTTTCGTAATAGCACCCATACATTGTGAAGGTGAGTCTTAAAAGTATGGCTGATTGAGTTTTATTACTGCGCACAGCTGGTAAACAGATGTTGACATAAGCATTACTCAATAATAGCTGTTTGTGACACTACATCGTGTGAGGTGCTGACTGTCATTACGTTTTTTATGATTTAGTGTTTGCATCTATATTTGAATGCTTTGACTGGGTCAGTACAAAAGGGACTTTATTCACAGCATCTTTATTGCTGCAAACATGGCCAGCCTGCTAAAGTATCACCAACTTATTTTAATTTGTGTTAAAATATAAATGCCTCATAAACTATTGATAGTATTGCTTTTACTAACATAGTTATTTAGTTAGTCAACATAGTCGTTCTAATAAGCATTTTAACAAATGCCACAAGACATACAGTAGATTAGATAATTTCTCATTAGCATCGTCTGACATGAATTCTTATTGCATTATTCTTATCTAGTGCTGTCTCTGTTAGCAGCCTTGTCCTGGCCCTCTTCAGCAGGCTTTAGCGTGAGTGTGATGTGTGCAGTCTGCCTTTTTATGGGCAGGCCAGGCTCAGCTGAAGAGAATCAGGGCATTATGTCGGCTGACACTCCTGAGTGTCTCGTTTTCAGCAGACTGTGGAGACTGTGGACAGCAACTGTCTCAAGGGGTGATGGCCCAACAGGTGCTAAACCATTAGTGCTCATGTTGTCCTGAATTAGTCTGTAATTGATAATTAGGTTGTAAATAACATATTAAACACTGTTGCTATCAAAGATTTAGACCTAACTTTGTGTAATTGGAGTTAACGTCCAACCCAGCACTGAAGTTATTTGCACGGAATGAAAAAATAAAGTAGGAGCACTGATATTTAACATATCTCCTCATATTGTTTACATTGTCGATAGAACAAACAAACCTGGCTTCAGTAAATTCTTGAATGGCACCATTTACAATTAATAAATTATTTTCTCAGCCATGGAGAGTTTTTTTACTTTGTGGTAGGCAAAGGCTATAAACATAAATATGTATTTGCACTGCAAGGACATTTTAGAATATTTCTTTAAAGATAAGAATTTTCACTTTGAGAAAATTCTGAGAGAATATTTGAGAAAATCTTTTTTTTTTTTGTTTGTTTGTTTTTTGGGGGGAAGGTTTGAACTAAATAAATAAAAACACCTGTTGGAAGTGTGGCACTATTTTTGTATTGGTTTTGCAATTACAATAAATCATTTTAAATATATTATACTGTTATTGACTGCTACTGTAATTAAATGTTTATTAGACTTTAATTGTTTGCCAAATATAGAATTTTTTGACTGTCATTCTGTTGCATTCAGGAAGACTCTAAGAATCTGAATCAGGTCAAAGTAACAACATAGTTATACAGTGAAGTAACTTGCTAAAGTGTTAAAATAGTCGAAGGTCAATAACTGATCTGTTTCTGTAGACAGACTTTTACTGTAAGTGTAGGTGATGAATGGAGGTATAGACTCCCTTTCACCTAAATCTCCTGCCCAGAAGTGTGATGTGGCTGTTCCCTGGCTCTTTTCATAGCCAGATTGTTTCTGAATCCCTACTGTTTATGTCTGTCTCTCTTTCCATCCCTCTCCTTGCTCCCTCATTTTGACTGTATGCATCTCTATCTATTCTGGGACTGGACTGGTAAACACACTGATTGTATGTTGCTCAATACTTCTGACTAAGAATAGCAGTGGATTATGATGACACTGTTTTTATTTTTAAATTTTTCTTTTACTTTGAAAAAGCTCCACATTTAAAGTAAGTAAGAAATCTCTGTGACAAAGCTTTATGTAAGGAAATGCCATTATCCACCATAAAGTTGATCACTTAAGCAGAGGTCTGAGGGATGAGTTTTGATACAGAGAAGCCCCTGAGGCTCTGTCTGCCCTTCAGGAGAGGTTTGGTCACACACAGCGCTATGTGGGCTGCTGAATTGTTGAACCCCTGTGTGGAATGTGTGTTAGTCTTTTGGCCAGAGAAGTAGAGGCCCGATTACAACCTTATACAAATCTCTGAAAGGAGACACTTGTGTATTTAGGGGAGAAATGAGCAGCTCCAAGTGTTATCAAGGGATTGTCGATGCTCTGTTATTGTAGGTTCAAGAATAAGTGTTTTATGTGTAGTTGTAGTTTTTAGCAAACGTTAGCATTGTGTTTACGATGTGTTTTGTAGGGCTCCTGTGCTGATGGCGGTGACCTGGCCTGGTTCCCGCCGGTGCTGATCTCAAAGGCCACTCACTTTGTCTGACCACAGAGACATACCAGTAGTAGAGGAGGAGGTGTGTGTGGGGGGGGTATTGGGTGGGTGTACACTCTCCCCTTAGCTCTGACGCATGCTAGGTGTTCTCCCGAAAATCCCCCCCCACCCTTCTCTGTAAATGGACACTGCCGAATATATTTATAGCCCAACAGCACAAGCAAGCTCTATTTCTTAAAGACTAAGGAGGATCACCGGAGCCAGACTGAACTTTAGGGTCATTTATTCTAGACTGTTGTACTGTCACTTTGCTTGCGTAATAGGATCATCAGGTAAGTATAAGAATGTTTCTGTTTTTCTATTAAATGATTCTGTACCGTGTGCTATATTGTTTGTTGACAGTATAGTATTAAAGTTCCTACAATTAGGAAAACTATTGTGAAGACAATTTTGTCACACTAAATATGCTTGTTTATTACATGGATTTTGATTCCATTGTAAAATCCCATCTCTGTATTTTTTTGTATTGTAAGGTATTTAAGGAAGTTTATTTGTTTTAGGTGAAAATCCACAGAGCAAAGTCAGAGAAGAAATGGAAAAGCCAGTGTTACAGACACAACCCTCCACCCTGCCTTTCTTTGACACGGCCCATGCTTTCAACCTGCTGCGGGGAATCCATGAACTCCGTGCTGAGAGAAAGTTTTTTGATGTTACTTTATGTGCCGAGGGGCGTGAGTTCCACTGCCACCGTACAGTGTTGGCTGCTGCCAGTATGTACTTCCGAGCGATGTTCGCTGGAACACTAAGAGAGAGCGTTATGGACCGTGTGGTTCTACATGAGGTTTCAGCTGAGCTGTTAGGCTTGCTGGTGGACTTCTGCTACACAGGACGGGTCACAGTCACTCAGGACAACGTGGACCTGCTGCTGAAGACTGCTGACCTGTTTCAATTCCCCTCAGTCAAAGAGGCCTGTTGTGCTTTTCTGGAGCAACGTCTGGATGTGTCCAACTGCTTAGAGATTCAGGACTTTGCAGAGGCTTATGCTTGCAGAGAGCTGGCGACCAGCGCACGTGGTTTTGTCCTTAAAAACATCATGGAGCTGGCCAAAAGTACAGACTTTGTACGGTTACCCTGGAAGCGTCTCCTTGAGTTTGTATCAGATGATGAGCTGTGTGTAGACAAAGAGGAGACTGTTTATCAAATCGCAGTGCGCTGGATGAAGGCTGATCTCCAGAGAAGACTGCACTACTGGCCCGAGCTCCTACAGCAGATTCGACTGCCATTTGTCCGGAGGTTCTTCCTGTTGGCCCACGTGGAGAGTGACCCGCTCGTCTACCTGTCGCCCACCTGCCTACGAATGGTGAATGAAGCCCGCAGCTTCCAGTCCTACGAGTACGACCGTCACGACCGGCCCTGTCACCGCATGAGACCCCGGCCCTCCACGGGTCTGGCTGAAATCCTTGTTGTGATTGGAGGCTGTGACCAGGACTGTGATGAACTGGTCACAGTGGACTGTTACAACCCTCAGACGGGACAGTGGCGTTACCTGGCTGAATTTCCAGACCACCTTGGAGGAGGCTACAGTATAGCTGCCCTTGGAAATGATATTTATGTCACAGGTACGCTTCTGCCATTTCATTTTACCTTTAATAATTGAATTAAGCTAATAATTGAGGTTAAATCAAATCACTTAAACTGTGTTTCTATATCTCAATGTGTATTATGTTTTTCATGTAAAACCAAGTTGTATTTTATAATTACTTTAGATTTTAGCCTCTTCAGATAATGTCCATTGCCATCTGTGTGTGTATGTCACGCAGCTACATTTGGATGTTTTTTATTACTGCTGCTTATAAAATGGCAGTCAGACTGTTTATAAATAAATAGCTGGCTCTTTGACTCAAGGCTATATGTGTAAACAAACTGAGATGGAACATGGTGTGCTGCCAGCCGCCTGCCTCGTTACCATAATCTTCATCATCATTAACAATAGTCTAGGCTTACTTAAAAGACCAGTTTACCTCTGAGAATCCATCTGAGATATTTACACAGCTTTAGAATCAAGGTCTTAGCAAGGCACTGACGAGTAGGAATAAATTTAGCAACGCAGGATCTTTTCTCCAGTGACAGAATTACCAGTAAGAGCAACAGTGTTGTGTAATACCGACTTGCAGATTTCTTTTGATTGACTCATAGCCACAACTAAGTTTAGTGATTTCATAATGATGCATTTTTATTATAAATTCAAGAAGCAACAACTCAAAGTTCTGTTTGTGCATGCTAAGAAGTGTCATAAATATCTGTCTTCTAGGTGGCTCCGATGGCTCACGCCTCTACGACGGCGTGTGGCGCTACAAGTCCAGTGTCAATGAGTGGACAGAGGGGTCACCAATGCTGAAGGCGCGCGAGTACCACAGTTCGTGCATTCTGAAAGGTCAGCTGTACGTGGTGGCGTCGGACAGCACCGAGCGCTATGACCATGCGCTGGACTGTTGGGAGCCTCTGCCTGCAATGCTGCACCCCATGGACAACTGCTCGACCACAACATGCAATGGGCGCCTGTATGCGATAGGCTGTTTGGCTGGAGAAGATACTATGGCCGTTCAGAGCTACGATCCCGACACTAACCGCTGGACCGTAGTCAACTGTGGCCAGCTGCCCCCCTGGTCCTTTACTCCTAAAACGGTTACGCTGAGTGGCCTCATTTATTTTGTCAGGTGAGGAACTGTAGTCAACCAAATCCTCTTAATAACAGGACACATTATTTTAAGGCAACAAATAAATTAGCTTCCTTTGTACATTAAGAGACCATTTTCTTTAGGTACAGGATACACAAAATAAAACAATACAATAGTCAGTAAAGCCAGAATGGACGCATGACTGTTTTGGCCTGATTTTCTTGTGTTTCTATTTGTAGGGATGACTCAGCTGAGGTGGATGTTTATAACCCTCAAAAGAACGAGTGGGACAAAGTTAATCCAATGACCCAGGTTTGTATTTAACATGTATGTCTGCCATTATACTTTGTTCTTAAGAGTCTCTCTTCTGAACTATCCTTTTTTCATGTGCGTGTTCAGGTCCACGTTGGCGGCAGCGTGGCAGTGCTGGGTGGTAAACTGTACGTGTCCGGGGCTATGACAATACATTCGAGCTGTCCGACGTGGTGGAAGCTTACGATCCCACAACACGCACTTGGAGCGTAGCAGGACGACTACCTCAGCGCACCTTCTGGCACGGCAGCGTCAGCATATTCCGCCAATTTATGCCATTGGTTTCCAGTGTATTTGAACCAATTGAAGCGCCAGATTCGAATGCCATTCAGCTGCACCGGCACCATCGACAACAAGTGGTTCAAAACAATCTCAACAATCTGAACCAAAACCAGGACGTGAACCCAGCACACTGACTTTAGCCAATATTCAAGTGACATTTTAGTTCGCTCTCCATTATTGTGTTTACAGTAGTTAACTGGGAATCTCATCACAATGCTGAAGCTTTAATCATCTGACGAAAAAGCACTTTGTGACTGAGCATGCATGTAATGATCTGAGCTCTCTCTAATCAACTTGACTGCCAAGCTGTTATATACTGTATATGGACATTCATATCAGCACTGTGGATTCTTTCTTTGTACATTTGAATAGATTATCTATTTACATTCCAAAAACATCTGTAATATTACGCACTGAGCAGACAGCTGGTCTAATTGAACCTAATTGGATTTATGAAGAGCAGACGTTTACCAGGTGTGCTGAGTCATTATGTTGTGATTTCAGGATGGCTACGTGTGATATTTACTTCCCTAGGTAGTGGTAATTAGGCTGCACAGCATCTGTGTGTTTCACTTCTCATTGCTTTAGTTTAGCTGCTAATATCACCAGTAATCTGCATGATGTTATTCTTTTAGTTTTTTACAGTGAGTGTTTTACAATTTTCTTATTTATAGATACATTTGTGTTTTGTGTTGTTCCTGCTAGTGTAGTCGATACTTGTAATAGGTTTGCATTTACAACTGGAAGTACGAGACAATCTCAGCTCTAATGTTAACCTATTTTGCTGACTGAAATAGTATTTTTGATTCTGTGGTAATATCAACGCAGCTTTGCAATTTTAAGTCGGTTTGTGAATACATTATATATTTGTGCTGTGTATTGTAACAGCAATGTTTACATGTGGTTGTCAAGAATCAAACTGCAAGCGGGTGTGCTGCTGAGTCACTTTTGATAAGCTCTTTGCAGATCGGTTGTGTTACTGTGTAGCCACAATGATCAGCAGTCAAAGGCAATACATGCAGTAATACAATTTGTAATAATACTATAATGATGCATCTAAATATAAAGCTTATGTTTTGTAAAACTGTAAACGATGTGTTGTTTTATTTGCCATAGAGCTTGGGTTTTGGGTCTGCAGTAAAAACACCTTCATTAAAATTAATCGCAAGGTTCATAAAATCAGGGTTGAACAAATAAATGCACACATTCAAGCTTTCCTTAAAAGCAGAAAGTTATTTACAGTAGCATTTATAGTTCTTGAGCATTACAGCAGACAGATTTTCCTTCTGCTTCACTATTATTTTTTGATCATTGTTTACATTTAATAACTCTAAAAGCATCCTCCAGCCCTCGGGTTTTACTGTCATCTTCATCTTAATTTTCTATATATCCACTGTCAACTCATATGCCTCTGGGTCTATTTGCTCTTCCTCTTCCTGTAGGACTTCTGGCACTGCAAAACTCTCTTTTCCCACGTCGTCGTCGGCCGCCTCTTCCGGCCTCACTGCATGATTCGAATCGATTACCACACTCACTATGTCACTTGAACAGAGACTTGTTTCACTTTGGGAGTTGGTGTCGTCTTCGTCAGTGTCGGGCGGGGGGACAACATTCGTCTTTTTTTTTTTGGTGTTGAGCGAAGCCTCAACTATTTTAACTGATGTATTTTTGCCTGACGCTTCATCCAACTCATCCACTATTATATTTCGAATTTTCCGTTGTTTAGGGTTGTAGTTTTCAGTGCGCTTGTGCACTAAAGCGTGGCGGCGCAAGTGGGCCTGGAAAAGACAATCATAACATTGTACACTGAGTGAGTAGAAAAAAACAGTACTCAAGTATGAACAAAACGTACTTGTCGTGTGAACTTGTAACCGCAGTCTGTGCATTCAAACTTCCTCATGCCCTTGTGCCGATTCAAATGGACACGTAGCTGTTCGCGTGCTAATGGCAGCAGAAAATAATGATTATATATTAGATTAGATATTTTACAATAATACCAAATATAATATAGAATAGCTTACCTTTGAAAGTTTTACCACATATGTGACAGGAGTGTGGGCGGCCCTCCTGGTGTTTGCTGGCAATGTGACGGACAAGAGCGCCTTTCTCAGTGAAACGCTGTTCACAGAACTCACAGCTGAATGGCCGCTCCCCTGTGTGGGTCCGGTTGTGTTTGTCCAGAGTCCCTAGGTAATCCCCAAACCAAAAGCAATCCTCAAATAAGTAACATCCTCTTGAAAAAGATACACTACATGTACTTGAACAGAGCCTTACCTTGTGTCCGGAAGGTTTTGCCACATAGATGACACTGGTAAGGCCTCTCACCGAGTGCACGAGCATGTGCATGTTGAGATTGTTCTTCTGAGTGAAAGCATGGCCACATATTTTGCACACAAAAGGCCGGTCATGTCTGCGATAAAGACAAAGTTCACACTACATTCTGAATATCTTGCAAGTTTTTGAAGTGAATCAGTACCTGTGGATGGCTTTAATATGCATCTTAAGACCGTTTCGGCTCGATGCTCGGTGGCCACATTCCTCACACACAAACGGTTTTTCACCCCGATGTTTGGCTGCTTCATGAATACGCAGCTCTGTCCGGGTCATGAAAGATTTATCGCACTGAGAACACTACAAAAAAGAGCAGAGAAATTAGATTTACATTACTAGTAAGTAAAAAATAATGTAAACTGCCAACAACAGAGTACATACCGCATGGGGTTTTGGAAAACCATGGAGCTTCATCATGTGATAGGTCAAGTGTTTCTTCTGCATAAATTGCTCAGGACACATAGAACACTGCAATTAAACCATTTGTTTAAAATTATTTTAAACAATACTTTTAATGGATGTGTTTTGCTGTACTGTACCTTGTTGGGCATGTCTCCGGTGTGTGAAACCATGTGTATACGTAACTGCACTTTTCTAGGAAACGTTAAAGAGCACGTCTGGCATGTGTGTGCCTGTCATTTAAACAAATTTTTTAATTCAGCACAAACTCAGCTTTGTCTCACTACTGTAAAAAACGTTGGCATAGATTTTTTTTTTCCTTACTTGCTGTTGTATTGCGCAGTTTCTGGCCTCATGTTCTAGAAGATTCTCCTTCCTGAAGTATCTCTTTCCACATGTAAGACAGACAAAAGGCTTCTCTCCTGTGTGGCGCCTTTGGAAAAATTACATTAGGAACTAATATTTTAGTACTAATAAAAACATTTAAATAAATCATTATATGCTATACCTGTTGTGGACTTTTAGGTAGTATTTGCTCTTGAAGGTTTTGTTACAAGTGGGACAATGCACTCCTTCAGTCTCACCATTCTCCTTTTGGACAGCTTTACCCTGGCCCTTAGTTTTGCCTCCTCTGCTGTCTCAGGCTCATAGTCATGACCCCATGAATCAAGAGAGGTTTCATTGAAATCCTCAAAATCCTGACCATCTTCATTATCTTCATCTTGATCATTGGTAGCAGTGTCATTTGTGTCCTACATATAAAAAGCATGGGAGTAATATTGTAAAGAAAATGCAGTGTCATGTATACAATAAGCCATGTTCTATTGTACCTCACATTCACCAGCTGGATAATCTGGGTTTATACTCTTCGCATTAACACTGTCTTTTTCCATAATAATGAGCATGTTGCTGTTTTGGTCTTTTGTAGGTGCTGTATAATCTCTGTTACTGCTCCCTTGGGTGACCAGACGTCTGGGGCAGTTGACAACACGACCAGAACGAGTTGTAGTAGCAACTGTGTAATTACTGTCCACTGCAGTATCAAAGCTGGATTCATCTTTTTTGGCTTCAGACAGGTTCTCTGTGACTAAAGAGTCGGTGGTTGTGAGTGATGTGGATTTTTTCGGCCTTCCTCTTTTGCGTTTCAAAGGCACCATATCCTCAGACGGTCTGCTGAACTGCTGGCACAGAGCAAGGACTTCTGGTACACAGAGACTGTTGGCTGCCAGCTGTATATTATCAAAGTTGTCAGAGTCCAACTGGAGCTCTCCTGTGTAAATGAAGTTCAGCAGCAGCTCCAAACCGTCATCGGGACAGTCTTTTAAAGTGATTACAGTGTTTTGTGAATTAGGCATGTCCTGGAATATCTCGCTGAAGCAGGCAAGGATGTTCCTGTGGGCCAAGCGGACCGGCCCTTCACCCACACTCAGGACTGCATCACACAGCTTCCCCACTGCCCTCTGTTGGTTCAGGCTGGACAGGACGCGTTGTGCATGGCTCTCCGCAGCAGACATTTTTCAGATTTAACTATCAATATAAACACAATGTTACTTTATATTTCTTGTTTATAATATATTATGGTTTCCTTTTTACATGACATCAAGTCATAGATAAGAAAACTAAAACATATATAATAATATAGCACAAAGAGTGACAAAAGTGACAAAGAGTTCAAACTCTGTAAGCCAAACTTAACCCTTTGCAAAATTTTACTCAGCCCATACTACACTGGATTTCCAGGTAAAGATAAAAACAAACCTGACATTGTGACCTATCTTTTTCAATTATGAGTTCTGACCATTGAGGACATGCCAAACCTAGGCTTTGAGTGGAATAAGAGGATTTTTAGTGTATTTTAGTTTCACAGACATACTATGCATGATGTTATTTCCTGGCCCATTCTCTTCTTTACAATCTAACAGGTAATATTTGTTTTCATAGTTTTGGGAGTAATGCAAGTAGTTAAATAATTTATTTTATTTTTATATTGATATTGATTGTTGTATTTGTGTTTTTAACAACACGGGACAGTCTTCTTTTTGTAAAGCTCTTAGAATTGCTGTATGTAAATTGTGCTATACAAATAAACGTGCCTTGCCTTGCCACTACAAGTATAATGAAATACAAACAAATGGAAGTTGTGTTGCATGTACATACACCTCAACACTGTTGAGCAATAGGATCAGAATATTTAAGGAAAATTCTACATCGTACAGATGCTAGGCAAAATAAAATCTAAGGTTGATGTAATTATTACCAGTGTATTTATAGCAGTACATTCCTAGAAATAAATGCATGCATTATAGCTGAAACTCATTCTGTCTATTTTGTATACATGCTTTTGCATTGTATCGAAACCGTCACAGCAAATACTTTATACTCTTCACATTTAAACCCCTTGCTACGCACCTCGACGTTTACTCCGTGAGACACATCTTTTAAGACGCTCCCTTAGCATCCGGTCTCTGCAGCTAAAGACGTGCTGTTGTCAGATTAATGTAAATTTATTTCTTTAATCCATAAGATACCATATCCGTGTAAAATTTGGTATAAGTACGCCGAATAACGAAAACTAGCGAGATGCTCAATCGTTTTTGAAGCTTAACTAGGCCCCAAAAAGTGCTAAAGGAAAAGGATGTGACGTTATATGTGCGACTGAACTCCGCGAAAGATACGTTTTGTTCTTTATAAAAAAAAAAATAGACAAACTATAAAGAAATATTGATGCTTGTGTTTTATTTATAAAAGTCGGAGTCAATATGTTGGCTTATACAAACAAAATACTATAGGTAAGTCACAAATAAAGTTAAACGTCGTTATTTGGCGAGAACAACACTCCGAGCAAATCAATGATTGGCCACCCATTAAACAACCGAAGTGTGTTTGTGCCTCACACATGTAGCTAAGCTAGCCGTCAGCGCTGCATTCAAGGCAGCTCTTATGTATCGTCTGTTGTCTATAGCACGTTTATTATGCGGTCCTTTTAAAAAAGTAATTACTCGTATCTTTAGGCTTTCGCTGATTTCTAACAGCCGGTAGGTAGGTTGTCTTTATGTAACTGCAAAAGCATTAGCTTCCTCAACATTTAGCTTTAACAGTTTGTTGTTACATTTATTCCCTGTTAACATTGTGACGAGATGATACTCTTGTTTTGAAATGCTGTTACTACTAATTTTGTAATATTAAGTCATAGCCAGTTTCTTATAATGTTGTCTTTTCTATGCAAAGCAAGACTACTTTAGCCTTTAGCTATTTGACTATTGGAATATGAGACCAGAAAGCGTGCGATATTTGACATTTATTAATATAGTTGATGCAAATGGCTGTACCCTTCTCTTTCCAGACCACCATATCCCCGTTTCGCTACCTATATGAATATACGTCAATAAATATCCACTATGAAGGTAAAAAGGACCACACACATGAAGGGACATGTCAAATCTCAGAAGTGGAAGGACGTTAGAACTAAACGGTGCAGACCAGCAGTCAGTTCATCTGACCTCAACTCAAGTCCAGCCATGGCTCGGTTGATTAATGAACATCAGACAATAATGAAGAAAAAGGCTAGCATCAAAAGATTAGAGACTAAACCAAAGCCAGTCTCTGACTCCAAGAAGACCAAGACTAAAATTGCCAATGGGAGTTCTTCCTTTCTCATGGAAGAAACAGAGGAAACACAGCACAAAACCATTTCTGAGTCTCTGTACGAAAACTGTGTAGAGACAATAGATAACAAACAGTTTCTCAAGCCTGGCAGGCTGGAAGGAAAGGCTCTCCACTACTGTGCCATTAGGGACGATAAGAAAAATCATGCTGTGGTTGTTATGCAGACAGATCAGGTATGCAACACAATACAGCTTAAACATGCAGCCTCATCCTTGCATTTCTTAATGTGCTTGTGTTAATCTTCTTCTCCAGACCCTGTGTTTCCGCGGAAAGTGTTTTCTGACTTGTCTTTATGGCCGCGTAGAAGTAATGGGCTTCACCATTGAAGAAGGTCAACAACCATATCCCCTGTTCTCCCCTGCTTCACACTGTCCTCTTACAATTAGAGCTCTGGAAACAGAAAACACTCACTCCGGAAATGACACGGCTGAGCTTTCAGACATCCTCAGGGATTATCTAACATCAGGTAACCACTATGAGCTCTGAATTTGTACTTAATGTAGATCATGGTGTTATATATATTAATTTTGCATACATTAAAGCATCAAGAAAGAGGCTAGTTGGAAAGGTGGTTCGAAACTCATCAGTTGTCTTACTGGAGCCCATGGAAACAACGCTGACTCGGTTTCTGTCAAGCTTCCCAGATCTCAGTCAATTATTCAGCCCTCCTATGGTAAACTGAATTGAATATTTGAATTGAATTGTCTTCTATAATATTTAACATAAAGTACAAAGTCTGGTTTAACTTTTTGATTTTTGCTCTGCAGAATGAACTTCTGTCAGCGGTTCTTGATACTCCACTTAATGGTCTGGGTATAATTCCACTTGCAAGCAACATTGAGGGAATAAAAGCCTCAAAAAACCTCACAGATGCCTTAAATACACTTGTCGATGCTTGCAAAGGTACACCAATAGCATGAGAAAGCTTTATAGAATCCTTTTTGACAGTGCTTGAGTGCTATTAAATTAATTCTCCTTACCAGGAGACATGGACGGCTGTGCCGTTATCCTTGTTTGTGGAGCAAAGAATGTGGGCAAGTCAACGTTTATCAGAATTCTCATCAATACATTACTAAATCAGTAAGTTCCCATAAGAGTAATATAGCATTATTATTTCTGTACAGGCATTAATAATACATACAATGTCTGTTTGCAGCACTGGGAGTGTAGAATATTTGGAAGGGGACCTTGGACAAACAGAATTTACACCCTCTGGGTGCTTATCTTTATCTACTGTAAGAGAACCACTTTTAGGTATGTTGAATCCTTGTATTTTAATATGCATGAATGATTGGGAATATAATTGTTTTTGTCAGTCTGTGTAGTTTTTTTTTTTACTGTCTCCTGTTTTGTTGATTTATTTCGTTCTTATTATTAAATACAATTACTTGACATGCTCAACATTATAAGAACTTTTCCACCTCCAGCTAATACATGGTTGTCTTTCAGGTCCTCCATTTACACATCAGCGCCCACCAGAGCACACAATCTACTATGGGCAGGCATCATGTGAGTCAGACTTGGAGCGCTACCTGGAAGCCCTTAAGTCCCTGTGGCACAGACGTCCCCAAAGCAGAGAGACTCCTGTTATTATCAACACCATGGGCTGGGTCAAAGGTCTGTTGAGGTCATCTAACAACAGCATAGAGATGTACATCATATTTTGTTCATGCCATTGTGTGAATATGTATTGGTCTTTGTTGTGTGCAGGATTTGGATTCCAGTTGCTAGTGGACATGATTCGCTTCTTCCCAGTGTCACATGTTGTCCAACTTGGTTATGGGGGATCCAATCAGTGTTCTTCCCTCACTCCAGAATTTCTAAGAATGGCACATGGCTGCCAGACACACCCACCTGCCCAGACTGCGCTTGATGAGTTTACAGAGAGCCACAATCGTCCCAGAAGCTATGTCCATCTTTCTGTACAGTCAGAGTTTCTAGGAGTGGGATCTCAAGGCAAAGCGTAAGCACACCTGTTTGTAATTTTCCATGTTAACACTTTGACTCATTTGTTTATGGCCCCATTCATACCTGGCATCATAATGCATCCTGAATTCATTCATTAATGCCAGGTGTAAATGCACACAATCTGTCTTGAATCTTCAGATATCACACCAAAAAGAGTATTTTTACAATAATAAAATATGTGTAATTAGAATCAGTGGCATGTAATTATTCACATATTAACAGGCCAATGACATGGTGCCAGGAGAAGAAAGTGGTATTGTATGTAAAATTCTGGAGTGACAGAGAAATATGTTAGTGGTGCAGGATATGTATGAGTGTAGTAAGACAGAAACAGAGGAGTTCACAGTGAAGGTTGGACTGCATCAAGGATCGGCTCCGAGACCCACCCTTCTTGTTTGCTCTGGTAAATCACAGGTTGACGGATAAGGATAGAAGGGAATCTCTGTGGATATGTTTGCGGACAACATTGTGATCTAGTAAGAGCAGGGAACAGGTGGCGGAAAATCTATAGAGGTAGTTTGTTCTGGAGAGAATACAGAATACCTGTATGTGAATAAGAGAGACCCAGTAATTTAAGTACTTAGGGTCAGTCCAGAGAAACGGGGACTGTCGAAAAGAGGGGAAAAGAGCAGGTTATAAAAAAGTGTCAAGTGTGATAAAAGAGTACCAGCACAAATAAAAAAGGACGGTTAGTGAGGACAGATTGGACATATAGATGACGGATGATAATTTGCTGTGGCAACACCTGAGGGGACATATTATAAAAACGTTTTTATAATATGTCATAACATTGCCTCATTTTATTGTATGTATCTAAATTGTGCTCGACAGGAAACACCAACGTACCAATGAACTCAGAGAGCTGACATTACTGGCATACCTAAGTCAGCTACAGTCTCCTGACCCTGGACCAGTAAGACCATTGCAAAGTCTCACCCCTTACCAGGTACTTTTGAAATGATAGTGTCATGATTTAATATACAAACTATCCATACAAATGTTCAAATGTGTTTCTGTCAGTTCATTGTCCATTGTATATTGCTGTCTATAAATGTTTGATGAGTTTGTTTTTGAATCCAAAGGTGCCACATAGTGCTGTAGCCCTGGGTGTAATCCATTGTGAGGTGGTGCCCAGTCACATGTTCTATGCTGCCAACGCCAGCCTGGTGGCATTGTGCTGCCTAGGAGAGAAAGTAACAAGCAGAGGGGGCCCTGTGCTACTATCCCAAACACCTATCTGCCCATGTGTTGGCTTTGGTATGTAATTATTTAGTTGTCTATTTTTTTATATTATTATTATTATTCAGGTTACAATAGTATTTTTAACAATGTTTTGTAGGTATTCTTCGAGGCATTGACATGGTGCGCGGTCTATACTTCTTGCTGACTCCTGTAGATCCATCTGTCCTTCGTAACGTAAACTGTCTTCTGATTGGAGCTATATCATTGCCTTCCTGGATTGTCACAGCACAGGTCGGCTTACAAAACAGATTACTAACCCTATATTAATTAATATCTTGTATATGTTTTGTTAGGCTAATTATATGTTTGTTTCTGTTTTAGCAGAGCTGTGATGAAGACGCACCTTATGTCACCTCTAACTACAGTTTTGATCTCACTGGTGCTGGAAAGCTAAAAATCTTCAAGGGACTGGCAAGACCAGGTCAACTAGGGATGTAATAACTAACTTTTCAACATTGCTACAAATTAACCTTTACTTTTAATTTTGAGCGCTGACATTAATTTGGACATTTCAAGACTCAGCGTGACAGGGTTGACAGTATTACGGACTCTGCGGGAGGTGACCAGCTTTTTTCTTTCACTGGATTTTAATTTTGTAAAACTGTGGGTGTTCCGGACATTTGTCACAGCTGAAGTACTTTAATGGACAATAAGCAATTATCTGAGGTTGAATGAGATGAGTTAAATGTCTTGTTTGACATCTCTTTTCTGTAGATGACATTCCAATACATTATGTTCTACTCGGTTGCCCGGTGGAGCATTACATACTCATGAAATAAAATAAAAATACAGTTGTTTTCAAGATGCCTCTTCAATCTTATGTATTAATGGATCATGATGATAATCAGTCCTTACAACTTATTTAGTGGCTATCAGTAAATGCATGTCACCTGAATTACAAAGTTGTCCATTGTTGAGTCAAGTAGTACTTAAAGTAGTTTTTACTATTTATTTCAAAGCACCATAGAATCATCTTTAATTTTTTGAATAAAAAATAATTTAAAAATAACTTGTGCTATCATTTTACCTCCAGAGGGCAGTATTCTATTGAGGTTGTTAGTAATGATAACTAGTGAGATTGTAGTGATGGAAAGGGAAACAGATTTTGCTGAGTTTAGTGGTTGTACAGCATCTTTAATCTTCTTTTCTTGCTGGCCTATACAAGTTTAGGCTTAAAGGCCCGTGATAACGTATACTAAACACATCAAGGTGGAGTGAGTGACCTATCCCCATCTGTTGCTTGTTACAGTGTGTAGATCCAGTCTTGACATTAAATGACCCGAGGAATAATGGGAGGTCCTGGTTGTAAACATCCACTCACACAGCGGAGTATTGCTCATTTGTTAGGGCTGTTTTAACATCCCCTCTTTGCCCCTTTCTTTGTTCACTGTCCCCTGCCTCTTTATTGAGGGTGGGAGAACACAAACAGCACAGTCACATTTTGGCAGTCATTGTTTTGGCTTTGTCAAGTCAGATGTTTTCCCAGAGAACCCAAATCATACATGTGTATATATATATGTATTTGTATATATATATGTATATATATGTGTATATGTATATGCATATATATATGTATATATATATGCATATATATACATATATATATATATGTATATATATATGTATATGCATATATATATATATATATATATGTATATATATATATATATATATATATGTATATGCATATATATATATGTATATATATATATGTATATATACATATATATATATGTATATGTATATATATATATATATATATATATATACATATGTGTATATATATATATATATATATATATATGTGTATATATATATATATATATGTATATATATATATATATATATATATATATATATATACATACATATGTGTATATGTATATATATATATATGTATATGTATATATATATATATATATATGTATATATATATATATATATATATATATATATATGTATATATATATATATATATATATATATGTTATCCCATCCCAAGGACGTCTTTGGCAGAAGGGGATACTCAGATGACGAAATTAAACTTTAAACTTGCATACGCAGTCAGTGCACACTACACTGCTACTGTTCCTGTCTCTAGCGCCTCTAGCTGTAGCACTGTGTTAGCTTTGAGACAAACCGCATTAGCCCTTCTGAGTCCAGCCAGGTTTGTCTGAATGAATGGAGAAGAGACGATGGTTCACAGCAAACGGCGGCAACGCTTGTGCGTTAAACTTTTGCAGCTCGCCTTTTAATGAAAGAAGGAAAGAAATGCAAAAGCGGAGTAGCTTAACTGCTTCATACAACACGACGAAAAGGGTTTGAAGTATTTATTCTACACAAAGCTTTTAGACGTTTCACCGGACGACAAAGACGTTTCATTTTTCCCCTCTTACGAGCCGAGCCGCAACAGGTTTTTGACTTTGTCAACCGCGGGATGCTTTTTTTGTCCGTCTTTAGCGTGTATCCACCGCGGTCGGGTGACTTCCAGCTTTGTGTTCTTGAGTGTAATGTTTTTTCAAGAGCAAAGCGGCTGCAGAAATGGGCATATAATAAAGACGAGTGCTAATTAAACATTGGTGTGTGGTTAGCATTGAGCCCCGAGAGCCTGCTGCCACAGACATAACCCGAGGAGCTGCTCAGTGTTGGAAGGTGGGTTTTCCATGCGTAGATGGTGCCAAGCAAGTGGACCATGAACGCAGTGCTGCACAAATCGCCACCAAGGAGCTGGCTTGGTCTCCGATTACGACTCAGTAAGTTAAAAAACTCATCAACTATTGATATCCCTTTATATCAACGTTTGCATGCTCATAACATTGGTAGTCTTGTATTTGTCAATTTTTTTTATTTGTATCACTAGCACTAAGAATTAAACAGCATTAAGACTCCATTGATCTACAAGTGCCAGATCTTGTTTCATACTATTCTCAAAGTTAAAGGTTGGATTTGGTAAGTGACCTGAGCAATTAGCCCAGCTGGAGGAGGAAAAGGGTATTGGAATGAGTCAGTAAGGACAGTACACGCTGATCCATCCCAACATTTCTTTCCAAACATGAAGGGTTTTAATCATCAAAATGAGATGGGACAACTCAGGATCCAGTTGGATGACAGCTCTAACCTTTTGCAAAGCTCAAACTAGAATTTATTGCATTTTATTTGTTTCCCAGCCGCTTGTCATCTCCGCCTATTTCTTTCCAAGCTCGTAATTTAACTTCTTAATGCATTTTAATCCTTCGCACAAAGACGAACAGAAGGTTTTACTGCTGTCTCAACATGCACTTGGTGTGATGTTTGTCTTCCGGCACGTACAGTAAGTAAAGTGAGCATGGAGTTACAGTTTAGTAGCCCTAATTGGTTGAGTCTGGAATCCTTCAGTGTTTCAGGCCACCAGAGCCTTAAGCCTGTCTTAAACACACTGGCCTAATCTGGGAGCAGATGTCCTGTCTGGTCTCTGTCCACTACCGTAAAAGAAAAATATAGTCCGTAAATCCCAGCTCTTTGCTTAGTGATTAAAGAACCCTGCAATGTTAAATGGTCAATTGTTGCTAAGGAGTGTTTCAATATTGTAGCATCACTTGTACAACAACAATCCTAGTATTTAAAGCTGTGACTCTGCTCTTACAATATTCCTTTTCAATTATTTTGCTCATTTGCCTTGACTGAAAAATATTGAGCTGTACAAAAGATAAACCTCCGAACTACTTTTGAAGCAACCTTTACTGGTTTTAATTTGAAAAAGCTGCAGCACTCAAAGGCACTGTTTGGACTAACCCACTAGACTCTAAAAACCTGAGCCTGACTAGACTTATATGTGTGCCTTTGAGATTGGTTTTGGCACGACTAGTGACTCTTTACAGTTGAAACTTCCTTCTCCTGACTCATCTCTTTCTATTGTTCCTCTTTGTAATTTACTTTCCCTTTCCCCACTTTGCTTGTCTGTCTTTTCCTGGTGGCGCTTAGGGTCACCGTTCAGTCTGGTGGGTTTAGCGCTACAAACCAAGATAATAAGCCCTTTTTTATGTGACATTACGCTTGATGTGTCGGTGCAATTTCTAAACTTTGTATTCATTGTATTATGAAGCATCATATACACTGTAATGGAAAGATAATCCAGCCATGACCCAACCACAACTGTATGTGTTGGATATAGATTTACTGAGTATTAAACCGTGTTTAAAGAATGTTTTAGTGTCCCGTTTCTTTTTCAGGGGCTTTTCCTTTTGAAGACTTTGTCCTGCTTTCTATTGTCAGTGTCATGTTTTGTCCTAACTTTTCCCATACAAAAGTTTATATGTTTTACACATTAAATCAGCTTATTCACCACTTGTTAACATGTACAACAGATGGTGCACGAGGCTGACATTTTTGTGGCTTCAAGCAAAGGCCTTGTACACGTGAATCCGTATTTCTCCTGTGTTGTTTCAGCCACAGATGAAGTCATACTCGCGTCCACAGCTCGGGGATGTTTTGCCTTCCCTTGCATATCATTTCCCAAGATCCTTGCCTCTCTCAAAGGCCTGCTTCAGCACATGGAAATGACTGGACACCAAACATAAGCTTATGAAGCCTTGCCTATTGTCTTACAGCTCCTCTTACATGTCCTCACGCTGCTTTGTATGGCTGGAATTGTCATTTTGTATGTCTTTGCCTCATGAGGCTTTGTGTTTTTAGACGGCGTAAAGCTCATTACCTAGAGGAGTTCTCTATGTCATGATTCTAGTGTACTGTTTTGCATTGTTGGGCACACTGTTGGTCTGCTTTGCATTGTTTTTGCATATTGAATCCTAATGTATTAGTTTTTCTTTTACAGCAGTATACAAAGTAGCTCCCACACACCTTGGAAACATGCTGCATCTTTTTAAATGCGCCCTTCAACACTTATAACCTCCACCCTTTCTTGAATGACTGTTTATTCTTATTGCAGCCTTCCACTTGACAATAACTGTGTTTTAAAGGGAATAGGTGTTTTTCATTTATGCCGACTCTGTTATTGGCCTCTCAATTGCAGACCCCACTGCAATTCAAACCAGATTGTTTCAATTATGGGATTATTCGTATCAACAAGCTAAATGGTGGTTGCCCCTCTGAACTGCTAGTTAAGGATGCACTGCTAAATTACATAGCATCAAAGTACAATTGGGTGTCTTGGCTAAAGAAATAAAAAATTCTCTGAACAATCTTTTTCTTACTATGTAAAGAGTGCAATTGTTGTTATTTTCCTTATTTTCTTGCTTAATGCTAACATAAAACAACAACGCCACATTGTTCAAAAATAACTCTGTTAAATCAAAGCACATGGCTAATTTGAATACACCAACAAGTACATGGTGCATCACACCGGCAATATGATTTAGTACTTTTTTGTCAATTTCTTGCTGTGGCGCAAAACCAAGGCATTACACTGGTAATATGACGACTACGCCCCTTTGATGATTATCAGCGGTCGTTAATGTTTCCAAAATCACCACAGCCATTTTCAATCTGTTTTTTTCAACTAGCAATAGCAATAGCCTTTGTACAATTTTTAGGAAGAAAATGGTTAAATTACTTCAGGTAATTTGATTTATTGCCAATTTTAAATTGAGATAGGGCTGCACAATATATTGCAAATTTATCATTATTGTGATATTGATTGCAATATTTGTACCTGATTAATTTCTACATTTAGTCCCAGTTTAGACCTGGTTTGAATCCTGGTTTGTCCTAGTATAACCTTTTGTTACTGATTTAGCTCTGGCTTTGACAAATGTAAGTTAGTCCAGGGAGTAATATTTATTTTTCCTATGTAAAAGAACATTCAAATATCACAGGTAATATCATTATCGCAATATTTTAAATAATTATTGTATATTGCACATTTTTTCCAATATTGTGCAGCCCTAATATGAGATGATTATTGTCCTATAACATCTACATTGTAACAGATAAAATGTATTCCTTTTAATTGATGCTCTTCTCTTGTTCACACTTGAGAGCCTTGGAGAAGGTCTATTCTCAACGCGGTGGTGAAGGGTTAACCTCGGCTTGTTTGATGGGCCATCTCGCTAAATATAACCCCAAACCTCCTCCACATGGGCACGCACAAGCCTTCAACTGGACTCGCTCTGTCAACACTCCCACACACACACACACACACACGCATTTACAGTCCTGCTGTACCTTGTCTGCTCACGCACTCATTACTTAACACACCATTAATAGTTTAGCGAGGTGGTTCTACTGAGAGGATGGCCAAACTGCCTAACTATTTTAGCTCACAATAATTTATAGCTACTTAATTAATAGGTAATTGAATAATTCAATCTGAAGATGGTTGGAAGAACTCTTTCTGGTCTAGGACAGCATATTTACATATACTTGACAAGACTATGCTAGCTACTATAGCAGCCATAATATCCCAGACTTGGCCAAAGGTTTGTGTTTAGATTTTGCCATTTAAAATCTGAATTGTGAATTTCTTGTTACCACATTTGTTAATGAGTTTTGTTATCCAAAGACAAAAAGCATCTGTGCAAGATGAGAAACTCCCTTTCGTCTTTCTAGTAAACAAGAATACCTCACACAGATCTAATCAGAAGATTTGTGGTCAATTGAAACAACAGTTTGTCAATCTGAGAAACATAGTCCTTGGGCTTTTCATGAAATGTAAGAAGACAAGTTTGAAGTTTGTACGGAATGAAATATGAAGCTAGTGCTTGCAGGTGACTAGGTTAACTGGCTAGCAGCTTAGCATTATGACAAAGCAACCAATGCTAGAGGTATTGTCAGCGCTATATTCTTTTTATTCTTTTATTCTTAGAGCCCTATTACATCTTTCATTTAACTCTTTCCCAACACATTCCAGTCAAGTAGAGAAAACCTTCCTTTGACATGTTTTTGAAAGCCTGTAAAAGGAGTAGTGGTTTAAAAAGAAAAAAACAGGCTATATTGCCCTATCTTCTGCTCATGATTAACTTTTGGCTTCTTACAGATGCCTGGACTTAAACTAAGTCTCTGTGCCAGGACACAGCTGCCAAAGAACTTTAGTCTGAAAAAATGATTAGGATCTTTTTATTATGCATTGACTATGTACGAGATCAGTTCACTGCCATTTGAAGCAGGTACCTTTTTGGCTGTGGGATAGCTGTCAGAATGCATCTTTGTATTACAAGCTGATGTAATTGATGATGATGAAAGGGAAACTGTCTAATGCCCCGCTCCTCTCTTTGTTTCTGCAGTAGGTGGAAATTGGCCCCTGCCTTTGACGTCTAGTTCTCATGCTGCACAACTGTTCTCTTCATTAAAAAGGGAAGCCGCGTGCTCAAAGCTGCCTCAGATTATTACCATATGTCTGCAAAGCCTAGAGCCGAGCAGCTAACCGGCTATCTACCCTCTAATTTCTTATCCCAAAATTGGACATGTTGGGTCTTTGTGTGTGACAGCGTCCCTCCCTTCCCTCGACCGGCACTTCACATTCTCACTGTATTTCTTCTCCACTTTTAGATATATAATAGCAGTGCATCAGTTTGTATTATGATTTTACAATTTTACATAAAATATCGAACGTGTTGTATTTTTCCAAAGACATGGAACATAATAGCTGTGTTAGTAATCCCATCATGGGACTGTTTTTCTTCTTCTCCTCTCTAAAAGACTAGTGTTTGCCTTGTACCTCTTCAGAAATAACTGAGAGCAGCTTCCACAGTGCTGGGGCATTTATAAAAAGGAATAAATCTTGCTAGATTATTCAGGGCGGTCAGTAATTAATGCAGAAAAATTTCAGTCTGCGCAAAACATAAGGAAAGTCCAACTGTAGGATGTAGGAGGTGCTTTAAAAGAGATCTTTGTGTCACCCAGTCCAAAAGCCATTGGCCTAGACTGCCCGTCCCAGCATGCAACTCACCTCTGCATGAATACAACACTTGTCCGATGGTGTGGGCCGAGAAGCCCCCCTATTGCCAAGAGTTCCTACACAGGGCTTTAACATGAGCAGCTTGATTCAAAGACAAAAAGGTTTTTACAGTTTGAGAAAGTTTGCTATAAATGAGTCCGGGGCTGTGGAAGGCAGGCAGCAGAGGAGAGTTGACATGGTTCTGGAGATAAGTTGGCTACACCTTTTTGGCAGTTGTGTAATTAGTCAGGAATAGCTCAGTTAAATGGATTAAAAGAGTAGCGTTTGGTGACGGCGCTCTGTAGATGGCTTTTAGTAGAACTGAAGTAGCAACGGGAAGAGACCTGTATGCCTTAAAACTTTGAAAATACGTCATTGAGCTAATTGGAGTTTTAGAATATGTAATATTTTCCCCCTGTGGTAATGGATTGTACTTAAGGGAATTTGTTCACTTGGACCGGGCTTTAAGTAAAATCACACTTGGAATGAAATTTCAAAGCAAGTGTTTTGTTTCTCAACTGCATGAGGTAATTGTGAAAGTGGAGGTTTTGAATTAACTTCTAAACGTGTTGGCATTTGGCGCAGTGTGAGGTTGTGTGAAGTGTACTTTTTAATATGGTCGAGGAGAGATTTATGTTGATTGGTTTGCAGTTTAAAAAGCGACACTCAGTGAAAGGGCAAACGTTGGGTCACAAACAGTTAGATCCTGTTTGAATCTCAGTGAGGTGCTGCTGCTTTTGAGATGTTCCTGTATTGGAAGAAACGTGGTGCCTATGAACTGGAGGCACTTCCATCCTCACTCGATGACGGCAGGATAGAGCGTTACTCTTGGTCCTCATCCCTGGACATCATCTACGACTTGTGTGGTAAGCTTTGAAACCAAGCTGGTCAAAGTAGATTTTGGTCACTAAAAAAATTGGCTTAAAAAATCCAGGTGTCCAATATTTCTCATTTTGGCTGACAATTTGAACAATGTAATATTAGACAGTAAATAAATTAGAACAAAAGGGAAAATTGTGCTGAACCTTGCTTTGCTAGCAATCATGCTAACATGAGTATATGATACAACATTCACCAGAGTTGAGATATGACTGCAGAGGATCTGGTTGACTTGCATTCTGAGCTAACAGCCTCAGCTGCGCCATAATGGAAAGTTTTTTTTTCCACTGCCCCTTTCTTTCGTGGAAAGCTCTGGATGACCTGGCATGGAGACAGCCTCACATAAGTGCGAAAAGAGAAAAAGAGCGAACGGGACCAGCACCACAGATAAAATATTTACCACTGAAGAAGTGCGTAGCTAATGTAAAAGGCCTCCACTGTCTCCTCTCAGTGCTTTTAGACGTGGCACGGACCATTTTTCTTTGCCTGTGCTGCCCATTTTGTGCCATTAGTGAATAGGAAGTGATAACGCAGGGCTGCAGAGGAATGTCCTTTATCCTGTCCTATCTGCCAGCCAACCTTTTTGCACTCTATGTTCTGGTCAGCTTAAGCACTGTGCCTGCTGAGGCAGACCTGTTTGGCTGAGCCTGGTAGAAGAATGCCACAGAGGAATGGGAAAGCTTTGATCCCTACCTTTTCACCTTGTCTGTAATTTAGCCCGAAGCTTTTACTGAAAACATTTCAAAGCTCTGTTGGATCACTTCCTGCTTTTCAACTTGAGCACACTGCCCCTTTTCACCAAAATATAAAAAAAATGGAAAGATGTCCTTTCATTTGCAGCCCAAAACGGCCTTCTCACACATTACACATGACCTTACCTTGACCAATTCACCTGCACCTTGAGTGTTGGATTTCTATAAAGCTCCAGTCTTAAGTGCTGAAGGTATATCAGATTTGTACTTTTTACTGCCTTGAGAACATAAACAAGATTAGTCCCCTGCAGCTCACTCAATTAATGGGCCTCGTGTTTTGACTGAGGCTTTCTTTTTAGGCTCAGCAGCAGGTCTGTTAGTGGGGTATGTCTGTAAGGCCTTGGGTACAACACATCTAGGCTATTATAGCACGAAGATAGGAGATCTATATTAATGTAACTGTAGCAGTGACTAATAAGTCTGTATCTTTCATCCACAAAGGACTAATGTTATATGTAGTTCTCACATTTAGCGGAGTACTGTACAGTTGAATCTTTTTTTTTAAACAATTAAAATGTGAATGTGCTGTGAAAACTTCCGTAGTACAGATTTACTTCATTCAGAATGCTTACAGTGTGGTTTGTGGTAAAGGCAGATTGACCACAGCACTCGCTCTACAATTCCCCCCTACTGGTGAAAAGTGATTCAACAGGCCACCCTTGAAGGCACTTTCTCAGTCCTTGGTTGATAACTAATACAAAACCTTTTGTGTCTTTATACAATAAATGATGTGAAAGATAAACTGTACACTAAAAATAAAAGACAAATATAATATTTTTGTAACAGAATTGTAATTTGTCAGGCTCTAGTAAAGGAAGTCAAGCTGCCCTGTTTTTATGGCAGGCAAATATTAGCATGACACTAGCACTGGGCTTGTAAACATCCCACACATTAGCATGTTAGTGCCATGTACAGTACGAGCTAGCATGTTCTACTAATACTTTGAGTTTAAAACATTTTGAATTGTAGAGTTTGTGTCTGAATTGTCCAGCTTAACATTCGTGTTGTACAACATGTTTAGCCGTCTAGTCTAAAATATCCCCAGTGTACAAGACCATACTGACATTCCTCAGGTCCTACTCAGCCCCATCGTCTAGTAAAAAGAGAATGTAATATTATTTTGCTTGGAGTTTATTCGTTAACGTGGACAAAGCCCATAAAAAGAAAAGCCAGACACAGAAGACCACTGTATTATGTAATGATCAACCTGTTTCTCCACCAATTACTTTTAATTTCTGACATAAATGCCCTAAAAAATTTAAGTTATGCATTAATCACCCATGACCCCTCTTAATATGGTGACATGAGACTGTTTTTATGTAACACTGAATGATTTAGAAAACCATTGCAGAGACCCAGTCATAGCTGTCAAATATTTTTAGAATGAGTCGGCAGCGTCTAGTAGATATTATTTTGTAATTGGATGCTCTCTCTCAGGCCCTTTTGGAACAGCTTACACTTGTTGTTGTGAGATTTCTCATTTTAAACATGGGTCATTGGTTTTGGTTGTGTGGTGGTGGAGGCGACGCAGATGAGAAGGACGGGGGTGAAGTGTAGCCGATGCACATGTGTGTGATTTAACCACTACGGGGGTAAAATAACATGAAGCAGGAGGGCTGTGTCATATTCCCTCCTGCATTAAAAACAGCTGCAACCTGCTCCTGCTCACCTCCCCATGCGTGCACCCAGTCACCTGTGGGCATGGTTTCAACTCAGTGATTTTTAGGCCCTAAAAAGCTTATGAACAGTTCTGACAGGAATTGACTGGTTTTAGCGCTTAGTTGTTGTGAGCTGTTCCAGCTTACCGATCCTTATACAAAATCACTCCTATTGTGAACGTTAGGCATTAGTTAAGTCACATGAAAAGTCAGAAAAATAATGCTATCACATGGTGTTACTTTATTCACGTTGATGGGCACATGCAGTACCACATGCATTGAAATCTTAACCCTCCTACAAATCTGTGCCTGGATATCGACATGACTACATTTTCATTTCAATGTAGCTTAATATCAAACTTGTTGCCCAAAACATTATTAGTACTGCTCTGCCTTCTTCTAATACTATGTTCTCTTTGTAGAAGCAACTTCGGACCACCTCACACCTGGACAGTTAGTATGTGGTGAAGGCCCAGAAGCGCTCATCTATCTTTCCAGTCTGCTTACTGTCCTCAATGTGCTGATACGGCTATATCTGTGCCAGGTTTTTTTCTTTGTCTGTATGCCATCCTGTCTGCATGCCATATGTGTTCACTCCTCAAGAGGCTTCTTGTAACCATCTCCTGTCAGGGAGTTGTGCGTTCTCTCTGCATTGAGAGCGGAAGGGCAATGCGTGTGGAGGTACTCTTAAACATCAAAACATGGAAATGAAGAGTGGATTTGGAGCTTTGTGGAACAGAGATAGAAGCTTAACCTCTCTCTGTGTACCGCCATGAGACCTCACTGTACGTAGGCATATTGTAACATTCTTTACATTCTTCATAAAAATGTCTGTAAGACAAAGGGCTAAATCAACCATCATCTGGGCCTCTCTGTCTAAACATAGAATGGTTGTGATCAGAGGTAGGTATACACTTAAGAGGAATCAACAAAGGAAATGTGAAAATAGTAGAAATTGCAGTGTTGGGCGTAGCGCTGCTTTATGTATTTATTTTGCTACAATATTGCAATAGTGTGCTACTTAAATTACTTCATATTCATAAACTTCATAATTACTTCAACTTTCTTTCCCCCTATACATAATAAACGTTTAAGCTGCTTGATATTAAATTGTATTAAAATGATAAACAATTGCCTTCTTTTGCAATGTAGTATCTAAGGCCCTGCATTAATAAAATGATTGAGCTCGGTCACTCGGGAGGAGCTCAAAGTAGAGCCGCTGCTCCTCCACATCGAGAGGAGCCAGCTGAGGTGGCTCGGGCATCTGTTTCGGATGCTTCCTGGACGCCTCCTAGTGAGGTGTTCCTGGCATGTCCCACCGGGAGGAGACCCCGGGGAAGTCCTAGGACACGCTGGTATTCGGTATTCCCCCGGAAGAGCTGGAGGAAGTGTCTGGGGAGAGGGAAGTCTGGGCGTCTCTGCTTAGACTGCTGCCCCCGCGACCCGGCCCCGGATAAGCGGTAGAAGATGGATGGATGGATGGATGGATGGATGAGCTTGCAATGTTTTAAAAAACTTTGTACATCGTCTAGGAACATGGTGAAGACTTGGGTGCATCATTTACAAAGAGCCACAGCTGCTTTGGTGTATTTATGGGCATCTAATGGGTCTTTGCCTCAGGCACTATTTCACTCTGGTGAGCGAGCAGAGGGCAGTGTGGATGGGATGTTCCACTGTCTCTTTAGTGTGGAAGCTCATTGTCTGCTGTCACGTGTGTTTGTGCATACTGTGTGCTTGTGTTTGTTTTTGGCTTAATCAGCACTGCTGAGTTCAGGGATTCCACATCATCGGCGAGAGAAAGGGAGAGTCAGCAAGATATAACTAAGTAGAAGAAAAGATCAAAGCTACAATACAAATTACATCATTATTTTTTGTAATATTTATCATGTATGGCGTATATAAACCCATGATATAACCCGCTACCCATGGCAGCACTTTCTGAGTTGTCTTTTGGGATGAGTTTTGACATTGCCCCTAAACTGTTATCAAAGCACTATTAATGTGTATGCAGGTACTTTGTTGGCTCACCTGGTTGAGATTTAATAAGTTATTAAACTACGTAGTTGCTAGTGTAATGGAACCAGAAATATCTTATCAAATAATTGGCCTGTTTCCTCTGTGCAGTTGTAAAAGGCAGTTTGACAGCTTTATCTTCTCTCCATGTGTTAAAATATTGTTGGCATTGACAGTACCATTTGTCTGTTGGCATGAAACACTTTATTTGGAACTTTAGAAAACCCTGTGTGAAGCTAGAGGTTCCTCTCTGTCCTACAGCATGTAAACCCCCAGGGAGTCATTATCCTGCAGGCCCACTGCAGAGGCCTCAGTCAGAGCAGAGTGCTCGTCTTGGCATGCTCCCAATGCTGCAGACACAGCCAACATTGCAGGAGGGCCATGACGGATGTAAAGCACGACTTGTTCCTGTAGACCTGCTTTGTCATCAGACCATCATCATGACAGGGAACAGTTCCTGTTTTTTTCCCTTGTTTCCAGAAGGCCAGTAAGGTTCAACAACATTAACACTTTCCACTGGGATTGTGAAGGTGTACAAAAGGGTCTCGGATCTGATTTATTTACTCTGTTTGGTGTAGACAGGTTGACCCTTTCATCCCAATGAGGAAGCCGCAGGCTGAGGTATGCACCAATTACAGTGTTTTTCCCACCTCCCCGCCCGCACTCTGACCTGTGAGTGGATCTTAAGCCAAGTGGATGACTCAAGGTGACTTGTACAAGCGCTTGGAGCCTCTCGTTCAGTGATCAGAGACCAGAGATGTTCTTTAATTTCTACCGCTGTGATGAATTACTGTTTAAAGTTTATCCACTGACTCCACTGCTGTAGCTTATCTCTTTCTTCAGTAAAGACATTTTAATGAATACAAAGAAGCTATCTTATAACAAACAGGTTATCTGGGAAAGCTTTGGCTGCACAGACCTCATCACTCTTAAAACCGCCTGTCCCCCCCAGCCCTCTTGTTTCTCCTCCTTTTTATTCATGTGTGTTCTGTTTTTCTCATTAGGTGGACAGATAAATCATGGGGCACAAGGCTTTCTGTTATGATATCTTTATCGCATGTGTATAAGTAAAAGGCAGAGATGTAAACACTGACTTTTATCTTGCCCTCAATGCATCTTTGGCCAACTAGTCGAGTAGATTTTAGAAGGTTTATTTGACACTGATGATTTGTTATCATGGAATTGAGTACCCAACGATGAGTGGGGCTTCCTTGAATTTTGTCCATTTTCTTCATGTCTTTTTGGTCATCCCTAATTTTCCTCTCTGATCTGTTCCCAGTAACATGCCCCTCCCTCTTCCCACTGTTTACCTTTCCTACTAGAAATCTCCAAAAGCTCGTTTTTTTCATTTTATGAGTTCGCCTCTTCATTACATCTTGGGGGGTGCTCATTTTACTTCTAGTCACTCTCCCTCTTTTTCACTTTGTTCTTATATAAACAGAGGTGTGCTAATGGATAGGTATAAACCTGGGTGGCTTAATGTTTTTTAATGTTTTAAATGACTTGAATGACCTGAATTTTGTGTTTCAGATGACAAGCCTGTCCAGGAGGAGGACTGGGTGGTGTGCCAGCATCCAGAGTGTCCTGAGCGCCGGAGGGCCTCCAAGGTAAAACTCTTAAAAACCTGACAGCTCCACCACTGGAACTCTTCAGGGGCTTGGCTAAAGAGAACAACAGTCCGACAGCAGGTCTAACTAGTATTTAGTATTTATTTTAGTATGACATTCTTGTTCATTTTTATTAACCCCACTGTTTCCAAAAAAAAACAAGTAAAAAAACCAACGCTTTTGACCTGTGACCCTTTGAAAATAACATGCACCATAACACCAAAAACATGCTTCAGATGTTGCACATAAATAACATTTTAATAAGTTTGTGTAAACAACTTAAAATTTTAATTGATAAAATTGGGGATTTATACAGAGCCACACCACCTCCTCCCATTGAGTTTTCTGTTTTTTTCCCACTGATGGGATGTGTATAGTGTGCAGCAAACTCAGGAAAATATTGCGCTGCAGAATGGCCAGTTACCGTTCTGTTCTGTTTATTGTTCCACATCTGATGAGTCACCGACCGCAATAAAGATTTTGTGGGACAAATGACGTTGATGAAAAATAATTGTCAGTAGGCTTGCCTATTGGCTTGTACATTCCACACAAGTTGCTAGAATCACATGTAGAATAATTTATTTTGCATTTATGTTCCATTAGAACAGAGCTTAAAGTTATCACACAAACAAGTTACAGTTTCTTTGGCAGCCAATAATATTTCTTTATAAGGTGCGTCTGGCCATTATTCCTTTAACATGACCCCCCTGGGCTTTTAATTATACCTTTTTTAGCTCTTGCTGTATAGAACATATTAAGGCAAAGTAGTAAATCTGCTTTTCTTCCATCAGGGGCTAATAGGGGCGTGCGTGTCAGGGCACTGTGTCTGGCCACTAGACTGTGAAATGAATTGTTCCTTTGAAGCCACTGGTTTCTGAAAATGGGAGTCTGGCCAGGAGACCGAGGGGAAACCGTCCGAGTGTTTGGTCGCCCGCTTGTTTTGGTTTGTCTGCCTGTCGTCAAAGTCTGCCTCCTGCCTCTGAAGCAGGGCATTAGATGGATTTTCTCTGTTGTCTGTGGAAACAAGAAAGATGGCAACTTGAGACAGACTGTAGAGAGAGACAGTTGCATATAAGCCTTGTCATGACAACGGACAATAATAACGTGAGAGGACTAAAGAGCTTAACCTGAAGTCTGCCATTGCCTTTTACCCCCCCCCCCCCCTTTTCACATTACTGTTAAATCTTCTAAATGCAGTTTTTGTCCCAAAGATTTGAAACACATCCACTTCTCTAAGGGACTGTTTAGAGAGTTGACTCCAGGGTCATTTGTAATATTTAGAAGTATGTACGCATTTGTATTACATGACCCGCTGCAGCTCAACAGGGGGAGGCAGTGTGGGACAAACTGCGTCTGACGTCACCTGTCTCCTTGGACAGGGTCAGAGCTGATGTTGTTATGCAAGAGGATTAGGGAAAAGCCTTGTTGGCCCAGTGTGGACTGGTACTGGTGAATGTATAGAACAACAACGAGAAACTTCAACATAACACTGGATATTTATGGACAGTTCCTATTTCTCCATGTCTTCTGTTGTCCATTTTAGTGATAGTTTGTGTAGTGAAAGCATCATAGCAGTAAATAGTGTGTTGGGTGACTAGCAGTCTGAACAGCAAGCTAATAAATCATAATAAAGCATAATTTATCCAAACAATTGGAAAAAAAACTCTACACCAGGCATGTCTGAAGTCCGGCCCTGGGGCCAATCATGGTCCCAAAGTGAGATTTTATGTGGCCCTCAGCTTAAGTGATAAAATATACTCTTTATTGCCCCAACAGCAGCAGCTCCACCACACAGTGTCATCATACACATACATACAGTACCTGTTTGAATCCAATAAAAAAAAAAAACATGTTTGAATTTAACTATTATATGTTCTAGTCTAAATAAAGCCTATTCTTATCCATCTAAAACCTGATTATATTCGACTAAAACACAATAAAACCCAACTAAAACTTGTTCAAGTTGGCACTTTGGAATTTTTCTCATCAAATATGGCTCTCTTTGCTAAAAGTTTGGACACATCTGCTCTACACAACTCTATTCTGCACTACTCTACACTGGACTACACTACTCAACACTTCTACTCTGCACTACTCTACTCTGGATTACTCTACCCTGCAATACTCTACTCTGTGCTACTCTACACTTTACTACACTATTCTGCACTACCCAACTCTGGACTACACTACTCTACTCTGCGCTACACTTCTCTGTACTACTATACACTTTACAACACTATTCTGCACTACCCTACTCTACACTGCACTACACTACTCTGGACTACAATACTCTACTCTGCACTACCTTACTCTGGACTACACTACTCTGCACTATTCTGCACTTCTCTCTACTACTCTACTCAGGACTACACAACTCTCCTCTGCACTACTCTGCACTTCTCTGTACTACTCTACTCTGGACTACACTACACTACTCTGCACTACTCTGCACTTCTCTGTACTACTCCAATCTGCACTACACTACACTACTCTGCACTACTCTACTCTGGACTACACTACTCTACACTCCTACTCTGCACAATTGTATTCTGAACTACACTACTCTACACTTCTCTGTACTACTCTGGACTACACTACTCTACTCTGCACTACTCTACACTTCTCTGCACTACTCTACACTACCCTGCTTGCACTACCCTACTTTGGACTACACTATTCTACTCTGCAGTACTGTACACTTTTCTGTACTACTCTGCACTACTCTACTCTGGACTACATTACTCTACTCTACACTACTCTACACTGCACTACACTACTCTGGAATACTCTACACCTCTCTGTACTACTCTACTCTGCAATACTCTCTTCTACACTACCCTGCACTACCTTACACTACTCTGCACTTTTCTCTACTACTCTATTCAAGACTGCACTACTCTACTCTGCACTAAACTAGACTGTTTTACACTACACTACAATGCTCTACACTATTCTGCATACATTTTTCTTTTCTGCACCACTCTACTTTACTCCAGATTACACTACACATTTCCCAATTGCTCTCTTTGCTTATATCTTAGATTGAATTTCTCAAACACTTTCCTCTTCCATACTCCCTCATGTTCTTGTAAACGTGTGGTATTCCAGGATGTCACAATTCTCATTTTTTCTGGTAATTTGACAACTTTGACATGTGAAGAACTCGCAGTGATTCACAAAAGTTTCCAGCTCCAAAAATATTAGTTTTATATGATGTGCATTTTTGATTATTGCACTTTCATTTGGGTGTTGCTTATTTGTGATCCTTTTTGCTGACTGTACTAAGCACTAAACAGCAGGGGGCAATGTGTTGGCAGTCTTGAGCGTGCCTCTTTCTGTAATTGGATCTCTTACACTGCCTGATGTGTAAGCGGCAGCTTCTTATTTTGCAGAAAAAAGGAACATAAATAGATTCCGTGACTGCTTGACAGAACAAATTTAGTTGCATTAGAGCAAACATTCTTACTTGGAAATAAGTGCTAGCATTAAACTTTTATATTTTGCAGAGTTTTGAAAGTGCACTGTGAGTATTCTCTTTGATACTCCGCCACTTTGGCAACAGGACACAGAACAGACACAAACACAGACGGAGAGAGAGTGTATCTTATGCTGTGCTGAATTGAAAGCAGTTTGTTCCCAGACGCTCCGCTATGACTCTCAGCTGCTGTGTATCCATATATCAGCAGCGCACTCTGTCTCCCAGTTCCTCTATGACTGGCCTGCTACATAATTTACTTACATCACACCAGGTGTCACCATGTGGAGGATGTCGATCGGGCCAAAGTTAGTTCTTGGCTGACTCGGTGGGATTTATTACAGATAAGACTGGTTACTGCACCATGCTAGTCTGAACTTGCTCCCTGGATCCGGACTCCCACAGAAGGGCTTATTATCCCCGATGACTGCCCCCCTCTTCTATCCCCTGGCTCCTTTACCTCCCTCAACCCCTCCCTCCCTCTCTCAGCTTTGACAAGACAGAACCAGACAGAGCACTGAAAGGGTGTGGATTGTCAAGGCAACGGGGGCCCCTCCCAGGCCAAACAGCTGGAGGCGCACAGATAATGTGGAAGGCTGAAAAGATGAGGGAAGGTTTTAGTCAGCTGACTTCTAGGCACCACCGCTGTGTTTTGAGTTTAAAAATCTGCCTTCTTTCTATCTTTTGTCAAATAGTAAGAGCTAATCCCTCATTTTTATATTAGTCAACAGGGGAAGAGTCACTTCCTGAGATATATTTCCCACAAAATTACCATAATATTTAGTGGCTGAATCATTAGACAGTATGGTATCAATCATTAACTTGTAAGTATCACACAGTTACACTAACACTCTCCTGCTTTTGCATAAGAATTCTGTGCTTAAAGCTGCAGAGAAGCAGGTGGGAGCGGTCTGTCACTCAGCCATACAACTATAGTATATAGCAGCTTGTGGATATCCATCTTCTTTTAAAACATTTTCTTTGCACAGTTGTTTTTATCAAAATAACAATATCAATGCACAATCCATTCTTTCTTTTTTTTTTTTTTGGTATAAACCACATGGCCTGTTTTGTACCTGACTGGTTACTACACATGACAGTTTTCCAGAGAAGGATGTAAAAGGATGTGACCTCAACTGAAAGGTTCTTGGAAAGTTTACTTTATGAAGTAATGAAAGGCTCAGCCCACTAATAGAGGTGGTTGTCTGCAATGGTTGGTTGACTTCATGTAGACATTGTTGTCGCAGAGACAAAGTTATCTGATCTTTCTTTGGGAGTGAATAACAGGCTTAAAAAAATTATAATACTATAACATCAACTGAAGATTAGCTTACAAAGGCCTAAAACAACAGTACATGTAATGATGGTCGGCCCGGAAATAGTATCCTGACTTGGCTTATACAAAATGAATGTGATCAGTTTCCAAGAATAACAAGCAACACTCGTCTGTGTACATCTATAGAATGTCCTGTTGCTCACAAATACAAGAGGGAGGCTCGGCCACTGACGCCAACTCAAAACCCCGAGGGGGTCCCCCAGCCAGGAAGTCACATCGCAGCAGACATGGGAATAACAGGAAAGAGGGCATCACCTGACTGATGCTCCCTTGAAATCGGCCTTGTAGGGTTCGACCAATATAGACAGCAGTTCAAAGACTTGAGAGCAGGCCCCCAGTTGAGTGGAGGAAGCAACCCCCTTAAATCCTTTGCATGCGAAGCGTCTACTCATCGCAAATCCCACTAATTGTCAGTTTTGCTAAGAGTGTTTTGAGAACGTAAACAGGCACTGCTTAATCAAACGCCGTGGCAGCTTGCGGAGCTTAGTTAGAGAGGCGATAATAGGCTTTTGAAAAATCTCCCAATTCAAAACATGTTATTATGGCCGTGGAAGTGTGCACTGACTGCTCTCTAAAAAAAACTCATAACCTAAGCCACCCACAAATTTATTGCATCTTAGAAGCGGAATCACGGGGGAAATGTTTAGCTTTATCCTATTTTTGTCTTCTTCTTTTTTTCCCACAATCATCCTTGTTATCTCTACACTCACTTTTCCCTTTTTCTTTCTTCATTATTCACCTACACCCTTCAAGAATTCAAAGCTTATGAGTCCTGAGGGTTTAATGCCAAGGTCAGGCATCAAGGAAAGATCACTTGTGTTCAGCCCCCCCCATCTCTGCTTCCAACAATGACCGTCCCAGTGGGGTCTAATCCTTCAGGGTATAGCATAGCTGTTGTCCACTCTTTTAAATATAGCCTCCCCTAATTAAGGCAGGCAGTGGGGGATGGGGGGGGACTCAACAGGTCACCATGTTTTGAAGACACAGGATAGTCACACTTGGTCACCTCCTCCTTTCCCCCTTGATCGTATTCCAAATATGTAGTCCCCCGAGCCTCGGGTCTAAATTGTTTCTGTGAGCTAGCTAATTGCAGGATTTAAACGCGGTTCATCTTGGATTAACCCGAATGACAAAAGAGCAGAGTGGTTTGTTTGCGGTAAGTGCACTAGACTGTAGCAGGACATTTTGGCTGTAAGTCACACCACACACACACATATGAAACGATGTCACTCCCACTAGCTTTCCATAACACCAGAATTTACAAGTTTTTATGTATTGGAATCACAAAATTAGTATTATGATTATTTTAGTTACTTCTGTGTGCTTTCTGACACTTTTTATGAAAGGACCTGAATGATCTCCTAAATGACCCTTTGTCACTACAGTAGTTCCGCTGAGGTTTAAAATCAGGCAGGAGTCCTCAAAGACCTGATGTTTCTCGCTAAATCTGAGTCTGGAAGAGGTTTGGAAAGTTTTCAGGTTTCACAAGTGTGAGTTTACATGAGTCAGCCGGGATGTGGGTGAGCATGTGGGGGTGTGATTAGGGAAGATGGGCGGGATTTGATGATCTTCAGACTGTGTGTTTGACGCAATGTTCCCGGGGACTGCCATAGTAAACTTGGAGAACTTCAGGTCCCTTAATCTAACTCCCTCAGAGTGAGCTCCTCTTATTTCATCCACAAGTCTGGATTATTTTAGAACTTTTGTAAAGGCTACAAAGAAGGATCAGTTTAGGCTGGGACTAAACCTCCGGACACCTGTACATATTGAACTTTGGAGATATTTATCACGTCTGCCACGGAGCACTCAGAGCCTTCCCCTCCTGAGGAGTGTTCTTTTTATATGGTATGTACATAATGCAAAGCTTACTCCTAGATTGTAGCATCAAGAGACTTTTATTAAAGTAAACTCACCTGGGTTCATTCTGTTGTCTTATGGTTGAAGGTATTGCTGGATTTTATTTCTAGAGAGATCTTAGGCATGTTTGTTGTTGCAGCTTTCATTCATTAATTTTTCTTTAGCAATAAATTTAGAAAATCTGGTTTTTATGGTACACACAACAAATACATGACATGCTATTTCCCAAGGTTCAAATTAAGTTCTTGTAAGTTCTTGTAAATGAAGTTGCCTCTAAACAATAATTAATTGTGACAAAATACAGATCTTTGACATATATCTTTCTATAGAATTCTTAGCAACACATTCCTTTTTGATTTCACTGCACATAAAGGCCACTAAATTTGACACAGTATGACATGTAGAAATCTTGTAACATTGCAGTGTGACAGGGGCTTTAGACACCTTGAAATTACCTTATGCATATTTAGCATCTGCTTCTAGTATTAAGAACTTTGGTCACCCTCTTACTTTTGTAAATACAAATAAGGGGAGCTAAAAATTGGGAAAAATACATTTCCAAGTCATTATGGAACAGCCCTGTGTCTACTTTCACAGGAATCACTGATTTGTCAGGGACTAGACCATTGTGTTTTTTTTCTCTCTCACTTCCTCCTTTTTTGGTCTTGCTCACCAGCCTCCTGTCTATGTCTTTCTTCTCTTGTCCTGAAGCTATGGATAAGAGGGCTGGTTGCGTCATAGTCCAGCCGAGACGCCAGTCAGTACACTTGACTTTGTTAGAACAGAAAGAGGCCAGCTGCCGGTGAGTGTTGCTTTCTCTCTTGTATCAATCACTTTGAGCTGAACCGACAGGAGTGTGCGTGATTTGGTTCTAAGAGGATTTGTTGGGGCATTCTCTTCTAAGCTGAAGAAGCCACTGTTACAGTATGTTGTTTTTCTCTGTGACTGCACTATGACAGGGTCATCTGTCATTTGGGTGTCATGTAAATATTGGAATCCGCTGTGGAGGTTGAGGTACTTTTCCACACAGTCCTAGACTTGGATACTTTACAAAGCAACCCCATGGTACTATGAGGAGGTATAATATTTTTCTTAGGCACCTTTTGCTGCATTTTAAAACATAACTTTGACTGGAATGCACAAAAGGAAAATTTCCTTTGATCTTGAAATATTTTGTTGTCTTGGACCTTTGGGCGGTGCTGACTTTAACTTTCATGTTGTTTGGATAAGAAAAATAGATAAGGGTTCTAAATGGCTTCCCATAAAGATTAACAATGAAGGGTTGGGGAGTAGTTAGGATCACCACACCTGGCAAGTGGATATGCAATACCAGAAGAGGAAATGTACATGTTACACAGTGTGTAATGTGGGAAAAAAAAACATTGCAATTTCATCATTTGTCACTGCACGGGGAAGGACAAGATGAATTATACCATATCTTGTTAATAAAAAGATAAGAAGACAACTGTATTTTATAATTATGATTTATAATAGATGTTATTGTTAGTACTGTCGGGCATTCCATTTGATTTCAAAAACATTGCATTCACCTTCTGTGAGTGGTGAAATTTGGGAACATTGTGATTCTGATAAAAAAAATGATGACAGAATCATTAAACAGATACAACTGACACAAACATGGAAATGGAGCCTATTCTTAGCTGCAGATGATTTCACCAGCCAGTTCATATTTTTAGTGAGTGAGTGTAAAATTATTCTTACTTTTAGTCTCATTTTAGTCATCTTATTTGTTTTAGTTTTAGTCAACTAAAATGTCATGCAATTTTAGTTAAAGCTGCTTACCTTTTAAAAAAAAAAGGTAAGCAGACCTTCTTTAGAACATTTACATTAGCTAACTTTATTTGTATCATCGTAGTTAAACAACAGTTACATTTGCACATAAAATGAGTAAAGTTTTAAGTCAGATTTAGTGCCATTCAGGAGCAATGATGGTTTTTACAGCTTTTCAGGAACTATTGAAGAGATATCAGTGTTGTCTACAATCTGTGGTTTACATTTAAAAAAAATGTTTGACCTTAAGAAAAACAAGAAGCATCCAGTAGTGGCTGACCTGCGCTGGCCCTGTCAGCTCAGTCTGATGTTGAGCATGGTCGCTTTGCAGGCTTTCAGGTCTGCAGGCCTGCTTTTTGACAAGCCATCATTTGTAAATCTACTATTGATGTTTCTGTTTTAAGTTGTAGATGATTTCTCAACCCGGGAAAAATTTGTACAAAATGCAATGTAACTACAGCATTTGAATAAAACTGAGACGTTAAGAGTCTTATACTCATTTGACCTCCTCGGATCTGAGCACTTAATACTATTCTCTTCCAGTTTTTTCTCGAAATTTTACTGTAAAATAAAGTTAAAGCAAACTGAAAGGATTTCCTGTTGCAAGTGTCAAGAAGCACTAGAAGTCTTCTTTCACATTAAGTCACATACCAATAACCATATACTAGAAAACAAATCTACATCAGTCTCTTATTTACCCAGCTGTGTGTCTGTATATTGATGCAAAGGTCAAAAGTGCACAAATGTACGTGCGGTTGTTTTTGCTTGAGCTGTAGACTATGAACCACCAGTGACTAGTCCAAACGTCTGACTTTTGGGCTGGTTAGTTAAGTATAGACAGAGTGAGTTGGTCTGTCTCAAGTCTGCCCCGTTTACTTCAGTCATGGCTGTTTAAACAATACCGTGCATGACTGTGCGGCTCTGTTTATCGGGATAAACGATGAGCATTATTCTCAGAGGTGTCAAAGGGAAAAATAACATGGCCATGGTGGGCTTTTGAAAATGAGAGGGTGGGAGGCTGATATAAGCCGACTCTTCCAGCTCCTTGTGACTGATTAGCAGCTAGAGCAGAGTAAGCGTGAGCATGACTTTTTGCCGCAGAGAAGCTCATCCTGTTGCCAGATCAATGATGACTTGCATGTTAGTACAGGATCTGTACGCAGCCTTTTGTGTGGGAGTGGAGCGATGGTAAGCATTGAAATGGGCCTGTGTAATTAAACACAGTGTGCTGGATGTCACTCGCAGTCTCAACAAAACACCCTCTTAAGGGTGTTTGTTACAGTGTGAGACAGCACATTCAGTCTGCAAATAGTAGCCGTTTGTCCTGATATGCGGCTTTAGTCAGATTGTGGTTTGTTGTGTTGACTGAGACTGACTTTGATTTCTTATGTGAGAACAGTGATGGCCAATCGGAACAATGACAGGGAGTAGAGTTTGCTCTGTGGGTGTGGACACCACTGTGACACACAGCTGTAAGAGTGTATGTGTGGGTAAAACAGGGCTCATAAATACGTGGGAACTCCTGTTTTTACAATATGGCCATGGAAGATAAGAATTTTTGTAGCCTTTTCTGTATTAAACTTTATAAAGTCGGCCAAATATGACCACAAATTATTAGATAGGTTAATGAGGCACTTTTCCCACCATAATTTTCAGAATGAAAAGAATTGCAAACAACAGAGATGTCAACCTCCAATAGTTGTTGGTCTCCAATTTAATTTATATACATTAAATAACATGGTTTAAAATGGAATATGGCTAAAGAAATTACTTTTTTCAGACAATTTCTGATTTTAATGGATTTTTGTTTTATTGCTACTGACCAAAAAAAGATTATTCTAATAAATTTTTCTATTATGTTAATATTATTTTATGCTCAGTGCCAGTACAAAACAATACAATAGCAAAGCCACAGCATTGAAAGTTGATCAGTCTCCAAAGACCTTTTGTTAAAAGACACAAAAAGCGCTCAGGGGCACATGGCTAATTAGCATAAATCAACCATTGATTATTATTAGTGTTTTTATGGACACAAAGCAGTCAGTACAATGAAATCTTTGAAAAAAGACTTTCAATCCATAAAGCTTTACACATTCTAAAATACTCAAAATAACTTAATTCATAAACACTGTAACTTAGCACAGTTAGATCAACCAGTTTGTTGGTCATGTTACCAAGAAAATTCCAACCCCAGAAAAAAATTTTAAAGCCTTTTCCTGCAGCTTTCATCGTCTCTACACCCACCTCAACCTGATGCAAACACAAACAGTCAGATGCTGATACACGCTGTTGCACAAGTCCTAGGTGTGCTCTGGCAGGACACAGCGTTCCTTAGAGAAATCCCAGTTTGGATGTAGACAGACTGAGACAGACAGAAAGGTTTGTGCTTTTCAGTGTCAGTGTTATCAGTGTTTTCCTGCTGGATGAGATTGAGGAGAGAAGAAGTGTTGAGGATGATGATGGACAACCATTGTATCAACATCTGTTATCTGACTGAGAATTTATCCCGGGCCCTTCCTTAACTGGGTCATATTCCATAGCAGCAGACCGACAGCTCACAGCTTTCCCAGATTGCACAAGTTGCGATGAGCTGTTCAAATCTCAAATGTGACAGGTGACAAAATCCAACAGACGTCAATGGTTGTTAAAAAACAAACATTACAAGAAAAACTGATTCTGTCTGATACACAAAAAGGAAATTAATTTTGGTGACAACTCTGAAAAGTTTTTTTTTTTGGAGATCCAATTACATTAATCCTTGTTAAGATGTTTCCACAGAGATATATGGGAGGGAACCAAAAATGCATGGCTAATTTACACTCAAAGATGATTAAAGTTGTCCTTGGGAGAAAGGATTGCCATGATAGCCCAACACATAATAAAACTGAAATAACTTAATTGTTATTTAAATCTACTACAATAAAACTATTTCTAAGATTAAAATCAGACTTGACTATCCTAAATGTTATTAAAGAAATTAACTTAATTAAACATAATTTCCCCCAATATTATGTTGATTTATAATGGTCCAATTAAAAAAGAAATAAATAAATAAAAAATAAATAAAGAATTTCTCATTTTTGGTTTCAATAAAAATAGGACCAAGCTTAGCTACTGGAGCTATGTTTTCCCTGTAGATATTTTTTTATTATATGTAAAAAAGGTTTCTGTGCCTTCTGAAATAATAGGTGCTTAATCAATCTTAATCCCACTGTAATTAAATCTTTAATAGTACTTTTCAGACGTCCAAGTGCAGTTTCTGATGGTAGTAAGTGACAGTCTACAATATTTTGTACACTGTGTGTGTGTGCGCACACGCCCCAGTGACACACCACTTCTCAGAGGAATAAGTTTAAAGGATAATAATCCTTATTCACCTCAGGAAACTCTAGTCATCTTCTCTCAAACAGAACAGCTTTATTACAGTTGGCCGTCTGATTTGATTTGCTGCTCATTGATGATACAATCTTGGAATGGGCAAGCCTGCGTTCGCATGTGTGTGCGGAAGGGAATATATTTCCCTTGAATATAACATGAGCAGGTGCCACGTGGTGTTGGACGTGCTAAGTCAAGACGAGTGGCTCTGAGGGGCCACTCTGTGTTCTCAGCTGTTGTGGAGGTGTGTGCGTTATGGACATATCAGTATGTGTGTATGTAAGGGTTTCATCTGTACCCCTGTATCTCTGCTAGTCCAGGAGCAGGCATGCAGAAGGAGCAGGGGGCACACGCGACACACACTGACTCACATGACACATGTTGTCGCACTCGCAGTCAGACAGTGGCAGCATGAGGCTTCTCTGTCAGCTGTCCCACACCGTCACCTCACACAAAAGCTTCTCACAAGGGCAATAAAATGCACAAATGTATCGTTGTTAATATCAGAATGCACCGTATTTGTATTGCAAAAACAAGACCAGGAATTCTTGCTTTTACATGTCCAATCTCCATTTTATATCAAGCTGCATAATGGTAATGTAATACCTCATCACTATTACTACAGGTTTGACCTTTGACCCTTGGGCTTTAACTTTGGGCTGTTCTTATATTAATATATATTATAAAACATATATTGAGTAATAGCACAGTTATGAATATATAGCGACTATTATAGAGTCTTATCCAATGTGCAGCAACTGTGTTCAAAATTGTCAAGTAGAACATTACAAATAGCAGTTTAGCTAAGGACTTAGCCACTGTATTCCAAAATAGGACACATTTGTAATGTGACTCTGCCATATAGAACTGCTTGACAGTACAGTCTGTGTCACAGAACCATCTGGGAGGGCTCCCGTTGAAAGAGTTTGCAAATGGGCAGGTATTTTTCAATAAATCCCTGGTTGCTGATTGGAATTATCAAAGGCAATTTATCCAGTCAGAGCAGTGCCATATTGTTTACTTTTGTAAAATGGCTGCTACGTCTTCAAACCTGAAACACCCAGACCTTTCTATTGTACTGCCACATCATTTGACACAACAAGCCGGTAATGCCAGAGTTTAGGGTTCACCGTGAATACTTTGCTTGGAGCAGGACAAGCTTGATTTTGGCGGACTTAGTTTGGCCAATACTGCACTTATAGTATAGTTCTTAGTTGCACATCAAAAGGTTTGCTCAATAGGAAAGTCAGATGTTGTTAATCATTATTATTATTATTATTATTATTGCAATATTTCTTATTTGTAAGTGGTTAAGTATGGCATGGTTTGGTTCTGCTACTCATTGTGGGTCTATGCCACACTAAGTGTTCGATACAGTATGAGGAACAATTGGTACGCTTATTTTGTGAACCTTCATTCCCTTTTTGCCATTGGAAACAAGCTTAAGGCCCTCCTTTGTGTTGGGAAAACTGATCCGGCTGAGTAACGTCAGTCAGTTTGTAGTATCAATCACACCTCTCATGAGTAGGAATGTTCAGTATTGCAAAAATCTCCCCTTCTTCTCTTCAGCTGTGTATGATCAGACTTTTCATCCAGTTGGTCCTTTCGAGTCCTTCACCAAATCCTTGTCTTTATTTTATGATGCTCCAGTTTGTCTTGGCCAACATCTCGGATATTTTAAGCTGCTTTTTTCTTTCCATGGCTGGAATGTGTACACCCCACTTTGACGGATTGAAAAGCCTACCTATCTGAGCTATTGTTTAAATATAGATTCTGATTTGCACATACTTTTCCGGGGCAGGGTCGTGCATCTCCGACCGTGCCTCATTATGAACATAGCACCTCGGTGTGAAAAGGCGTTTGACTGGGCTGCATGAAATGTGCAGGCATGTGCTGAGGTGCTCTTTGGAGAAACACAAGTAGGCAATGAGGGAAAGAGTCTCTGCAAGTTGCTCGCTTCCTCCACTGAGCAGTAACTTTGCGGCCAACGCTCATCAAATGATCGCCTCTGAGTCAGTCAAAGGTTAGACATATAATATCCAGGCATTTAGGGGCCATAGTTCCTTTTAAACCATAAATCTTTTCATTCATGTCATTTGATGATTTCTTGGATCACCACACGTTATCAGTACAATTATGTAATATTTACATTTTTAAAAATCTCATATTGTTTGGGTTATATGTTTGTTTACAAGGCCAGCTACGTTAAAATGTCAGGATACTTTAAATGCAGTTTACTGGAGGGCCGAAACAGCAGCAGTAAACGAGGCCATTGTCTTATTTTGTTTAGCTCGGCACTCACTCACAACTGAATGACTGTCTATTTCTGGTTGAGGCTCTGCCTGGGTGTAGTGACCCTGCTCGTATGAGAGGAAGGGAGGAGTTGCACTGGTGGCAGAGGACAGAAAACACAAAAAAATGAGGAGCGGACCCAGGCTGGCCAAGCTTTGGGGTTGTTTAATCTCTGCAGGAACGTCAGATGGCTTTGACAGAGCACAGGCTTCAATTAGGATGCCAGATTAGGAGGGGGCTTTGTACTTCTAAAAAGCTTCTGGACCAACCTTTTTTTTTCTTCCTTCCTGTTATGGGTTTATATCTTTAATGGGACTCCTCACCCTTCCTTAACCTCCCCCCCCTCTCTTCCACTCTCCTCCTGTCCTCTTCAGCCCTGCAACCTGCAACCTGAAAATCTGTGATTATACTTGGCTAGACATACAGAGCAGTGGATTAATGAGGCAGCTCGTCACCAAGGCTTTACTGGGCGCACTGTGAGAGGGCAGGTCAGTGTAGTGGCCACTCAGATGTATTTTAGGTATGGGTTGTTAATCGCAATGGACACGGAGCCAGACAAAATTGGAGGAGACTCCCATCTGGAAGCTGCAACGGTATTGTACCAGGAGTGGGAATTATGTGCGTTTAAATCTTGTGGCATTTAGAGACATGTGAGACAAACATTGTTAGATTGGGCATGTGACTGTGCTTATTCTTGTCCCAAACAATACGTTACTATTGGCAGGATGTATTGTATTGTTGTGTCTGGGAGGGACTTTGCATCTGTCATAACTCTGTATATCAAAGCTTGCACATTGTTGTCTATTTGTGTGTGACATTATACACACACAGTTGCTTAGACACACTGCTCCTCCTGAGAACATGGAAACAATGCCAGGAAGTACATTAGCAGAGCTCCATTGTATCTCCCCATACATATCCTGGCTTCCTGACAGCACTGTGACTGAGGCTGCAGAGCTGGGTGGCAGACAGGACACAGGGTGGAGTAAGGAGATGTAGCAGAGCCCCTGATGAAACCTGCTCCTGCAGTGAGGTGTGGAGCAGAGAGGATAGATGTGTCTGTGGGACACATGGCCTAATCCTGCAGCCTTCTGCTGCCTGTCGGCTTCTTCTGCAGCTTCTGTGGCTGACCAATAATCAGTTTCATTGTCCATCCTCTTAGTCAAGGCCTTGGATTAGATTACACTGATCTGAGATCAGCATGCAAAGGTGAAAAACTAAGGGTAACTTTAAGTCAATTAATGGATTGGATTTATATTGCGCTTTTCTCCCAAGGGACCAAGGGACTCAAAGCACTTACAGGCCTTCCATTATTCATTCATACACAGTCACACACTGGTGATGGTAGGCTACAACTGTAGCCACAGATGCCTTGATGCAGACTGACAGACGTGGCAGCCATTTTGCGCCTACAGCCTCTCCGACCATCACCACATACATTCACTAAACACTCTTACACATTCATACGAGGCAAGGTGGGTAAAGTGTCTTGCTCAAGGACACAACAACAGTATGAATTGTGGGGAGAGCGGGAGGGAGGTAGCAGACCTCAGGAATGCTCATGGCAGCTTCTGTGGTCATTTTAATTGTGGCAGAAAATTGTTACCCTTCACATTTGTTACCCCTATTTTAATGGAGGCCTTCTGTGTACTTACATCTCTTTTACCCTGTCCTTGACATGTCTGTATTTTGCACAGGTTTGCCACCATCCAGACTGCCAGGACCTGAACAACAAGAGCCCTCTTCATCTGTGTGAGTCATGTGACTCACGCCGTCATACTGAGAACACAGACACAATGCACTTTGACCGGCACCCACGATTTGACTTGCAACCTCAAGGTACATTTGTGTTGTTTTTTCCTTTTTATGAAAAGGTGTTGGTGGATTGAGGGTCCATCCTGCCTCAGTGTGTCCATTATAACCATGCCTATGTACAAAATAGCTCGAACATCCAAAAGGCCTTAAAACAGTCTGAAGTTGTGGTAGAAGTTGACTTGGGACCAACTATTACAGCTGGAAAAAGTCATTAAACATAACTGTATGCTCACTCAGCACTGCCTTCTGTTTGCTGTGTTAACAGTTTTGGGGAAAAAAATAAAAGCCAAAACAACTGCAGACACAACATACCAATACATCACATTCAATAATACTAACAGGCTATGTTTTACGAACCTTTAGCCTCCATCCTGGCTCGGAACGTGTCCACGCGCTCCTGTCCCTCGCGCACCAGCCCCCCCTCTGACCTGGAAGAGGATGAGGGGGTCAATGACCGTGGGTGGGTAACCTTCTATTATGTCATGTCATGTATGGCTGCAGATAGAGCATTTGCCTTTTTAAACTAAGGGATTTCTGCTTTGAAATAAGTGTCCTCATTTTCCATCTGTGTCTAGAGTGTAACATCAACAGTTCTTCCTAATGTGATTTGTTTTTTTTATTCAGGGAGCGGAAAACCGGGGGGATGAAGCTGGCAAAAAAGAAGATACCGAGACGACACACTGATGTGAGTAATCCTGACAGACAAAATGTTCAGTTCCTTCTCTATAGTCATGTATATGTTATAGATAGATATGTTTCTCAATAACTGTATGATTCATATTTTCCAATGTGACTTTCATTTTTTACTTGCTGTAATTTGAGACTTTTGCAATTTACTGGAAAGCACTGTTCACTGCAACTGTGATATAACATAACATAATAGTATTGCCTTGACTGCTCAGCGTAGTGAGAAGGAGCCCCCCTGTGGACCTGCAGAGAGTGCACACGTACACATAACCCCATCTGTGTAAACTTATGCCTGTTCCCCTCTCGCAGGACCCCAGTAAGGAGTGCTTTAGCCTCAAGTTTGATCTCAACGTGGACATCAACACAGAAATCGTGCCAGCAATGAAAAAGAAAACTCTCAGGTGAGACTGGGAGGATTTCTTCTTTAAATTTATCATGTCTTTACACTCACACTTACAATTTGTGTTCTGTCATATGTGGACAGAGAGGTACTAGGGCCAGTCTTTGAAAGGAATGGCATCGAGCTGTCCCGGGTTGACTTGTTTCTAGACCAGTCCAACACACCTCTGTCCCTCAACTTTGAGGCCTACCGTTTTGGAGGACACTACCTCAAAGTCAAAGGTAAACATGGGGGAAGCAAGCATGTCATTTTTCCTCTTAAAAATATTTTTTCACACCTTTCGTCTCTGTAACAATGAGTGAGCAGGACGTGGTGTGTGAGTTTCCTCTCACACCCTTCAAGTGAAAAGGAAGGGCTATAAGTCTTAGAGCCATCAGTTCTGAGTCTACTGTGGCCATCTGCAAGTAGAGAAATTTTGTCCAACTATTAAAATATTTTAATTTGAATTTCTCTCAACTCTTGTCTAGTCAGCTTAGAGTTGAGTCGGACACTGGCACAGAGCAACACAAGAAAAAAAACTGCAAAGATCAGTGTTTGGAGTAATATACAATTTTTGATCAGAGCAGATAGTTTAGGTCTGTGTGCAGCAGGCCAAATGATCTGTTCTGTTGTGTCCTGGCTTGTCTACAATATCTTATGATACTTGGAAAGTACAGTTGCTGAGTGGTTTCAGCAGAGAAAGTTGTTGAGTGTTAGTTGAAAGTAATCTAATTTATTACAAACAGGTCCGTTTTAACATTGCACCATTCCAATTTTAACAAAGGCTCAATACTATTAAATACTTAGACCACATGAATGCAGTATCAACACGAGTGGAGTGCAGTGAACTCCACAGTTCAATTCTCTCTTGTGCGTGTTCAAAGCCAGAAATCAGGTTAGACGGCTCAATTGAGCTGTGAGAATAGTCTGACAAAGCTGTGCATGTAAAAGTAAAGTGTTATCAATATTTATGTGAATGAGATTTGCTAATGTTCACTATTAATACGATGGCATGAAGACACTCAGCTTTTTTTCATTTAAAAATTTCCAGTTGGAATGGTGACTCTCCTTTTTGGATCACTGCAGTCACACTTGTTAAAGTTTGTGAGTCAAAGATCCATTTAAAGCTGTCATAAAAGCACCCATGTGCCATGACTAATGGCTATTCTCTTGAAGATGTCTCCTTGACCACACAATCTGGAGTTACATCCAGTTTGAGACAGAGAGGTCAAGAGCAAACAGCTGTTTTTGCTCAGGGTGCAGATTTTTTTCCGTACAACTGCTAAACATGCTTTGTCTAGTTTCATATTCTTCTAATCACAACTTTATTTTTATCCAGTTACACAAATAGAAACAGTGGTAGCTAACATGCAAAATATTTAATTTAATTTTTTTTTTAAAGTTCCAATTATACGTGGTAGAAATGTTTTTTGGGTGGGGATCATGTGCTCTACTTATCTAAAAGGACATGTTAACCATTCTTCTGTTTTGTCATTTAGCCCGCCCCGGTGATGAGCTGAAGGTAGAGCAGGGTGTGAAGGACTTGCGGTCACTCAGTCTGCCAAATATGAAGCCCTCCGGAGGTCAGAGCCCTTACATCCTGACACCCGGAAGCGACAGGGTGGAGCACGGCTCTCTAGGACGCAAGGAAAGCATGGACTTGTTGGTGAGTAACACGTGGCTCTACAGGGTCCTGCCCCGGAGACTCGGCCTGTCTCCTCCTCCTCTGCTTACTGCAACAAAAACATAAACACAGACACACCCTGCTCACTCCGTCAGCCAAACCTTGCTTTCTGCTCGTCCTCAAGTTCCACAATGCCTTTGGGCAACTTCATTATATCCTTACTTAATCTTTAATCTTTCTGACTAGCAGAACAGTAGGAATGCATTTCCTGCTTGTCTTTTGTGCCTAGAATCTTATACAACAAGAAGTTCAGTCACTCAGAATGTGTGCCACGTCCTGCGAATACAAGAAATGGGCATTTTAATAATCAATTACAACTAAACATTTCCAGTATAAAATGGATTCATCTGTGAGAAGATACTCAATTGGACAGAGATGTCATCAGCTTAATACTTCACTTGCTTAAATGTCAAAGCAGTGAAAAATCTAAGACATATAAGACATGTTAAAACAAGCGCTTTCTTACATTTTTCTTCCACCCACTTATGTTGTTGTTTTCTGTCTCCTAGCACCAGACATTACATGCTTTGCACTTAAAGATAATTTTAATAATTGGTCTTTTATTAATCCATACACAACACACTCATTGAGATCACATGGTTTGATTTTAAAATGTCTAAAATCATCACCATCTCGTATTAATGATATATAGGTTTAGTGTGAAAAGACATTAAATGCAGATATCAGGCCTAAGAGAAGGGCAAACGGTAAAAACTTTCCCCCACATTCGTTTAGTCAACGGGCTGTCAACACTAGCTGCTTTGTTACGTGCTTCTTATTGCTTCATTGGTTGTGAATTAGCCTCTGAGCTGAGCTGAAACCCTTTTACAGGTGAGTGTGTGTGTGCAAGCACTAACATGTACACACTGCACATGTACCTACTAAACGGCTGCTTGTGATGTCACCGGGGCTCGGGGCTAGGAAACAGGTGGAGGTTCCAATAAAGCATTGGTTAGTCATCACACACACAGAGATGGTTGCTAAAGAGAGCAGTGGTTTTAAACTTCCTGTTGCCACGGGAAAGTGTGTGTGTGTATATATAAGCACTTTGTTATAAAGCCCTGTGAAGCTCAGATTTACAGCTGCTCAGAATGTTCAGGGATACAACTCTCATGACAACCTCAAGGGGGCGATCATAGGTTACTTCTTAAACCACTTTGGTGTTGCCTTTCAAACCTGTGGCTGATTTACCTAAGCTGTACTGAATGGGTCAATTGACTGAGATCATGCATTATTAAATATGTTAAGTATTTATCACGGCTACATTTAAAGCTATTGAAATGTTGCATTTCACCTTTTATTAAACTTTTTGCACACCCTATTTAATTGAATGCCACTGCCTAAACTCTAATGGTCTCACAGGCATGGCCATAAAGAGTTATGTTCTTTCTCTTTTTTGGACCTCAGTATTTTTAAGTTTATAAAAATAAAAAGCAACTCAATCCGTTTAGAGGGTATGAAGCATACATGGTAGTGTATTTGCCTACGACCATGTGATCAGAACTTGATGATTATTGATCATAGTGAAACAATCTGTGATAACACACCAGGTTTACGGTCCTGTATATTGTAGCAGTAGGTCTTTGTAGGTCACTTTTTCTAATTCATTAATTTTACTATTACTACAGTTCAGGTCATTTTGCTTGCTCCAGAATGCTTCAAACATGATGATACCTTGTACAGTGGTGGAAAAAACATTTTCAGACAAATATTGCAAAGAATCACTCTTTAAGATTACTCAATATTAATTTGATGATGTGATGCTTTTTGAACACATTCTCTGTTAATTGTTGACTTTGATACCGATGTTGAGAACTTACATTGAAACGGTCACAAATTGAGTTTTGTTACTTTTTCTTGTAAACAATAAACAAATAAATATAATTTGTTTGTCTATCTAATGCAGCCACACTTTTTGAAACACATTTCTTTTCCCCACAAATATTTTATAATTGTGTAAAATTTTAAGGGTGTCTGAAAACCTTTTTCCACCATTGTACAATACTTTCAAAAGCAAATTCTCTGGACCTCACCTCCTTTTAAACTTTGGTTACAACCCTTGTCATTTAGTCAACTTGTCAACCTGCTTTTACCGGCCAAACACTGTGGCCCAGAAAGCTCCACTTTGTCTCTATGGCAGCAGCTCTGGTACTCCCAATAAAATTCATGTGTGTTTTTATGTAGATATTTGCCTAGTGACCAGGATTATGCCTTGGCACCACAGCACCTCGCACCAGGCTTTGGTTCAAACATCTACAAAGTTCTGTGCTTTCCTTTGTAGAGTTGGTCTTTTGTGGTGTTTTTCAAATTTATTATTCTACGCATGTTACATTTTATAGGCTCTGGCAACATCGTGATAGGCTGCAGAGAGCTTTGATGATGAGGATTGATTATTTTACAACAAGGAACCTCGACCAAGCGCCCCTGATTGGTCAGATCCGCATTCCAGTCCTGCTGATAGTTCCCATAAAGCACCGCTACCCATCTGTGCCTCGGACTTATTGCACCATCTGCAAATAATACCTCCTTTTTTTACACCCGTACTGTAGCAAATTACCTTTGACATTGACCTTGGATGACTCGGACTGAAAACACATCTTTGACGTCAAAAAACACTTCTACTCATTATTATTTTAGGAGAAGAAAGAGTGATGGTGCAATACATTTTGAGTGTTTTCAAGTCATCTATAACAGTACATGGCCCACACTACAGTAAAGAACTTGGATATTGTTATTGAATCATTTGTTAACCAAACTCAAATTAAGCTAAATATTTATGAGAGAAATTAAGTGTGTTACAATGCATCTGCCATTTTTGTACGTTTATAATAATGATATTAATAAAACTATAGTTCCCTCAAATGCTCAACATCTTCATATTCTAACTTCCTGTTTATGATGAGCAATGTTTTAGCTTGGTTAATAAGGCCAACTCACTTTACAGCAGCAGAGGCAGAGGCCCACTGTGGTGCGGCAGTACTGGTTTAGACCTGGTTCATTTCCACATTTATTTAACCTTTATTTAAAAAAGGGAAGTCCCAATTTGCAGAGGAGTCCTGGACCAATGGGTGGGGAGGGCTATTGTACTTGTCTTTTATTGGTAGGGAGCCCCTGGAAATCTACGCAGACATGGGGAGAATATACATTTTCCAGTGGATAGAACCCAGGACCTTCTTGCTTTAAGACAGGAGTGCTAACCTCCCTCTTTAAACCTTGTTTTAGTCCTAGTATAATCTTTGATACTAATTTAGTTCCTGCTTTGAGTTGAAGTTGAAGTTAGTCCAGAGCAGGGGTCCTCAGCTAAAATCGGTCAAGGTCCACTTAGTTAACTTTTCTGTTAACTCTCACTGTGGAGATAAATGTAGGTAATCCACATGTTTCTGAGAGTTTAGCTTTTACCAGACACGGCTCACAGAAGAAAGATAAAATGCTACATAATCAAAAGAGGCTAGAGTTCATTAAAAGCCAAGTAAAACTGGATTTGACAGAAATGGATAAGGCTCAGGATCTGGTTGTTTATTAACATCAGCCAGAAATCTTGCATAATTATGCCTTTGATGCTCACTTATAAATGTATGAGAACATTTTAACGACAATCAGTTCAACATATTTATTTGTTAAAGAAATATGATAAAGGTGCTATCATAATTTATCTCTTCCTGTTGTAATTCATCTGAAGACAACAGGTACAAGGAAATATCCACTAAGAATTTATTTTTGTTGCCAATAATTAAAATGTAACCGTTCAATTGGTTGATGGTTGATTTTCAAACATGTTCAAAATCGTAATACAAAGATTTATTTCCTGTGTTTTCACAGTATAGGGTGAAATTTTAATTAAAATGTTTATTATTCTGTAACAGCATTTAGGATTCCCACAGAAACTGACACTAAGTCAGACTTCTTTTTCACTCAACTCCAAAAACTCTTTCACACCTTTTATGATTTTTAATTTCCTTTAAATTAACATGTTAGGTTCAAATGAATGTGAATGGTGCGAGCTAATTACTGGCATAGTTTGCGAGTTTAAATTAGGTTAAATAAGCGACAAACGAGTCACGTTACTTATGACAGAATTAAGTAGTTAACAGACAAATGCACAACTCACCACATTATTAAACGTGCTGAGCTAGTCTTTTTAATCCCGACATGATAACTGTCCAGTGCTGGTTCAGTTCTGGATTAACTCTGTGTTTATCCTCCAGTCCGGTCTGAATAAAGTGGTGTCATTCAACTTTGACACCAGCTTATAAGAGCTGTATTTTTCTGATAAAATAAACATATGTTTATAATGTCAGTGAATGTCTGTAATGTTTTGCCATCGCAGCGCAAACGCACCCCAAGGTGCAACTTTTTGACTGTGGTAATTTGTAACTCATTTATCAGGCTACGCTAAACATGTGGAATCTGCAGCTGCTTTGTCTGTAACCAGAGTAACCCACCGAGGATCCACGTGCACGTATACCTATCCTAGAATATATTTTCCACAGTGTGCTTGTAATTTTGGAAAATGTTTTACAGTCCGGATCAAATATTTTCGAGGTCCCGATTCGACCCAGAGTCCGGCTGTTGGGAACCCCTGGTCCAGAGCGTAATATTTATTTTTCCAACATAAAAGAGCATTGTAATATTGTTATCACAATATTTAAAATAGTTATTGTATTTCAAACATTTTTCCAATATCCTTCAGCCCTAATAATATACGATGATGATGATTGTTTTGTGGTGGCTTTTGTTTTGAAACTGTAGGATTACTAAACTGTTATGCCCATTTACAAAGAGATCTTGCGTTTCTTCACCATACGCTTGACTCATTTACTTGTTTATTACTAATTAATCTTTTGAGACTTGTATAAATATGTCCTGACTTGTGTGTGACACAAATGAAACACATGTTTAAAAAGGATTAGTAAACATTGCATTAATTATGGTATTAGTATTCAGACCAGTTCAATTCTTAGGAAGTGAAACTCTTGAGTTTTATGGCAGTCATAAGAGTTTAAGTTTGCTCTTATCAGTGGACAGTTGATATTGTCTGTCGGTTACAATTACGACAAAGACAAATAGCAATTTTATCATGACCTCTCACTGCAACTGCTTAGTGTGATCTGTTTCAAGTTTAACTCACAAAATCCACTTAATACATGAGTCTATTGTTGGATCCAGAGATGGCAATTTATAGCAGCAAGGCTCCTATTACAGGTTTCAGTTTAATGCTTTTCCACATGGAAACGACTTGACCATACTGTGTGTCCCGCTGCTCAGATTTATTGTCATATGTTGAGTTCTGACCTGTCTCTTGTTTTTCGTTATGTTGTCCCAGGTTCAAGCAAATTGTCCTGGGGTTGTCGAAGGATTTGTTTGGAAACAGACATGAGTTGTAGATAGCATTGTTTCAAAATAGACACGGCTGCTTGGGAAAGAGTTTGCAAAAGCTTCGAAAGGTCTCCAGGGCTTGAAACCACGATGACGTCCAAAGCCGTTTTAGAGTTGATGAGAAAGAAGGGAGTGGTGAATTCCGAGCTTTCCCAATGTTGTCACTGTTGCCTGTTGCACTGTTGTCTGCCTCCTCCTTTTTTGCAAGACTTGCATGTTTGTTTTACCTATGTTTTAAAGCTTAAATGCTGTTGGAATGAGATTGTATTCATGCAAGTTTCGTGGATGGATCATACAATGTACTCTGTCTGGTTTGTTTTGCAAGGTGTCATAAGCTGTGCATTACAAAACTGGATTGTGGCGTGCTTCTTGTCCTCACAGTGGAGACTGAAGTGCTCCAGTATCACACTCGCACAATCTACAGCAGACAATGGGGTCAACTGTCAATTTACACAGAGCTACTTTGAATGACAATGGCCGAATCAGCAGCAGGTCTCAAGGGCCCTAAGTGCTCCGTTTGAGCTGGATAATCTGAAAGAGAGCTAAATGTCTGTAAGTAAATTTAACTGAAACATAAAGTGAGGCATTTGCAACAGTCTGTTTACAAAGTGAGAAGAATTGGCCGTTGAGTTGACGTATGTAGCCTGAAAGTTAGTTTTTTTGATTGCTTAGCAGAGTCTCTTTGAGGGTTTAATGTAAATGTTAACTAGAAAAAAAAAATGCTGATATAATCTTTTTAACATGTACCTCCTTACTAATAGCTGAATCCAGATTTTGAAGAGGTCATTTGTTCAGTAGCACATTCTCTAATTCAATTAATTACAAGACAAGACAAGACGCTATGAGAGCGTTGGGTATTCCCATAACCAGGTGTAGGAGGAGCCACAAGGTTGTTACTCTGACGGGAAGTTGTGTGTGTGGTGTATGCTATTAACACAAGGAACCTGGCCCTGATGGCTTTAGGTGCAGAGTACACACCTTTATGATGCTTTGTGATAGTGTGAGACTGTCGCGAAACTAGACGGACCAACAAAGTGCAGAGAGATATGAGGCTGCTCTGCTCACTGTAGTCCTACGATGTGGATTTATTTTGACTTCACTGACTGCTTACCCAGTACTTTTTTTTGTAGTTTTTTTTTGTTGGGATATTTTTTCTTTTTCACATGAGCAAAATGGTTCGATTTAACCGTCTTTCATCCTGGCACAGCTGGGACTTGCTGCATGTAGATTCAGAGATTCCCGAGACACCTTCCACTGAAACGATCACGCAGATGGACTGTCAGGTGAGGAATTTTCTTAGGTCACATGACATGCCTTGCTTAGATTGTTGTCTTAAAGGATGCACTGATGCTTTGATATAAAAAGAGTTCGGTAATGGACTTTTTAAGCTTTTAACAATCTCATTAGGTTTGAAGGTTTGATTTTTTTTTTTTGTGTTTTGGATTTGGGCCCGTTATTCCATTTGCAGGAAAGAGTGTGTTAATCGCATCATTTTGTTTTGTCGTCTCCCATCTCCGTTCTGTTCAATTGGCTTTGATTCCTGGAACAAAGCTACTGGACACAAGTGGCCTTGAGGATTGCAGTGCGTGTTGACTGCTGGGGTTTTCTCTTAGTTTCTTTTTTCTGGTTATGCCCACGTTGCACGATAGCCTTGTGTCTGTGTGTGTGTGTGAGTGAGTGAGCAGGAAGGTCGCACTGTTTTGCCATCGTTAATCAAGCTACCTGATCAAGGGGAGTCGTTATCAGTGGGCGAACATGCTTTCAGTAGCATAGGCCCACTGTGTAGGTGGAGGAGGTGGTAGTGTGACACTTCTCTCTGTCACTGCTTATTTTAATACAATCCCTACTTTTCAAAGATTTCCCACTATCCAGGACAAGGTTAATGCCACAGAGCGCCGTGATAAGATAAGGCGGTGAGTGGACGCGCAGCTCGATATGATTAACCTGGCGGGCCCCTCTCACCACACTACACAGGTTAGAGTTCTCAGAGTCTGCAACAAAGAGTGCTCTAGATCCTGCTCCCCTTGGCTATGACTGACAGATTTACACAGGAGGCACAAGGGAAACCTTGTAAACATAATTAGCTGCGAGCAGCTTAGTGTTTACTAGAAGTGCCTATTTTGTTAGGCTAAAATAAACTCTGCTTTTATTACCTGCTCGAATAAAAGCTGTGCTGATCATAATCACTTGTTTTTATCCTTTGCCCTGTTAGAGATTTAGAAGTTGCTTGAGCTTATCTACCCGACATTAGCTGCATGTTTAATCTGCTGAAACAAGCAAGTACACAAAGAGAATTTCCCTTTTGGCTCTTATCGGGCATTTTATTCCTTTTGTCCATAAGCAGGGCATTGTTTAAAGATCTCCAGGAAACGCAGTGATTTTTTTATTTTTGAAAGATAAAAGCACAGTAAACTGTTTACAGTAACCGCATTATTTTGGTTGGTTAAGGAAGTACAATTTTTTTTTTCTATGAAATGTACACAGCAGACCGGTTGATGCAGTTTAACTTACCTGTGGAATCCACAGACTAAAATATGGCACACTTGTACACTTATGTAATAAGTCATATTAAATTAAATATTAATTGTATCTTTGTCAACACATTGTAACAATTTACAATTTGGCAATACATTTTATTGTTTATTTGATTTATTAAAAAGTTTATTCATTAAAAAAATAAACAAGGTTGCTGACCCATAAAACAAATGGCCGTATGTTACTCCGCCTCCAAATATTCAGATTAGCCACTTTTTCCCTCCTTGGAACTCGCCTCCTCCTTCTTCCTGCCCAACACAATGAGGCAGGATCCTCCTGGTTGCTATGACATCAGACCAGTGTCCATACGAAATGCAGCAGGCTGGTGCCACAGTGTGTATATCCGACCACTGACTGTTTGGACAGCGAGACAGGACATCATTTGATTGCGTTCAAAGGGACACACAGCGGGACGTGGCAGACTGTCGTTCAACAACAAACTCCGGCAGCTGGAACGGGGCAAGTGAAGTTTAACTGCTGCAAATGTACAATTGGACATTGGTAACCTCTGTGGACTACTTTGAGCCAACAACATACCTGTGAAGAGTGTGGAGAAGTTAAGCATAGGAGAGGTGGAGGGACTACGATGCATGAAACCAACTGAAGGACTAGGATGGTTTTTAATACTTTTGAAATGCCGATGGCTTCAATGGTGAGCTCTTTTATTTTGGCTGCTTAGCTGCCTCCTAATACTTTTCTCCCTTGTTTCTAAACAATGCTTCAATATTTTGTCTTTGACCTGTGAGAAACATTTTCATTCAAAGTAACAAGGGTTGAGGTTTGAAGTTTTACTGCCTGTGCTATCTGATACGCTCAAGTGTGTGAGAAACCCTCTTCTATTTTAACACCTGTTTCAAGTCCAACACACTCGGCTTACTGGCACGCATTAGGAACACAGTTTAAGCTGAAACCAAGTTTGATTGAGTCAGTAGCAGAGTCCAGACTTTCCTTGTTTGTTCATGCAGCTACCTAACACCTTGTGTCCTTGACCACTTGGCCCAGATATTCCTTTTCAAAAAAAATAAAAATCCCTAAATGGGTCTAGGCCCATTTCCCTTTCACTAAAGCAACACTAAATTAGGATAAGTGCGCCGTTACTCTACTTGGCTCTTTAGTTTTAGGGCCAACTTGTCTATTAGCAGTAAAGTCACTCTCCACTTTGGCAGTTATTTAAAGAAGATAAAATGGGCCTAAAGTTGTTTCTTTGAAAACCCCTTGTTTGATTTACTATGTCGTTATGCAACTATGTTTAGGCCGCTTGTGTCTTTTATCTTAACTCTTTCACAATGGGCTGTCAATGTTCTTCCATGTTACATGGGAACAGTACATTTCCACATGAGCTGTGAATAATATTTACATTTCACGCTATATGTTTAACAGTTACATATACATTCTTTGGCCTTATCGGTTGACTCTATACCATATGTCTTGTGGTGTTTTCGCTCTGATTTGGACCGTCTGTGTTATACGTCACTGTTTTTGGTGGCATTGTCAAGAGGTCGCGCGGTCACCTAAAGGAATTTCAGAGCAAAAGCCGGTCAGTTTCATCAACGGTCATTGTTTTGGAATGCTTGTCCCTCGTCACTGCGCTTGAAGTGGGGTCAATGCCCAGATTCCTTAGTGTTGACACTCTAATGGTAAAAACAACTGTTTCCTCAGATGCCCTGTGTTTGTTTGCTTTGCCGGTTGCTTGTAAAGTGGATGGAGAATGCAGAGTGAGAGTGTGCGGTGCTCTCCGCTGACAGAGTAACAATAAAAGAGAGAACAATGGGCCAGACTCAGGCCATATCTTCTAATGGAACAACTTTTTTGCCCCCCTCGCCTTCTCCTTATGATGTAATGAGCATTTACTGCGAGGAAATGGCAGTCCTTCCCTCTCCTGTTTGTGTCTGAGCTTTAGGAGAGCTGCTGATTTTACCTCTTGAGCCAAATTCCCCTCACATATCCTGTTTGTCCTGTCCCTGTATATTTTTCTCTTTGCTATATTGTGTTTTTCCCTCCGTCTGACTGGAAGGTTTTTATCTGTCCCCAGAAATTACCAACACCACTTACATTCGCTTTCATTTTCTCTGTCCTTGTATTGTTTTATTGTAACTCATGTCACTTATCGCCTTTGTCTGTCTGTCCACTAGGTTCATGTGCGACGAAGGAAGAACATGACAGAGTTCCTCGGGGAGCCAAACATTCCCACTCCGGATGCTGTGGGACAGACCGTCAGCTCCTTGCCCGGTGGCGGGACCGGACCCGACAGCTGGAAGATCCGCTTCAGTGGCTTGTTCAGCCCTAACGCCGGAGCGGGAGCTTTCAGCAAGGTACATTGATAAATTACTGTTTGATGCAAGTGGCCTCTCACAAAATGGAATTGTTAAAGCTGCAAGGGGGTAGGTTAGATGCCTAGACTTGTCTCGCATTAAGAATCCAGTGAAGTACAAACATAACAGTAGCGAGCAGCAGTGGGAGGGGGACAGGAAGGCCATATTCCCAGAGCACTAGTGAGGTAATTTCCCTTTAGAGTCTGACTTGTTGGCTGAAATACTTTCCATTCACTCAACAATTCACTAGGGAGAGGAAAGCCTTATAAGCTAAAATACCTTAATGCCTAATTACTTAATGAAAAACTTCAACAATAATATTTTCTGTAATTGTATTTTGTTAAAGTGGGTCCTTAAAAATCTTAAAGATAGTTAGTTACATGCGCTACATAATTGTCACTGAATGATACCAGTGTAAATACACTTTAAATTAAAGCTAAAAAGACTAAAAAGTGTGTGATACATAGCAGGTAGTTGCATGCATTTACCTTGACATATGATTGACATATTTTATTCTGTTTGTCATTTTTACAACTCCAGAACTCTCCCCAGTACTACAATATTTGTCACCAACACATATTGTAGAAAACGTCCTCTATGAACCACACATTTAAATGGACATTAAAGGAGTTTTCAAAGTATAACCTTTAACTATGTTTACAAAAGACTGAATGATACCCTACAATGATGCTCTGACAGAAACACACCCCCACACACGCTTTTTTTGTGTTCCCCATTGTAAGGTCACAGCCTGCGCAGAGGCAGATGTCAGATGGAGACAGTATGTGTCAGTCACCTGTCAGTGCCTGGTTCATCTCTATTTACCCCGAGCAGGCCCCTTAACCTCCCTCAGGGATCTCTACCAGGACCTAGACCCCCCCCCAAGGCTTCATTCTCTCTTACATTCACCTCAAAAACGCCTCCTTTTACCTTAAATGTATTTACTGAGCTCGGAATCAAATTACTATGGAAAACCGTAGTGCCTTTTAAGATGTTTTATAAAATGAGTCCCCTATGAGTTAGTCTGTGTTCCTTGCAGCGTTGCCCCCACTGCTTGCTGTTCTTTTGTTAAAGTGGCCTCAATGCACAAAGCTCATTTTCATAACTACGTAAAGCCTGCCACACATAATAAGAGCATGAATAGCACTTGCTGGTGGATTTAATAATTCAGATTCATAAATTTTATTTAAATGCAGATGCACAGTGTCTAGACGGCCAACAGTTTTGAATAATATATCAAATAGACAGTTGCCTTAAATTTTAGGTTAAAAAAATAAAAGTGTAATCACTCTCCTTCGTCCCGTCACAGGAGGTAAGCCGCATGGAGCAGCTACAGAGCAAGCTTCACTCCTACACGTTGTTCGGGCTGCCTAAGGTGCCACAGCAACTCTCCTTCCACCATGACTCTTGGGAGGAAGAGGAGGAGGAGACCAACCTCAGTCTAGAGGACAGCTGGCAGATGCTACTGGATAACCCAGAGGTACAGCACACACAGACTAATTACACAGCTACAGTATAAACAAGTGTTATTTGATCTTCAAAAAAAAAGCTACAAACCCTTAAGTTTACAGAACTATATATTGGCATTTCCTTCAGTTGAATTACACATAATAACACATTACATTAATATCATAGACCTAGGTGCATAGTTATTACACAGCCAGTTATCACCTTTGTTCCACTAACCCTTTCCCAGAAGGCTGTTTGCACTGCCTTTTTCCGTCTGCACTGCTGTCAGGGCTTGTAAATGCTCGTGTACTGTCATCGAAACAGCCATTTGTATTGCCCAACTGCTATATAGTACCTTTTACTTTCACCACTGCTGGTTATATAAGCCTTGTGACGGGCCATAAACCTGGAAATTTACTTATGCTGCTAGTCTAGTTTCAATATGATGTAACCAATAATGTTTTCTGTAATAATAATATAAAATACTGTAACATGTGGGATGTGTGTACAGACGTTGACAAGGCGGCAGTTCCATCAGCAGGAAGCCATATGGGAGCTACTGCACACTGAGGCGACGTATATAAAGAAACTCAGAGTTATCACTGATGTAAGTATGCTTGTTGAAGTGTATAGATAAAGAACTGCTAAAGAGCTTACTATCAAATTAACTGCTGTCTGTAAGACATAACACACTATAATCCTATTGTTACGCCTTTGTACAATAAAGCAGCTTTATCAGTGCGCAGGAAGTTGTATGACACCGTTGTGTTTCATGTTGCAGCTTTTCCTATGTGGGCTGCTGAACCTGCAGGAGAGCGGTCTGCTGACAGAAGTGGAACCCAGAAAGCTGTTCATTAACATCCTGGACGTAGTCTGCCTCCACACAACCCTGTGGAACCAGGTCATGGTGCCCGTCCTGAAGAAGGCTAGACAGGCCCGCGTTCTGCTGGATCCCACTGACCTGCATGAAGGCTTTCAGACGGTCAGTTAAAGTAAAATCTGTATTTGAGTCTGAAGTGCTCAGTGTTGATGAAAGTAATCTCTCAAATCTGTCTGTCTGTGTTTGTGTGTTTAGTTTGGGTCCAGGTTCAAGCCCTACATCCGTTACTGCATGGAGGAAGAGGGCTCTATGGAGTATATGCGCACACTTCTTAGGGACAACGAGCTCTTCAGGATCTACGTCACAGTCAGTATTGCTTCTCAACATTTAAAATAATCAAAGATTCATGTTGTGTTTATCTTGTGTGGCTCATAACTTGCCATTTCCTCTGTTTATCTCCATTCAGTGGGCAGAGACTAATAAACAATGTAACCGCCTAAAGCTGGCTGACATGTTGGCAAAGCCTCACCAGAGACTGACCAAATATCCTCTCCTACTGAAAAGAATCCTCAAAAAGACAGATGAGCCATCTGCTCGCGACATCGTCAACAACATGGTAAGGAAACGTAGAGAAAAAACCCATTGTTTCTTTTGGCATACCTTATTGTGGCATCTTTTACGACCAAGTATGAGCAAGCATTGTTGTGTTTTTGTAAAGGTGGCCACAGTGGAAGGGTTTATCAACAGTGTGGACTCAAAAATGCGTCAGCGTCAGGAGCAACAAAAACTAGCAACAATTTCATCCCGAATAGACTCGTATGAAGCTGTCGAGGGCAGCAGTGAGGAAGTGGAGAAGGTGAGCTTGACCTATATAACTCCAGTTATTACAATAGCCTATACAGCAATAAGATTTGGTGTGATTTTAGCTTTTATTGTTCCTTTTAGATCCTCAAAGAGTACAACCGCTTTGACCTTATGGCTCCCATGAGGGGCATATCACCAGAGGAGACACGACAGCTACATCTAGAGGGAGCACTAAAAATGAAAGAGGGCAAAGACAGTCGGGTACGAACACACACAAACTGCCATGAGCCCTTAGCTTCCATCTAAGTCACACCTGGTTTACCCCTAAGCTTTTCTTTTACCTCACATTTCACAAAAATGGATGACTCATTATGTGTCAGATGCAAGCACTAACGTCGGTTTATTTCCTCATTAGATGGATGTCTATTGCTTCCTGTTCACTGATCTGCTGCTAATTACCAAGCCAGTTAAACGTGTGGAAAAAGTGAAAGTCATTCGACAGCCTCTCCTTATTCAGAATGTTGTATGTAAGGAGCTGAAAGACCCTGGTGAGTCAAATAACTATCACATTTTTGCAGCAGTCTTTATAAACTACATTACTTTATAAATAGAATAAATTCTCATCTTTTATAATGTAATGCTGACCTTGCTTGATTTGTTTCTGTAGGCTCCTTCATCCTCATCTACCTCAACGAGTTCAAAAGTGCAGTGGCAGCTTACACTTTCCAAGCCAACAGCGCCACCCAGGGACGAGGCTGGATAGATGCAATCTGCAATGTCCAGGTTAGACTCATGATTAAAGTAGCTGTGTTGGTAAAACAGATGTAGTAGTTTGCATACTTAAATAATGTGTCCATAAATGTTCAGAACCAACTCCAGAGGCTGCACAGCGAGGAGATTGTCCGGCAACAGAACAATCTGAAGAGGAGTATAGGAGAGGAGGAGGAGGAGGAGGAAGATGAAAGTAGCAACTCTGCTGCCAGTTCCCCGTCTCTGATGCATAAAAACCAGCAGAACTCAAGGTAAGGAACTGTAGGACTCATTCAAAATAAGAGACTAAATTACATAATATATTTAACTCCTTTTAAAGTAACACCATGTAACTTTTTGTCTTGTATTTAAAATATAGAGTATAGTGCATGTTTAACACATCTTTACACAAGTTATATTTGAAGATGCATTAACAATCCCATGTGTCTTTGCTGTAGTGAGTGTTTTTACTATTTACCAATGAAAAGTTGCGTAGTGTTGCTTTTATTTTTTTGATGACAAAACTTGGTAGAAAGTATTAAAACATAAAACAGTTTCTCTTATTTGTGTACCCTAATGTACAACACTGCTACTTCATTCAAGTATGAATCACTTATGACTTACATCAATGCTCTCTTTTCAGTCTATCGGACGGCTCCACCGAGACCCTCTCTGTGATGGACATCGATGAACCAGGTACCCTTAGTATAAACTTCAATGAAACTAACAAGGAAAACTCAGGGGACACCAGCGGTCTGTCGGACAGCTCTGAAGTCCAGCATTCACTATGTAAAGGACTGCACCGAGCACTCTCCACTGTTTACTCTGAGCCCGATCTGGATGTGGATAAAGACGGGGACAAGCTGGACCCCCAGTGTCGCTCTCTGTCCATGGACAGTGCTTACGGTACCCTCTCTCCCGAATCTCCCCTGGAAGAGCTCCAGCCAAAGCCTGGGCAGAGCGAAGGAGAGGAGATGGAGGAGGGGATCGAGAGAGACAGCGGCGAGCAGCCAGAAGCAGGAAACGAGGAAGACGAGGAGGAGGATTCTTCCTCTCTGGGCTCTCAGTTGTCTGTAGTCCAGTCCGCAAAGCCCCGCAGGAGGCCTCACATACAACAGCGATACAACTGCCTCCAGCTACCAGCCACGCTAGCCTTATCCCGCTCCGAGGACAACCTCCTGCAGCGACTCCACACCACACCACACATTTCCCACTCAAACTCACTCAACAGTGAAGTCCAGGACCAATCTAAACACAGAGACTCAGACACATCGCTGACCCACAGTCAAAGCATGTCCGAGCTAGACCAAAACTACCCAGAGCTGCTTTCCACGGAGGTCAACCAATCAGACGACTGCCTGAGTCTGAGCATGCCCTCTGAGAAACTGTGCGCCACTCTGAGGAGGGCGGAAGGCCCAGCATATGCACCATGCGCTGGAGGCCCACAGGAGGTGCTCAGACGGAGATATAGCGGCATCTGCTGGTGGAGAGGGGACATGTGAGACTACTGCTTCTGGTGAGTCGGGAGGAGTGTTAATAAAGAAGAAGAAATCCACAGCCCAGCAGCACAAGAAGCTGACCCTAGCACAGCTTTACAGGATACGCACCACTCTTGTCCTTAACTCAACGCTCACTGCCTCGTAAGTGTTTTATTTAATACAATATGTTATGGCTACACTGGAAAAAAAAGTTATCGTAATAGTAAATTGTGAAATTTATGCCCTTGTAGTGTCAGTTTAATACCTCCACACTATTAATTATATGTTATTACTATGTAATTATATATTATTATATAATTATAAATTATATTAGATGCTGAAATCGAAATGCGTCCAATATTATACACAATATTATTATTATTTAAGGACTAAGACGGAACAATGTTCAAAACATAACGAGGGTTTTAAATGTAGCGATAATTATGTATGTATGTATTAATATTTTAATTTTTTAACTCTAAAGGGCTAAGAAGCGTTCGTCCCCTTTTTTGCATTAATATTAAATAATTTTAAACATCATGTTAGGTTATACTATAGACTCTAAATCCACAAAACTTTGTAAACTGGTTAACAAATTAAGTTAATTTTTCTTTAAAAATAATCAAAATTTATATATTTTTTTTACATAGATTTTATAGGACAATTTTTTTTACATTTGTATATTTAACTGAACTTGTTAAAAACAAATTAATAACAAAACATAAATAACTTTTTTTTACAGTTAGCCTGTCATTCCAAGTTTATTATATAATCAGTTTCATAATATATTTTAACAGTGCTATTTTTCCCATTGTGGTCCTTGTCATATAAAATATATTGTGTTCATGTGTGATTTTTATACTTGTAGTTTATAACTTATCTCCTTTCTTTCTCCTTTTTCAGGGAGGTATAACCACTCGCAAACAGCTGATCCGTGGCATGTGGCGCTCAATGAGAAACACACGCATTGACAGATTGAACTTTCCTGAGACACAAATGCACTCTCTTGCTGCCCTCTCTCTATGTATTTTTTCTGGGACAACAAACTTACTATTTTTTGCATTTTGAACAATACCCACCTGATTCTTGCAGTTGAATTGATTTCAGTTTTTTTCTCAAGAGGAGGAGAGAGAGGCAGGGAGACAACTGCTTGCACTTTGCGACGGAAGTAGCTTTTCGGAGCTGGGACCCTAAGGTGAACTCCAGAGAGTGAGAAAGGACTTGACAGTCTAAGAAAAAAAAAACAAGGCACCTGCTCCATCTCAGAGACATAGGAGTCTTGAATCTGCTCTCAGAAAACAGGCACCTAGGACGTCCTTATATTTGTTCTACTCCTGGTTTGCTTAAAAAAGAATAATTGCACAGTTGGTGGAAAAAAAGAAGAAGAAAAGAAAACTCTTTAAGGAGTAAATTTACAGTTACAAAATTGTTTTCTGTTTGTCTGTGTGCGTGTGATGGTATGAATGAGGAATGCCCTGTATTCCAAAAAAACATGGTCTTGACTGAACCAAAATCTCCTGTGAAAATGCTAACACGCCCAAAGACAAAGAGAGAGTACTCAAAGAAGAATGGCCAGGTGCAGCTAACACCGCTTTCCCCTTGGCTTTGACTGTACCTCATTACACAGCCTTCCACACTGCTACCACTGGCATTGACAAACTAATGCGAGGTGATGTTCTGGTCAATATTTCAAAGCTGTTTTGATTGTTTTCATGCAGTACACACACATATATATAATTATGGTTTAAGCTTACACTAATCTGTAAAGCATAAATGTATCACTCTCGAAAGAAAAAGAACTTGGCCATTGTAAAAAGAAAAATAAACATACGTCTGTGTTGGAGCACCTTTCTCTGGGACATTTCACTTGTTTTGTTTCTTGACAAAAACAAACTAAAAAAAAGGTTTGGGTGAAATTTTGTATATGCAGAGCTGACTTTAGGATTAAAAGTACTGACCAGCAGAGAAACTTAACATTTGGGGTTGTTAAGCTTGTCAGATCATTGATCGATAACCTTTTTTATCACTTCCCAAACTAAATAGGTTATGTTTACTTTTAGTTTTGTTTATATGTAATATTTATTATGCCTGCAATGTTTTATATATGTTTATAATGTTTGCTTTAATATGATTTTGTACATTTTTTGTTGATGTAGTCTTAATAATTTGTCTTGCAAGGCATGAATGTGCTACAAACCAAAATTATGTGTTTCTATTTTGGGAAGGACTTAAACGTGTCTTACACAAATAAAAAGGCTCAAATATTTAACAACCCTTTCTCTTTAATGGTTTAATCCTTTGTAATGGAGTCAGTTTATCTTGGTCACACTGCTCTGATTCTCCTGGGTTTAACACAGGCTGAGAGCAGGTGGTGAAAGAAGGCCACAGGAGGTGAGGAATACTGAGTAGGTCATAACCTTTGTTAATGTGCATCATGTTAGTCTGTGCCGCTTAGGGCCTGCAAGATTGCATTAGTACCTGCTTTTTTGTAGTTGACGTGTAGTGTCACACTTGGAGCTATCACTTCACATCCATCTTATACGCATATATAATTGTCTGTAATAATCTTCATTTATAAAGCTCAGTTTTTTATTATTTAGGTATTGCTTCTAAACTTTCATGAGTACTTTATAATCTGTCCAGTACCATTTCAGTTTTTTTTAAGCAAGTACACTAAAAGTGGCATGTACCCTTAAATGATGTCATAATTGAACAGTTGTACATAACATCAGTTCTGTAAGAATGTCAGAATGTAACTTGATTCAGAGCTGACCCCAGGTTCATCTGCTTGCTTATATCACATACCGAGTCCAGCTGTCATCGTCTGCTTCTGCTTACCAGAATGTATATTTGAGTCAAATCTGGCATGTCTCCACAACAGAATGTCCATCCACATGTGGGACATTGGTGGGGAAGGTTTATTTACAGGTGATTTTATCAGCTAATCGCTGGATTACAGCTTGTAGAGTCCGCACAAGCCCTAAGTGGCAGGGAAAAGACAGTGTGGTCCCGTGGGATTTTCTGTTTAATCTGGCGCAGAATGCAACAGCCCCTCCCACTCTCACATCTGGCCCACTGGGATTTATTGATGTAATCCTTGATTTGAGAACAATTTTATTATGCTTTAATGCTGATACGCTGAACTTTAATTAATAAATGCAGCTTTCTGTTTTATCAAGGGAGTAATTAAACATGCATGTTCTATTAGCCTACATAGGCTGCAGTTCAGACATCTGTGGGGCTGTGAAGGCTGCTCTAGGTATGTTTTATAGGATATGTATTTAAAATAGAGCACAGATTAGGAGCCTTAAACTCTTACATTGCCTTCATCTTGCATCAATAGTGCTTTTGGTTGCATTATCGCAATTTAATAATCTTTACAGCAACAATAATTGTAAAGACCAGCCCAAAACCATATAGAAGGCTCTTTTGTCCATACAGACTACTTTAAGTTCTTTGCTCTTGCCTGTGTGAGGTCTTGTTGTGTAGAGAGCCACAGCAGCATGCAGCTGGACCAGCGCAGGGTTAGCACCACTTGCTGCAGCAGATGTCAAAAACCATGCTGTAAAAATGTCAGATTAACACAAAGGGGCACTTTAGCAAATCCTGATTATAGGAGCACTTTCATTTATTAAAGTCTGACAATCCCCTGTACTCTTTGGATGGGGATTAAAAACAGGTAGACACCATTGTCTATCTAAACAATCCCTCTTTAAGCTCTGGCTGTTTCCTGGTGCCCTGAGCCCAGGCCAGCCCTGGCTGGCTGCTTGCTTGCCTGTAATCTCAGTAGGGGCTTATAGGTCAGTACTACCACGACACATTCCCATTCATCAACATCATCCTCTTTAGAGGCAGTAGGTGATTGGATTTAGGACATGTTTTACAGGGGCAAAAAAAGACAACAGCGAACTAAAGCATGTTTACAAGAGCTGTGCTGTGAAAAGGCCCATGGACGAGTGGCGGCCATATGGAGTGAACATCTGCCCATGATCAGTACACACACTGCCATTAGACTGGCTTTGACCTTCACATGGTTCAGATCAACATCTGCTCCTCAGAACAACACACAATCACTGCACTGATTTGACCTGACCTGCTACACTGAACCCTTTCAGGGTTTCATTGTTGGCCACTTTTACAAATGTATATATTTTTAACTCATATAATCCCTCACCAGACCCAGATCTACAGGGATGAAAAGAGTCATATTGCACCCTGCACCAGCAAAACCATACTGTATGTGCAGCTACCACTAGAGACTATAGCTCAGGTAATAGCTGTGTATACACTTTTTGTCATGGTGTCCCTCAAACAAATATGACCTTTGGGTTAGTCACATGATGAGACATTATCATTATCAGGTGTTAATTCACTAGTTTTGGACCTAGTATCTTTTTTAAAGATTAGCAAACCTAATAGATAGCATTTGACAATGTGAAGAAAATATGAAGCACTGCTTAAGACAAGTATATGGTCTACAACTCCCTTTTTTACAGGCTGAAAATTACAAAATTTATTTTCCTTTAGTATAATAAGAAAAGTGGTACTCAAAGCCCTAAACACGTCACAAATAGTTAGAAAGTGCCAGACTTCAATAATTAAAACTACTAAATCTTTTATTTAATCAAAGTACAGTTTAAAATGATAAAAAGAGAAAGAGCCTTTAGGATTATTCATTTAAGGTTATTGCTGTTGCACTGTGCAGACTGGTGTGTCTGTCTCTGCCACACAATCCCTGCAGCAAGGTGATAAATGTATTGCCAGCTGCTGTCTTTTAATTCATTGCATAGAGACATGGCATATGCTGGCGGATAAATGTGTTTATGTCTTTATCCTTCTGAAAGTTGTGTTGTTTTTTAAATTAAAGCAGCATAAGGTCCCACTTTCATGTGGCAGAATAAACTGCTCACCTCAATAATTGTATCAGTAAGAAGCTTACTGTAATTACAATATTGTCTTCTTAGGGCCCAAGCCTCAAACACGAAATAGAAATCATTCATTTGTAAATTAAATGAAAGCTGCTTCAAAGAGAAGCTACACTAGAAGAGAGATTAACGTGTAAGTCCAACACATTTAATATTTACAGTGCAATCACACAATTAATCTGACAATGTGTTCTGTACCTAATACCTGAGCTGAAGGGCCTGCAGGAGACTGGACAGGTCTGCACAGGATGGAGACCAGGCCTGTCTGACCTAAATGCACACCACTAGGCACTGAACAAGCATAATAAAGACAACTTACCAGAAAGTGTTATTTTCTTTTTGGTTAGTTTGTAGTAAATAAAGGTAAATGTGGATTGCACCACACTCTAAACGGAGCTGCTATTGATCAAGGGAACATGATGCAATCAGTCTGGGACTTCTCTCACTCTCATGGCCTCTCAGCTATTGAGCATAGACGTATCTGAGCGGCTTGCTATTGACGTAAGGCTTTAAGATAGAAGTGTTGAGATGCTTTTGATCTTATTTCTCACACTACAGGACAAATATTTTAGATTAAGTCAGCTAAATGAGTACATAAATTTTATTAAATTATAAATAGGGACAATGCATATTAATGGACATCTGTTTAGAGTTCAGTTACGGTTGTAAATATGCCAGATTATAGCAGAAGTGCTGGTTTCCATCTGTAGTCACCAGACAGGTAATGGAGACAAAACACATCAACATTACAAATACAAATACATAACCCCATAACAGTAACAGAGATTTGGGAGACAGTTCCTGTTTGGTTCCTTTGACTGACAGAGCAGTTTGTCCAAATGTGGTGCATCAGTGTGGTACCTAACAGTCTCTTTGAGCTGTGGTCTAGTACCAATCCCACTGTAGCTCTTTTTAAGACGTGCTTTAGAGGAGGCACAAGTCCGTGCAAAACTTTTACATGCATTTTTTTAATTAACAAAATTTGCAAAATTGACTAAATTGTCCATCCATCTTCTTCCACTTATCCGGGGCCGGGGTTGCGGGGGCAGCAGTCTAATCAGAGACACTCAGACTTCCTCCGAAGACACTTCCTCCAGCTCTTCCGGGGGGATACCAAGGTGTTCAGCTGGCTCCTCTTGAGTGACCAAGCTCCTCACACTATCTCTATGGGAGCACCAAGCCAGCCTGCTCAGCTCTTGCTTTACCACAACAGACCGGTTCATCAGCCGCATCATTGCAGAAGCTGCACCATTTTGCATGTCGACCTCCTGTTCCATCCTTCCCTCACTCACCCGTGAACAAGACCCCAAGATACTTGAGGAAGAAACTCTCCTCTAACCTGAAGGGGACAAGCCACACTTCCCAGGATAAAAACCATGGCCTCGGACTTGGAGGTGCTGATTCTTCTGGCCTGATGAAGCCAACATGACAACATCATCTATGGACTTTTAAAAAAGTGATTCAATTGGTTTAAATGTTGTGCCAGATGTGCTAGTGACCAGGTGGTAGTGCAGTAGTCTATGTGTGAAAAAATGTGGGTGTAAAAACATCCTAGCAGCATTTAAAGTCATAAAAAGTCTTATGAAAATTTTAATTGACTATGTTTGTGATCTATTTGATGTGTTTTTTGAATGTATGTGGTAGGCCTACTTAAAGAGTGTGGATAAAAGATGTTAACTATAATTGCACAGTCTGGTAATAAACTTGCTAAATGTCTTTTTTCCAAAAGAAACTTCAGAATTACAGAATAAGGTATGTAACTTGTATGCTAGCTAGCAGATATTGTTAGCTTTCTTTAGCCTAATGATTAGCTCACCAGCCGTGTGAATTTAGTATATCGATATTTATTAATGCTTGATTAAGCATAAAATGTAGTTAGTAAAGCTATAGATTGGCTAGATGTTTTCTTTCATAAGATAAATAAGTAAAAAATATCTGTATAAAGAATTTGAAGGGCAAACTTTCTTTTAAGTCCTATTAGCATAACAGATTTTGTCCCGCCTAACTTCCCATGAATTAGTCATTGTTTAGCGCGCCTCTCGCTTTTGTTTAGAAAGGTTTATGAGTGTATTTTGTAAAAAGACGGAGAAATTTGGAGGTTTTTCGGATTTAGAGAAACTTCATGAACATCCTGTTCCAACGGGCGCAAGTGTATGGGACATAAGATGCTGGTGTGTCATTAAAGGGTTAACAGGAGGAGTCGTGGTCAGCGCGCTTTGGGTGGGGTGGAGTGAAGTTTAGACTTTACTATAACAAATTAGCCAACGGTTCGACATTGTGGCTGAGTGAAACACACCACAGTAGAATTTAAAACGTTTCAAAAGACAAATAGAGAAGCCTCCAAGTTTCCAAAAATACGTCTCAAAGAGCCAGTCGCGATGAAGGATGTGAGTGAGGAGTCGCTGCTGGATTATTTCTACTCCAATGGAGCCAACTCAGGCAGAGTCAAAAATGCAGATATACTCAAGACATTTAAACCTTTTATTGGCCACAGTGACTTGCAGTTACGTGGTAAGTCCTCGTAGCCTTTTAAGCGTTTAAATATGTAACATAATAGCATAGTCTTTCGATTAAAACACCCCATTGGTCGGTATCTCGAGATAAAACGGTCAAAAAATGTATATGCCGGACAGCGTTTATCTGACAGTATCCACATGTTGACCGATGTGGGCTAGCATTTACAACCACATTTCCCAGTCTATTCTAGCGGGTTTACCTTTCCCGCTTGCTTTTCATTGTTTTCAGTTGGAAAATAGACATCTGGTTTGCATTAAAAAGCCCCTCAAAGATCTACAGTTTGTGGAGGATTTTTGTCATTTCCGTGTCCCCCCTCCCCTTATCTATCGTAGCTGCCTTAACAGAGCCATCAGCAGTGGGACGTGACAGTGCAGTGCAAGGCCTATTGGTGTCCAGGCTGTCCCTCGACCTTCACAGCAGGACTGCATCGATGTCAGTGTATTTTACATCGAGCCTCACTCCTCTGCTGTTCTTCTCCACCCACCACAGCTCAGTACAGATGCTTATGTAATCCTGGGCTGAATCAATACTGGCAACTATTTTTGTCATATTTTGCTGCAAAGGAAAGAAAAAGAAAACCTGTTTTCATGGTCAGCGTAATACTATTTAATTTCTATCTAAATGTATGGAGCCTGAAAATATATAGGCATATATCCAACATTTATGCAACCCAAATTTAGGTCTACTCTATCAGCATAAAGAGTAAAAAGTGGAGAGGGTTAGTGGGCTTAATGATAAATAATCAAGCATTGATTTACATGTTCATAATAATCCTGCCTTATATGCCTTTAAAAGAATAGCCTCAAATTCATTTTGAGGGTTTCTTGACATGACTCAGGGAAACAGACCCCTCTTTTAAAGACAAATGCATCTTGTTTGTTGAATAAAAGAAAAAGTAGAAAAATCAACCATTCAACTATCAATCAATTACACAACTACATCAGATAAACTGACTAACATAAGCTTGAATTGGTTTACAGCACAGTTACCATTGAAACAAAAAGACTCTTAAAGGGCCAGGGTTCTTATTTATTAATGAAAAAATCCATTACCAATATCATTGATCTCACTTTTTAGCAATTTGACACAGTTGATTTTTATGCTAGGTTAATAGGTTATTTATAATTTATGATATAGTAATAGTATGTTTTTGTGGCCTACTTCTTCACCATGAAGCAAAGAAAAGTGGGCCATTGTTGTCTAATCATACTTTGACCACTCATCAGTGTTTTTTCATTCTTATCATAGCTGACTTAGATACAAGCCTAACCAGATAAATTAATCCAATAGAAAATATCTCACTAGACCAATAAGCATGTATTACTGGTACATTATCAGTACGACATTGGCTGTACCTCAAGCACAAGCCTGAATACAAACACAGAGTATTCCAATGTTCCCAAGTGATTATCCAAAGTGACCTTGCACTGAACTGTCCAGTACTCAGCGTCCAGATGCCATGTCAGTGGTGCAGTTGTCGACAGAGGTTTTAGAGAAGGCGCCATCTGACACGGTCGTACAATTAGAAAAGTGCTCCCCTCACATATTAAAAGTCTGTCATAGCATGTGGTCGGTGGCTTTTTGTGTCGTAATTGCGATGATAGCGATTTAATCATAATTAAGACCACATACATGCATGACTGGGCCTGGATAAGGCCCATCAAACGGGACAAAGTGGGGCATGCTGGGAGAATAAAAAGCAGGGGGTGTATGAGTAAACGAGTGTATATTTGTTGGTTTGCTAATAAATAACTCGCATGTCTACTGAGCTGTTGCTAGCGGTGGTTTGCAGTGAGGAGGAATTCTTTTGTTGAGACAGATATAAGTAGCTGTTTCCTCTGGGTTTCCTGTTGTTGTGAAGCCATAACTATCTCACTGCCACCGCCAGGAAAGAGGAAACACTTCGATTGTCCAGTGCCGTGTTCCCCCCAGTACACCTTGGCATTAGTGGAATACCTGTGCCTGGAATTTCCTAACATGCTTGTTGTTTGTTAAAGCCTATCTGGACATTTAAAGGGCAACGGTGCAGTGGGTGTAAACACATTTTGCACATCTGTAAATGTAAACAATGATAACTTTATCTGATCAACCCCTTTGGCATTTCACATTAGTGTTTTGGTTCCCACAGGAAGGATTTCTGCGGACTCTGATCTGTTTGTATTGAACTCGTGCTGGAGGGGAACGTTTTTAGCTTCTTTGATGTGACAGAATTAAAATCTAAAGTGAAAACTATCCACAGTACTAGGAAACTGTCTTGTTGTTTACACAAAACATACCAGCCCAAGTGCATATATCAAACGTTTATAAAAGCCTATAAACATCAGCTAAGCAGACCACATATTGCATAATAATGGTAAAATGGTCATTGAAAATACATTAAATCATACTTTGTATGCTCCTTGCCTCTGGGAATCACTAAATGTTGAATTATTACACTGTGGGGAATGAGTCGCTATATTTAGTTTTCACAACCATTTTGTTCTTTCCCTGCAGCTAAATACAGAGAAGAATTCAAGCTCATCATTGACCGGATTGCTGTGGTCAAGTCAGAGAATGTAAGTAAACTATTCAAAAGTTTTTACCATTTTTGGAAAGCTTGCAATCTATTTTTATTTTTATTTTTCTACTTGGAGGGATAAAAATTATTTGGAAAAGGTTGGTCTTTCCAGTTTAACCATTGTGGTTTAAGATGATGTTAAATCTGTTTACTTTTGTTAGAAACAGAAATCTGTGTGCTTGAGGTTTTTGCCCAACGGTCTGCAGGTGCTATTTTCACTTCCCATATAACCAATTTTGACTCACATTACAACTCCTACGCCTTATACATATAAGTAATAGTGTGAGAAATGAGTAAACCTTATGAAATTAATTAATTCATAATATTTAATTATTCTAAGATTAAACATAATCTTGGCATTAATTATACAAAAACAATTCAACTGTACGTCACTTACTAAACCAATGGTTATTGAATCCTTATCATTATTTAATTAAAGCAACACTTGGTAACTTTTTACCTTAAAATATGAACATTTAAAATTCCTTGACTTGAAACTATAAAAATAACCCTAAAGTCTGAGCGACATGAACACAGATCTTATCAGAATCCTCATCATTTATCAACACAAACATAAATAACAGTATATTTAGAAGTCCAATGTGTGTTTGGCTAATTGATTTTTTTCTCAGAAAAAGAGACCATAGGTGCCTGGACAAATTAATAGAGAGTTGGTTAAATTTACTATGGGTTTTAGTTTGGGGATCCTGGTTTAAGTAGTGGAGCAACAAACACACAACAGAATGGATGCAGCCAGTTGATGTTTGAGGTCAGTCAGCTGCAAGATGGAACGCCACAAGAACTGTTAGAAATGTGTTTATTTATTTGTTTTTTATTTATTAACAATACAATTTCCCAAGTTGAACTAAACTGTAATGAATTGACTGACTAACATTTGCAGGGTGAGAAGTACTTGGTCCTAAAGAAGAAGTATAGACAACTGCTGCTAGAGTGGGACACCAAACCTCATGGGCCATTCGAGGAGGGGAATCCGGCGCCGTCAAAGACATCCTCCGCCACCGCAGAATGGGACGCCCCCGACCCCTCAACTCCAAACCGGTACCCTCAGGATGAGCCCATGGTGTGTGGAAAGCCCGAATGTACTTCAACAGAATCTAAAGACCACTTACAAGAGGTGAACATATGTCCTCATAAATACGTTCTTTTTAAGTGTGTAACTTTTTGCTGTGTTGTAGACATGAGCGAGTATGAGTCAGCAGTCTGAACGATAAGACAAAAAAATTGTGCTTCGCTGTATCTTCTATTACCACAGCTTATTTAATGTGTGAATGCGGCATTTATTTTTACACAAAGCCTTCTTTGTGGCGAACACTGCCTTGTCTTTTCAGCGTGTGTCAGCATTCACTGTAAATACACAGAGAAACAGTGTTTAACAGCAAAATGTTCTTCTGCTGTGACAAATAAGTAAGCCCCTGCAGCAAAAAAAGAAGGTCAAAGTGCTTATGTTTTTACACCAAGGCCATAGCTGTTCAAACTAATGTACAAAAACACTTTACTGTTGGAAAAATAACACTACATTCAGTTAAATGCACAGCAATCTTCTGGAAGTACTTTTACATATTGTTCGTGCAGTTACCTTAAGCGTCATACAATTGAGAGATTAATGACCTGCTTACGCTTGAATATCCTTGCACATGATTTGTTCAGACAGACACGGAGTAAACAGTGAGTGTACACAGTCAGATGGCACAGAGTGGAACCGAGAGGGAACGCTGAGCCAGCTTCATATTTGGACTGTGAACACATCAGGGAAAGTAGATAGTAGTACTCACAGAACTTCTGGGGGTTTGTTGGTGTAACTGTCAATCAAATACAAAATTAATCTAATATTATTATCAGTTGAGCAAGGGCTCTCTTGAAGATTTGATTTAATTGAATGCACTTTTCACAACTTACTTTTATTAAATTATTGGCAGCCCGTTGGATTTTAATTTTCTTAGCTTTATCAGGTCAAACTGTTTATTTGTTTTGTTTGTTTATTTTCATTAAATGCCCATGCTGAAGGTAGATGTGTGGGGTAGGAAGAAGGTCCAGAGTTTGACTCTTGGGCCGGACGGAGCCTTTCTATGTGGAATTTGCATGGGGTTTCCTCCAGGTACTCTGGTTTCCCCCACCAACATCAAAAACTTTCTGCTGACAATGAGTATCCCCACAGGGATACTAAAGGTACAATAGTTTTTCTTTACAACTATGAAACCAGCAAACTGAGAAAAAAAGACTTCATTATATTATAATAGATTAAGGCAAGGCAATTTTATTTATAAAGCACAATTCATACACTGGGGTAATTCTAAGTGCTTCTTTAACAAACCACAAGTTGTTAAAGAAGCGAAACTAATAAGAAAAGAGTGTTGTCATCTTTGGGTGTTGTGAAACTTGACAAAACTTCTAATAATTGCATATTATCAAAAACAATGATTATAAGGTTTTGTTAATTTTCTCACTTGCTTGAAGAAAAAAGGACAAAGTTGCTGCTTATTCTGCTCTCAGTCTATTGAGAATGACCCAGCTGACAGCCTATAGATAAGAGTGGAAACAAATGCACTTATGGAGTGGTTCCTATGCTCCCCAGCAGGTGGAGCAAAGCATTTTACCTGCTACAGTTTGTTGAATTTGTGTGGGAGGAGGAGCAGGAGGTGGAGAAGAGTGGTGGGGGCATCTGCATTTAGATTGAGCCTACTGTTCTTATGTTAAGCAGTAACATGTTGGTACTCATTAGAAAGATAATAATCATTTGTGGCCATTAAAGAGTTTGGGTTCATCCCATAGAAAGGGAACAGTGTGTGTCTCTGCCCCGCCGCCTGTGCACAACACACATGGAGTATGTTTATGTGCCGTTTCTCTATTGTAATACAGCAGCAAAATTTAAACAGTGTGTTTTAGTCAGTTCAAAGTAGCGTACTAATTTCCTAACACCTGAGGAGGCAGCATTTTTTTTGTCAAACCTACACTTACAGAGATACAGATAAGATAATTGATTGACAATGCAATGGGTCAAAGATAAGGAGCACATGCTTACAATGTAAGGTGCATCACCTCGGAGGGAGGGAAGGTTTGACATTTGAGTTTAAAAAAACACTTAAACGACCTACTAGATTAACATAGAGGAATGTGTTTTGGGTTAGCTCAAGAGGACTGGGAAGAGACTGTGAATCGTAGTGATAGGGTGTTAATCATGTAGTATCATTATGTGTATTACCAACAACATCAAACGAACACTTTGAACAGATTTAGGACTTTGGGAGATTTGTGTGTCGTCGTTGTCAGGTGCAAATTTGGGAAATGGTACGGGCCATTTCAAGCAACAACTACAATCGACTGCAACTCAAGTCGAAATAAGCATTATTCAATAAATACACCCAGCTCTGGTTTTGATATATTGGTTGACTTAAAGTAAATAAAAGGATATGAGCTTTTATGTTTTACTCAAAGATTGTAAAAGTGCTGAGGAGGCAACATTGTGAATTTAAATGTAGCAAATGGCTCAGAATAAAGCAATTTCAATTACAGTTGAAAGGATTGACAACTTATACATAACTGGTCCATTAGCTCTCCATCTGTATCGATGAATAAGTTTGACCTTCTCTCAATCACTGTAACTTGTCTTAGATCTTGTTAACCTGTAATGCACTGTTTTATAAGTTTGTTCTTTTATATACATTTAAGGAGCACTTGTCATATTTGGTGTATTATATATAAATATAAATTTCTTTTGTCTCATATTTGAAACATTTGAAGGTGAATCCTCCTTGACTCCACATTCCATTTATGGTACTAGCCAGACAACTTTCCACTTTGAAGCCTTTTAAAAAAGAGTGAAATGTCAAATGTAGGGATATGTCGGAAAAAAACACTTGATAGATTTCTTTCAACAGCTCCAACTTCTCTTTATGCCCAATAATGTTTTCCCTTTCTGTTATTACATTCTCCTCGTAAAGTGCAAAAAACGGGCATGTGTGATGTGTCAGTGTGGAATCGGCTGGGTAAATACCATCCCTCCACTTTTCATGTTGGCTGCGCTGACGTGTAACAGTTTGTGTAGCTGACTTGAAAGGCCTGAGTGTTTTAACACCGTGTCACGGTACGATCTGAGAACAATTTGCAATCAGGATCCGCTCAAGAGAAGAAAGAGAGAACAGTCTCCCCTTTCACGTAAATCAGCTGAAGTGACACTTTTATAGACTGCTGGAAAAGCGGCCTTCATTATTTTTGCAGCTTTTTTTTCCTCCTCCCTAAAATGGCGACAGAAAACACAAAGCCTGAGTGCTGGTGCGTTGCTTTTTTTCTGGTTAATTGTTAATTGGATTTGTATTCATTACCCCTTATGTGTGAAATGGCCACCTCTGTCTCGCTGTTTCATTAGCTCAATGTGTCTGACACCCTTTGCTCGCGTCCTGTCAGCTGGAAAACATTGCTGCAGTGTGACCGGCTGTGTTTGCCTGTGAAAGTGAGTGTTTATGACCGAATCATAGTGAATCACGCTGCGTATAACTGTCATACGTTTGGTCACCACTGACTTTGAATACTTTGTTCTTTGTCTTTCAGGCTGAGTCGGAGCAGGACGAGGAGTCTACAGGCAGCATGGGCTCTGCTGCCGTCGCAGTAAGTCCTCCTGCATTTACACAAACTCTCTGTGCTCTGAGCTCTGGTGTGTGTCCACCACATTGTGTCGGCTGGTTGTGACTTGGGCGTCAATAGGAAATGGATTAGATAGTGTGTGTTTCAGTGTATCTTGTTGTCTTTGTGCCACAGCTGGACCCCATAGAGAAGGAGTGGATCTACTCTGCGGCTGGTGCACGAGTGCCGGACCTCTCTCAACTGCTCAGACAGGACCCCTCGCTGGCCAACAAGAAGGTAGCCCAGAGTAAATATAAATAGACAATGATTGGTGGTTTGTAAGTATTAATGGCTACTGATGTAGGCCTTGATACAACACACATCTATGAATATCTTATTTACTTTGTTATGTGTCAGACCTTGTTTTTACAGCTTAGATGGAGCTCACAGCAGCTTAGGTGCTGATGTGTAACTCAAGACAAAACACTTTTTTTCTATTAGCCATGTTTTAACAGTTTGCTTTATGTTTTGTTTCCTTGTCCGTGTTGGAAAATCCAGGACTTCACTTCGGTGAGTATTCTATGCTTTCAGGAAATTACTTCAAATATCATTAATAAAAATATATAAACTTGATGATGTAACTTATAATTTCTTTTGTCTTACTGTGGCTCCTGACCCTGAACATGACCATCCTTCTCAGGGGGTGAGTCAATGGAGCGTCCTGTTCTATCTTCCAAAGTCATGTAAAGATTAACAAATGTTCTCTATAAAGTTTATTTTTAACATCCGACATGCTAACCTTTTGAAGCATGCCTTTCAATTTTTGCTTTGCATTTGTCTAGTACAACTCCTTTTGTGCGTAAACGTAAAAAAGTTTTGCATAACTTCTGAGGCTCAGTGCGTAGAGATTTCCTCACGGTAGTTTTCTGAGAAGCCGGTGTTAAAACACCCAGATCATGCATTTCAAAGGTCCACTATCAAAAGGATTATGAAAGATAGCTTTTTAGCTCCTGTGCCCCTTGACAACCCAAATCCTTTTATTTGTCTCCCTGTGCGCTTAAGAGATTTGAGCTGATGTTTGTTGTCCCTCCCCTGTGTCACCGTTCTCACACTGTCCTGTGGCCGTGGCAGACCACCTTCTAAGAGTAGCCCTAAGCCTCTGCCTTCCCCACCCGGACAAGATAGCATGGCTGCCATTGAAGTGTAGGGAGATGGAGGGATTAGAAGAAGAGTCTTAATGTGCCACAAAGACTTCACCCACTTAAAGATAATCTGAAAGTAATAGAGCAGGCTGGGATTAATTGTAGAACAATGCTGGTTGTGTCCCTGGGAAGGTACTAAGTCCCCTTTGGGCCTCTTTGATGTTACCTTTAGCCCTCAGCCTTTTGCTGCTCAGCCCGAGTGGATGAGATCGTGCACAGATACATCGTGTAGCACAACAGAAAAGTTGTCAGACCCGTGAGAATGTTAAAGCACAGAAGATGCATGTTTAAACTTCCTTCGTCATCTTCTGACTTTTCTTGTCAGTAGTTATGTAACATGTGTCACATACCACACAAAATCACATGTTTGACCACACAGAAGGGATTACTCCTTTTATCCTTAAAAGACTCAAGTGGTTTCTGATCTCATCAAATGTTTGTCAGGATTGACAGGTTTTTGGGATGTACTTCTCAAACACCTAAGTTTACTCAAATCTGACGAATGTCTGATCATTCTTTTTTCTGTTTTCTCTGGTGATATATGCTGCTGTTCCCGCTGTGATGGACTTCCTCTGCCACACAGTTTGTAAGTACATCACCAGTTCATCACTCTCGTCTGTCTTCCTCCACATCCAGGAAAGTGTCTGGCCATTGTGAGTGGTGTTTCAGGGCTCTTTAGCCGCTGCTACCCTCTCTGCAGGAGCGTGGCAGGGACACGGTCTCTGATGGATCAGACAGGTGGGGGACTACCCCGATGCGCAGCTACAGAAATAGGAGTCACAGGAAGGGAAACATGCTGCATCCTGTCTAGCCTCGTCCATCACTCCTGCCCAGAGGGAGAGCCGCCAAGCCGCCTGTCAAACCTCCTCGCGGGCAATCTGTCTTACGCTGTGACAGGGGACAGACAAAGAGAGATACTCCATGCAGACAGCACCTATCACAAACACAGTGTCTTTTCTCACACTTCCTTATTCCTTACAGCAGTAGTAATGCACAGACTTTTTTCCTGTAACAATGTGTTGGACAAGCTTGTAGCTGTACTGCTGCACGATGTAGGTGTCGTGGCACTATTCCCTCAAGCACTGGAGTAAAAGGCCCTCATCTTTTGAGATGTGAAGGGTCATATTTCAATAGACCCAAGTGACAATAATAAAGTTACAAATGAGCTGTGAAGATATTGTTTATGGGTGTAACAAGAGCTCGAGGTAGTGGACCATGTTATCCCCTCTTTCTTTCCCAAATGTTTTACTGTCTACCTCTGTACAGTCAGAAAAATACTACAAAAAATCCCTTCCTTTTAATGATCATAGCATTAAAAAAAGGCACTGTCAGGGAGCCATGGGGAAAATAGGCCACTCAGTTAAAGTATATGCTCATATGAATTCCACGGATTAATAATCCTAAAATAACTGAAACTGACATCTACATCCTCTAATCAAGAGTGGCTGATTGTTGTGGTTTTAGAATAAGTTGTGGTTTAAACAAAATAATCTTGTGTTTTCATCGCAAAAAGAAAACGAAAATAATCATGAAGGTAAAATGTTCTAGAAATCTTGGCCCTTTCCTGGACTGCAGTGGATTTTTAAAACTACACAGAGAATGAATGTGGTGGTGACTGGTCCCACATCTGCTTCCACCTGTTGATGGCCCATAATTGCACAGCCCAAAGTGCACAGGGAACGCTGACAAGGGCAACACTCCAGATCACAGCCGTGCTCTGTAATGGGCAGGTGGCTGTGGTTTGCCGGCGTGTGATTGTGTTTTACAAACCTGCACATTATTTTCACCCATTTGAGTGTCTTCACACGGGCGTATCCGTAGGTGTAGTGTCACGAAGGCCCTTGTTTTTCTCTGTGATGTGCGCTGACAGGACACCACAGTGATGTCTGGGTGGGGCTCCCCTCTGCGGGTCACACCAACATCATCCATCTTAGTGGCGGTGACAGGCGGCCGGGCCCCCCCAACCGTGGGCACAGTGCTGCGTTGTTTTGTAATTAGGCTCCGTTAGATGGCAGGAAACCATCCCTCCTCAGGACGCTCCCTCCATTGGGGGCGCACCCCTCTGTGCGCAGCTGGCCCTCTGCCTTGAGATGACTAATAAGTAGATTACACCTCTTGTAATGATGCTACAGCTATTACAACTCAGCTCAACAAGTGAAAATGCTTGGTGTTTTATTTTTCAGACGGCATTGCATTGGGCAGCCAAACATGGCAACAAGGATATGGCTACTTTAGTGGCTAATGCCGGCGCAGATGTCAACACCAAATCAGTAAGAGCACTTTTTACATCCAGCACCTTTTATGGTTGTTAACTTCATGTCTGATTTGAATCTCTTTTTTTGTCTTTCAGCATGTAAGTACCCATCTTATCAGGATGTAATGGATATATACTGTTTGATGCACTTATGTCTTGTCCTGCTGCCGAGGCCTGGGGGTGTTTCTCGTCCTGTACCCCTCAGTGATGTAATGCCCCTAATAATCTCTGTGAAGATCCAGCTGTGCAAATGTATTACAGCAGCACGTGTTGCAGTGCGCTGCTAATAAATCATGTCATGTCATCGTAATTGTTTCCCAAAACAGTGCGTCTATGTGCCACCTCAAGAACTCAGCAATTTTCACTGAATTGCCAAGCAATTATGTTTTTTTAATCATTATCTTGTGTTGCCATAACCTTTGCTAATTTGTATATTTTTTTCCACTATGTTTTTATTGGCTCCGTTTGGGCCTGGGAACTTCTAGGGGGTACGTACTCAACCCTTCCTCTTCTTCGCCTTGGTGTTTCTCTTGAGAAAGGCATTAAGACTAAATGTCACATGTTAAATATATGTTAAACCAGCATTAGCCTTATGTATATCCTGCAGGATCTTAGACAATGTTTGTAATGCAGCATCTCAAGAATATATCTTTTTTTACAGGGATACACACCTTTACACATTGCAGCGCTACACGGACATCAGCATATCCTTGACCTCCTCATTGGGGCATTCGGTAAAAATGGCTTCCTTTGTTCCTCTTTTATTTCTCTTCAGTCATTAAATAAAAAACATGTTATACACTCTTTTTTTTATTTACCAACCCAGTCTTTAAAGTTAAAATAAGTTAGAACAAATACAAATAAATCTTTTTGACTCAGTTTGTTTGCTTTGCACATTCCAATCTCATGTAGCAAACTTGAGTTATTTACACGTGGATCTTGGGCTTTTCCCTGAAGCTTACACTATCACTAAACTGGTTTACCACATTCCTCATTCCAGTGTCAACTTTCACTCTTTTTTTTTTCTCTAATCAGGAGCAAAAGAAAACTTAAGGGACTACAGCGGCCATCTTGCCTGCCATTATCTGAACACCAAGGAACCAGAAGCCCTTGAGGAAGAATGCGACATACGTGAGTTAATTTCCATTTAAAGGTGCAATATTCAGGATACTCATGTTAAAATAAACAAAACCTCCCACAATGCAAGTCTCTTTTATTCCACACCTCTGGCTCTTTTGAACAATGTGGAGGTGAATGTATCTGTAAATCAACCGCCCTTTGTCTGTATTTCTACATATTACACTTTTGTTTACATTAGGGGGATATGTCTTTAACCAATCACGGGAAAAAAATGCCAATTAATAATTTAAGAGGTGGCTAGGATGAATTCAAAGCCACAGTAAACTGGTTTTGACTTTTAAAAATTTTACAAACATTTCTAGCACAAAAAAAATGGGAAAGGGACTCGCCTGGAAATCCTGCATTTTGTATGTTTGTATGTGAAGGTCTCATAGAAAACTGTAAAATATTGTGAAATTTAGATTTAGAAAACCTCTGTAGGCTGCTACAATAGTGAAAATACAGTGAAAATTATTCCAAGAGATTTAGTATTTTCCCAGTTACAGCAAGTTAAAAACTACTTTGTGGATACTAAAAGAATACTATAGTCTTGTCAGAGGGGATCTTTTCTCATTGGCTTTTGTTTCTTTTGACCCCAGAGTTTCAGGTGACCCAGGCCAGAGAGCGCAACCGAAACAGGAAGCTGGCGTCGCTCTTCCACTCCAAGAAGAAGTGGGGCTCAGCCGAGGAGCTGGCTCCCATTGAGGAGGAGAGGACGGCCTCACATCAGCTGGTCCTGCCTGCATTCAGGCCCAGAAAGTTCTCCCGCTGAGGCAATTGTGCAGCACAGACTTTTCTGCACAAACAACCATACCCTGTTATAGATATATTGAAAGTAAACAGACAAAGAGCACTCACACTAAACACACGCTTTAACGTCGAGATAACAGTATACAGGCTTTGGTATATTGCCCTGGTGCTTTTTGTTTCTGGTTTGGTTGTGAAAATGACCAATTGGAAAGTGGAGGACTGAACTGGGTGTCTAGTTTCACTTTCACTCTCAGTGAAGTGGCCTGTTACAAAGATTTGTAATGAGCGTGTTTCTTATCATCATTTTTTAATTACTTCTGTGAACATATGAAGCCTGACCTGTTCTTGAATGTATTCTCTTTCAACCACAAAGTCTTCATTCTTAATTATGAGTCCGTTACTTTACTAAATTATAGCTGTTTTTTGTTGTAATGACACTTTTGCTTGATTTACTTAACTTTGAGTAATTTATGATCCTTTAAAATGTCAAAGCTGTAATTCTTCACTAATTGGTCTCATTGCATCTGTCCCGCCTTAATATTCACACTGTGACTTGTCCTGTTCATTAGCTGTCAGGACTATTGAAGTTATGTCTTAAAAATATGTTTTCATATGTTTACACCATCGCATTTGTGGAAAAAAAGTTACACTTGTTTGAAGATGTATTTTCTGTATTTGCACAATATTTATATAATGAAGATATTTTGATATTAAACTATGCTTTTTAAGTGAGTTCACTTGATTGTTGAGTGACTTGCTGCTCACACTCAGCATCTTCTTATGAAAATGCTTTATTTTGGGGGTGGAATAACCCTGTTTTAAATCTGCCTTTGATCTCACTTTAACTACCTGACTTTGTGTGCTACAGATGGAGTAAATATGGACCCTGCTAACTCTCCATACGGCTTTAGAGCCTAATTCCTGATTAGCTGAAAAGGCAGCACTTGCTTTTGGGTCTTGGATATCAGACGACACAGAGAGGAACAGAGGCGGGTGTTTTTGTGCTTCATTTTTGAAGCGGGATGTTTGGGGGATAAGAGGGAGTTTCTGTAATAGATACTTATCTTACTGCCCTCAAGCCCCTCAAACAAAGTCCCCCTCTGAAGAGATTATAACCCAGGGAGGGCACATTAACTCTAATCCCATGCTTTGAGGCCTCACACCCCCAAACCACCCTCTGCCCCACTTCTGTTGTGGACCCTTCTGTTGTTGGGGGGCTACCTTGTATCTAGCGCTACACACCGGTCTGAGCAGTGTGTGCACGCATGTATGAGTGTGTTTGTGAGTCGGGGGGTGGAGTGGCTGTTTCAATAGCACGCTGACTGGAATGAAAAGCATTGAGGGGTGCATACTGCTGTGTAACTGATTCCTCTCTCTGAAGAGATTAGGCGCTACATTGTTGGTTCGGTTGCTCATTTCCATGAGAGCACAGCCTCCCAGCAGCGGCTGTGGGGCTTTGTTATTTTGAGTTGGAAACACACAGGCCAGTGTCCCAGGCTTCCTTGTCACCATTGTTTTACAAATAGACCAAAATGTAGATGTCACGTCACAGATTCCCAATAACCTCATTAGCTGCTCTCTGTGACTCCATATAGACCAATGAACTTCAGTTTGTTCAACAGCAACAATTTATGCTCATTGTTCATGTCATGCTTTGAAATCTTTAATGTGATGTAGCCTGTCTCAAAACTGGTTTCACTGAAACATCACAAGACTAATGAAAAATATATATATATTTATTTACTTTTAAACATCCAGTGATTACATCAGAATAAAAAAAAATATTTCCAACCTCAGGGACTTAATTTGTGTCACAAAGAATATTTTAGGTTACTTTTATTTTGAACTGACAGTTGAGTTTTAACAGATTTTTTTACAGGTTACCTAGTCTCCATATTATTTATTGTATTGTTGAGTAAGTGTTAAAACTTCTAAAAGAAAAACAAATGCCTTTTTTCTACCAGTTGAGAAGCTTCTGAGCTCTTTATTTTGTTGGCTGTGATACTAGAGGTGTTTTTCTTGTTGAATGGTAGTTTTGTTGGATTTGATTGATTTATTGATTTGATTGAATCCCATGATAGAAAGTTTTAACCTCAGTGTAAGTGAGCCTGCTGCTGACCCGGAGAGACAGACCTAACAAGCTGCAACAACAAGCCCACCGGGAGCTGCAGCTAACTGGACCAGTGCTCTGCAGGCCCGAGGTCCAACAGGGGTCCAGCCTCCAGCGGGACCGACACAAGGACACACCAGCAGCAGGAGCAGCAGGAGCAGCTGTCACAGTGGCCGTCACAGTTTGGCAAAACGCTGCCTGTCACTCACCCACCAAGGACCGTCAATCAGAGCGCTCACAGGAGGGAGCAGGAGGCGGGCCACTGGCCGGCCCTAAACAAAGACATACTTACAATTGCAAGCACTCACCGCCACTACCATTTTGAAAGAATGATAGAGTGGGCCTGATAACAGTAATGATAAAGGACAAAGAGTGGAAGGGGGTGTGGGAGGGGGGCAGATTGTTAGGAGGTGGGAGAGCATGATAACATTCACAATTTGCTTACATCTTTCCATTTGTGCTGCTGCCCCAGGAAAATCCCATTAGGCACAATATAGAATTGTAGACGGAGGCTCTTAGACTGTGTACATGAGAAACAAGAAACATTTAGCTTTTATTTTTGTGTGGTTTAATAAACTACAATTTATATAGAAACTTTTTCTTTTGCAGTACTCTCCCGATACAGTAAGAGTACATTGCATTCCTTTTGTCAGATTTTTTAGAAAATATGACTCACGTACCAGCTGTGGGAAGACATTGACATTCAGGAGTAGTTTTAATTCTAGTCTAGAGGCCTGTGTAAAATCCCCTACAAACCTCATTGGCCAAACTTTCAAGCCTGAATAACGACTGTAGACAGTTCCCTCCTTCTTGGTTTTTCTTTGTCTGTCAACTTTCTCAGTAAAAATAAACTAACAAGTGGCAGGCGTGGAAGACTTTTGTTGAGTTCTTCACACCTTCCTATGAACCTTCTAATGACATGCTTAGTGGCTTTGTTCGCTCGCAGGTAGGTGATGGCCCGTAATTGAGGTCACACCTAAACCCATTGTCCCGGGCTGCTCATTTGCACCACACAATGTCCCTCTGTATCTCATCCCAAACCGGCCTGCTATGTTAGCTCAAATGCGGGGTGCTAAGGAGCTTTGTAAACAGAGGATGTACACCATCCCAGAGCAGTTATCGGAGATACTTTTATCTCGTCAGAGTTGATGATGGTGGGGGGGGGGACAATTGTCTTCCATTTGGCCACTTTTTTGTAAACGACTGACATCCTAAAAGTAAATGGCGCGGACTGGACCTGTCAGAGCAAGACCAACACCTGCATTGTGACCCAGAGGAAGGGCATGAAAGCGGCTGCAGTGGAGGGACAAAGGCCTCTGCCCTGAGCTGTTTGTGTTGGAAGATGTAGAGCACTGATGCCATAAGCCCACTCCTCTTTGCTCTCCTCTCAGCCCATTGTTACTCTTGAACAAATTTGCTTTAGGCTCTATGGACCCCACCCAAATGAATTCCTTATTCTCACTTTACTCACACACTGTCTCAGGCCTGGCATCTTCCAACTCTCCCCTTTGGCCAATGAGACAGACAGAACAACTGCTCGAGCTTTTTTCAGATCAACAGTGCTGTGAGGGAATGCATGCACTACACTGCCTTTATTACAAAGAATAGCCCACTCCATAGCAGTGATTTGGAACCTCATAAGGCATCTTGTTTTGAACAGGAATAAGCGGAAATGGAAGGGAAATAAGCACTTCATTTTAACTACAGGTTGAACATAGTATGAAATGAAAATAAAGAAAGAATATTGGGTTTAGTGCAAAATGTAAGCTTCCAATTAATGGAGGGAATCACACGATGCTACACAATACAACACAATTTGTTATACACAATAATATCACAATAATATCACAATACGGCGACTCTGTAGACATGCGTTTAGAATAAATCATGATATGTGTGAAAATGTAGTGAAATGATAATAAAATAATAATTTTATGGATTATTTTTGCTTTGGTGTTATTTAATGTATTTTGTCTGAAATGGACCCTTCACAGCCACATAGCTACAGTATATCCACCTCAGCCCTTTTCTAGTGGAGATTTAGACAAATATCATGATATCTGTGTCACAATAATGTATCACAAGAGAAAAACAATCTGACAACAACACATGGTGGAGACACAGGTACAATGCTGTTTGGAAATTTTGTTAAAACTTTTTTTGTTTTTTGGGGCACTTATACTTAGTTAAGGCAGTTCCTATAGTAAAGAGAAGTCAACACACTCCCAGTTTGAAACATGGAGCTATCTAGTGACATAGCAGTCATCTGTCAAAATGAAATACTTTATCACAGTTTGATTTTAAATGGAAAAATGGATCTGATCCATACCTAACTTGTGTCGTTGCTCTCGTCTGCTTCTCCAAACTGGATGTGCACCAACAACTAGATACCCCCTGTTTAAAATTTACTTTACCAGGAAGTCTCTTGATATATCTTTTTTTCCAAGTAGGTGTGTGTTTAAAACACACACACACACACACACACACACATTTTTGTTTATTTCTGTTTAATAACATGACTATTTTGAGATTGGCACAAAGTGAGGGGCCATGTCTGCAGCTGCTCAAGTGAGACTGAATATACATCTAATGTATATTTCAGATGTGTGTAGTCACGTGTCTCATCGCCGTTGGTCACATTTACAGAGTGAACACAAGAAAGAGGGGCTATTGTCGGGACATCATCGAAATGGCTCTGAATATATATATATTTTTGTTGTAAAACTTAAAAAGTCTTTTAAGAAAGAATAAAAACACAATTTACATTTAATACATAATGTGTTTTTTGAATGATTCAATTGGATATGACAAACATAACTTTTTTTTAATTTAGGAGAAAAAACTTTATGGCATTTGAAATAGACATGCTTTTTAAGATTGAATATGAAAAACATATATAGAATTAATAACAATAGTATTTGTTTTAGACACAGTTATATTATTATTATTATTATTATTATTATTATTATTATTATTATTATTATTCATAAAGCATTACAACATGAATGCTCATCATTACAAACTAAACATTGTTTCACGTTGTTTTTCTCGTTTTAGTCTCGAATACTAAGCACGTGTATAATTAGTTCATATCTAAACAGTATTTCACTAAATCATTGATAATTATTTATTCATAAATATTTTACTACTGCTACTAAACTGTTATTAAAAAGTATAGATACAATCCCTTTACAAATCAAAAAATAAAAATCTTTCATACAACAACAACAACATATAAATCTCTGCAAGTTTATGTTGCACGTTTATTTTGGACCTGCGTAAAAGTTGTTACACGCCACGCTCACTTTTAAATAATCTCTCAAAACGAGAGAATGTTTTGTCTGGATTTCGACACCTTCCGCTCGTGTCTGATCCCAACTGCTCCAGCGAGTGCCCCCGCCGTATGTCCACCTCCCCTGACACCGTTAGTATCATAATCAAATTTATGCGCGATAAGACGCACACACAGGGCTATGGGGCTCTTTTGAAGGCCACGAGGGGCGAATAAGAAGTGTAATCTGCCCCTCTCATCTGCGCCCCCTGCCCCCACCACACACATTAGCATCTGTTATCTCACAATTATCATATACATTAGTCAACACCTGTTTCACTTAACCTCATTTAATTAGGGGCCATTGAACAATACCATCCGCAGCGTAAAGGCCAGTTTGTTATGGCTCACGCAGGCATTAACAACAAAAAAGATACGACTCTTCTGAGGTGTGTTAAGCTGAAGAACTCGACCCACGGCCCACGTTTATTTATTTTCTTTTTACGCATGATATTGCCTTAAACCATCTCCACTGACATTGTTAATTCGATTGACATATTTTGAGAGGCACCAAGTGTGAGGAGCTACGGTGGCCAGAGACTGGCAGGAGGTTAGATAGGCCTAGATATGTGGTTTCATCTTGAAGTGATGGATTAGTGCCAGACAAGAGAGGTGCGAGAATCGTCAGTAAAACGACATCAAACTGGTGTCAAGTTCCTTGTAGGAAATGCAACATAAAAAAAGGATGATTAAAGACGGGCTCTTTGACACCAATACACAAACCTAAATGTGTTTTTTTTAATCAGCGGGATCAGTGTTGTGGCGCTGTAGCGTAAAAGTGTTGCATGATTACGCACGGGTTGTTTGGCATTGAAAGTGAGGATTTAATAGGTTTTCTGCCCGTTTTTGCAAATATATGGAAGGAATTTGAGAATTAAAGTGACGGTGACGGACTGAATGTTAGATTTGCTGAAGAGTAGCTGGTGTGGACCACATTGGGAAACGCACGAAGAAGAAAAAAGGAACAGCAGTGAGCGTCTTTGATGGGATTTGCTGCGAGTGAAAGCTGTAGGTCTTTTGAACGGAGCTGTCAGTCACTACTAAGGCCTCCTCCCCTCCCCTCCACCCCACACCCTCCTCCTCTTCACGCGCCGGGTATAAATAGACACGGGGACGAGGTGATAGCCAGTCACAACACACTCAGGACTAGAGGAAGTAAAGGAGGAAAGAAAAAACGCAGAGGAAACATGCCCGCATCGCAATCTGGATTTGGCAACTTTTTCTTGGACAGGAACATGGCAGGATACCAGATTCCGGTTTTGGGGTGTGTACCTCCAGGTGTGCAGCAGCAGCAGGCTCAGCATCTGGCAGCGATGGCAGCTGGACTTCCGCTCGCTTATTCCGGAGTACAGGGCTATAACTTCATCCCTTACGCGCACCACAGAGCCGTTACGCACATGGTAAGTTTAATATAACTCAACTTTGTTCTAACACTTACCTGACTAACGTCAAAGTTAATCCGTTTGCCTGATTCTAACCGCGTTCCTTGCTTTTTCAGAGCAATGCCTTTGACCTGAAGGCCGCCTCCCCGTATCATCCTGCACTCCTGGCCCGCGCTGCTCCCTTCTACCCTGCCTACCGTCCCGGAGCAGCTGAAGACCCGGCTAGAGTCGCTAAAGTAGCCACCAGAGAGAGCACCAGTGCACTCAAAGCCTGGCTCAACGAGCATCTGAAGAACCCGTACCCCACTAAAGGCGAGAAGATCATGCTCGCCATCATCACCAAAATGAGTCTGACCCAGGTGTCTACGTGGTTCGCCAACGCTAGGAGGAGGCTCAAGAAGGAAAACCGGGTCAGCTGGGCTTCTAAGGACAAATCCGATGAGGAGGAGGAAGAGGAGGAAGAAGAAGACGGAATAAGCGATGAGGACGACAAGTGTCTTCTGGATGAGGAAGCGGAGAGTCAGGCAGAGGCAGAGGGGAAAAGCGAGGTGCTGGTGGATGTTTTGGAGACGTCAGGGCAGTCAAACGCAGAAGAAACACGGGAAAAGAAAGACTGCAAGAACGCACCCGAAGCTCCAAAAGATAGCAAGGAGAACACAGTCAGCCAAAAGCCCAAAATCTGGTCTTTGGCAGAAACGGCCACGTCAGAAACTGTGCGTAAACCCACAGTGGATAGCGCTCAGATGGGGAAGCTGTGGGCAGAGTGGGCTTCCAGAAACGGGCTGTTCGTGCCGGCAGTGTACCCCACTCATGAGGTCCTCTGAGCGGACGTCCACAACAGACTCTCTCCTTTATAGCCACGTGTTGCACTTTACTCCACTTGTAAAAGAAAAGCTCAGGGACTGGATTCTTCCTGACGTTTCTTTGCGCCAAAGACTAATTGTAAATAAACGTAGATGTATTTTTCCATCGACACCTTGTAAATTATGTTTTCATTTGTCCAACAATGAAGTATTTTTTTCTTAAATAAAACGCCAATATCTTTTACAAACCTTTATTCATTCTTTATTGCAAAATCAGTGTGTTGTTTTAACGGTTCCAAAACATGCATATTTTATCACTAATATGTCAGAATCAGCATGAAGTTGTTGTCACACCCTCAGAGAGCTAGCAACATAGGAAATAGACAGTGTTAAATGTTGAAAAAAGTACTTCAGTAAAGAGAGTACAGAGAGGTACAGTGCAGAATTAATGGTCTGAGTAAAAGTGGTAGTGAAATATTCATATTGGCCATTTAATAAGAAACCTTCTCTCATGTGGACTGTTTTGTTTTGCAGAATGTCAGCCCAGTTCCTTTATTTAGTACCACAAACACATTATATAAATCTGTGGAAGTTCTCAGTCGTCTAGGAGATATTGAAGAAAAGGAATCTGAAACCAACCTGCCTTTGTTTTAGTCTCTTCTTTATTGCACCTTTAATGCTTCTCAGATTTATGCATTGTAAATAAATAAGTTTTAACTTTAACCTGTCAAAACCAAATCTGGCCAAGCAAGTTCCCACTTCTGACTTAGTCTTAGGAATGATCCAAATGATGTGACATAATTCCTCAGGCTCTATAGGCTACGACTTGTCAGTTGAGGCCTCAGAAGAAGGCGCTGACCTCTCTCTGAAGGCGTTGCTATTGTTTTGGGGGAATCTCTCATTATCACACCCTGCAACCTCCCAGGTTTCCATGTAAATTCAAAAAGGGCCATATCTCCATTAATCCAGGGATAATGAGAAAACCCCTGGAAGCAACAGGCTTGTCATGCGGTTGTCTTGTCTTTCTGCTTTGGCCTTCTCTATGCAAATCCCTTCAAAAGGAACACACAGAGAGCAGATTAGCTCAGAGCATCAAACAGATCACAACACAGCAATTTGACAATACGAGGAAACTTCAAAAAATAATGCAGTTTTTTAAAATAAATGTAATGTTTAGGCCTATTTGTATGCCATCCTGATATGGGACAGTGAGAGGAAACTTTCATCGGAACTCTCAATGCTCTAGCAGCCTCTAGTGGAGAACCGCTGTAACTACAACATGCTAAGTTTTAAGTGCTATAAAGAAAGTTGTAACCTAACTCTCTAAGCAGCAACATTATTTTCGGTCCTGTCGTAATATATACGGGTTTGGGAATAATGTTTTTTAGTAACAAAGTTACGTGAATTTGGTTTTTTAATGATAAAGATGTTCAGTTTTCGGATTCAGCAGTACATAGGTGGTTAGTGAATACTTGACAAATGTGAATTATGCTACTCCACACTCCAGGGGGCGCCACTCTTGGAGAATTCAACTTATCGCCCAAAAACAGGAACCTTATCTCTATATCTTATCTCCATACCAGTTATGAAACCTATACGATTTTGATCATTTACTGTATATTACGTAGCTTCAGCTCGGTCACATATTCTGACGAAAACACTGAAAAAAAAACCCTAGACTCACACAATTTACCCTGGGACATTTTTAATTTGTGACGTTAATATTGTGAATTGTTGATGAACTGTTTTATAATGTATATCTATTTGTAATTTGAAAAAATTTGTGTTCATGTTTATGTGCGCATAACTGATTATTAAACAGATCCCTGAAATCCCTGGAGTCACAGGTCTCCGTTAGTAGGAAGAGGAGGAAGAAGAAGACGGAATAAGCGATGAAGACGTGTCTTCTGGATGAGGAAGCGGAGAGTCAGGCCGAGGCAGAGGGGAAAAGCGAGGTCTCCGTTAGTAGGCTACAGGTTTTTAGAAAAATGTTGTCGTTGCTTTCTGTCTTTTGTATTGTAGTCTATAATGCTTATGCTGCCTTATAAAAGGAAGGAAAGCTAGGCCTACTATTGAACGTTTCTAAAACCATAAACAGGCTTTAAAAAATAAAATATTTTAGCAATTGGTAGGATCCATGTTAACCCAACGTTAGGTTGGACTTTAATGTTATTTTATTTTACTTTTGTGATTTTTTAAAAATGTATTTAAATAAAATAAAATCCCAACTCCACCTGAACTAAATTTTATCTGGGAAACAGTATGTTGACCATAGATTGTATAATAATGATGTTGACTGGCTGATAGTGTGTCCAGTCAGAACAATTGGGTCAATGACATTTTATAATTTCAAAATGGCAAAAAAAGAAATATGAAATAGCACATCAGCATTACTTTTTTCTGTGTACACCCACATGTATATTTTTCATGTGCCTCTTATAAAAAAACATAAATAAAAGCCATTTTCCTGCATTAAACAGTTTTGAAAATGTTATTCGGTCAAACAAAGCAAATTTCCAGTGACACAGCACTGGTGTATGAATGTGTGTGATTGTTGCTCTGGTGAATAGTGTGAGAATGTTGGGACAACGGATGGAAATTAGCCTACTGCTACAATCTGGCATGTTTACATTCATGTGGTTGTGTCTCATATATGTTCATTAACATGCACTGTCCCAAAAAAAAATGTTATTCGGTCAAACAAAGCAAATTTCCATATTTTATTAAATTTAATGTCTATGAAACAATTGCATTTAATGCAAAATGCAAGTGTTATTAACAAGTTATCTAAAGCAACTTGCAGAATTTTCACACTGTAAATATAAATATTCAATATTTTGCCTTTTAAGGTAATTCTGTTATCTATCAAGATTTGTTAAAATTTATTTCACTAGAGGTAAAATGCTTTGAAATCACATGAAACTTCATGATAAGTTTACTTTCCTTCTACATTTTTATCATGCAATTTATCATGTCAATTAATAGAATATTGACATTTACCAGAAACAATTGGCAACATGATTTAGAAGCTCACAGAAGGCATAAACAGATTGTGACAGCCACCTCAGCTGGCTCCTCTCGATGTGAGGGAGCAGTGGCTCTACTTCAAGCTCCTCCCGTGTAAAGGAGTGCCCAGCCACCCTGCGGAGGGAACTCATTTCGGCCACCTCCATTAAAATTATGAAACCAGCTTTTATGTTCAACCAGATCTTTAATTATTTTCTTTTACCTTTTACTACCTTGAGCTTGAAACTCTCATTAGCATGACCAATAAGATAAAACGGAAAAAAAGTGTAGGCTACAATGTCAAATTATACACATTCTATTATTTAAATGTGAACTACATTGTTAAACACTGTTAAATTACATATAGCCAGAAAACTTGCTTACTACAGCTTTTTATTAATTATATTTAACGGCGCTTAGGTAGCCATGCATCACTTAATCTGTCTAATCTTAACTTCTAAACATCAACAAAAACATATACATACATGCAACCAACATGCACTTATAACTCATATTTTTGTGCATGTTTCTACCAGACAATACTTTATATCACACACAATAGCCTACTGTACATGAAGAAATCACAGCTTTTCAGTGACAAAAATAACAAAGTGCGTTCATAATATCTACATTACGTGTACACTATATACACATTAATTCAGAATATTAACACAATATTCATAATTAACAATAACATGATTTAGAAGCTCACAATTGTTTCATTTGTTTCAGGTTGTGACAGAATAGTTTCTTTGCCGCCCTCCTGAGTCAGTATGTTTCCATTAACAGTGAACGCAGTATCCTCGTTTTCCTCTGGTAATGTGGTCTGGCATTCTTCTTGTGAAATTTGAGTGGTCATAAGACTCCCTGGGCTGTCATCAGTTGGAGTTGTGATGATCTGAGATAGCTTTTCTTCGTGTAGCTCAGTATCGTCTTGTGCCTCCAGACAGGTCTAAAAGGCACAATGTTTGTTATTGTTATTATTTAACTAATAACCACTCTATTTATGTTATGCTACAATATACCAATTGAAATATTGAAAACAAATATTTACCTTTACCTTTTGCTTTGCATATTTAGTTTTATCTAAATAAAGTGACAAAGAACAGAAATGTTTAAGAATAATGAATGGATAAAATAAATAGAAGAATCAATTTAGATATGCATGTACCTTTACAGAAAAAGCAAAGAAACAGTAACACGACTACAACAGCAAACACAAGTCCAACAACAGCACAGATCAGTCCTATGTGCGAACGCGGCTTTTTCACTGCAAGGAAACAGAAAAAACAGATTGTTGAAGTATTACAACAAGTGTCTACAGCAGTATCTCATGTGCTGTTTATGTACATTATATCTCACATTCAAAAGTAGGCTACCAGAGCAAATAATTTTGTGAAGCGCGTGTAGGTGAAAACCCACAAAAACCACAGGCGAACCACCACGGTTTCAGTCTCTAGATTTACCCACGTTTGTCAGTTTTGTTTTGAGCAGGCTGTTAAACACAACACTTACCACAGAGGGAATCAGAGTTGTCACCGACATCCTGAGAGTCATATTCACTTGAACATCTGAAAAGTATATTATAAGATGATCACTTGTACAAGTTACAAATATTTAGAAATACAACGGTGGCCAAAATTATTAGAATACCTGACAGATTTAAAAATATTGACCTTTTTACAAAACATGATTTAATTTCATAATGTTCATGAAGCATTCTCTGAGCACAACAAATATCAGATGAAGTCCTACTGTTTTTATTCACTTTTAATATTTGGTGTGTCCACCTTTTGCAGCAGTTACAGCAGAACATCTCTTCTTCATCATGACAGTATATTTCCTGAAGTGTTTCTAATAACTTTGGCCACTACTGTATGTTATAAAGTAACACAAAACAATAATGTAATTCCTTGTCTGCATGGCAGGATGTTAATGTGACAAGTAAACCAATGCAAATACATTTAAATTAAAATATGCAGGATTTTATAAACTTAAAAAAAGAATGGGAATCCATTTAATTCTACACTTGTGACCCTCTAGAACAATGTGGACTTGAAAGTACAAGTAAACTAATGAGAACAAGTGTTTTTAAGAATAGTGAGTTTATTAAAGGTACATAATCAAATCCAACTCAAGACCAATAATGATTTAGGTGATCGGTATCAAAAACCCTGATCAGAGCACCTTTACATATTTCTACTATAACTGAGAATATGAAATTAAGCCAAACTAATAATGTTCTGGAAAAGTTAAGAAGCACATAAATATACTTAGTATTAAGTACTTGTTCTGAAAGAAAGTGTTATTGGGACATCTTTGTTTATGTCAAAAGCCAATAACCAAACATTGACCCCACTCTGCCAAGAATAGAATAGAAATAGGCATTTCTTTATGTGAGTCCCCCCTGAGTCCTGACTTTAACAATAACTGAGAAAGAAAGAGTGTTAAAACACTTACTCAGTCTTTTTCTGACAGACACCGTCCCATGAGACCTTATCAGAAAATGTCCCGTCAGGGCATTTTTCACACACTGTGTCATGTGTCTGGTTACCTAAAACAAACACAATATCCAACACAGATTCAAACACTGAAATTAACCAAAGAAATGAGACATCCTCATTAGGAAAAAAAGTAGTGTACCTTTTATTTTAGCCCCATATCCTGCTTTACACTCCGTGTGGCCTACACAGGTGATACAAGTTTTGCTGGAGCAGTGGAAGCCCTCCTTACACAGACAGGTGGTCTGCTTTTTCTTACTTGCGTGTTTAGACAACTGAAAGTGTTTATCTGTAAAAACATACACAAGCAGTTAGCTACATTTCATCATTCAGGCTGTCCAATTTAGGTTATTTATCAGCCATAACTTTGTCTTACTAGGGTCACAGTACGGCTGGCGTTCACACCTGGCCTCAGTCGTGTATGTATCCATATATTCATTCTCGCCACACTCTTTGCACACAGGGTTCTGACATGCGTTTCCAGATATCATGCTGGTACCTGCAAAAATATAACGGTATGAATATGTTAACATGCACACACTGAAGAGAATCAGTCACTAGTCAAGTGAAACTAGAAGCTGTAAGGTAAAATGTGAAAGCAGGGGCTAGTTTTGGGTGGGGACACTAGGGACATGTCCCAACCACAGGGGTTTTCAACCTTTTTTCCTCAGAGAACTACTTTTACAAAATAAAAATGGCAGAAAGCTACTCGTTTGTAACATTTATTCTCATAGCTTAATTCAACACAAACAAAATGAAATTTGTTTTGCCAGAACATTAACCCTACATTGTTACAAAATGTTGGTGTCCACAACTCACACTTTGCAATAAAACATTTGTGGAGTGTAGCACCTCAGGTTTACTCTTATGGACTCATTGAAATGTTCATCTGTCAGTCGGGTTCTGAACCTCTGCATTCACAGTTATTCAAATTAATTCAAATGCTGGTTCTTTTCTGTCACTGTCACTGCATTTTTATTACAAGACTGGTGGGGCTTGAAAGTTCCCACGTGTACAAAGGCTTTGTATAAAACCACAGTCTGTGGTTTTACTACAGTACCATGTAGCCTACACCCACGCATGTGTATCTCTATTCTTCATGCTTCTAAAACCGTGCAAGACGGCCAAGCAGTTAATTGTGATTCCTCAAATCAAATACTAACTTGTAGTGTTAGAAAGTATTTGAACATCACTTCAGTGGGAGGTTAGCTGAGGACATACCTGGACTACACTTTTTACAGCATTCGCCATTGAGCTCGTACTGAGTTGAAGGGTCACAAAGAGGCTGGGCAGCTGTGAACACCTGCAAATTAAATTAACCAAGAAACACACGAAGAAGAAACATTAGGAAAAGGTTGCCATTGCAGCATCTCTTTGATGTTCACTGTTCGGGGGTAAACATCGCGGGGGCGTGGTGGAAAGTCCCCGGGATTTAAATACTTTGAGCAAATAACATACACAAACCTTTTATCTTATCGTCTTGTATCCCATCGTTTAGCTTTTTATTATTATTATTTTTTAAGCTATATTCGTATTAATGCGTTTTTCTTATTTTGTCCTAACACGTAAAAACGAAAGTGAAAGTAAACTGAAAAAGACAACCGTTAGACAAAAAAAATAATCTTTTTTTTAATTAAAGTACAAAACAGCGACAATGTTTTAACATAATCTACATTTTAGCAAGCGTTAAAGGCAGAACCGGAATAGCAATAACGTGAAAAACATGTTATGCGTTAGCTTACAGTCAACATAGTCAGATAATAGACTACCATTCTGTAACTAAGACACATTAAATTAACTTACCATAAAGGTCCATATGAAAATGCTAACACGAGACAGAGACATCTTGTAAACTGTGTAGTGTCAAATGCTCAAGCTCTGAGAGAGTTTCACTTTTTCATGCATATAAGGGTGGAGCACAATGCTGTACTGTTGGGTAATTTCCCGTGTGGCTTTTCTTCAACTGACCATTTCCTGTAAACTCTGACTGTAGACTCCGACACAAAAACTTCACTGTTTAGCACAGCAGACTATATGTAGGCTACTTAATAATTTTATATTTATATCTTTCTAAAGACCAAGTGCAGAATACAGTGACACCTGGGAAATCTAAATACATTGGGAGCCGACTGCAATTTTCTTTCCAACGTAGGAAAGAAGACTTGGTAGGTTATGTCAAGGAAAACAAAAAATATATATTATGGTCCCGCCCCAAACCCAAAAAGGAAGTCAACCCTACTTTTATTCATTGGCCCATTCATCTGCATACACTTACTGGGAAGTGAAGGTATTTCCCAGGCATTTTATTTTTTAAATACCAGGTTTCTCTACGTAGCAGCTGTCTCTATTGTTAGAACTTACTACCAGTATTCCAATTATCAAACTAGATCTACGCGTTGGAAATTCCATTTGGAATTTTTTTTGGAAAAGTAAGTCATCTGTGATTTATTGTCTTTCAGCTTAACCTCATCATTTGCTTAAGCTTTTAATGATTTAATTAGTATATTACTGAAAAGCTCACTTGTGACATATTATAGAAATTTGCATGTCTGTCCATAGTTTGCAGGTGAGTTCATCGAAGACCATGGAGTTGCTGCTAAAATGCTGTCTGGTGCCCCCTCGTGGGGATAAAACAACTAATAGCACGTAGAGACTTGTAAAGCAACTTGAATCATTTTTGTTCCTTTTACAGAGAAAGCCTTTGTGAAGTTGTGGGAGTGGCTGAACCGGCTTTACCTAGTGTAACCTGAGCTAAAAGAAGGTGCAGGCACAGGACGGGTGTCAGAAATCACTGCCACTCCTCTGCTTCTGTTGAGCATGCCAGGTAATGACCAAAAAACAACATTAACAACATTGTCTGGAGTCAAAGAGATCTGTGCAGAATAATGACACGTGAAACGCTGTTATACTACGTTTAGGGTCAAAGAAAAACAACAATCTTTCCATAATGGAGCGGTGTGTTGAAGATTTGCCCCAGGTAAGATTAATTTTTTTGTACAACTGCGACAACTGTGGTTGAGTTGATATATGTAAGTTTATTTATTTCTGTCTCAAGAGAGAAAAGAGTGATCTGTACTTTCAGTAATGTCAGGCGTGCTTCTTTCGGGAAATTAGACTTTATCTAGTCAGTCAAGCGTCTTTTAGTTCCTCAATTTTACTTCCAACTTCTTCAACTTCTGGTAGAAGCCGTAAAAAGGGGGAAACACACTGTAAAGGTCAGTTTGAACGAATACAGATTGTGTTTTTTTTGTGCTTCCTCTTTGCAGTTTCAGTCAGTGCCACAAGTTTAGCCTTGTTGCTTTGTGCAACAACACAATCATTCTCTAGACTCTAGACTTAAAAGTTACATAAACAAAGAACATTTACGCTGGAAAGGTGGACAGTGTAACATACAGCACATTCATCCCTATTAAAGGGCTTCTAAATCATAGGCAGAGTTTCACTTGTGCGTGGGGGGGCACCTACCAGCAGACCACGAGCTCAGATTTTTTTATGGGCTACCATATTTCATATATCATACCATCTAATTAAATTAAAAATAATTAGTTTTAAACTTACTCATTAGAGAAAATATGAATTTTGTATTTTTTTTTATTTTTCAAAGCACAAGACAGGCATTAATTGGCTCTGGTCTGCCCCTCTCCCAAACTCCGACCATGTTCTAAATGTGGTTTAGTTGAATGATTTCAATTAAATGTATTATGTTGTTGTTCTAGCTGAGCAATGAAATGCAGCTGACCCTCATGAACAAGGTGAAGAGGGGAGAGTTGTCCATCGATGATGCTCTGAACCAGGCCAGGATAGATCGGGAGCAACTGCTACAACAGAGAAGCTTTGAGGAGGTACCACAAATTTATTCCTAAAGATATTATACATACATCATACATAAAGAAGAAGTGGTAATTCTAAGAAAACTTTAAATGATACAATTGTATACAGAACTGAATCACACTTCAGTTGTAATACAGATTGACAGATATGTAGACAGTTAGTAATACTTACAGAAACCTGTTTTAAAAACCAATCTTATCAGAACAAAGCATGTCCTAATGTCCACTGAATACACACTGCTGTTTATAAGCTGCTCTTCCTGCTCAATTGGTTTGAAAACATCTCCTGAAAACATTTCCAGTCTAATGGGAGATGTGTTGTCTCTGGTTACAGGATCAGAAACCCTCACATTACAACTTCAGTGTTCACAAACATGGCCGCTACAGGTGGCAGAAACGGGTTATACAAGTATGTTCAACAACACAAACTATCTACTAACTAGTATCACTTAAGTTGTCATCATGTTCAGCAATCATGTATGCTAATTTAATGTCCAACTGTGAACATCTGCATAGTTTGATTTCAAGAATAAAATGCTGTGCAGCATTGAGAAAGGTATTATCAAGAGACAGCTGTCCTTCTCCAGCATCAAAAGTTGTCACGACGGTGCCAGCTCCAAGTTCTCCATTGTGTTTAGAGATCATCATGATTATGAATTGGAGGCTACATCGCTTGAAGACAAACACAAGGTTAGCCGATTTGCAGGATTTGTTGTGTACCCACAGCTAAGTACCCAACATTCCCCTCACATTTATGCTTTCTTTCTGGTTGTGAGCAGATGATGCAACTTGTGCATGAAATAATCTACGGCAACATATACAGCATTGATGAAGAGGGCAACGCAGAAACATTTGAGCAGTCTCTAGCGTCAAAGAGCATCCGTGAAGGGATCTTGCTGCTGCACCGAGGTGGCCTGGCATCGTTCAGATGGGTGAAGTATGTATCTGACTTGGTACAGTGGCAGTCATTTAATTACATTCTCTGCAAAAGACTATTTAAATGTATGTACTGTTAAATATTATTCACATTTCATCTTCAGGTATAAAGTGCAGCTTACCCAAAGTCAACTGATACTGGTTCCCTTCAAACGTAGAGGTGCGACTGAGGGTGACGTGACCTCCTCTGTGCCCATACCCACTGTGATTCATCTGTCGGATGGGGACACCTAGTGTACAGAAACCTGAGAGCCCTGATACTTTCAGTCTGACCACACACAAAAATGAATATCAGTAAGAAAATGGTTCAACATGTAACAAGTGCAAATGACAACATTTTTAACACTAGTTTGTCACTAGTTGTATGAGTTACTGTTTGAAGTAAATAACTAGATTGTGATTAATAAAGTAAGGTTGAGCTCTGTTTGTGTTTTTTTACAGCTTTCGAGTGCCTGCACCTGAGCAGCCAAATGACCAAGGCTCTGTCCAAAAGGAGCGTGATGCTTGGCTTAAGGCCATTGTCAAACTATGCTCAGACTGGAAGCGGAAATCGTGTGGAGAACACATTGTTGCAGATAAAAAGACACTACGGAATAATATCATCACAGTAGAAGAAGAGGACCCTGAGAAGAAGTTCAGCAGTGGACAGGGTGGACAAGATGCAAATGGGGATGCTAATGAAACAGCCGGAGGTGCCAAACCTGTGCCTAAACCTCGCCGTTTGGTGAATTCTATTACGGTGACCCAACCTGAAGATGTGCCTCCGTGTTCAGGTTCAAGCCCACCTCCTGTCTCTCCATGTGGTGTTTTCGTTTTTAAACCTGGCTCTCCTCTGCCCTCACCAGGCCACGCAACGTTACCTGCCACCCCTGCTAGCCCTGGATCCCCACTCTCTCCCACCCATGTAGAACCACAGTCTCCTACTCATGATCTTTCACAGGCTCCTACTCATGATCTTTCACAGGCTCCTACTCCTGTATGTCCACCATCTCCTATCCTGCTCCCTTTCAAAGTGCCCCCTGCCCCAGCGCCCCCACCTTTGCCCATCAAAATTAAATCAACAAAAATAAAAATAAAAACTAAGGCTTTCCATTGGGACGTAGTTGGGTCTGATAAGGTAACGTCAGTTCAAGCTTACTTTAGTTTCATTGTTCCTTCTGTTGTATTGAATTACTCTTTATACGTATTGTCTATAGTTTTTCATTGTATGCGTTGAATTAATTTGTTTTTTTTCACAGATTTTAAAATCCTTCTGGATTCAAGAAAGCAGCAGGAAGATTGAAATTGACACATCGCGCTTGAAAGAGCACTTTACTGTTAAGAACCTGGGGACGTTTGGAGTGACTGAGCACAATACCAGCAATAATATAATGCTCAACCAGAAGATAGCACACACCTTTGGTAAGGGGATAACCGAGAGTTTATTCTTTTGTAAACTAGATCATTTCAACCAACATAGAAAAGGATTTCTGTTGAAGTGTTGCTGGCTCTTTTAGTTAAGAAGAGTGTTAACTGTGTACCACCAGAATCATTTTTCAACATGATATGAAAGACTTGGATAATCTGTAGAGATAGTTATTGCTGATGAGCGTCTGCAGGGGGCAGTATGTCACTGATCCAGCTGCCCTTTTAACTGTCCACACAATCTGCAAAGCCATTGTGAAGTGGAACATTCTCTATGTAACGCTCCTAATGGCTTTCACTTTGGATTAACAGGCTGTACGTGGCCTGTATATGTCAAAAGCCTAAGCTAAGGCAGAGCATTTCCAAAGTTTAAGTCACATGTTTTCTGCGAAGCACTGGGGGCATGGAGCTGTACAGATGTGGGGCAGGGCTGCTGGAGGGAATCAACAAGTCTGTGCAAGGATCAGCCACGTTGAGAAATAGAGAATATGCAGCTCTGTAACGTCTCCCTCCGCCTTGACCGACAACACCGTCTGTGTCATTAGCAGGAGCTGAGTGGCACCAGCCTGCAGGCAACTCAGGGCTCTCTGTTTTGAGCTGTAGACAACTGGAGAACACAAAAGGCTGTCTAATTGTATATTTTGCTTTGATAAAACAAATATGAATGGCATTTGAATGACATTTTAATCAATAAGGGCAAAACATTTTTGGTTAAAATGGCATTCTACCCTGAAGCTCGATCTAAAAATCCAGCTTATTTCCACCTCCCCTTATTTACACAGCTGCTCTTATTTGTGCGGTATTTAGCTTATTACACATGACCCATAAAGCCTGAGAGTGATATGAACATGACAGAGATAAGTGAGCTAACAAATCCATATGGCTGCTGTAGCTCCTCATAACCCTTTATCCATGTGTGGCATTTTCTAAAAACAGGAACACATATTTGGGACTGGACAGTCATGTTAGGGACAGAATACTCATTGTTATCTTTTTGAATGTACCACTCAGAAAAAAAACATAAAACCAACCAACGCACTACATACTGGATCCTAATAAGTCTTTACATCAATCAGCATCTTAATATCCACAAACAAACATTATTCTGTTTAAAGCATTGCAAGTGCAATTGTAAATCAAACTAGGGCTGGTGCTATTATGTGTGTTTTGGAGTTGATTGTGCTTGCTTTTTCCTGTGTTAAGCCCCTTCATGGCTTTGTAAAGTTTGAATTTTGTGATGAAATGCTAATGTCTCACAACAGCTTCCCCATTAGCCACTCGCCAGCCTTGATGATATCTGTTGTGCTTTGTGCGATCATAGCGTTCTTTACTTTGGAGCGTGCGCCTAACTAACTAAGATGCTTATTTACCTCAAGAGCCATGGCACACGCTGCCTGGTTAATGACTGGAAATGTCGTCCTTCTAATTAAAAGTACACCTGTGGCTTCCCGTGCCCAGTGGGATACGCTCTCTGTGTCTGTGCTCTCTTTTAACAGGACAATGCCTTGCTTTGTGCCAATCAACACAGGCTTGATTTGTTTTTTAATGTAATTTCCTTATAGCGAATAAGCTAGTCTTTTTATTTTACAGAAAATAAAAGTAAATAAAGTTTAAATAAATTAAACTGGGTGCTAGATTCAAATGTGACTGACTAATCTAACTCGTGCCATTGTTGTCAAGTCATAAACAACATTCCAGAATTCAATTAGTCAGCCTTATCAAAGGCCTTCATTATGCACAGACATTTTCTCTTCTACATGCAGTAACTTTGACGTGACAGAATGCAAATAGGTACATTTCTTCGCTGGATTTTGTAGACGTGATTAAGCAAAGGACCACGAGTGATTCCGTCTCGAGATAAGAGGCCTATCTGTCAAAAGGAACACTTTCATGTACCATTGAGTGCGTTGACTTGTTTTACTCCATTGTTTTCGCAGGCATCTTCCTCAAAAGTTTTCCGGTGCGTCCAGGAGAGCTGAAGGACAAACTGTTCATTGTTAATGAGGAAGACGGAGGCCTGTCTGATGAGCACATCACCTCACTGAGGAGGTACGGACTTGTGCCCAAAAACCTGCTGATTTATAGGCATTCTTTACTGTGTTGTAGAAAGGTAGAGAGAGGTCAAAGACTTTTTGAGCCATGGGAAGTTGATGGTTTTTTGCTGACAGGAACTAAAACTTGGAAACAGGTTGGTTTGCAATTCACAGACAAAAAATAGATTTGAAGATCTAAAAGAATGTGAGACAAGAGAAACAAGTTCCGTTTTCACCGTGTTGTAATGCTAAAGAGTAGATACCACAACCTTTTAACAGTGCAGCTTAGTAATAAAAGTTTTATCTCAGGCTATTTGTGGAAATGGAAACTATTGACATGCCCTGAAGATATATAATGGAGAAAGAGGGTAAAATGCTTCCTGATATCTACCTGCAGTTTACTGAGTGGTTGTGGAAACTGACCTGCTGGAAGGGCTTTCTGATCTAATGTGGAGGATTATATTTATACTATGAAATTGTAATATATATTTTAATGCGCCATGGCACAGGCCTGAGGAATACAGTCTTGAAAGGACCACTCCCAACAGGTGCTGCAATATTAATGTCCAGTGGTACTCCAGTGGCACATAGCTCGGCTCATGAAAAAGTGAATGGCTTTGGTTAGAAAGACAGAATGCACAGAAATGACAGGAAGTTCAGTTTAAGATGGGTTCATATTCAGTGCAAGTGAGTTTACTGCTGGTTATAGACGCTGACTAGGACTATCAACAGGACTTGGTTCTTAATCACTTCACTTTCTCATAACATCTGTTCAGTTGAGAGAGGTACAGCACATGAGGGGGCAAAGGTCAAAAAAGGGAAAGTGTGTCTGGCCAAAAAAAAAAAAAACGGTGGTAAATCAATAATTAAAACCTAGTCTGAAAGTGCATAGGTACCATATGTGTGTTTTTTTTTTTTGTTTAAATTCCATCTTGAGCCTTTTAACTACAGCACTCAGAGAAAAACTAAAATAAAAATGTATAGTAAAATGTACAGTTACTTTGGCGTGTGTATGGTTGTTTATAGCAACTCACCGCTGTGCTGCACAAATAATGTATTTGTATTTATAAAATAATCATGCTCCAAAATGTATCTGTTTGAGTGACATATGTGTAGCAAGATGGATGCTATATCAAACAACATGAACCATCCTCTAGTCTAGTCTACATGCTGTTTTAGAGCAACAAAAAGTGTCATCACTGTCAACTTACACTGATGTAAGTTTGAACACCTATAAGCCCATGCATATGAAGACAAAATTTTTTTAATAGTACTTAGAATTCACATTTTTTATTATTTAAAATGTATATAGTTACATACAAATATAAATAATTTATACTGTACTTACTATTATAAATCTTTCTATGACCAAACATGTAATGTGTTTTGGATTATATTAATGTTACTTATTTTTTCATCTTTTCAAGGTATGTGCCCACCACTGATGATGTGGAAATGTACAAATCTTACAAGGGACCAGTGACAGAGCTGCACATAGTGGACCAGTACATGCTGGAGGTAGGGCTTCAGCAAAAACACAAGGCCATGTCCACAAAGAGCCTCACTGACACAGAGGTGTTGTTGATGCACTGACAGCAAAGGGATTTGAGCTGGGGTGATTTTGGGTGCACCATGGCGGACTATATTCAGTTCAGCTGTAGTTTTTTGGGGCATTTTTTTCTCTAAAGCTTGACCCTTTTGCCCCACAACTGAAAAGCTATCTGCACTTTTTCACTATCTTGGATTTGAAAACTGTTATATCATACTCTCATCTTGGTCTTAACTTATTTGGACAAAAGATTAGAAAAAGTCTCTAGAAATGTATTTTTGCCCTGACAAAAGTATAATTTCTTGGCATGACTAACATTATATCGAATAAATCTATTTTACAAGTTAATGACAAAAAGTTAAAATGAGGTGTAAACAATGTTTAGAGTAAGGGACTGTTTAATAATAACTTTTGTATAATCTTTGTATGCAGAGCTTCAACAAATATACACAATACTATATATCACAGTTTTATATTCTTACATCACTGGCGATTGTCAGTATTTTCTAATCCTTCACAGTCTAAGGTCATCATGTAGCACACTTCCAGCAGCAACTTTTGTACAACCCAAGCAAAAATCAAATGCACCTCCAGACCAGGTGAAGCTTATACATTTTTCATTTACCTGCCATTTCATTCACACAGTGTGGGTGTCACGACAAGTTGTTTTCCACTTCATCTGTTTATCACTTCCCAGCATGCCTGGCACACATCTGACCATGTGTTTCAGGCTGTGAAGGGGAACCGATGAGCAGCCGTCTCAACCCACAGCGCCTTTCAGGAACATTTGACAGCTCACACAGATCGGATGAGATTTTATATAGACAGGATGCATCTGGCGGCGTTTTGTAAAATGTCATAATTCAGAAAAATAGTCTCCACAACATTCTTAGAAATAACACTTAATACAAGAAGATGAATGTTTTTTTCAGTTAAAAAACCAACATGTGTTTAGCTTACTCACCTTAAAAACTAATGTTCTGGGATTTTCTGCAATTTCTTCTCTTCTCTTTGGAGTCTTATTAAATGGCTGTATAAATAGAGTGGCCTTACATAGATTTTATGAATCATCATAAAAATTTAGTTTTGTAGTACTAGTCACCAAAACTTTTTTGTGTATTGTTGTCCTCACCTCCTTTTCCCTTTGTACCAATAACAGCTTTGGCATTGGATTATTCAAGGATAAGACATAATATTACATTAGTCATTAAATTTGCTTTGAAAATAGCATGCTCCTCTGGTCGACTATGGACTACATACAGTATTTATGAATGCAGGTCCGGTTGCCAAAACTTTAAAAAAAATTCCCATTTGGAGCAACAGGATGATTTCTCATTAAAGATCTGCAGAAAAAGTCAGCAAACACCTGAGGATGTGATTACTTTAAACCCAGTGACTAATGTGAACGCAATTTTAGCCTGAGAAAAATTGAATTAAAAAGGTGTTACCTTGGCATAGCATCAGCTCAATCTGTTAAGCCCCCTTTAGAAATTCAAAAATGTGTTTGGAAATCTGACGAGATCAGAGCACTCAAGCAGGGTGATGATGACACATACTAGGCAAATTTTTACGTACTTTTTACAAAAAATGTTAACACAAATCCTAATCAGCACCTGTCAGTTTGAGTGGCCTTTGGTTCAGGGGGAAACAGGTACTTGTGCTTGAATGAAGCAGTCCGACAATGTGGGATGATCTATCGGAGGTTAGCACCAGCTCAAAGGTCGACTAGGCTGCTCAGCCAATCGTTTCAAGGTGTCAAGCCTTCAGTTTCTCTGTTAAATCAGGCTGAGGCCCGCAGGAATCTGTCTTTGCTGCATGAAATGCTGACCACATAGATGCTGTAATCCACGATCTCCATGTCACACATTAGGCTACATTCATAAAATGACTGAATGAATAAGCAGGTTGATTATGGGATAATGTGCTTATTGTAGTTTATTTGGGTTACTCTTTTTCCTCTTATAGGCTCTCACGCTGCATCTGACTAACTCTTGCATTTCCTTTCTACAGATGTGCAACATCCCGTACTTGAGCCCTCAGCTTGACCTGCTGCTGGCCCTGAGAGAGCTCCCTGACAGCATGAACGACCTGCGACCGGTGAGTTTATGATACAAACACAGTCCAAACATACACCGCTAAAGACTTCCTCCAAATCGTCCAAGTACAGTCACGCAGCAAAAGACAAAACATTAAATGCAAATGTACTCAGTAATGGCAACGCTAATGTTCAGATACATTGTGAATTTTTGGCCATAAATGAAAAGAACAAACTGACATTAATACATAAAAGCTTTCTCCTTCCAGCTTCAGCTTTATGTCTGAAGTAATGGCTGAAATATTTTTGATTCTGTTTGCTGCATAGTTAAGAGTCTTCAAATCAGCCGAGGCAAGAAAGGCACTTTGAGGAAGCACTCTTCAGAAAAGGCATATCTTAATCAAATCAAGTTCCTTTTTTTTTTACTGTGGGTGTAAAACATGCAAAGATTTTATCCTCGTCAAACATCCCTGGGAAAAGCACTTTGAGGTTTGAGAGGAGAACGGAAATTTGGAAAACTAAATTAACTTTATTTAACAAACTCTTAAAGAAATAGGGAAAGAATTTGATAACAAACAAAAAAATCATTAAAATTTTAAGATGTTCCCGGTCCATGATAGTCTGACTAGCAAACCACTCAGCTCTCTGTTTTTCCTTTTTATCCTGTAACAGATTCTTTCCGCATCAGTGCTCTGGTCGTAATCTCTCGTCTGCAAATGAAGAGAAACAAGGGAAAAAAACAATGACAGTGTAGTCCATTGAGTGTGACAGTAATTTTTCAATGTCTAAACACAGGAGCAAACATATTGTATGCTGTCTAGATGACTCCACATGATAGATAAGCAGTTTCATTATGTTTAGTATTGTGCTGTTTTGGAAGCATAACCTTAATAAAAAAAGCTAGAGTTTCAGATTTTAGATACCTATAAAATCAATAACAAAAGTTTTTCTCATACTTACAAAGCATATATGGCAGGTTTTGTTCTTCTTCTGACTGAACCTGAATAAGTCTCCAACATTAGGCAGGATTGGCTCAGGCCCTGACAGACAAGAGTTTGAGAGGAGAAAATGGAGAAGTCACCACCAGGGAAATGTTGTTCAGCTCTGGTGCACATGTAGGAGACAAGTTTCAGGTGATTTTTACTCCATGGGCTTGGATTGTATTGGCTCGTTTGTTTTCAGCTCTGTGTGACCACATAAATAAGCGAGTCAAGAAGGTACAACCAAGCTGCCAGCAATGTTTACTGAATGTAGCAGATTCATAACAAGCTCCTGATATTAGAGAAAAATACAACATTTTCCAAATGTATAAAAAAACTTTTTATGCTAATACATTGTAAAACCACATTATGTTTTTATGCCAAAATATGGTGTATGTTTTAATATAAAATTCAGATTCCTTTTCCTAGACATAACCTTTTCTCAAACTGTGCGTCCAGTCTGAAATGATTGGTCACATGACTCACTTTGTTGTGTTGCCCAGAAGCTAAGTTATAAAAAAGATTGGCCTTATCTTTTCTTACTCATTACTCTCTTTCTCATTTTGGGCCTGAGCCTAATTTTTCAAATCGTATTGTAGAAACAATCATGAGCTACAACTTTTGATTTGGATTTAGGAGTTTTGATTATTGCTTTTTCAAATTAAAACCACTGAGATTATGTAAGTGCCTTTGGGATTCATGATTTATTATATGCGCAGAAACAATTTTCCCTAAACATTTTTTTTCTTACAAAATGCAATAAAAAGTAAACATAATAAAAGGAAATGCATGTAAGATAAGATAATGAGGAATAAAGGGTACGAAAATAAGTCAATTTTAAATGCATTCTTACTGTTGTGTTCTTCTAGCTAACAACACAACAAAAATAACATAGAAGACATTAACTACAATTTTTTAAGCAAAGCAACTGTTACTCATGTCAAAGACCCAGAACTGAACAGGACATGACAGCAATGTAATTACTCTTTTGCAATAGCATTAGCATCAAAAACATATTGTGAGGGTGAGTTTGTGAAAACATACATGCTGAACACGATTGTCAGAAATTAGCCTTTTGCAATTGATGAGAGCACTGACATTAAATTGTAAGAGTTGTCATTATTTATAGGTTATTATGCTATTATTTTACTGGTCAGGCCCACTTGAGATCAAATTGGGCTGTATGTAGCCCCTGAACTGAAATTTTATAAATCAAAAGGATTCTGGTTAGGGTATATTAAAATGACAACAAAATGTAATATTTTATGTGTTTAGAAACTACTCTATTATTATTCAGCATTCAGTTGTTCATTTGAATTAAAATAAGACTATGCAACTTTTTACCAGAAAATACATGCCTTGAAACCATTTAAAAATGGGGCTAAAGTAATTTGATAATCCCCTGACATTAAACGCCTCTTTTCAAGCACACTTTACTCGACTTTTAAAACACACTGCTGTTAACTCTCAGTTACCATGTTAGTCTTTGTTAATTTTTAAAACAGGAACTTATAGCTTGAGTATTGTTACTGACTAGTGTCATCTTTATGTCAAAAGCACTCTTTGTCAAGGACCACAGTTCTCCATTTCATTACCTCCTCCTTCTTCCATAACACTTTGAGTTGAGAGCTAGTTAAACAGAGGAATCTGGCCATATTCTTGAGGGATACTTGGACTTGACACACTTGCATACCAAACATAAATCAGCCAAACAACAAGGTCCTGATTGAGATTCATTTTTATATGGTCAAATGAGGTGCTTTGAGATGGTCATTATGTCAATCACTCAAAACTAGCATTTTTTACACCTAAATGTCATGTTATGTAGGGCGAAACACTGAATTCAAAAGCAGTTGCATTACAGAATAAATGACTTTGCCTTGCTCCTCTGTGTTTGTCTTGCAGCTGATTAACCAGAAGATCACAATGTGCAGGCAGCTGTACAACTCCAGGTCATTTGTTTCCGTGCTGGAGTACCTCCTCGCCATTGGCAATTACCTCAATGAGAATGCCAGGAAGGAAAAGGCCAAGGGATTCCGGCTCTCCACCTTGACTAAAGTATGTCTGCGCTGTGCCTCCTGACCTTTGATTGAGCAGCAGCACAAGGCTAATAAGACTACTCATTGATATACACCGCAGGGTTTCTCTGTATCTGTGTTTTTTCCACTCGACAGCAGCTGTTTGGGTTCACGCAGGTCACTTTGAGGGTTGTGTGTTTCACAGACTCCACTGGCTCGAGTAATTCTGAACAGTGTTTGTTTTTTGCTTGCTGTTTCTTTTAATTAGACGTAAATACCTTTTATTTATTATTATTATTTCTTTTAATAAAAGGTAAGGTTTGTCTTATTGTTGACTGATTCTCTAAAGGGTCACATTTGGAAACACACTTAAATTTGCAGGTCTCTGCTTGGAAACTTTAATAGGCCATACTGAGATGGGAAAGGTCCTTTGTTCGTTTTTAATGAAGCTGAGGCTTTGTTCTTCCACAGAGGTGTTTGGAGATCTAATTGGATTGAGTCCACACATTCTACCAGAGACACAGTAAAATAAAGGTGGACTATTTAGGAGAGAAAACTCAAATCTTTTATTGTGAAAGCCTGTAAACAGCAATACTTAGTGTTGCTTGGTGTCTATAATGAGCAGACAGGAGCTCAAAGTGGTGAAAATAAAATCCATGATAACATCCCAGAGAGCACTGTTAGTGGAAATGTGACACAACTTAATGTAAATGTGTTATTCCTTACATTTTTGGAAGGCATGAGTAACTGTTTTAGTTAAAGCACTTTTGTCTCAAAGGACTGCCGTTGGGCAATGTCCTTATTTATTCAAAAGTAAACAGAGCCCATTCCAGCAACATTTTCTCTGTCTTTTGTGGCTAATGTGACACGCCCTTGTGTTGTACAGAAACAGGTGTAGTTCATTCTCTTCATTGTCGTCCACAGGTTTCACAGCTCCGTGGCGGAGACAAAAAGTTCACCTTGCTCGATGCCCTTGTGGAGCAGATCATGTTGCATGAACCGAGCCTGGTTACTTTTACAGAGGAGCTGGCAGAATTTGAAACTGTCCCGGGAGGTATAAGCTAATCAAGATTTGATCAAAGCTAGGAAAATGTTTGTGGGAGTTCTCAGTTTGGCCTGGTTTAAGAGTCTTTTTTTTCTCTTTTGGATAGCCTCCATCAAAGGTCTGACTGCAGAAGTAGATGGTGAGTAGATCACTATGGTGAAAGACGCTGAGACCACTGTAATAGTGACTCAGCTTTTTGTGCCAGTGCAGGTTTTTTTAGAAGCAGCAGCAGTGCAACAGTAGTCTACTATTGTTGAAGCACACAGACATTTGGGTACTGGTATTGTCTGGATGGTGACAACATGGTGGCAATATAAACTGCCCAATCCCCCAAAAACATTCAATAGAATAACACAGAAGACTATTATTCAATTCAACTCAAATGCAGAATGACACTAACCCAATTCTGTGTTGCTTCAGTCCTAAAGAATGAAATACAGAAAATCATCAAATACAAAAAAACATGCAGAAAGATGATCGTGGGAGACAATCACCCAAAATTCTTAAAAGATCTAAAGGTAACATGGTATAGTTTTTTTTCCCTTGTTTGTTTTACTTTTATAATATCCTTGATATTTTCAAAAGATACATTTGAAAGTGACCAGAGATGTTTGATTGATAATGCTTTTGTTATAACCTCAGATGGCCATTGAGAAATACAAGTTGGACCTTGCTGCTCTGATAAAGACGTGTGAGGAGATGAAGAAACTCTACTCTGTCATAATGGTAATCTCTGAGTTATTATTTCAATATCTCTTTTGTACAGCGCTGGAGATGGATGGTTCCCTGCTCTGTACAGTCTCGAAGGCCCTTTTCAATTATTTGTCATCTAATCGCTCCATCTTATGCTGTGAAGTACATATATTTTAAAGAAAGAAAAAAATAAGTTCCCCTAGGTCACTCCTTTTTCACCAGGCGTCCTTGATGCATCAGATGCACAGTGCACAACATCGTTCAGCAGCTTTGAAAAATGTGCCACATTCCTCTTTAAGAAATTTCCTCCAGATTTGTGTGTAATTGATTCTTCTCTTTGGGCCCACAATGTGTGAGAGAAGTTCATCTTGACCTTAATGTGTGATGTCAAATCTACGAGATTAGGATTGAATGATCTGCAAAAGACTAAAATGAGAGGTTCTGATCACAGCACTCTTGTTGGCTTTGTGATGAAGTCTTTAAAGAGCAGTGAAAGAGTGCACAAGGACACAAACAACAAACTTCTGTTGGTTATCGCTTGTGTAGATGAGGATGTCTGGAGTAATCTGTTTTCTTTCAGTGACATCTCATTTGAAATAGATTGGTAACATGGTGCGATGCATTCATTTTATACTCAATGATTTATTAGCCTGAGCGCTCTTTGATGTCCACTGGACTCCTGAAGATCAAATGATATGAACGATTTTGTTTTGAGAAGTCTGAGTGTATCGCTCTCTGGCTCACACATGATTAGATTTAGAGCCTCCTCTGGTCCCGTTCTATTCTTTTATCATACCTCCATCTATAAATGAAGCCACTTCTTTGCTCACTAACCTGTTTACATTAGCGTTATAGAGCTCAAGCTTTCTTGTGACATTTTAACAGCCACTGTTTCTTTTTTATACAGCACCCAGCAAAACAATCAATATCACAGTAGTAGCTTTTTCTCAGATATATCATATTTTTATGGATGATCCATCATCACATAGAAGCACTACGTCTATTCCTGCTGTGTTTCAGCGCTGAAAAATGAAAGGGTTTATTTCAGGTTTTACGCTTGGAATTGAACTGTGTTAAACGTGCAGCGCTAGACTTTTTTTTTCTTTAAATTAATAGAAAACTGCTTCGTCACCTAAGAATTTTAATAGATGAGAATGTCACGGGCAAGTGTTTCTATCTGAACAAGTGATGTTCCTATTGGCTTTGGTTGGTCTACTCTACACAGAAATCCATCTGTTCCTTCCAAAGCTATGTGATTTTGACTCAAACAGTGGCAGGTTTGGACTAATGATGTGGAAATACTGGCAGTTATGGGCACGTTTAAGGTTTGAAGACGGAGCAGCTGTTGATGTTTCAATGTAAACAACATGGCGTTCCTCTGATTGTTATTTCCTCATGACAGGCAGCACCAGCAGGTGGTTTACCCAATCACCTACCAGTCCAGGTATTTATCCAAAGTACTGGCCCTTAGCAAAAGTTCTTTGTAAGATGCCTTTGGCCATTCAGGATACAATAATGTAACACACTGGAAAAAGTTGACTAATTAGCCACTAGTATTACTACAAACTTTTCTACAAACTTTTGAAAAATGTCCTTAGTGTGCTGCGGGCCACAGTGTATTGAGTGTCACTGTAGTGTCTAATACATAACGTGTTCCCTTTTAAGTTTAATTGAAATTATTGCTGCAGATGTGGCCTTTAAAAGTTTGACCTTTAACTGTAGTGTCCCTTCAGGCCATTCCACAATGCAGGCCCCTCATCTAATTGTGTTAAACCAAAAATCTGTTGTACTGTATGCCATACGTCAACATAATGTATGAAAATCTTTTATAAGTGAAGCTCGTTTTGGTTCAGGTGGCTGAAGAATATGAGATCTGAAAATGAAATTTAAATTGTTTTATTCTCATCAGGTCAGAGTGTCTCTCAATGCATCCATCCTCGGAGTTTAGCCCAAACGAGACAGTGACATTAGAGGTCACATCTGAGTCCCTGTCCTCTTTTCATAATTACACTGTGCATGAGCGTCTGCATTTGAGGAGCATATGTGTGTGACTCTTACATTTAAAGCACAGCCCTTTGGACCGGGATCAGTTGTTGTGTCGGAAAAGGGGTTGCATTGTGTCTTATCTCAGAGAAGGGGACAAGAATTTCTAATGTTGCCCTTGAAAAGCTAACATGCAAATTTATAAAATATAAAAGAAGCTCATTTAACATTTTAGGAGAATTGGAGGGGACATGTTATAGTTCTCTCTAAGTGAAAATGCTGTATTCTATAACTTTTATAATGCAGTCAGTCTAATTTATGGTAATCTAATTTACATCTGTATATTACACCTTGTCAACATTACAAGCTGGGAACTTTATTGCTGGGATTTATTTAATAGTTTCAGGGCGACGAGATGTTGCAAAATCAAATCCACCTCAGCAACTCTGATAAAGCTTTTAATCTATTTAATTTTTTTAGTCTTCGAGCAAGTAGCTGCATATTAAGAAAGGTTTCTCCAGGCTGCAGCAGCAAGGGGACTCCTGGCTTCTTTGCATTCAGGTTTAGCCCCAGATAGATTTTTGGTTGCACAAACAGTGAATGATAGTGGTCTGAAAGTAGTTTTCCACAGAGGCATTAGCGGCTTCTCCGAGAACTCCACTCCAATTACGCACGTCTTTTGTCAGAGTAAATTTGACTTAAATAATCTCGACTGAGTTTGTTGCAGCTCAGTCTCCTCGGCCATGCTACGATGCTTGTGCAACAAATGGATCCAACCTTCAAACCAAACAGCAGTCAATCTCATTATCCTTCACAAGCTCACGTTAATGAGAGACAAAGACATTTGGCGTCCCATTGATTTATATAACTCTATTATTTTCTCCAAGAGACTCTTGGAAAGTTGTTTTTGTTTTATATTTTTCTATGCCTATGCATTCAACACAGCAGGGAAATATACAATAAAGATGCAAGAAAGTAATAATCAAAGGACAGCATGTGCCAACAAAGGAAATGTAACAGAATGTAGATTATAGTGATAATAGTTACTGAATACTAGAGTCTAATGAATTTATACATAGAGAAATACGTTATCATTTTGGAGAACAAACAAAGTATTTAAGCAATACAGAAATACAATTGTTTCCATGCTGGTCAGTGCTGTCATTTCATTTTATTTCAACGGGAACATTCCACAACAGACCCAGATCTGTGATGCCCTGTATAAAATATACTGTAGACACAAAGATGTTAGCATTTGAGATAAGCCACAATAGCTAGATAATAGATGTGAGTCTAATCTGGAGTTAGCTGTTCCAACTTCCACATCTTAGCTGCCCAGCTGATACTTGGTGCGCACAAAAGGCCATGGTCCAGACTGGTGTGCTGTCTATTTGCAAATATAGTGTATAGCATCACTAGTATAATTCTTTTGGCAAGTGTTGTACTGTATCATAGTAACAGAATCATATTGTATGTATTGGTATAATGTAATTTTAGTAAGGTATGTTTTTATTATCATATATTACAATACACACATACCTAGCATAGCAAACAACTGGGACTTGTATCCTGTCACATATTAGTCTAATATTAGTCATGTGTTAGGGAATTCTGAAATGTTTTGACACCTTCCGTCACAAACAACTGACTTGCACTCTTCCATCTCGGCCTTTTCAATAAAATCCTCAGTCTGTCATTGTAGCCCACGTGAAGTCTACGTAAACTAGCTTTTTTATAGCTTGACTTTAAGTGTGCAGTGTTAAGTGGTGTAAAGGTTTTTACTTAAATTATATGATGTATAGAAATGAACTGAAAGATAATAAAAGTTAGAACAATCATGCACAAGCCATTAGAACACTTTCTCAAAGTAACCACCTTGGGATGAAATTTACCTCGACAACAAGTTGACACATTAATTCAGCTCATTCTATAAGTGCGCTTTAGAAATGGATTGCATGCTGAGACAGTATATGTTTTAATTATATCACTGTTGATTTCCGCTAAGGTGAACATGAATGACCCAGACGCTAGGTCACTAATAAGACCTCATTTCCTTGTTAATTGAAAAATAGATTTTATGAGCTCAAAAGGTCTGGTAAAGAGTCACTAGAGCAAAGTTTTTCTTCATTTGCAAACAGCTCATTGTGTGTACTTTTTTTTTGATCAAGGTTAAATTCGGAGAAGCAGCGGACCACGACTCTCAGGAGTTTTTTGGTGTGATCTGCCAGTTTATCCAGGACTTCAAGAAGGCACATTCTGAAACAGTATGAGCCGCATTTTAACACTACATATCAATGCCAAAAAAAAGAAACCGTACCCAAAAACACTGCGCAAGAATTCCTGAACAATAAAGTCAAATCATTTGTCATTGTGCTGCTATGTCATTTTGTATGTAACCTAATTTAGTGATAATTTTGTAAATAAAAAGCTGATTGTGATATATTTGCTGTCACACTGGTTTTCCTCTGGATTTAATGCTGCTCTGTTGTGAGGTGTGCTGCCAATCTCCACAGCTATGTGCACAACAAAACAGACAACACAACGAGACCCAAAAGGAAGCTGCTGCATTCTGGCTCCGTAATTATTTTTAAACTATAAGCACGCTTTGGCCAGGGACATTTTCCCCAAGAAGCTCCAAGGCCTTCGCCAAAGCACGGACCACATCTGCACCGTGGCAAGTGACAACACAAAACTATTCCCATCACAAGACACGGAAGGTATTCGGAGCATCAGCTGAAAAAGTCTGATTTATGCATTACATCGCCTTTGTGCGTCTGACATTTTAATCAGCCGACAGCAAAGACATCGTTTGTAGTTGTGAACTGCGGTGGTATAATGAGCAGGCCCCTCACAGAGAAGCCAAAAGTTGCAGTTTCCTCGTCAAGCTATTTTAATTACATCTGCAGGAACTTGTGATTCATTAGCAGCAAACATGCAAATCCAACAATGATTCATCACACATTTTCTTTACAGAGATTTATACATTTTCTGTTAATTTCCCATTTGTCACATTAGGATTATTTTACAGAGTGCTGTGGGACTGTAACTTTAATTTGAAAGAACAATATTAGGAACTGATAAGTGCTCAATAAAACAAACTGACCTAAGAGAACACCACACACATATGCTTTTCAAAATTGTCTGTTTAATACAATGTTCTCTTCCAAAATTAAACTTTACCATTTGATGAGTCAAAAATTACGAAAATAGTGTTTGTCTGTCTAATAGAAATCACTGTGCACCAATTTTTATTAAACTTTGAAGGATTGGGCTTAGACCAGCAATGAATCCATTTGAAAAAAGCAGTGCTGATTCCCCTATGTTCCACTTTTTTCGACTTTGTGAGGTAGAGAGATTGGTTGAATTACTGTAGAAGACTGTAGGGCCTTAGATGAGGTATAAGCCCAGCCAGGTGGCCTTATTGTCATTTTAAGCAAGAGTGCCAGTGGGTATTGTTATAGAGGCAGAGGATCTTGGCTCTGCCTCTATAGGAAGTCCAACAGGGTTATATTTTTGCAATACGTGTATTGGCATAGTACGAGACCTACACACGTGGACAAAATTGTTGGTACACACCATGTCACCAGACAACACAGTGAACACCTGAAGCCCTAGAAATAGGCCCACTGACTCATTACAAGATTGTACACACCTGTGATGCTAATTAGAGCACACACCTTGAATTAACCTGTCCATTTGGTCACATTATTTACAGTCTTTTCTAGGGGTACCATCAATTTTGTCCAGGCCTGTTCCATGAGTTTATTTTTTAAAATAATTCCGTTGAAGCATGGTTGAAAAGCAATGTCTGACTTTCATTGGTTAACATTCATAGAATTTTTATTTATTATTACTTTTGTCAGAATAAAGTTTTTTCTGTGACCATTGTGAGTTTTTCTTTCATTGACCGAAGGGTACCAACAATTTTGTCCACGTGTGTACAATAGGTATCGGCACAATTCTGTTATTTATTACATTTTAGGTTAGAAGGATGCTAATAATAATATATATATTCAATTCAATTCAAACTTTATTAGGGACACAGAGCATCTGCTCCATAGAAATAAAATAATAGAGATAAATATATAATAGTATAATTAGTTTGTAACTTCTTCAAGCTAGTTTAGGTTTGAAATTTGACCTCTTTGTTACAAAAGTGATTGTATTTGAGTTTAAAAGCGACAGATCCCTGTGAGGAGAGACATTCAACTCGCTCTACAATTTCACTTTAATTGAAGAAAGCAAAAAGATTTTTAATTGTAAACAGCACCATTTTAGCGTGAATATTTTACTGCAATTGATTTCCAAGCATTAGTTCAGATTCCCAGTAAACTGCATCATACATTTCATTAACCAGTTTCCAATGGGATGTTTGGTCCTCTACAGCCTGCGTTTGGTTCAAATGTAAGTAAAGTCTGGAAGAAGCACGTGTGGTACTTAAGCTGATTGGAACACAGCAGATGTCTGTTCTCTAAAACAAACTTATAAAAGAAATAATTTTCATCCTGACTGCGTTCTTAATAACTTAATTACTGAAGTTCAACTAGGTCTGACACTGTGACACACGAGTGCTCGAGATAATGTGCCATGTGTTTTCTGTGGAGCAGCACGGTGCACTCAAGGACCTCACGGAGCAGTCACTACAGCAGAAGACACCAAGGTTGTGTCCAAGGTACTTTAATGCAAAACAATTTTTCACAGCCGAGACATGATTTGTTCACGAGGGAAATAAAAGAGTTCTGGGATATTCATAGATACAAAAGGCTGATGCATTTTAGGCTTGTAAAAACAACTTGCTTAGAGTACTGTGTAAATACTGTGGCATTTGGAAATACTTTTTGTATTATAATACTTTGTAATACTAATTTTGCAAAGCACATGTAAAATGCGTAACTGACTGATTGTGTGAATCATTTTTACCTTATTAATAATGCCTTGATCAACCAAACCAACAAGTTCATTCAATAACCCTAATAATGAAAAAGAATCACAGCTTAATAAGGCTTGGTAAACAAAATCCCACACCATTGGCCCGTGGCTCTAAAGATCTGTCATGGAAACTTATTGACACGCATGACAATGTGTAAGAGTGAAGACATAAACCTCACAAATACATAATGTTCTGTTGGAGACATAGTAAAGGCTAATATAGCACCTTGTAAGTCAGAGGAAGGGCAGTTGCATTGATCTGTTTTTTGAGGGACTTTTTTTGTGCACTGACACAAGGACGCAAGTAACAAGTCTACATTCCTAATCACTGTAGTCAATATTTACACAGGACTATTATTTATAATGCATCCTCCAAATGGTACAGATGTTGTTGCAGTCTATGAGGTAGTGAGGTCAAAAGATACACATGCAGTTCTTCTAGGTAAAATCAAATGACGTCAATGTTATAAGCCATCACTATAGAAAATCTAAAGGTCCAATTATTGACCTCTGTTGATCACCAAAGGACAGGTGCAAACTCTTGATGATTTTAGAACATGTACTGGAACTGAATAGCATGATCAACAAAGTAAATTCAGGAATCTACACTGTAGTTGTGTCAACATTAATGGCTGAATTTTTAAAACACAGTTAATGAAAATAATCTTTTTCCATTATAATCTTTTAGAAAGGCTGCCAGTATAGTCTTTAGGTTATATTTTGAAATGAGGGTCTATGAAGGACAACACTTTTTTCTCCAGCAATAAATCAGAGAAGACAATAAGGCAGTGAATGAAAAGGTCATAATTTTCTATAATGCAACCTGTAAATTTTCAAAATAAAACCTGGAGTGAGTAAGAATGTGTAGATTTGTGGAAGCTATAGTGTGGAAGCTCTTGAAAAGGTTTTGAAATTACATCAGTCTGCACATATAGTTTATGTCTATTTATTTTTTTCATGTATCATATTGCAGCAGCAGTTAATTAAAAGTAGTGCCACATTTGCGTGCGTAAAGTGGATGGTGAGGCGCGCACGACGCAGCACTTCACTGCGGGGAACAGCTGTTGTCGGACGCGTAGCACGGAACAGGAGTGACTATGGACCACTTTCCCCTTGATTCACTGCATTTCATTTGAATGATCCTGCGATTTTCTTTTTCTAATCTGCAGCTTCACAATGAGACGCACTGACTACTTGAGGTGATGTTTTGGTTTTTGACTTCTTTGTGGATGTGTCGCTCGGATATGCACATCTCCGGATCCAATAGGAGAATCTGAGAGCGAGAGACGCGCGAGAGCAGCGGTGGGACTGGGGGAACTTGGTTTGGTGCAGGAGCCAGGACGCGGTTTGCTCATAGACAGAGCCATGGGGAAGTGCTTCTTATTTCTGCTCAGCTTGACGGCGATGTGCGAGCTGCTGTGGGCTCAGAACGACACGGAACCCATCGTCTTGGAGGGAAAGTGTCTCGTGGTGTGCGACTCGAACCCGGCCACGGACTGGAAGTCTTCGTCTCCTCTCGGCATCTCGGTGCGCGCCACCAACTCCAAGGTAGCGTTCTCCGCAGTCCGTAGCAACAACCTCGAGCCTTCAGAGATGAGCAACAAGACGAGGATCATCTACTTTGACCAGGTTTGGACTTTTTATTGAACTGTTATCTTTATGACAAATTAAAAACTATCTTTAATGGACCTTTATGGAATAGAAGGAGTTACATCTTAACATTTTAAACTGCTACTTTTCCGCATTTCAGTTTTCTGGAATGCCATGTTTAATTGTATGTCTTTTCCAAAATGATTATGTGTTTGGGCGTGCGTCCTGCACAATCCTCTCCAACACACGCACGAGTTTGCCTCCAGCCACTGGTCGCGCACACCTGGCCAAACACAGCAATACAAACAAACAAGAGTTTTGGGCACTTCGCCAATGTCTGAGGTGTTTGTCAAATAAACCTTGGCCTCTCATTTGAATTACATAATGAGGATGCTAATGTGCTGCCACAGCTGGTGATCTGATTAGTGTGGACGTGAACGTGTCCGTGGTGTCATCTGTGTGCCAGGGATGATTGTTAGTGGCCATTATCAGTATTGTTATCAGTGCGATGATGTGGCTTAAAATCCCAAAAAAGTAATAAAAAATAAGAGTAGCGTCTTGTCATTAGAGGCTTGTTAGTTCTAGTACTGCAGTGTCAATTAAGGTGACAACGTTTCTAAAAAATCTAATTTGAGTTTTTCTGCAAGACATGCCTGCTGATGGAATGATTCATTGTCATTTCTGTGTTCAGGGCTTTGAAATGAGTGCTCTATAAAACTTTAACTGAATAGACAAGAAGGACACTGAGCTCCTATTTCACTATATTACATTATATTATTCTTGCATGTGCTGCCTGCACTTCTTTTGAGTGTGTCACCTTCAGTTTGCATCTGGACAGGGGCAGCCTCCAGGCTAGGACAGACCTCTGTGCATGTGCCAGATATTTTACTCTCACAATTAATCTCCAACTGAAAACCTTGTTGGATGATCACAATGGCTTTTCTTTTTTCCGCTTTTCCATAGATTCTAGTCAATATAGGAAACTACTTCACCTTTGAATCTGTGTTCTTGTCGCCAAGAAAAGGTATCTACAGTTTTAACTTCCATGTCATTAAAGTGTACCAGAGCCAAACCATACAGGTAACAACACTTTCCTTTCTTAATTTATAAGATATAGGCCATTACTGGTATGTTTGCTCACTGATTGTTGCTTGTGTCCAGGTGAACTTGATGCTAAACGGGAAGCCAGTAATCTCTGCCTTTGCTGGTGACAAAGACGTAACTCGTGAGGCGGCCACAAATGGAGTTCTGCTGTATTTAGAGAAAGAGGACAAAGTTTACCTAAAGCTGGAAAAAGGAAACCTTGTTGGTGGATGGCAGTACTCCACATTTTCTGGCTTTCTTGTGTTCCCTCTGTAAAAAAGAAAATATAATGGTATATACATAAGACGATAGTAAGCTCACTGACTTCTTCATAATGTGCTGTCAATCACTGTATATAATCGAATCATCGTTGCATCGATCCGATCTTTCCAGAAGACAGGAGTGGAATATGTTGAGAAAAGTTTACATTCTCTGGACGTCTGGAAGGAGGGGATCTTAAACGTTGCCCACTGCTATTGTGTTCCTGTCAAAGCTGCCTCAAAAAGGAACAATGGCCAAAAACTGCCAAAAAGACTCTGACTCTTGGGAGTATGTTTAACATACTGATAGGAGCTATTCATGACAACTGTTGCATAGTACATCTCACCACCATTATTCATAAACATCTTTTCCAACAGGTGAGTGTCGCCCCCTTCATGTTTATGGAGTAAAATTAATTTGGATCTAATATAAATTGTGTTTGGTAACAAGGTCAAAGGTCACCTTTTTGTCACTACTTCTTCTTAAATGAATTAACCCAGACTACCTGTGTGTGCTCAAATATATCTCCAACAGTCTAAATCATGCTTTATAGCTCTTAATAAACTTCATTAGGCATCCGAGAAGCTTAATTGGTTTACACACTGCTAACAAACAGGTTCCTGTCACGGCTCTGAGCAGGAGCAGTTTCCAGAGGGAGGTGGGAGATAACGGATGAATTAATAAAGTAGCTAATTGTAGCCGGATAAAAGTAGTGTCCTCTCAGTAAAGGCTTCATACTGCAGTGTGCTCCTGGTGCAGTGGGTAGCCGCATTGTACCAACCAACCTGGAGCCGATATGTCTTTCTCCTTTTTAGCCCCCTAAAAACTACAGCTACAACCTCATATGTCTTTGAGATGCTTTCACTAATCCAACTAGTCACCACTTGCTGTAGCTTATTTCTGAGATTGTTCTTAGGTTTCCCATGGAATGTTTGAACGATCACCTTTTGGAAACAGTACACTTAAGATTTTATTTTTGCATAAAAGCTATGTGTAAGATGAGGCTGTCACACATCACTCACTGATGTCCTCATGGCTGGTGACACTGATAAACCCTGCTTTTTGGGTTTAGTTTGAGGTCATTTTTAATCTGTGGAGTTGGGATGCTTGGTCCAAGAATATGAATCACCAGGCAACTCTGTAAATTTTGTGACACAAATAGTTCAGACCTGTTCTTAACATACTTCTAAGTCTAAGTGATCAGATCACTGGTAATCAGCATTAATGCCACATGTGACCTTTTTTAAATCATCTTTAGAATTGATCACCCAGGACACATTTGGAGGATGCCTGGGCCGCTTGTGATTGGCTCTTTGTGTAAGTGGAATGCATCCAGGCTTTACACGTTGCAACACTGACAGTGTTTTTTAGCAAATACACTAACCACTGTACTGAAGAGTGTGGGTTAGTAACGTTGTTGGCACTAGTCGTTTCCTAGTTATCAATAATAAATAATGTTTCAACAGATCAGAGACATGACCTGTACAGTTTGATTACAATTGAGGTGCAATATTTTGCCCATAGCACTAACATGTTTGTTAGCAGTAAATTATAGAAATTATATTAAAAAAATAAAATAAATATAAATATATATATATATATATATATATATATATATATATATATATATATATATATATATATATATATATATATATATATATATATATATATATATATATATATATATATATATATATATATATATATATTGTAATCAAAGCATTAAAACCAAATGTTATTTTATTCCATCTCTGATTTTACATTCTGTCAGTAAATGGAATTTCATTGTGCTGGCCTCCAACTCGAGTCAGACCTATCTTGTATGTTCATTATTCATGAACAAGAGATTTTGCATTTAAAATGAAAATTTTTGACTGTATGTTTCCTATCTGCTGCAACATTTCATAGTGTTAAATGTCAAGTGAAGAGAGGAAAAATGTATTGCTAATAGGACACAGATTGTTTGTATAGGACTAAGCTTTAGAGGTGTTGATGGGCGCAATTACCCAAATGTTGTTCCTGGATATTTAAATGACCACTGTTCAGTGTTTTGGTTTGAATGTGAGATTTTATTGCAGAAATGTTATGAAGAGACCTGGAACTATCATTCAAGGTAGAAATGATGAAGTGTGACGTTACGTTTGGCAGCTCAAAAAATAAAAATAAATTCACAATTCTAAAACCTAATACAGTGGCAGGATTATTGAGAAGTAATCACACTCTGAAGACAAGCTTTCCCCTCCTTCTTGCACAGTATAATCTTATAGTCTCATTGTTGGGTGTCAGCATTTTCTCGAAGAAACATTGTCTCCCTTTGCCTCTGTGATCTGCGATTCCATCTGTATCAATCCACCCAACGAGAAGTGGGACTATATGTTTCTTTATTATGAAGCAGACATGTCACAAAGCCTTAGACATGACTTCTCCTCTGTTCCATGTGCTCTTTTTCTTTTACTGCTGTACATATAAAAGGAAAATAAATGTTTACAGATGTGTGTTCTGTGAGTGTGAATTTTTCAAAGAGACGCTTCAGAAGGGCACAGAATGAACATCCAATTGTGTTTTTGCAAATTGTCATACTACTCTCCCCAAAACACACACATTGTCCTTGAATGGAAAAACAAAGTGTAATGTTGTTGTATTCTTCTCTTTTGGATTAAAATGGCAGCCTATGTGTCAAGTTGGCTTATTCCCTAAAAGCAATATTAATATGTTAATGAAATAGATCAGAAAATCACTACAGCTTGATTGGTTTGTGCATGTTGTCACTTTGACCATTTACCTAATATCTAAATATGAACTATAGCTCTTAATAAACTTCATTAGGCATCCAATTGGTTTACACACTGCTAACAAACAGGTTCCTGTCACGGCTCTGAGCAGGAGCAGTTTCCAGAGGGAGGTGAGAACAATATTGGATGAATTAATATATTGTCTCTAATTGTGGATAAAAGTAGTGTCCTCTCAGTAAAGGCTTCATACTGCAGTGTGCTCCTGGTGCAGTGGGTAGCGCATTGTATAACCAACCTGGAACCGAATTATGCTGCATTAATCCAGGTAAAAACACTAGCAACCTTCAGCTAAACCTCATATATCCAAGGAGATGAAAACAGTCACTAATCCCGACTATCTTTACCACTTTAAAAATGCACATTACTCTTCACAAGCACGTGCTGTATTCTACTGAGGATTGAGTCAGGTTCTTTAAAATGCCCTCGTAGTACACACAATGTAATGACTGGTACAGTTATATACAAATTGAAGGACAGACAACTTCACATATGACCATATATTGGACATAAATAAAGAATCTCTGTTTAGTTTAGTTTGAGGTCATTTACCGTAATCTTAAATGGAGTTGGGATGCTTGGTCCAAGAATTACTCAAACCAGAATTAAATAAAGTTATGAAAAGTTTGATTTCTGCTGGCTCACTTACTGTATGCGTCTAACCCTGTTTTCACATGCAATCCAGTCAAGTTCACTTAACTCTATGAGAGAAAGATAGTAAAAAACTTGAAATCACCCAGGACACATGATGAGGAACACGATGATCCGCTTGTGATTGGCTATTCTGTTGTGATTTTGTTGTGTTATTTACATTTACATTTTACATTGCAACACTGACAGTGTTTTATCCAAAGCAAATACATTAACCAGTGTACAGTCACTGGAGGCAAGGTGGGTTAAGTGTTGGCACTAGTCGTTTCCTAGTTATCAATAATAAATAATGTTTCAACAGATCAGAGACATGAACCGCCTACCTTCCGGTCAGGGCTGGACTGGGACAAAAAAAGGCCCATAGCACTAACATGTTTACTCAGACGGCCCACCACAATTATAGACAATTATATTAAAAATCCTTGTGGTCCCTGTAGATATGCATATCTACTGTTCCATATATATATATATATATATATATATTGTAAGTGCCATGGACCAGTGTACCAGTGCAAGTGGACCAGTGTACTCCATCTCTGACAGACTCCCTGTCAGTAAATGGAACTTCCTCCCTGTTTCTCTCCTCCACTGCTAACTCAACCTATCTTGACATTATTCATGAACAGAGAGAGAGGATTACAATTATTTAAGAGTTATTAAATTTTTGACTGTAAGGATCCATTTTGGTTATATAGTCCTGTATTCTTAAAGAGCAGGATTTCTAGATGGAAAAAGTGCTCCATGTTATAAAGCTAGATTAACCCTATAGAACCCAATATAATGTGGATGTAGAATACTGCTAATTAAAAGAAATGTTTTTTTTTTTTTTTCCCAAATGAACCAGACAGCAGAAACACTAGTTTACAATTGAGATATTAGGCTACTTTGTTTTAAAAGAGCACAACCCCTCTTTAATATGACACCAAACAAGATTTCCCTCTCATTGTTGAGATACTCAAAAAAAAAATAAATTCACAATTCTAAAACCTAATACAGTGGCAGGATTATTGAAAATCACACACTGAAAAATATATGATATTCATATTATTCACTCAGTATAATCTTGCATATTAATGATGTTGGAAATTCATTAGAAACATGAGCATATCTACTTTGAATATACAGCTAAACAAAAATATACATCTGTATCAATCCACCCAACGGGTGGGACTATATGTTTCTTTATTATAAAGCAGACATGTCACAAAGCCTTAGACATGTCTTCTAATAATTAAAATAATCTTTTTCTTTTACTGCTGTACATATAAGAAGGAAAATAAATGTTTACAGATGTGGTTTCTTGGTGTTAACATTTTTCAAAGAGACGCCAGAAGGGCACAGAATGAACATCCAATTGTGTTTTTGCAAATTGTCATGCTGTGTTATTTGACTTTAGCTGACTGAGTGGCAAAGTGTAAGTGGGTGACAATCTGACAGACTATATAATGGCAACAACTATTAAGTTGTCTTATTATAATATTCAATATGTTAATGAAATAGATCATCAAAATCACTACAGCTTGATTTGTTTGTGCCCACACACACACACTTTCCTGACCATTTACCTAATATCTAAATATGAACTCCTCTTCACTGTTAATCATGTAGCATCACTCCTTTTTATTGTCCTTTCAATTACACTCTCCATGTTTCTGCAAACCCAGACTTAGGTACTGTAGGCTTTACTGAAGCTATAGCACTAAACAATATTGTCTGTTATTTTTGCACATAGTTGAGGCATCAAACAGTGTAGCATTTTATTTTTTTTTTTTTGGGGCTGCTTCTCTGCACCTCTTGCACTTTTGTTTCTGATCCACTGAGCCGCATAACCCTCTGAACTGAAACAGAGGAGCTGCATTAATCCTGTTAAGAGATGATTGGGCCAGCCCAGTGTCTAAACATGAAAAACATATCCAAGGGAGATGAAAACAGTCGTCTGCGCCGACTATCTTTGGCCTTAAAAAAAAAAATTCATATTACTCTTCACAAGCACGTGCCCACCGGGCATTTGCTATGAGATTACCAGTCAGCCCTGCTTCTTTAAAATGCCCTCGTAGTACACACTGAGCTACTGCCGTACCCAGTGGATGCAATCAAAGTGAAGGACAGACAACTTCACATATGACCATATATTGGACATAAATAAAGAATCTCTGTTTAGATGCCTAGGTACCGTAATATTGTTAAATAAATCAACACTGACTAATATTAATTCTCAAACAAATTAAATAAAGGTCAGCTATAAGTCTGGGTTTCAAAACAAAAACATGATACAACTCTGAGGACAATAGAAAAAGGAGTGATGCTACTTAACTCTATGATAGAAGAGGAGTTCATATTTAAATGAGGCTGTAAATGATGATATGAACACGATGATGTCACGCTATTGTCTTACTATTAGTAACGTATTATGTTGTGATTTTGTTGTGTTATGTCAGTGTAATGTGCTGTTAATAAGAATTATACAACCAATGAGTGGAATTATAGCAAATCCAAAATGGCTGACAAGCCATCAGCACAGAGCTCATAACTACGTAATTATGATGTAACTACAGTTCTACGAGTGTGTGCGTAGCCCTCCAACGGACTTCGCTATTGGTTATCTCTCTGGCACCAGCCAGCACCTCTGAGACAGATCAAAGCACTCACCGTGACAATCATGCCCACGTCCTGGCACAACTTCAGGGGCTAATGCCCAATGCTCTCCCTTCTTTGAACCAGCTCAACAGAGGGAAGCAGTCCAGCTGGGCTTGAGAGTAGGTGGGCTACGCAACACACTCGTAGAACTGTAGTTACATCAAGTAACTATAATTTCTACTTCGTGTGCTCTGCCCACGAATGCTGCGTAACAGTTTGTAAACATTTTGTTCGCGGCCTGAAAACTCTGTTAACGTTCATAAAACGTAAACGTATGCGTTTATAAAAATATTTGTGTTTGTGTAGCCAGGGCCTTAGTCAGTATTTCAAGCGTGACCCTCACCTACTCCCATGAGATAAGATCACAGCAGTGCAGACATGGCTGTGAAGTGAAATGTATTCATGTTATTCCAATTTGCATCGAAGGGTTTGCATTGCTTCTGGACAAGGATAGCAAAGCAAACAATGCTTTAAATACTTGATTCTTGATAATTCCTCATAATGGCCTGCTTTGGATGACCAGTAGTGATGAGTCGTTCATGAACGATTCGTTCTTTTTGAACGAGTCTTTAATATGACTCGGGAACGACTAGTCATCTCAGAGAGCGAGTCGTTCATTTTTGTGTAGACCCGCGCATGCGCATTGCACCACATCTCATACAGGAAACAGAAAGGAGTCATTCATCTCCCGAGTCGTTTGTTTCGTTCGTTCGTTCGTTCGTTCACCAAGTCCCTTCCCCATAGAGAAAGAGTATGCAGTTACCGGAAACGGAAAGGAACTGTTCATCTCCCGAGTCGTTCGTTTCGTTCGTTCGTTCGTTCGTTCGTTCGTTCACCAAGTCCCTTCCCCATAGAGAAAGAGTATGCAGTTACAGGAAACGGAAAGGAACTGTTCATCTCCCGAGTCGTTCGTTTCGTTCGTTCGTTCGTTCACCAAGTCCCTTCCCCATAGAGAAAGAGTATGCAGTTACGGAAGCGGAAAGGAACTGTTCATCTCGAGTCGTTCGCTCGATTCGTTCACCAAGTCCCTCCCATAGAGAAAGAGTATGCAGTTACCGGAAGCGGAAAGGAACTGTTCATCTCCGAGTCGCGCTCACCAAGTCCCTTCCCCATAGAGAAAGAGTATGCAGTGTTCATCTCGAGTCGTTCGTTCGCTCGCTCGTTCGTTGAACGAACGAACGAACGGAAAGGAACGAGTCATTCATCTCGAGATGAATGAGTCCTTTCTGTTTCGGACGGACGGATGTATTAGCTACAGCTACATGAGGCTGTCACGGCCCAGACCAGACATGTTAACGGAATTAATGCTAAGCTAAATATGAAGTGACAAAGGAAATTAAGGATTAAGAGGTGAGTTGAACTCTCTGCCTGAAGTAAGCTGCAATGAATTTATAATTTATTTTTCAAAGTTTGGCCATGAATGCATTAGTTTATAGTTATTATAGTTTTTATTCCAAAAGTACTAAATGTATTAAAAATGTATTAAAAATTGTAATATGCAACATTTTAATTAGATTCTGCTGAAATGAACGAAATGAACGAAATGACTTGAAAAAAAGATTTGTTCATTTTGCTGAACAAGACTTAAAGAACTGAGTCAGTAAAATGAACTGAACTTCCCATCTTCCCATCACTAGTGACCAGAGGCAGCAGGTACTCTTTTGCGACATGAATGTGCCTTTTAGTATTGTAAAGTATTACGGTACTGCATAAAATACTAGTCTTACAGAGTAGTGATAATAAAGTCTAAGCTAAATTTTCATATTACAGCCTCAAGCACATTTTTGTTGAAGGCATTCCATCTCCAATAAATACAACACATTTAATGTATAAATGGGCTTTCTATTTTCACTATAATTACAGTCAACTTGAAATTCTTGGCTAAACTGACTCCTTAATGCAGATACATTTTACATAAGGAACTTCAAAGTGCCGGTCATTAAATTCAAGCTTGTTTTTCTTCAAAGAAATTGCGAAAAGATACGTCGATATCCATCAACCCTTTATACTTGGTTCAAAACTCTTTCCTGAGCGTTAAATAGGGCTGCTGTGAAATATGCACTTATACGCAGCACACGTACAAAACACACTGGATACAAATGAGCGGGTACAGAATTGTTGATTTGTTGTTAAGAAATGCATAAGCACGTTCAAATGCAGCCTGACTGTTCGGGACACCTCTGCCTGCGAGTAAATGAAGGACTCAGTTGGGGTTTCTCAGACGCAGCACTGTGGGTCAGTGAGGCAGCTTAGGCTAACTCAAAGCCGCTTTATATGATGAGATATTAGTTGGTTCATTACTCGCACTGCTACCTGTGTAATTCAGACAGCTGTGAGTGTCAGCAGGGACCGAGCACAGAAGACGTGTTTGTCAAAGCTTTGCCTGAGACTCACACGAAACTATCCATAAAGCTGCGTACAAGTAATTTAACTAGCTACCAGGTGAGTGTATTTATACAATTATACTATTGTAAGTATCATATATTTGTAATATTTTAATTAAGATTTTTTAATCTCTTAGAAAAAAATCAAGTTACAACAGCTAAGTGATAAGGTCAAATACAACTGCTGCATTTAGTGGAATCTGTCCTGACTTTAGCATCTTGGGTAAACAATGCTAGCTAGGTCTCTATAGCAAGATGTTACAGTTGTATACTTTATGCTGGTAAGTTTTACTAGTTCCATCTTACCAAGAAGAGGTCTCACATTCTTTTAAGTATGTGTTGTAGACTGTATTGTAGGCTTGTCTCTACCAACGTTAGCTCAAGCAATTGACAGTTATAACCAGGTTAGCTACATCTTTGGACAGCTCATCCATAGCTCTTAGTTAGATGCATTACTGAAGGCCAACAGCTAAACTTCCATGATCATTGCACCCATTGGGAGTTTTTTTTTACTTGGTAGTAAACTGAACTAAAGAAAAGAAAAGTATAGTAAACAAATGCAGGCATATTATTTCAAAATGGAGCCAATGTGCCCCAGGAAACAGATCACAAAAGGAAATGTAAATCACCAGGGTTCAATATAAAAAATAATTAGGAAAAAGGGGTTAGCAGCAAGCTGTTATAAAGTCTAGCTACAAGGCACTTTTATTATAATATTAAAAAAACATGTAATTGGGTTAATTATGAAGGACATTCCTTAGTTAAATACTTTTTTTTAGCACATTCAGGATACGTCAAAATATGACTTATTTTTAATGGTGTCTATATATATCTTGCTGGGATCTCTTCATTGTGTGTTGTGTCCTACACAGTCAGACATGTGGGAACAGAACAAGTACAGAATAAATCAACACTCAGTGATATATTATTGCATTTTACACCTTAGAATCATTTGATAATATATTTGCTTTACTCTCCCATATGGTCTTTGTCCATAATATCATCCTTTATGTGATTGTGCTGCTCATACATGGTTTGTTTCAAAGTCAGTACCCCACACACACACACACACCTTGTCCTGGACTCTCCCGCCACATCTTCATGACATTAAGCTGTAATGACAATGCAGCGCTCAGAATATTGTACTTTTCCTCAGAATGCATTTTTGAGCGAGATGAGCTGCATTATGCAAAGAAAAGAGCTTCATGTTAATGCTAATGTGGATGCCATGATGAAAATGGATTGTCTTGTCATCTACCTCCAACAAAATAAAAAAATAAAATAAAAAAAGGACAGACTGTTTACTGGCACTGCAGCTCAGGAATGACTCAAATCAAAAGTGCATTTTGGTTTTGATGGACAATAAGAAAGAAAGTTATGAAGGGTATAAATATAGAAAGCATCTCCACAACAGGGAGAAAAGACTGATTTACTGACGTTCTGAAGATGGATAAATAGCACATGGCAATAGCAGCAACTTATCAATGATGACCTTTCAGACTGACATCTCAAAAACAGGATGCACCCTGTGAAAAAAAAAACGTAAGTGAGAAAATGAACCCATCACACCAGTGGAACTTTCCACAGCTCAGAGAGGGAGGGATCTGCTCAATGCACAGCAGTTGGTATATATCAGGGCTGGGAAACGTGTTCATTTTTTGCGTACATTTTTTGGGGGTTTAGAACGTTAAAAAATTTACGCAATTGTTAATTTGATGCAATGCCCTCTCCACACCGCTGCACCTCATTTTGTTTGTTTATATATATATATAAACCAACTAGATTTGCTGTATTCCCGAGCTACGAGGCCACTGTGTGAACCTGTGCCACTGCTGCCATTTGTGTCTTAACTTGTGCAGGACTGACCCTTTAAATTCAAGAGGAACAACCAGTAATATTATCCCGCATGGTCTTGTATAATAAAATGGGAAAATGTTTGCTGTATTAGGTCTAGTAAAAGAAGAAAGATATGCAGGTTATTTCCTAGTCTATTGTATGTGTTAAAGATGGGACTGATTTATATATTTATATACTGTATCTAAATATATATATATATATATATATATATATATATATATATATATATATATATATATAAAATCAAAATGATTGAATATCATGTAAGAGATATCAAGTTGTATCACATGAATGCTTAAATAAACATTAAAATGTATAATTATTAATAACATTTATTATAATATAGCATTATAATAAAATTTGAGACTCAATTGATATAAAAGTAAAAGACAAAAATGGTAATGTATTGGGACATTTGGTTCTGAATATCTTTTGTTTAAGTATGTTATAAATATGTATGTGGGATTTGAATTTGGTTGAAGTGCTTTATTTTTTAAATGTATTTGCTTCTTTTGAAGGTTTTTCACCTACCTTTCTACCCTTCTACTTTGGAAAGAGTTGAATCTTGTTTTCATTTAGGGGAGCAGTTGCCTTCATGTGTGGCAGAGTGCACAAATAAAGATAACAATTTTTACACAATTATTGCACTGTCCTGCCTTCGAGTGTACTGTCCAAACAAAAGACAGCATGTGTGAGTGCTGTTGTATGCCAGCTCTATGGGCTACATAATGTGGAAATAAACCTGGAGGCCAAAAACCCTTTTGGCATATGCACCAATGAGCAACTTCTATTGAAAATCAACAGCAGATTTGAGTTTAGTTTTAACAGATTTTACACGCTCTGAATGTAATGTCTCCAATCATTTCTGTGAAGCCATATAGACTTCTCTGCAACACAATTTAACAAAAATAAATAAATAAAAAAAAATACACACGCAATAAAGAGTTTAGGATCTTGCAGAAGACATAAAGGTGCAGTGTGTAGTTTTGGACATATTGCTGTCTATGAACAAACAGTAGAAATAAGTCTAATGGCAACTTCACTTCACATAAATACCGTAAACTTTCATGCAACACACTTGTCTGAGTGCTTTAAATACTTTAATTTAAATATATAAAACATCATACTCAAACAGGCAGTTAAAAACAGTGCTTTAAAATATAAAATACAGGAAATGGAATAAAGGAGGCATATCACTCGTTCTCATTTGTATTGGCAATTATCAGCGTTTATGTGAAAGCTCAAAGGGCCTATAATCTCTTCATATCAATGGGAATAGTTTAAAACCCCTTGTGCGTGACTAGCTATAACATTTCCATTAATCATTTCCCCAGGTGGAACTCTAGAAACACAGAGTTCTTTATCGTGAGCCATTTGATCTATTCGTGTTTTTATCAAAACGTCCATTAATTGTGTTTACACTTTTATATATGATAACAAACAAACCTTTTTGGCAGTTAAATAAAAGCACTATTGCCTATTGCAGTAGAACTTCCAAAAAATTCCAGCCTTTATAATGTTCTGTTAAAAAATAAATGGGTATCATAAATAAATCTGACAACCCACTCTTTTAGTAGACTAATAATTTTCTATTGTCTATAATTGGTTTCAATATTTCTGTATAGCAGCATTAAAATATCATAAATTCTACCCTGAGTTCCATGCAATAAAATTTGGTGCTTGGTTAATCAGATAAATTAGATTATTTGCAATTCTTGTTATCAAGATGATCAGAGCATGTCAGACAATTAAATCCATCCATGGGAATTATTTAATTTACCTCACACATACATCCTTCCATTCAGGGCTGGATTGCAATAGGAAACAACCTTGGGATGACTTTGTAACTTAATACAAACTTACAACTGTGATTTGGAAAATAATGTTTTGATCGTTACATAAACCTGCTTGGAGCTGAACTGGAACTGTGAGCAAACATGTAAACATTCTGCACATGATAAGAATCATATGCAAAATGTGCTTTATAAACATTCATGTTCTTCTTAAATGTCCTTTAACAAAACATCTCATCCCAAAGTCTTCATTCCCTGAAGAGTTGCTGCAACAAATGAGAAGCTACACCTTTAGGGAGATAACAGAACCTCACATCATTAATATTATAATCAGAAGCTCAGGTGGGATTTACATAACACAGAACAAAACAAAATGGCAGTTACATTTTGTTGACTCCATTAGCAGCAATGTTACTAGGTTGTTTAATAGACTCTATACAATTTGAGCTGCAACTCCTCCCTCTAGAGCTTATATCTCTAGAGGGAGGAGTGGCTAAAGGGCTAACCATTCTTGGTCCATACACTAATGGTAAACAAGACAGTAACAGACATAACTTTGCGACCTTTTGCCAAATTTCAGGCTTCAAACATAAAGATATGAAACTGTTTTTTTTTGTGAAGAATCAACAACAAGTGGGACACAATCATGAAGTGGAACGAAATTTATTGGATATTTCAAACTTTTTTAACAAAAAAAACCCTGAAAAATTGGGCGTGCAAAATTATTCAGCCCCGTTAACTTAATATCACAGTGCAACACAGGTGGATTCCATTTATCATTAGTCATTTAGGTCAGAGATCCTCACTGAACTTCTGGAGAGAGTTTGCTGCACTGAAAGTAAAGGGGTTGAATAATTTTGCACGTCCAATTTTTCAGTTTTTTATTTGTTAAAAAAGTTTGAAATATCCAATAAACTTCGTTCCACTTCATGATTGTGTCCCACTTGTTGTTGATTTTTCATAAAAATTTAAGTTTCATATCTTTATGTTTGAAGCCTGAAATGTGGCAAAAGGTCGCAAAGTTCAAGGGGCGAATACGTTCGCAAGGCACTGTACTTGAGTAGAGGTTTCCTCTTAGTTGAGTAGAAACTCTGCTAAACATATATGTAAAATAGTTAATTTTTTCCACTTTCAAAATATAAAATTTACTGTCTTGTGTTTGCAAACCTTTATAAATAAATGGAAAATATAGCTGCTTTTGTCGCCATAGATTTTGTTGCTCGTGGAATGGTTTGCAGGTAAAAAATAATTACAGGCATACTACATAAAGTTTTTACAACATTTAAACACTGCCAAGTTAACTTGTGTCTTTACCTTACATATTTTTCCTAGTTTAGTCAAGAGCATGTTTAATCACTTTTTCTTGATTTGCTCTGTGATTTCTCCAGGCAATCAGACTGTTGCCTATTCCATAATTAAATTGGAAAGAACATCAACATCTTCAGCGGAGTCTCTTGGCTTCCACGCTATTTGAACAAATAAGATCTTTGTGAACAAATGCAGTCTGGACCCTGGTCTGTGTTTGGTACAGAAGAGCTCATGTGACTGATGCCCCTCAGACCAGGCTGCTTTTGTTCTCATCAGCATTTTCCACAGTCATAAATTTCATAATAGGCTGCGGCAGAGGGGCCATGCTGTGTTGGGGCAAAGCAGGGTGCAAGAAGAGACAAACTTTCCTGGCTAACTTGGAATAAAAAACAATTTTGTTCATGAATAAAGTCCCTTGGGCAGCAGGGGGATGTGCTTATTCAGTTGGTCATGTCCCGTTGACTGTGCTCCCAGACATTTAGAGCAGACTGGACTGGTCTCTATGCAGCACCGAACATAGTCTTTCTGTCCTCTCTCCTGTGAGCTGTGTGCAAGCTACCAGGGTCATGTTATGTTGCATTTGGTAAAAGTAATTTCACTTTTCTGTTGGGCAATCTGTACATCTTTGTTCAGTTTCACAAGATTTTAATAGAATATACCAGGATAATTAACTATCATAGTATCCCACACGGAAGACTGATGATGTAGTAAAGACCTCAAGGATATAGTACAAAGCATACCAAAAACAAACTTTGTGCTCCCCAAACTCTGTTCTTATTACATACTATATCATAACTTCTGCTTAAAAACTGAACATAGCAACAAAAATATCACTGGTCAAATAGTTCACCCTTTTTTAACTTAACCCCAAGAATGTGTCATTTAGGTGTATTGGCATTGTGGTTCATCCATTCAGTGGGACATAGACAGAAACGGAGTGCGCAAATGAAGGATGAAGGTTTGTCTGGAAGGGTACATATGTCTGTGTATTATGTGTGACAGCAGTGATCGTGTGTGTAGCTGGATGGATGGGTGGGCTTTTTCTCTGTTAGAGGAAGACTTATTACTGTACTTTGAAGCCCGCCGTGCTACATCCATGATGTTTCACTTTACTGCAGACTCAACCCCGGAAAGTCAGTCTTTTGTAAAAACATGGCAAAGGAATAACCAACATTTTTGAACGATATAAAGCAAATGGGGGCGGCAGTAGCTCAGTGGGTAGAGCGGCCGTCCTTCAACCGGAAGGTAGTAGGATCGATTCCCGCTCGCCCCACAGTTCATACTGTCGTTGTGTCCTTGGGCAAGACACTTAACCCACCTTGCCTCCAGTGACTGTAACACTGGTAATGTAATGTAAGTCGCTTTGGATAAAAGCGTCTGCTAAATGAATAAATGTAAATGTAAATGTAAATGTAACAATCAAGACCTTAGTATGACAGTGTCAGTTAAAGCAGAACTAAGTAACATTTTTACCTTCATAATTACCTTACAATAATTAATTGAGTTGTAGCGGTGTGTTTGAGGCGCCGATGTTTTGGGGATGTGTGAGCTACAAAGGCACAGGAAAAGATGACTGCAGCATGTTATCAGAAAGTACTGGAGGAAAATTTACACTCATCAGCCCGGAAGCTGCCATCATAATGAGATGTCGGGCACAGCTATGTAAACCAGAATTTCTCAAACTAGCCAATGTACATAGCTAGCTGTTTATTTAGTTCCTACAGTTATTTATTCATTATTTAACGAGTTACAACTATAGACCTATCTATTCAAAAAATATATATCCAAAAAAAAAAATGTCCCAAAACATCATAACATCCCGCTCTCCCCCACATACTGTCGTTGTGTCCTTGGGCAAGACACTTAACCCACCTTGCCTCCTGTGGTCAGCTGTAACACTGGTAAAGCACTTTGAGTGCCTACTATGTGGAAAGCAATATATAAATAATACTAATTATTATTATTATCAGGAACCGTTCCGTGCCATGACTCCATGACCATGACCCCCACATGACCTCTTCACCGTCATGTGGGGGGCGCAGTGGCTCAGTGGTATGAGTGGGCGTCCTTCAACCAGAAGGTAGGCAGTTTGATTCCCACTCTCCCCACAGTTCATACCTTCGTTGTGTCCTTGGGCAAGACACTTAACCCCCCCCTGCATCCAGTGGCTGTAACACTAGTAATTAGAAGCTCAATGTAAGTCGCTTTGGATAAAAGCGTCAGCTAAATGAATAAATGTAAATGTCAAACATGGATGGCAGCACTCACATTAGCCAATGGAACCAGAATTTAGGGCCATTTCAGAACTGGGTGAGTACATCCTAGGGGTACTGATATCTTCAGGTCTGTAATTGATGAAGCTAAACAGCTATTTACAGAGGAACTGTTATTTTCTCTGAGCCACTGCTTCATTCATTGAAATAATTCACTTAGACTTCACTGTGAGAAGTACAAAATCTAACTCCAAATGATCCACAGATACACTTTTGGACTGCAGCTACCACATCACATTGTTTATAATATTATGTGGGTTTGTCAGCTATTTCAAACTTTAATCCTCTGAGAAACAGCATCATGAAAAATGTAAGTTGTCTCCCTGTCTGGGCCTATTAAATCTCCTATTAAGCTCCCAAAGGCAGTCGATAGCTGCGTCTAAACCATTTGATTCACTTTAGAGATCACATCTCACCTTGTTCTTTCTGCAGTCCTGCTGTGTTTTGTCTTGTTGCTCGGCTTTGACACTGAGACCAGCAGAGGCAATCAGCAGATAAAATATATAAACATCTAAGTGTTTTCTCATTCATAGTATTTTAACCCGTATCAGGTGGAATTAATATATGTAAAGGCAAGGCAAGGCAATTTTATTTATATAGCACAATTCATACACTGGGTAACTCAAAGTGCTTTACAGGAATAAAAGACAATTTACACAATTTAGATTAAGAAACATAAGAAAAATAAGAAATAAAGGGTGCAAATTAAAAAACACTTTAAGTTGTAATGTAGGCGGAGCTAAAGAGGAAGGTTTTTAACCTCCCCTTGAACATTGTTAAAGTTGAGGCTGTTTCAGATTTTTGCTGCATGAAACTTAAACGCTGCTTCACCCTGTTTAGTTCTAACTTAGGGTTTCTGTGGCCCAAAGATGATTAGTTCAGTCTTGTTTCTGTTCAGTTGAAAGGGAAATAATTTTGCATCCACACATCAATCTGTTTGATGCAGTGACACAGTGAATGGATTGGTCCAGTTTCACCTGCTGTGAGTGAAATGTAAATCTGAGTGTCATCTGCATAATTATGGTATGATATGTCACAGCTGCATATTAACTGGCCTAAAGGAAAAACATGTAAAGATTGAATAATAAGGGTCCCAAAGATAGACCCCTGTGGAACCCCACATGTCATGGTGTGATACACAGTTACCAAGTGAAACAAAGTACTTCCTGTCTTCAAGATAGGACTGAAACCATTTAAGGGCAGTTCCAGTGATACCTATCCATTCCTCTAATCTTTGTGACAGGATTTCATGGTCCTACTGTTTCAAACGCAGCACTCAAGTCCAACAGAACTAAGACAGAGACTTCGCCCGCGTCAGTGTTCATACGGATGTCATTTGTGACTTTGATAAGTGCAGTCTCAGTCTGTGATGGGCTCTAATCCTGACTGAAAAGGATCAAAGCAGTTGTTAAGTAATAGAAAGTCAGTAAGTTGCTGATATACAATCTTTTCGATGACTTTCCCTAAAAATAGCCAATAGTTGTTGAGCACAGTAGCATCAAGACTGCTCTTCTTTAGGAGCGGCTTAATGACAGCAGTTTTTAAGGCCCTTGGAAATGTTCCAGACTGTAAGGAATTATTGACTATATCAGTGAGTTGTGGTAACAAACTGCTTAGTACTGATTTTAGAAATCTAGTGGGTTAAACATCGAGGCAGCAGGTGGATGAATTCAGGCTGGAGACAGTTTTTTCAATTGTTCTGTTATTAATAGTTGTAAAATGTGTTAACCTCCTAGGTGGCTGCAGTGTTGTTGTATGCCCTTTGGACTGTATCGCATGTTTAATGCCTTGAACCTTGTCGTTGAAAAACAATGCAAACTCATTGCATTTAGTGGTGGAAACTAATTCTGGAGGAAATGGAGCTGGAGGGTTTGTTAATCTGTTCACTGTAGCAAACAGAACACGCAGGTTGTTACTGCTGTTGTTGATGATCTCTGAGAAGAATATTTCTCTTGCTTTTTGCAAAGTTTCATTGAAAACATGCACATTTTCTCTGTATACCTCATAATGAGTTAAGAGTTTCAGTTTACGCCATTTTCTTTCAGCTTTTCGGCATTTCCTTTTCTGTGCCCTGACAGAGTGAGCATTGCTCCATAAAGCCTTCTGCCTGACTACATGTTGAGTGTCTTGATGACCGTCGATGTTGCAGAACAAACAGCACCCAGTGCTCTAAGACGTCTACCAATATTGCTGTCTCAAGTATTTTAAGTGCCCCCTTTTATTGTGTGAGAAGCATTTCTCCCCACCCTAAACAAAGACATTACCCATCACTTTCTTAAGTAAGAGAGCACTTGCCACATAGCTCGTCTGAGGTAGGTTTTAATCTTGACACTTTAAATTTGTCTGATAAAGGACTGTCTTCCAACTTTCAATGACTCTAGGAAGCCTTGAGTTAACACAGAGACCAATCAAAGCTTGAATTGACATTTGTGGACACATAAAACAGTGCAGATTTTATTCTGAATGTATGAAATTGTATGAATGTATGAGTTTCAAATATAGAAGCCCTGAGAGACTGTGGATACCCCAGATGGACATTCAACAAAACCAAGAGGACACAGAAACCAAACAGACAGTAACCAGAATCAAAAGAGAAGGGTGTAGTTATCCCTTATGTGTCTGGTTTATCCCAAATCTTTCTGCAAATGGAAAAGCCTTCCCTGAACAGACGAGGGGCCTCAGGATCTTGTTGCCTAATATTTACAACAGTGTTTTTAAACCTAACTCAAAACAGTTTCACTCTAGAACAACAACAACACCTGAATGGGACAGTGACAACTCACCTGAGCCTTAACGACTCTTCACATCAGGAGTCACACTGTACTTTCATGGTAATGACTATGAGACCAGAACAGCCTGGTCCAATCAGAGTCAGTTTCAGGTCAAACCCCTCCCTCTAGAGATAAAGCTCACCTCTCTTACCAGTTGAACTCAAAATTGAAAAAGTCTTCACCTTTAATACTAAGTACAGACGCCTTTGCTTAAACCTTTTCTACATAAGAACTGTTATTGAACTTTAAGCCATATTAACATAACCATAACCCTAACATAAATTTGCACAAATATTGTTACAGTCTGTATTTTGCAAAATATCAAGTGTATCAATCAACTTTCCCTGAGGTGACTAAAAGCTGAGGGAAATGGCTGGTATTACATTATATTAACAAAAGTAATTTATTGCATGCCAACGTCTGCTAAAAGTTTTTATGGTTCATAACTAATACACATAAGTTGATGTGACTTTCTTGCAAAATAGGCCTATGTTGTAAAATACATGCTGAAACCTTGAGGCAAAAAGCCTCAATTTCCTGAAAGGTTTTTGGGCTGTCTTGCATGAACTGCACATTTACAGAGTTGTCATGTAGTAAAAACTTAGCTCTACAGACCGGAGCCATCTTTTGTACCTGTAAACATGAGTTTTATACTTGTAAAGTTGCTGATTTCTCCTTATATTTCCGCTTTTGGAACCTGCCCTCTGGTGGACGGAGGTTTATCGCTGTATGGTGGCACCCATACTCAAGGCCCTTTTAAGGGGTTACATGACAAAGGCTTGGTTTGAACATCAAAACAATAGTAATCCACCTCCATGTTTCACGTAAGAATGGTGTACCTTTCATCATAGGCCTTGTTGATTCCTCTCTAAATGTGATGTTTATGGTTGTGGGCAAAAAATTCAATTTTGGTCTCATGATTCCAAATGACTTTGTTCCAGAAGTTTTGAGGCTTGTCTCTGGGCTGTTTGGAGTATTGTAAGCAGGATGCTTTGTGGCATTTGCTTAATAATGGCTTTCTCATCCATGCAGCCAAATGTGTAACTTGACTTGAGCTTATAACATAAAAAAATAGATTATCCCTAATTTCTCCAAATTACAACAGCTGTGATAAATTCTACCATTGTTGTTGTGTCCAATTAGTTCCCTGACCAAATCCCCACAGACCTTTTGGACCAGAACTCATTCGAGGAAACAAGCTGCTGCCTAATAGAGACTTATTATTTATTCACAATGCCGAGGTGCACCGTGCTGTAAACATATTTAATACCAACTCATTAGCAACATCTAATCCCATATTTATCCCTGTAATTTGATTTCCAACCATGAATGATTATGAGATTTACTCTGCAGCACGTGTTGTAACAGATACTCTTTCACATGCCTTATCAAATAATTGTTTGAAGCAATCTTTAAATTTTTTGAATAATAAAAACTTTTGGTATTCTTGAACCATGCAGCAAATTAGTGAACAAATTTTCAATGAAAGGAAGTGCAGAGGTTCTGTAAAAGCAATGTAACAGAAATTGCTGGGAAAAGTTCTAGGTCTTTACAGACGACTGCCAGAACAGAGGACAAAAAAAAATAGTCCAAAAAGAAAAAGTCAGAGGTTGCAAGATGATTCTATGGAACATATGGTGAAAAACTATAGAACTTTCTGTCAGATAAATGACTGAAAGTCATGTTTCTGGATCCATGTTTCTTGGAGTTAGTTTTGTTAAAACATGTCTGTGAGCAACTATCGTTAGCATCAGCTGACATTATGTTTTCTCTTTGGTTTCAGGTGTAAGTGGAAGAAATGTTTGTTGCCTTATTGATGTGTCTCCATGTCAACCACAAGCTTATAGGTGTTCGCTTACTTTTTTAGAAGACAAAAAAATAGATACCCAGGAAAGTTTACCTATTTTACCACATCACTCTGCACTAACACAGAGTCGGCTGAGCATAAATGTGCGACAAGTATACTTGCAAAAGTGCCTGGCAAGCATGGTATTTAAAATTTGTATTGAATATAAATGAACAGGTGTTCCTTTGGCTGTTAAAAGAAATTTGTGTAGTGCAGCAAAAGAAATGAGGGGAGAATATGCAAGGCAAGTGTGTATGTATGATGTATGACCTAAACAAATCAACAGCACATAGGCAACTTGTTTCCTGATTCAATTAATCTCCATAATGTTTTTTTTTCAATATGGATGCTAATGTAGAAAACAGATAAAGTAAAGAAGACCTGTCAACACCCAAATGCCTGTAATTTTGATTACTTGCTTTGTGATTGCTTAGAAAGTAAGTCTTCAGAGCATTTTCTTAATACAAACTACTGAGTTTCCATCTTGATCCTGATCAGATTAATGAGATAAAACAAGGAAGACTTTATGATTGAAATGCTTGTAGGCTGGAGTGCTTGAGATAATCCTTACCCACACATTTAGGACACACAGTTGAATTAACACACACAAACCACATCTGCACAAAAATAGTGGACAGGAGGAGTTTTATTCAAGCTCATCCTTTAATCCACGTCTGCCAGGTTTATTGACATATAATGTTATCTCAAATTAGCTAGACCTATAGTTTAAAACCAAAGGATGGATGGAATCTCTGTAAATATCGGTTTTGCTGTCCCTCTGCTTTGCAACAAATAGTGAGTATATTGTCCGGTATTTTCCATGATTGTTTGCACAATGGCAGAACAGCTAAATGGTTAGCTTTATCTGACTATTCTATTGTAATCGAATAGGCTAAGTAGGCTAAGTTTGATGCACTAACAATAAGTGACCCCACATGTCTGAATCACTTTCATTTCATTGTAAACAAGAGTAAACAATGCAGTTTAAATTTATATAAAATCATCCTTGTTTTCATTTTGTTTTTTTTGTATTGCTTACCTTTTGTCTTGTGTACCAGTCTGCAAACATTCTTAATGATTTATTTAGTACAGGGTAGACGATGCAATTGAAAATCGACCTGTTTTCTTAATATATCTGTATATCTGCTAAAGCTATCCTTAAATTGAATCCACAGCCATTTAACTTGTGATACTTTTTCATCCAGCATATCCCCCAAACGGCAGGTGACTCATCATAAGCGTGCATGGCAGGAATAATAATCACAACGTGCTTACCTTGAGGCCAGTTGTATTGGTAATTGAGAGTATGACAACAGGTTGGGCAGCATTAGGGCACATTTTCCTCTGGCTTGTGTCGCTCCTGCCTGCTGGCCATGAGCCCTTCATCTGACAGCCTGAGCAGTGATGATTGATGCCTCTAGGCCTTGGACGATGTATGCCTCTCACTGCTAAGCTGCTCTGTACATACTCCCTCTTGAAACTCATTTTGGCTGCTGCTGACATTCTACATCTAGGTAGATTGACATTTCCTCATATTGCAGCAATATGGAGTTTAGATAAGTAGGTACTGTGCTGGCCTGATAACATTTTGTTCAATTGTAACCACATTTAGGAAATTTTAAGGTTTTGTGGGGAGATCTGTATATCTGTGTTGTTTGACTGATGCTGCACAATGCTCACGGCTAAGAATAGGGTTATTCTGTTGGCACCAGGTAGGTTTGACACTTTCCAAGTTGTTCCCACTGCCCTTTCACCCTATTTTGTCAAGCCCGCCTCACGCCTATATTATGAGACCACCGATATGGCACACTTAAGCTTTCACTCCATTGTTTGGTATTGATAATCTGTGATTTTCCTTAGGTGATGACCCGAATGCATCAAACTCTTTATCCTCTTCTTATGCCCCACACATACACTCAACCACGGCTCTTTTAGCTCCAAAGAATTTTAAACCTCCCTATGTCCTGATAGTATTGCATTTTTCATTGGTATTTTAAGCAAAGGGTTGTGAGGTCTTAGAAGTCAGCTGGCATTAATTCCTATGAGGCTTGGGATTCAACTTCTCACTGGAAAGAGGCTTACACAGTTCTTTTACTTCCAAATTACCCAATATATATTATATATGCATACTACTTTGCAGACAGGAACACAATAGATAATTTCATTTCAATATTGTTTGCTTTGACTAATTGCCAATAATTATGAAAGTATTTTATTCAGATAGATTGTTCTGTGTCAAATGCTAATTTGCCAAGACTTGGACCAACTACAGAGGTTGACTAATTGTCTTATTGTTCTTTTGTTTTTGTGTAACAGGCTGACAGAGGTGTAGAAGCATAAATAATACATCAAAGAGGGAAGAAATACAAGAAACTGGGAGAAATAATGCAGCTTTGTGGGTAAAAACTCATAATACTTAAAGTTTTTTATTATCAAGAAAAGCTGGAGGGATGAGTGACCAAACATTACACACTTTTTGTGAATAAGAAGAGGTTTGAAGCATAAATTAAATGATATATTTTTAATATACTGTACAATGATATTAAATGTACTTTTCCATTCGCATGACACTTATTCTTGCCAGTCTGGAGAACCAGCAATTGGAGTGTGTGTTGTTATGGGATGCAGTTTGGACAAAGCCAAATTTTTGGTACAATGCAGTAGCTGCTGTCTGAGTGGAGCTGACGTCTAGAATGAACCGGTTGTACCCGTGCTCTTTGCAGAAATCCGTGGCTTTCTGCATCATCTCCGAGCCCAGGGATTTGCGGCGCCACGGAAACGCTACAATCAGGTGTGACAACTCTCCGTAACTCCCGTCTCCAGCATCTTGACCAAACTCTGCTTCTTCGCCAATCACGCCTCCGTTCCAGTCGTCAAATTTCTCACCTTCCTCTCCCCTTTTCCCAGTCACTGCTGCTATTCCAACCACCTTTTGCTGGCCCTTGACTTCCACCTCTGCCACCCAGAAAGCGTTATCAGGGTTGTCCAGGTAGTTGACTTGAATGTCTGCCATGTCAGTGCTCAGCCTCTGCTCCATGTAGCCTTCATAGATTTCATAGCAGCAGTAGTAAAGGAGGCCAGCCCATGCACTGCCAAAGAGTAAGGCTTGGAAATAGGAGCTGCCACCCAACACATAGCCAGCCATGGAAATACTCAAGGCCACGCCAATGTGGTCCGGATGGCTCATGGCCTTGAAGAAAGCCGGATACACATGTTCCAGGATCCCATCACGGAAAAGCGACATGACCGCAATGTGGTCTGAGGGGGCGTACTTCCGGATAGTGAACTTTACTGTCAAAACAGGAGAGGGGGGGAGAGAACTCAGTAAGGCCCCCTTCAGACATTGCATTTTAAGTGGTCTTTATGTTGTCTGTAAAAATCAGGTATATGTTCTAGTCATACCTGGTCTTACTTGGTCCACATTAGGTTGGTTTTCACTTTAGCACTTACAAAACTACACCTGCATTGGATGAGAGAACACTACTAGCTATATCCCCTAGCTGATTCATTAGAGCGCATGCCAAATGCAGGAGACCCAGGTTTGAGTTTCGCTCGGGTCATTTGATCAATGTCATTTTTGTTTGTCTCACTTTGTTTTCGATCAACCTACTGTCTACCATCAAAAAAATAAAGACAAGGGGAGTTAATTTCACTATTTTTAAGCTTAACTTTTTGTGCGATTTACAATTATACATTTTCTCACATTCCCCTTCCTAATAAAAAACAACCTAACCAAGAGTTCTCTAAAGGTTATTGTTAGTGCAACTGTCTCAAACACTTTTTAACACTGGCAAAGACTGAAGACAATAAAACAAAGACTGGCGAGTAGGCCATAATACATTACCTTTTGGTGCAGATGTGTCTCTGTTAATGTCTAACCAATTTGTTGTTTGCAGACTAATTCTATAGTGTATGAAGTATGTGCAGAATGTTATTTGTAGTATTTGTCATAGCAAGAAGTTCTGTCTCCAGGTGGCTCACCTCATCCTACATTCTGCAGTTTCTCAGCAGCCGATCTGGTGCTGAGTTAGAATATTGACCCTTTTAATGTCAAGGAATCAGCCAAATTAACTTTGAGGCTATACATTTCAAAGTAGAAATTTACTTAACATATGGTTCTCTTTTGAGCATGCTTTGGTTAAAAAACATCTCTCTCTGTGTGGGATGCACACCCATAAACACCTTTACAGAGATACAAATACATCCAGACACAAGTGAGACAGGCCACCTTTGATTACGGATGCATTAACATTCACATCTTGTGTTAAGGCTGGTCATATTGGATCCAATCCTTGTGTCTAGAAAATGATGCCAGGTCTGAAGGGGGCCTAGGGCTAATCTGCTTGTTGTTGAAATCACAAATTCCTGATGGATTTCACAAGGAGCTTAGCACAATCGCATAACTCTGTCTAGAACGTATAAAATTACACCAAAATAATTTGTCATTTAACATTTTCAACATAATAATTCAAAATTGCATTTATGTGTGACAAACAGAGGAAAAGTACTAAACACAAAAGTCAGTCTTGGATAAAGAGGCAACAAACAAAAGGTCTAGCAGAAATGTGTTAAGTGTCATGGAGGCTTGTATGTACAACTAATTTACACCCTACCTGTCTTATTACTGCTTTTGTTCATAATCAACTTAAGTACCTCAAGAAAAAAACGATTAAAGATCACACAATCAAAAAACAAACAAACTTACTGTTATTTTTCTGGGCCATGCCGGCTCTTTCCCCTCGCCTTTTGCTCACTCTGAAGGACTTAGCGCCACTGCTCCTTCTCAACGTAAGCCACAGAACGGGATAATTAGCCATTCACAAAAGGGATTGAAATGAGTCTGAGCATGCTCACCTCCCAGTCTGTGCCTCACATACACAGTGCAGAAACTTACAGACTTCAAATGACTTTGAGCTGCGATGGTTTTGTATATAAAACTGTGCTAAATTTAAAGAGGATACAGTTATAATAGGAAGAGGAGCATGTTTTAATTTAAATTAATCATAGCATAGCTTTGCTTGAGGAACAAAGAATGCTGTCTTTTGGCATTCATTTCCTTAGTCACAGAGTAAAGAACCTCATTACTAGATTTTACAAGGAGGATGAGCACAGATCCTGAATATATTAAGTCAGAAAACTGAGCAGAATTTGAATTTGGTGGTGCTAAAGTTTTGCCAGCATTTGCAGAAAGCCAATATAAGGTGGAAAAATAAATATTGTCTCGCCATAATCTGACACAGAATTGTTCTGTGGCATCAGTGACAGTGTCTTGTGCAATAACCCAGAGGTCCCCTGACATGATTTAATTTCCCAGACAGGAGAGGGGCTTTACACTTTAATCAATAGCTCTGATGAATGAATCTGTGAAGGTCAAGCAACCCCAAAACTTTCTTTAGTCCCTTTAAAATCACCATGTGACTCTTTTTGTAAGAGATCCTGTTTGGATGTAAAAATAACTAATTTGTAGGTCAGTTTGTCTGGGAAACATTTGGCACTAACAATTTATCTCCATCAATTCTTAGAAACAACCCCTATGATGTATATGCTATAGATCAACCATATGAGCTGCAAGTGCATTTTGGGTCAAGGTTAAGTGAAAAGAATGTGTTTATTAATGGCAACCAATTTGTTGCTGTATTTATATATGAACATTTATTATTCACCAAATGCTTCAAGTCACTAGATGCTTGTTGTGTTGGACTTGTACAAGACCACATAGAGAAACTGGAGTCATACACAATTTGGTTTTTGGACCTGTGCTTCTTAATCAAAGACTACTAAACTGCATACACATTAAACATATTAAGCTCAAATGCAAATCTCCATTAAAGACAGACATTATTTAAATAGTTATTAGGCAAAGTAACAACCACAAACAGCAGAGTTATGCAAAAAAAACATGTTAAAGCTATAGCTACTTTGCATTTTTGTGCCATCTGCTAATGGTAAACAACAGAGCAGCCAACTTAATGTGGGTAACTTAGGTGCATCAGAAGCACATTTACTCTTTTTAAAACTCGAGGCACCATATTTCTTTCTTAAATTTACTGTTTTTAACTTTTGTACTCATTAAAGAAAAATAAAGATACTCATTTTTGGGGCCTTTTTTACTTTATTTGTTGCTTGAAAGGCAACAGAGATCGGAGAGAGAGAGGAATTGACCTGGAGAAAACAGATTTGATTCCAAGTCCCTCTGGTATGTGGTGTGCATTCTTTAAGGCCAATTTGTGTTCAATTGAAAAGAAAGTTGAAAATCTATATATCTAATATATCTTTATATCTAAAGGATATAATCAGAGTTTGTTTCTGCAAGCCCATAGAAGCAGTGAAGGATACCCAACAAAGTCACAAATGCTGTCTTTGTCCACAAATATATCAGAATACATCTTTGTATTCTAATATTTCACACAAGAATTATATGCGCTTCATACATTTGGATGTTTAAATGCTAAACAACTGAATTGCTAAATTATTTTCCTCAAGCAGGCGGTATGTGTCTCACAGATTCTGTAACAGCCCTGGTTTGTCCATTTGCCTCATGTCATTTTTTCTTGAACCTTTCCTCTCTAATGTTACTATTCAATAATAGCAAATAGTCCACAGACCTGCAAGTAAGCCAATAAAGAATCACTTATGTCATATCTGCACATCAGCCCAGTATTATCTTCCAAGTGCCTGAGCACATGATCCTCTACTTTATGGCATGATTAAAGCCACTTGGTATAAAGCCAGGAGTTCACCTGAGTTGATTTCACATTACCTAGAAACGAGAAACAAAAAAAGATGAAAGTCACCATGGAAACTAATCAGTGTAGACAATCAACATGCTCCACTTCTAATGGGCAAATGAGAACCGCATTCTTATAGTACTTGCACTAAAATTGTATGGAGGAAGAGGCTGTTCGCTGCTTCATAGAGCTTCGACATTATGAGATTAAACCATTACATTATTGAGATCTCATATCTTGTAGTTGAAACCATTGTGGGTTTGTTATTGCTGTTGTTATATCCAGTACTGTGCCTCTGACTTTATTTTGAAGTATTTTACTACACACAGCTAAAGCACACAGCATGAGACATTCTAATAGTCATAGCAGAATCTGTTATATTATGGCTGGTTCAGTGAATGGTTTGCTAATAAATCAAAAGTTTAAAAATTGGAGGTGGCCCGTCAACAGCTTTTCTGGACAGTATAGGTTTAGTTCATGACATTGTTGGCATTAGCAACACACAGAAGGGGTGACCCGTTATTAAGGTCTGATAGTAATACCTCCAAAATGCTAAGCTGTGTTGAATCCAGTAACCCTCCCCACATGTTCCCGACCTGGGTATTGTTATTATTGATGATGTGATACTGTCTTGCCATCAGAATTTACACATCATATATCTCAGGGAATTTTGTTAAGAATATGTGCAAAGTGATGGACTAATGAGACTCTGGATGACTTTAGCAGGAGATGATAATATTACAACCAAACACAGGCCTATAGACAGCACTCACTTGAGAGAGCCTAAAGTTGGAACAACTAAAAAATGAGCCACAAGGGAAGACAATGTCTAAGATAGGCTTCCACTATCTCTCACATTGTGTTCTGACCTAAATGAATAATCAAGCAAAGGGAAAATGACATGTTTGTATGGCAACTTAATAGGTAGATCCTAATTTAGGTTAAGGACACTGTAAAGTTAAAGTATATCTAAAATTCTCCAACAATATATCCATCTGTGGCATTAACAACTAATCCACCACATTAAAGCTGCAATAGCTAAAAAAGAACCATTACAGTGCCAACTGCACCCTTTGTCTTTTTTCATGGCGACAATTTATCAGACCAATTTTATTTAACCTTAAACATCTAGCTCTGAATTCAAGGTTAGACTGAGCCAACTCACAAATCTCTGCCTTGTTATGTCAATGGATTGGCAATATCTATTAACCATCTCCCAGAGAGTCTGAAACTGTCCTCTGACCTGAGAGACTTTTCTCATAATGTATGAGTATTATTAGAATACCAGTTATGTCAGCACTGATTATGTTTATGGTAGTTAGTAAGGTTTAAGGCTAGGTTTTACTGTAGCAATTTTAGAAAGTTGAATATTATGTATAGTGTGATTAGCTGAGGTTGAAGTGTGAATGCTGATTGCATACTGTAGGTATGGATACGATATAGAAATATAAGTACATAAAACATATTTACAGTTGGATTTAGACACAAAAACTATTCAGGGAAATACTTGTAATAGAAGTGTATTTTTGCAGCAGTTATGTTATCATTTTAATCAGGTTTAAGTTTAGAACTATTAGTTAAATGAATTGAACTACATTTAAAAAAATACTTTTGTTGTACTGTTAACATTGATCATTAGAGCCTCTTAACATTTAACTATAACATAGCATAAAAACTGTTATGGAAAAAAATCTAAATCAAATATCCTTTACAATGGAGTGAAGGAGGTCCACATCTGCTCCAGAACTGAATACAAATTGAATGACAACAAAGGGCTTTTGAGCAGCTCTATATTGTGGCGGTGGCTCATCCTGGCTTCTCCGGGGGGCAGCAAGCCGGCGCTGCAGCGTCAGCCTGAAACTAAACTCCATCTATCACACTTAAAAAGCTACTCACCTCGCCACCAATATGCCATTCGATGTTGGGGGTATTATAGAGGGATAGAGCATTGTGTTGTTTTGCATTAGTAGAGACAGGTATTACTTAAGGTTAATCACTGACTTGGGGACACGGCTCAAAAGAGAACAACTCCCGGTGTGGCTGTAACTTTTTGAAGGGCATTGTCTTGAGGAAGTTTTGAAAAAGGGCAGCAGAAAATGAGGTAAATAGGAAATACAATAATAAGATGGAAATTATTGGTTGTGAGATGATAGAGTAAAGATAAAAAGATGCAGGAAACAACCTGGCTCTAAATAAAGTCATTCTTACATTTACATTTACATTTATTCATTTAGCAGACGCTTTTATCCAAAGCGACTTACATTACCAGTGTTACAGTCACTGGAGGCAAGGTGGGTTAAGTGTCTTGCCCAAGGACACAACGACAGTATGAACTGTGGGGCGAGCGGGAATCGATCCTACTACCTTCCGGTTGAAGGACGGCCGCTCTACCCACTGAGCTACTGTCATTCTTAATTTTTTTTTTTAATGAAATGACTATTGAAAAAAAGTAATTATGTTGTGCATTAGTTACTCCTGAAGTTTTAATGCCATCCCTTCATTCAAATTCTTGCTCCTGCACATAAAATAATGGTAAATCGATAAAATGCTGTTTTAATGCAGGTCTTATTTTAAGCAACCAGAAAAATGCACATCAATATTTATTTTTTTACTACCTAGAAAATATTTCAGAAAATAAACAGCCTCCTGTAGACTGAGAGGTTTTTTAATAGACACAAACTCAACAAAAATACTACAAAGTGCTCAGGTTTAAAAGGTTTCTACAGGTGAAAAAAATGTCTGATTTACAACATTACAAATGCAGATCTCAAAATGCATCAGTCGTCTTTTGCTGTCTGAGGTAAAAGCAATGCTCGACAATGCAAAATTAACTTTGGGACTGAAAGCATTTTACTAAATGTAGTGTTTTCTGAATATTAATCAGCAGCCTTTGGTTAAAGTAATAGTAAGACTTGCAACAACAGAACCCTCACAGACCTCACTGTACTGTGACCCACGTCACCTTTGCTCTGTTTATAGTGTCCCTGAGTGGATTATAATGAGTGAGACAGATGCAACAATGACCGCTGCATCAGTTTTTTCCCAATGGTTTAGAACACTTGGGTCATGTGGGAATGTTCATTTTCTATTGAGAAATTAATTAGACTGTGAATGAAAATAAAACTAGCCAGCACAGATGCTATTCTGAACTGTCATTATCCAATCTCTCCCGCTGAAAGCTTTCACTTTAATTATGAGAAGTGCTGAATATACAGCCAGATTAGACCAGGGCAAATGAAGAAAAGTTTTCAGTCCCACACAGTGTATTTAACCTACAACAGTACAACAAAAATATATCATAGCCAACACAAGGCACAGTTAGGTTTTATTTACACAATTCAGATTTATTTTTATACAGTATAAATACCTACCAGATGAGCTCAATAATTTATTTGTGCTTTTGAATTAAAGCACATACTCTAGTGATCTTGTCTTTTGTGGAAGCATTGTCATTCAACTGGCGGCTGCAGCATAGTTTGATAATTTTGAGGCTATGCATTTTCTTGTTAAAAACAGTGTGGTGTATCCAAGTAAACTACTGCAAATCTTGTAACTAGACTAGTTCAACCTTATAACATTTATGAAGCACTAAGGCAAATAACTGTGAATGAAAAAAACAATAGCCTACAGCTAGCAACGTAGCAGGCTAGCTAAAAGGCCCTAAAAATAAGCAGGTATGTTGCTTGCATTAGCTTATGAGTTGTCTTCTGAGCTTAACTTCACCTTTAGTAACTGTGTAATAGGACGCTAATAAAGCATAGCCAAGCTACTGAAGCGCCATTACTGAAGTAAAAAGGCATGACTTGTGTTGAATGTTGAGTTTATTGTCTTTAAGGAAACATACAGTAACTATGGTGAACTTATTTCAGTTTTTGACCTTCATTTAACTTAAAGAAGCATGCTCAATAGAAAACTCCACTGACATTAAAGCTAACACAGGCCTACTCTGCATCCATATGTCTATTGTAGTGGAATATAGCTCACCTGCTACTTCACAAAGTTGGAGTATTTATTTATATAAGTTAGAATGATTGTGCTTTTTCAAACTTGTCAAAATACATGATCTATCTTTTTACATTGGCCAGTTCTTTCTGAAAAATGTATTATATAGTGGTTAAATAAAAATGTGTATTATATTGATGGATTTTATGATTCAAGATAGATGCTATAAGCCATTGCAGAAGATACAATATGTGGAGCCTTAAGTTACAGGTAATTTCTACTCAATTTATCATTTTTACATTAGTAAAAGTACATTTTCAGGATGTTTCTTTTGAAATAAAAAATTGGATGTGATTTTAAATGGGGTTTGTGTACTTAATCTCAAATGCACAGGACTTATCTATTCCAAATTATAACATGAATGATGCAGCTTCAGTAAGATTAGGAAAACACATTGACATATGGGACTATTTGTGGCTGCAACACCCATAAGCACACAGACATATTAAAATTTACAGCCTCAGCTCACTTTAGAAAACTAATTATGCATGTACTAAACACATAGTCTACATGGTGTTTTTAATTTTCAAATGTTTTAAAAGCTGATTATTGTGCTTTCAATGCAATATGTTCCACTAATCCAGCTTTAACAATCCATCCAACTCTCTGCAAAGTTGCCATAATCCAAGTTTCAGTTTATATTAGTGGCTCTCTATAGAACTTTGTCTCTGTGGTAAAGGGTTTTAGATTGAAAGTGAAGATGTCACATTTCTGTATGCTCTTTTGACTTTCCCAGTTATGAAAGTATCTTTGAACAACGGTTTAGGTTTATTTAATTCATATCTTATTTAGACATCAGCCACCAAACACACAGAAATTGATCTAGTCCCTCTCAAAGCAATGTTTTCCACCAGCTAGGTTGGACCAAGTGTGGCAGGAATAGCGGACAACTGTTAGTTTGTAACAAGGTGGCGTTGCTCTGATTAGATATGAGGTACTGTACCTGCTTACTGCGACTGTAACTTACTTATGTGTAAAGCCCTCTCAGATGGTTCTGTGTATAGGTTAGAAAAAAGGAGTGACATAAACCACAATACTCTAATGTTTTCTCAAACTGCTAAACAGTAATCTTTCTCGAACAAAGAATGCTTTCTGTTCTACTTCATTGAAAAACAAAGCTAGTTTATTGCAACAGCAGATTTCTGGTATTAGATAGCGCCAGCCTCATTAAATGCAATGTTCTAATTTAAGAACATTGCATTAAACACAAGCAGAACTTGTGTTATTAAATATTAAGTCTATAAAGACAACATCCACTATTTTCTCTTGCTCTGATTAACTAACCATATCTTTTTAATTCAAACATAATCATACAAAGCAGGCTAATCTTAATTATGATGCAAAATTATGTACATCCTCTCTTCATAGAATTTTCCTCTGTGCTGGTCGAGTGGCCTAATTAACAGTATTCAACAGACAATTTACTGGCAACATGACATTAGCCTCTTGGCATGAATCTCACTTTCAATTGCCAGTTGGAGCACTTGAAAGTGGCACAGACAGAAATGAAAACAGAAGTGTAGAGGTAGTAGAGGTATGAGTCTCATGAGAGTTTGGAATGTAAAAACTTTCAATTAAATAGTAAACAGACAGCTGTAATCCATCTTCATTCTTTATTAAGCTGTGTGTACTGTACAGAATATGGGGCAGAATAGTAGCTGAGTTGGTGCAATATGACGGGAGTTCACTGGTTTATAATGATTAGTTACAAGGAAAATCCAGGCAAAATGAATGTAAGGCATTCATTCGTCTTGAATAAATGCCATTGGAAATACATTATACAATATGCAGGATGGTGTAGTGAGCTGCAAATCTGGACAAGGGTCACTGTTACCACACAAAGTGCTATGCTCTCATGGTCAAATATAACTAATTTGTGAAGGTTTCCATTCTGCAGATCATGGTAGATAAGTTAAGAAGTAGACCTTTTTGCTTAGCAGTCAGGATGGCATTCTGTCACATTGGATGGGAATCTCAAACTTGTCACATTAAATTTTTTATCTACGGATCTCAAATTGATTATTGCATTATCATGGAATGTCAAAGTGTCTGTAAACAGATTATAGGACAACCATCTCATTATCTCAGGAAAACAACCATGTAATAATAAGCAATTATGTTATCTATGGAAATAAAATTTTAACCGGCTAGTGTTACAAGAAAACTAGTGCTTTGGAGTGTAACGTATTGGCAATAAATGAATAACGCAAGAGTTAATTGTCATGGATTTGTGATGGTATCCAAAGGGTGTTTTTTCAGACAAACAAATATTTTAGTTTTTTTAGTGACAGCAAAACAGATTGGAGAGAACTACAAGAACATCATCCATTGCGCTCAAATTCAGTCCAGCCAAAATGGCGGAAGCAAAGCAATAGCTGACAGAGCAGGAATGCAGAGGAGAGAGAAAAGTACTTGTCAACTCGCCACTGGGAAACGTTTCAAGAATGTGTCAGACTCTAAAGGAAACATTTACTGCACAAATTTAGTGCCAACACATGGTGTCCCATCAGAGGACAAGAGGATGTAGACAATACGTAGTTTGCTAAATAAAAACTCTATTGCCTCAATTTGCCTAAATGTATCCCTTTTGGCCTACCATAGTTTTGCTTTTACATCATTTCCATTAATACCATCTACTCACTGTGGTTTTCTCTCCGGTTACTTTTTCTGGCGCCCTAAAGGACGTGTGTTTTTCACAAAGGACTAGTAAATATTCAAAACAGCAAGAGCCTTGCTGTGGAAACCTGTGAGCTATCTGTAATGAGACAGAGGCAAATGGTTACCCTACTAATGAAGCTTACGGCTTCAGTATCAACCACAGCTGATGTGGAAAGTTCATTTTGTCAACACGGGTGAAATGGAAACGTTCAAAACACAAGCAAGGAACATAACATCCATGTGTACAAAAACTGTCTTTAATGTAAAACTACTTACAGATGGATACTTCTGAACAACTTTTCTAAACAACTTTTGCTGTGTTCATAATCTTCACTATCCAATAGCTTCCGTGCAGTTTGAGCCTGGAGATGTCAGCTGTTTCAAGGTCCTTCGAATGTAAATGCCATAAATTCAATCTTTGTTAATGATATTCATTGAAATATTTGGAGGCATTCCACTGTCTTTCATATGGTAAGTTATTTGCTCTATTGTTCCATGGTGGATATGGAAATGCAGTTCTGAAGTAATATTCTCTGCATATTAATGATTAAAGTCTGAGATAAGAGTTGGAAACTTACAAGGCTTAACTCCAGCACATTTTGGGCATTTTAAACAGAGTTGACATACGAGCAAAAGTTTTTAATATCCAATTGGGTAATTCATAAATGAAAGATAAACAAATCTTTAAATAAACCACTAGATGTTGGCTGTGGGACCTCAGTTTGTTTTCAAAGCACTTATTATGAATGTTGATTGGTGCAGTGATGCCTCAAACAAACAAGAGAAGGGAGACTTGTCTTCCCAATGATGATTCATACATCGCCATGGAGGAATTGCATCTTTATTGTCTCGGCTGATCAACTTGACAGACAGTAATGAATTGAATAGGGCCTCGTTCCCGTGGCAGTGCTCATGCTCCACACAGTGCAGTCCACAGGTGAAAGAAGAGGAGGAGGATTTATTAACAACAAAATTATAAGTGTTAATGTTGTGTAAAACATTGTATTATACAGTATGTCTGAACAAAATGGAGCACATTAGTCAAAGACAGTGTATTTAGGCGTTTTGTCTTTGGAAAAAAACTGGGCAAACAAAACAGGAGAAAATATTTATATTAATATTTGTTTTGTTAGTTGATTACAATGAAGAGACCTTGGCAGCCAGCCACAGGCCACTCTGATTTACCCACCACAAGCTCAAAATTATAACACTGGAGTGCTGCATTTTGCACTGGTAAATTCATGCCTATGTTGTGTGTGTGTTGCACTAACTTGGGCTTTTGTCTATTACATGTTTTCTAAATGCTCTGTAAAATGCTCGGTGCGCAGACTCTGTAGCAGCTGCTGCTGAGTGAGCGCCACAGCAGGAGAGTTAATGTGAGAAAACTGCTTCTTTTGACACTTAAGCGCTGTACGCAAGAGAAAGGTTTAACAAATTTGTAGAATTTGTAGCAAATGCAACTTCTCTTCAAAAGTATTTCTGCAGCTGTGAGCAACATGTGGTAGATAGGAGCACAGTGATGGTTACTTTCTCTGCAGTAGCATGCATACTTTTAGCTGATATTGCTCAAGAAGAAGGTGCCATTTCATTTGAGTGGCATGTCTACGTAGGTTTCCTCCAGGTGCTCCGGTTTTCTCTACCACTAAAGAAAAGTACATCCGTCCCCGTACATGAGACCAGGACTCCTCTGTGTAAATAAAGCATAAATAAAATGATAATCCGGTGCCCCTTTTGTAATGTCCTAAATAAACCTTTCTGTCTTCAAGTATTGTCTGTCTCAGTCCCTCTCACACTGCACTCAGGCTTTGTCTTTTACACAGAGCTCATTTTCTTTATCCCCACGACTGTTGCTCACTTGACATACTCCCATAAAGTGTAGCACTGCAGCTGTCAGAGCTAAGGACCCTCATATCCTGCCCCATCACTCACACATTCAGGTGGGTTTTCGAGTTGAATTGATTGGGCTGTCCCGGTGCTGTTCAGATCTTGTACTCTCGTCACTGCGCTCTGGCAAAAGACCACAGCTTGAGCCATTCACACATTTACACAGAGAGCAAAAGGACAGTACGCTAAAGGCGGATTTTAATTTTTCACATTTTCATACTGCCTTATGAAATGCACAGTAGTTTGACAAGTAGCATGTTAGACTGAGAGCTTGAGAGGTGACGAGATTGCACCTCACTTGTAATGAATAACAGTGAGTGGATACAGTTGGCGGTGAAGATGAATGCCTGTTACCTACTATGGATTTTCAAAGCGTCTGGCTGACTCTGCTGACATTTAGGCTAACGTACAGAGACAGTGAGCAAACGCTATTTTTTACTGTAGCTCCTGCACGGGAGATGATGAAGTAGGCCGCAACTTTGAGAAAAGAGTAAAGGACGTCTGTAAAGTCTGCACTGATTAGGTTTTATTATTTGTTACAACTTTTAAAATGAATGCACATTGGAACACAAACGTCTGCTATGATTGCAGTTATTGAGTTAGTTCATCATAAAAAAATAAATAAACCAAGAAAAACATGTCTGTTTCATGTTTTGCAACAAAGCATTGAAAAATAAATATTTGTGTCAATGAATATGCATAAACATAAACATGAATGAAGTTGCTTATTAATTTCTAATTTTCTGTGCATATTTTTTGTGTTTATTCATCCACCCACATTTATTTTTTGTCTAATTTAATTTCTAGTACTTCATAGAGGCATCAAGAAGTGGAAAAAAATTGTCAAAATCTTTACTTGAGTAAAAGTATGCTTACTTTAAAATAGTAAGTTGAAGTAAGGGTAGATTTGGGCAGGAGCAACAGAGGATTCAGTGAAAAGACTTCTCAAGCACAAATTACGTTACTTTTACTCATTTAGAAATATTACTTGAGTAAAACGTACCTTTTTTTCCTCCAAAACACCTAAATAAATTGTGAAATGTGTTTTTTCATTAAAGTAACTCAAGTTAAAAGTACAGTCAGTAACTGTCCTGCTAACATCTACAGCACACACTCTGTCCGCCCTAGGAGTGGATCCCTCCTCCTCTTTTTCCATGACTGGTATTGTCTGGTATAGTATGTAATTCATTTATATGGAAGGGATAGCTATAGCTTAGACAAAAACAGATCAGCCAAAGAAAGCACAATACAGCAATACTATATCACAACTGACTGGGACAAAAGGCAGAGTAAACCTGCACTTCTTACTCACTGATGGGCATTAAATGTTATGTATTGTGCCGTTAAGTCCTAAAGAGCCTTAGATTTTCATTTTGCTAAAATGAGAGAAGCCACTGTAATAGTTCTTGCTTCATTTGTTTAGGGTTTACTTTCCATATTTTTAAGCTCTATTTTACGCTGACATCTTTCTCCATTGACTTGGATTTGCCATATTTAGTAACTTTAAAGCATACCCCTGAAACCAATAAAACCTCCTTAGACTAAATAAATGTGTGAAGAGAGACACTCTCTGGTTTTCAATTGTGGTTGCATTTTCAGTTTAAGGGTATGGTTCTATATCTTTATTAGCCATTAAAAATTGCAACAATTTCAGCCGTAATGTTAAAAACCGAACCGACCGGACTGTGTGCATGTTTGGGTTTGCTGTGTGCTTTATGCTGCTTTAACTGTTCCCCAAATGCACAGCAGATAAATATGAAGCCTGTGTGCTTAGAGAGGAAGCCGGGAGAGCCCTGACACAAACAAACATAAAAATGGAAGAAAACAAAAGGACGGGACAGAGAGTAAACAAGGCCATTGGGGAAATAAGGGCAGTCATTCCCGTGTGTTCCTCTGAGCCAAGGCCCGGACGAGCTGTGCATAAAGACAAGGCTGTGTGGGCGGAGTTCCATCTAATCATTGCTACGAAAGTCTGCAGCCAACCCATGAGATCAGGAACTTGTTAATTGAGATCCTGATCCTCTGGAGGTGTCAGCTCAAACGTCAAGCTCCTTTTTGATTTCTCACATATTTTTGATTAGTTCACGCTGGACACACTCCAGGGCACAGTTTAATAAAGTTTTGACATTGGTGTTATTTGTGGAAAAGATTTATACTTTAACTATACTGAAAGTCAAGATTAATTTTCACCAGATTAGGTTTGTATTGTAAGGTGGTATTTTAGAAATTAATTTTTTGAGGAATGTCCAAATTTATCACATGCCATAGATTATTCAGGAAGAGTAATCTCAAATTTGGTTCAGAGATTAGTAATAAAAGGTAAGTGACATGTCAATTGCAAGGTGAGGTTATTGTGGTGATTTTAATTACGATTAAACCTCAGTGACTTGACAAATGTAAGGTACTTTTATTACTGAGATATTAGAACTGTCTTTTCTAGCAATTGTATGCCTAAACAAACAGTACCATTTTATACTTGATTGAGTTTTATATTGATTTAAAGTTACAGCATCAGGTAGAATCTGGAAAAAGGATGCCTTTGTCTCAAACAATTTCAATGCGTCTACTGATAACAATATTTTATTCTCAATATATTAGAACTAAATCAACACCAACTCTGATAATGTCTATAACATATATTTAAAAAGTTGGTGTCCTCGGCAGAACCCTTCCTTGGGCATGCTTTTTGTATTCCAAGCAGGTTAATGCAGATGCTAGGTTTTCACTTTGAACTTGAGAAATGCCCTAATTTTATGTGAGCCCTAATTGATATGGAAAGACATGCTTCCTGCAAAACCATGCCTGATCAAATATCACGACTACAAGTTGCACAGATACATTAGAAACATCATAAAGTGGCAAATTTATCCTAATTGAAAGTGTCAAAGTAGATGAAACAATAAACCACCAATACTTTAAAATAGGTTTGAAATTAATGTGCATTTATTCACTCTGCAGATAATTGCTGTTGTTGTCCTTGTGGATATGCCAAAATGAACTGAAGACGCATGCATAATCCATGTCAACACAGAATGTGACCTCCACAGGGATGTGAAAAAAATGTCTGTACTGGGCCGCTGTCAAAGTCAATTTTAACGCTCAGCTTTCGTCTGCCTCCAGGTTAATGTTGTTACCAAACTTAGCGTAGAGCTGGACCTTGAGATCCCCCAACAGTTGCTGTATCGCTGACACTCGCTCTTCAAGACCTTTGACCTCCTGCTCCAGTGTCTCCTGTAGCACACACCAATTGGAGTTAATACAATAATGACTTTTCTCGACCAAAGCTGTTGTTGTACAGATTATGAATGAAAAGACAGGAGAGATAACAGAAAAGAACACTTGGCATGTCCTTAAATTACATTGACAAAACGGTTGTTCAAACAGTTAAGATAAAATGCTTGGCATTCACTGTGCGTATCATAGTCCTTCAAATGACTTAGGAGAGCAGACACAATGTGCTGTGTGTTGAGGACAAGCCACCCTCAAAGTGGCAGAGGTGGGACAGGTCTGGGCTGAAGTCCCTCTTTACAATGAGCTAGGGCACAGTGTGTTCCCCCAAAGGTGCATCGAGAAGCTTTTCCTGCTCTGTGTGTGGAAACTGCAATCTGGCTGAAGAGTGACTGACACAAAAGGTGTGAAGCAGCTGGGGACAGAGCTGCAGACACATGCTCACACTACCTTGGCCTGATGACACCTCAATATGACACCGCATATTTTATCTCCAGCATTATTACACTATACATGTAAATGGATTTATTCAAGGCATTACATGGTATCAAGAAATAAGTCTTGTGTCAGACGTGTCTTTAAATAGTGACAGAAGAACAGAAAATGAATTGCACCATGCCATTCAATCTATTCAGTCTTTACTGACTGCCATGTCCTTCAAAATAAGCTTAATTAAGACTGAATGACTCTTTAAAAAAACGAATAGGAATAAGCAGTCTTTTCAATATCTTATAAATGATCTTATAAATGTTTGCTGAACAGCAAGAGAACTGACGATTAAGGATAGAGATACACTCTGTGCACAATTATTAGGCAAGTATTTTTGAGGATAAATTATTAGGCCCGAGCCGGTGATGGCCGGGAGGGCCTATTGTTTTTGCTCGGATTTTTTTTTTTTTTTTTTATCTTTATTGTGACCAAATGATCCTAAATTTGACCCAGTGAACATGCACAAAAAGTCATTTTTATTGGTCCCAGACTTCAAGCTCGGCAAAAATGGTATGTTTTTGAAGTCGCGAAAAAAAACGAAAAATTACTCAGTGGCGACCCTACAAAATCAAAATACATTGGGCCTATGGAAAGTGAAAGTAACTTTTTCAACACAGAAAAATGAAACTTGGTATATCCATAGGACACCTCAGGGCAAACAGAAAAGTCAATGACAGTCACACCTAAACTCAACAGGAAGTCCGCCATGTGGGGTGAAACGCGGCCACTAAAATCGCACCCCTTGCGCAGAAAGATGCAAATCATTGTGTTTTAATCTAAATGGCCCCAAATTTGGTGAGTATCATCTAGACACGTGTGCCAACCAAAGTTGTAACTTTGTTGTTGATATCTTATCGGGTATGGGTGTAGCAAGCCTGTAACGAGGTGGCCATTTTTGTGAAAATAAACGTCTCTTAACTCTCAAACGCCTTCTCGGATCGAGTTGGAACCAAAAAGGCGTTTGTGCACATTCATGACCTGAACACAAAGATATGTAAATAAAAGGGTTATCTTTAGAAATGGCTCTCCAGCGCCCCCTACAAACTTATAATGGGACCCAAGAATTTAGTTTGTCATAGAAACATGAAATTTGGTACACACATCTCTTATGTCATGACGAGCATAAAAGCCAATGACAACCACCCCCTATCTATAAATGTGTTAACATAGCAACGTTCCAAATATGTGGAAAAAGTCAATGGGAAGTGAAATTTTTAGTTTGTTGTAGGCAAATGAAACTTGGTACACATATCCACCATGGGCTTATGAACAAAAAGGCCAATGGGGACCACACCCTATCACACACGGGAAGGCGGCCATTTTGAATTGAAAATTTGGTCCGACTTAGAATACACCTCTTTTTAAAAACAACAAAAATAGCTGCTTCATTCCACAGACACCAAACTTGGGCAAAATGAGCTAAACACATGTATGTAAAAGAGACAAGTGTTTTTCTAGACTTTTTTGCTCGAGTTATATTTTTTTTTATTATAATTCGGTATATATTTTTTTATTATAATTTTTGCAAAATGATTCTCAATTTGACCCAGTAAACAAACAACTAAAAGTCATTTTTATTGTTCCCAGACTTCAAGCCAGCGAAAAATTTTATGTATTTGAAGTCCCGAAAAAAAAATGAAAAATGACTCAGTGGCGACCCCTAGAAAAGTCAAAATACATTGGGCCTATGGAAAGTGAAAGTAACTTTTTTCCAACGTAGAAAAATGAAACTTAGTACATCAATAGGACACCTCAGGGCAAACAGAAAAGTCTATGACAGCCACACCCTAAACTAAACAGGAAGTCCGCCATGTGGGGTGAAACGCATGGCCACTAAAATCGCACTTTGCGCAAGAAGATGCAAATCATTGTGTTTTAATTTAAATGGCCCCAAATTTGGTGAGTATCATCTAGACACGTGTGCCAACCAAATTTGTGACTTTATTGTTGATATCTTATCGGGTATGGGTGTGGCAAGCCTGTAACGAGGTGGCCATTTTTGTGAAAATAAAATGTCTCTTAACTCTCAAACGCCTTCTCGGATCAAGTCGGACCCAAAAAGGCGTTTGTGCACATTCATGACCTGAACACAAAGATATGTAAATAAAAGGGTTATCTTTAGAAATGGCTCTCCAGCGCCCCCTACAAACTTATAATGGGACCCAAGAATTTAGATTGTCATAGAGACATGGAATTTGGTACACACATCTCCTATGTCATGAGGAGCATAAAAGCCAATGACAACCACCCCCTATCTATAAATGTGTTGCCATAGCAACGTCCCAAATATGTGGAAAAAGTCAATGGGAAGTGAAAATTTTAGTTTGTCGTAGGCAAATGAAACTTGGTACACACATCCAGTATGGGCTTATGAACAAAAAAGCCAAAGGGGACCACACCTTATCACACACGGGAAGGCGGCCGATTGAAGATGTGAACCGACTTAGAATACAACCTCTCTTTTAAAAAACAACAGAAAATAGCTGCTTCATTCCACAGACACCAAACTTGGGCAAAATGAGCTAAACAAATGTGTGTAAAATAGACAGGCGTTTTTCTTGTCGTTTTTGCTCGAGGTATATTTTATTTTATTATAATTTGGTATATATTTTTTTATTATAATTTTTCTGAAAAATGATTTTCAATTTGACCCAGTAAACGTGCAACTAAAAGTCATTTTTATTGGTCCCAGACTTCAAGCCCGGCAAAAATGTATGTATTTGAAGTCCCTGAAAAAAATAGGAAAAATGACTCAGTGGCGACCCTAGAAAAGTCAAAATAATTGGTTCTATGGAAAATGAAAGTAAATTTTTCCAATGTAGAAATACAAAACTTGGTACATCCATAGGACACCTTAGGGCAAACAGAAAAGTTTATTACAGCCATACCGTAAACTCAACAGAAAATCTATGTTGGGTGGAATACATGACCACCTAAATCGTACACTTTGTGCTAAAGGGTTTTCATCTAAACAGCTCCAAATTTGCTTTAAAGCACGACATGCAATCCTCCGAATATATGTGTCCCCGCGGTCTCAAGGGAGGCGAGGGCCTTTATCGCCGCTTGCGGCTTTAATTTTATTTATTTTATTTTTTTTTAAATTGTACAACTACAGTGCTCTTGGTCAATCCAAAATGTTAACAAAACCTCAAACCTGAACATTTAAGTAGTAAAAGTGAAGTGTTGTCTTTCTTAAGTGAATATCTACATGTACATCATTATTAGGCAACTATTAGTGTGCAGAATTATTATGCAACTAAATGAAAAACAAAGATTTTCCCATCTCACTTGTTTATTTTCATCTGTTAAAGTGAGAATAATAAACAAACTCAAATTATACAAATAAACATTTCTGAAATAAAAAATAAATAAATAAAAAAACTTAGTGACCAATATAGCCACCCTTATTTTGAAAACAGTCACAAGCCTCCCATTCACAGAGTCAGTCAGTTTCTTGATCTGGTCAGAATCAACCTTTTGTGCAGCTGCAACCACAGCCTCCCAGACACTGTTCAGAGAGGTGTACTGTTTACTTTCACTGTAAATTTCCTGCTTAAGAATGGCCCAAAGTGGCTGGAGGAACTCAGAGGGGGACTTCATAGCCGTGGCGGCCGCCACACACAAATGAATGCAGCGTTAACACTGATGCGATATATTGCAGCATCTAATACTATCACGCTCATTTCCACCTATTGCGCAATAGGTCAATAAATCAATTATCGCAACAGGCCTAACAAGCAGTGAAAATTGTTTTTATAAAATATAGAGAACACATTAAAATAAACATATTGAAAATGGATCAATGGCTCTATGAACATGTTTTGTAAACTCTTCATATTTTACTTCATCATTTACTTTAACATAAATTTCTATAAACAGAAAAAGCTAAAAACCCACCTTTGCAGCCTCCAGCATTTCTTGTGTTTCCTCCTGTGTGTGACTGATGAACACATCTCCAATTTGATAAGGGATCAACAGAGCGTCGTCGTCTAACATCATCAGGTCATCACTAGCGTCCTGGAGATTATGTAACGATTTCTGCAAACAGACAAGAGCACATTGAAGTCTCTTGATAATAGTCAATGTATTATAATGAGATAGTGTATTTTGTTGAGCGTGACTGCATCATGATGTCAAAAGATGTAATGTAGATGAATTTAAGTGTTGATCTGAGCATGGCATTGTTTTTAGCGTGTAATTAATTTACTTAAGTTTAAGAACTCCCTAGAAGATAAGGGGAAAGGTACTAAGGCTATGCTGCTTCTCTTGATGATCTCACTCTTCTGTGTATAACCACAACACATCATATAGAACTTACTTTTTTTGCCTCAATTTCATTTTTTAGTTCCGTCATTCGACTTGTATTTCTGGCAAATTTGTTAATCTTCTGCTGGTCCTCAAATGTGACGTTCACATCTTCAACAGCCTGCAAATAAAAGCACAATTAGTTCATTATGGTTTGGCCGCAGGGGAGGATGTCTCATTTCAGTATGTGTGTGTGTTTGTGGAAGAAATCGTCTGAAAAAAAGTTATTTACTAACTTGTGTATAATATTAGTGAAACATGTAAAGTCTAAGACTTTTTAGTAAAACATTAAATAACAAAAGGACTTTAGACTTTTATTGGTCACATGGCCATTATTAATAAAAATAGGAGAGCAAAAGGTTTAGGCAGGTTTCTGACCTAAAGGCTGTAAAGTGAGAATTATTCTAATCAAATTACACAATGCAAAATGAGTGACCCGAAGAAAAGTCAAGTCTTGGTGTGATCACTATGTTCCTTTAAAGTATATACTTGCATACAGTTTTAGAAGGAACCCGGTTGCTAGGTTGTCTTTGCAGCACTTCTTCACTCTTGCCTCGTTTATTTTTTTTAGCCCAGTAGTGAATACCATTAAGGGGAAACTTAGAAATGGGTATTGTTCCCGAATCTCCACCTATGTTTAACAGTGAGCACTTGGAGACTGTACCCATGACAGCTAGCTCGTAAGCTAAAACCAAGCACGGATTATTGCCATAAACAACAAACACTGTTATGTTCCGCAGCCATAGATATCGTAAATGTATGTAAGCTCTAAGGAAGCTCTAAAAAGTAAAAGATAGTTTAGTGCGTTAGCTGGCTCATGAGTTTATGCTAACAACATGCACCGGTGTAGCTCTGAGAGACACGAGCGACACGAGGAAACGCCCTGGAGAAATAAACCAGCCATCAAGAGTTGCGCTTCTTTTTGTCACATAGTAATGTTCTCTCTTTGTTGTAGATACATATAATTAACGCCATAGTTTGTATGTTACGGGATATAATATGACGTTTTACTCACTACAGGTCCTTTCATGGTGGATGCCATTGTGCCTTCCTCGGCTGATGTCAGAGAAGCCACAATGGAGCAGTAATGCTTCAGCACCGCCTAGTGGAAAGTTAAATATTGCAAGTAAAAGTTAAAAAGTGAAAGGTTATTTACTGTAGCCTATTTAATGTAGTGGTGTTCGTGTTGTGCAGTGGCATTCAATTAAACAAAGTATGCATACACTTTGTTTAAAAAAACAAACATAAAACACATAAACAAGCATAAACTTAAAGAAGCTTAAAAAAATTAACTACAAAACCAAGAAAATAGATATTATTAACAGCACTTATAATTTGATCTTACTTATCTATTCTTACATTAGGGCAAACTTGTTTTTGTATCAACCGGAACTTTTCTTCTGTAAATATTTCCTCATTACACAGAGCTACGCCCAAGTTCAAATATTTACCTGATACATCTGTTGAGCCTGTGACCTGAGGATTACACTTTGTAAATTTAATTCGCAGCACCTCACGGATGCAGTTACGTAGTATTCACATTTGTTTATTAGCATTATCATTTTATTATGAGTCAAATGCACCTTATTATCCTAAAGTTTGTGTCTTTACTGAAAGTATTTCTGGTACTAAAATAAGAACGGATTGGGTCTGTGAAGAGATAACTCGAGGTCTCTCAGCTGTATGAATGGAAAAAGTGCACAATCCAACACCCACCTCTATGTGCAGCCTATAGGATACAATGGGACATTGTGCTCATAAATTCCACACATTCTCGCAAGAAATCCAATAATGATGATACACTTTGTAATCAGGTTTATTTAAACTTGACAATGCTTTGTTTGACTTGTTTAGTGAAACTTTTTATTGGACGTCAAATAAACAAAACAAACACTGAGTGAAAGCAGTTGAATTCCGGCACATAAATAACAATAGCAGTAATCAGGGCATAAAAAGGAAAGTGAGGTTTAAAAAAACACAAAGATTAAAGAAGATGATTACAGAGCTCTTTGTTCACATTGATTAATTGTGATTAAAAGCCATATATTTTGTTTGTCATTGATTAAGGCAAAATGATAACAATATGACATGACTCTATTAGAGGGATACATTTATATTTGGGTAATTCTACTTCCTGCCTGCTACTTTTATCACTTTTAGGGCTGGCTATGCTTTAGCATGTTGATTACAACCTCGTTATAACCCTGACACATCATGATATAATCATGTGAGTTTACACAGGAGCATCAATTGTTTATTTGGGAGTGCTTCGCAGACTTTTGCATGGACTTAAGCCAATGGGTCACCAAAGTAACCGTCACACCCATTTAAAGCACATATATAGTTGGAGAGGTGGGACAGTGACAGTTTTCTCACAAGGATATCACTTGGTTGACTTAAGGAGGTGCAACAAGGTAAGATGCTTACATGGAAGACTAAGAGAATCTTTTACAATTTAAACTAGTTGCTAAACATTCTTTTCCATTTTTTTATCAAACATTGTGATTCTTCAAAGCACATTCAGATCTGGACAGTAACAAAAATGGGAACGAAAATTCTGCAGTTATAGATCTAACTGAGGTAGAGTAACACTAATCCTACTCACGAGGTCACAAGAAATTACAAATGCATAATGGTTTGCAAAGTTCATGTATGTGCTTGATCTAAAGTCAAAGATTATTTGATTCTGTTGCTATGTTTTGTACTATTGTCTATTTTTTTATGTTGCAGAGTGGGATTCATGAGAAGCATGAGAAGCTAAAAGGGCTTTCGCTGACCATTATGTCGAACGGACACGTAATTGATGGTGGGTGCCACAATACGCTTCCTAATGCAGTGTTATTTAAATTAATGATATTATAGAACAATTTTTTTACATCTGCATTGAGTACATGTCATACCTACAGGCATTGACCCTAGCTAAGATGCATTTAAAAGTGGAATTAGTTGAAAATATCCAACTAAATTCATATATTACAGGCTCTTATTGTGGAAACTGGAAAAAAACTGTAAAGGTTTCTCCATCCAATTCAACCACATCCTGTTTTGAGCCATCAGTGAGACATGTTCCTGTGTCCACATTGGATTAGTCTGCACTTAATGCTTTGTAAACAAACCAACTTTCAACTGGACTGGAGTCTGGATTTTTAAATTTAGGCAGAGTCTGAGCGAACGGTAACTATTTGACCTGTCACGGTTCTGTCTTTGTGTGTACCTGCTCTCACAATACAGCTCAAGAATTCCTACATGGAGCTGGGAATGAGTCCAAGTGCTAATGTTGACCATAGAGATAGTCACTCATGTCATTCTTAAAATAATCAACAAGCCCATGTTTGCTCACAGGATTATCATACACGATGACTATATTGTTGCAAAAGAGCTAATCTTCAATGATGTGTTGGGACCATGGAAATATGGCTTTTAGATATACATTTAATTTGCTGGCAATTCTGCTTTGTAGGACCTACCAAGACTGCAACAGAACAAAATGAGGAGCCACCATCGCAAGAAGTCAAAACAGAATCAACAGAGGTTGTGGCGCAGGAGTCAGAGAGTCAACCTGCTGAAGCTGAAGTTACTCCTGAAATCCCCAACAGCAGTCTTCAAACAGAGGAGATGAAACCAAAAGAGAAGAAAAGCAAGTTTTTCAAAATGTTCAAGAATAAAGCTGCACCTGTAGAGAAGAAGGAAACAGAGGTAGAACAAGAGGTGTCAAGTGAAGAACAGACAGACCCGAGTCCTCCTGCCAATGACCCACAGACAGTAAGTGCATCATCAGGGTGAGACAGGATTTGCATGACATCAATACTTTCATTATTTTTATTTGTACTGTCTATGAATAAACATGTGTTTACAGTAGCTTGAGTTACAGTCATGTGAACAAGGCATTGTTACATAGTTAAAAACATCAGAAATATTTATGATGAAGTACTGTTAAATGGAAACAGTAAACGCCCAAATAGAACGTAACTGCAGTAAATACACAGAACTGCCTGAGTTCAAACCCCTCTCAGGCCTTTCTGTGAGGAGTCTGCATGTCCTGCATGTATAGGTCAAATTGGCAACTCTAAAATCCATCCCTAGTGCCTAAATGTGAGAGTCTGTCAGTGTCTGTCTCTAAGTGTTACTGCAACCAACTGGTCATTGTCCAGTGGGAACGCCGCCTAAGGCTCAAATTTGCTGGGATAGGCTCCATGAATTTTAATTATGTGGATAAATAATGTACAAAATACACAATATAAACATATACTGTAACAACATTCTCCAGGAGGCTGCTTTAAGTACAATAATTTCTGGTTGTGACTTATGCACATTTATTTGATTTAATATCCAAACCTGTAACATTTGATTGTTGCCCCTAAAAACAAAAGTTAACAGAACTTTCTCTAAAAATCTTGATTTTTATGATTAAGGGCTCAATTTTGATCCGAGAAGAAGTCACTTTAACATGCGCTGAAGACGACGTCGAACATCAACGCCGAAGAGCTGGAGTTCCAAAGCAAATGGACAGAACTGATTCTCCAGTGGAAGTTAGAGAGCCACCAGAGTTGGCAACAAACAAGCAGGATTTGGTAAATGAAGTTGCTGATGCTGAGGAAGCTACAGAGCATATGGTAACTGAAAAATCTTTCAATGGGACTCCTGGGATCATTACTGAAGAAGTGGTTCCCTTACAAAACAATGATGTTTATGAGAACATAGATTTCAGTAATTGGCCTGATTATGTTCAATATAACATTATTGATAGCTTTAGTGATTCCATAGAAACTTCCTTTAGGCTTCCCAAAGTAGTAGCTGATTGCATCAAGGCCGTTTTTTCAGAAGATGATTCAGATACATCAGAACTTGGAGCGAATAAAGATGCAGCGCTAAATGGAAGCACAAAACTGAAGACTAATCCGAACACACAAGATGGAAGGATTACAAATATGGTTCCCTCTTTAGAACCAATGGAAACAAAGGCTAAAGCCAATTTTGTATCCACCTCAGTAAAAGGTCTGAAGACAAAGATTCTTGTGAATGCAGCCAATGTTGTTCCGAAACAAGGAAGATTACAACTTTGGACACCTGAAAAAGCTTACAAAATGTCATGGCTCCCAAGGGAGGAATTTGTAATGATTGAAGTTCCAAACATCAACCTGAAAAGTATTGAAGAAGTTCCTGAAGAAACTCTTGATGATGCAGTCCAAAACAGGCCTATCTCATATTCTAAACTGATGACGACAGTAGCTGATGATAAAACAAAGCCCTGTCCTGTTGGTGAGAGTGAAGGTCTAAATGTAGTTATGGATGCCCCCCTGACTCATGACATTCAACACCACCGAGTCAAAGAAGCCAAGATGACCGCAAATGAAACTCGATTACAAATTTTGTCTCAAAGAAAAAAGTAAGGACGCTCACACTGACAAGTGTCGTAGTACAAGTTCGGACCAAGAAAAACCTGAAGACAAGTATGATAGGGGTGCTGGACAATGCTGACCCAAAGAAAGGTGAACCTTTCTCAAACCTGTGAAGAAGACAGACAGAAGAAGAAGGGACGGTACAAGAACCTGTAATTTCTGGGAACATGTTAGCCAAAGATGATTAAGAAAATTCCTGCTGTGCAAAGGGAGAGCCTCGAGAGGCGGCAGACAGTGAATCAGCAGTTTTCAAACGGCGACAATGTGAAAGCACAGAACAAACCGTTAATGAACCACATAGAGCAAACATGTTAAATTATTGATCTTTGCATCGATTGTTAATGAATCTGTGTATAAACTGACTGATTTTTAGCAAAGGCATTACTGTTACCATTCATCTGGATCCAATGAAAGAATAACAGGACAATGTCAGTGTCTGTCATTATAAAAAACTTTTGGATTGTAAACCGAATTCTGAATTTGTCTTGGACTGATGAAATGAAAAAATGTCATCGTTCTGAGAATCCCCTTTTTTCAATAAAATGAATAACTCAAACTCTTCTATTCTTCTTTTATTCTGATCTATTCAATTATAAACTACTGATGCACCATAGTATTTAAGTTTTCTGGCATTTCTCAGAGCATAACTCTCACACATTGTTGAATATCAATGAGTGAGGGGTGGTACACACACACACACACACACACACACACACACACACACGCACACATATATCAATAAAAGGGTGATTGTTGCCAATGGCCCGAGTAGGCAGAGGCATGGTTGGAATTGTGCGCCCGTCTCAATGCTGCGATTAAGACACTCACTGCTTGCACAACAGCCCTGGCACTCTAATATATTCCCTAAAGCTAACTGTTTGTAATTTATGTATAGGAAACAGATAACCTAAAGCAAGAGTCAGAGTCATTACCGAAGCCAGAGACGGTGGCCGTAGTAGACACCAGTCCAGTAGAGGCAGAAGAAGAGGCTCTTGAGTCGGAGAGCAGTCAGCTGGAAAACCAGGAGCGCACAGCAGAGAAAAATCCAGTTATGAACTTCTTCAAAACATTTGTAAGTAAGACAATTAATAGTAAACTCAATTTTAGTCGCTCTTGTGCTTAATGAGATGCAATCCCAGTTGTCAAATCTATTCTGGTTATCTCTAACTCTTAACTGAAGGCTGACAACTTCAGCTAATTTTGTGGTAATTATTACTGTGAGATTTCTATGAAGCATGGAAATTTGTTTTTAATTTGCCAGATAAAGTGGAGATCAATAATAGTAAATTAAATTCAAACAAAAGTGTGTTCAAAAGTAATTTGTCTGCAAGTGTTTTTATTCTAAAAGAGGTTTCAGAATCTCTATAATAAAATCTGTATCTGAAACAACGGGCTGCCATTGTACTTCCTCTTCATCTTGCTTTCTTGTGGATTCATGTCGTTTTAAAGAGTTACCATTGGCCTAGCCTCATGCTAATCAAGTCTTTGAACATGCGGGAATGTGATGGCCTATTGTTCCAACAATAGTGTGAGCTCACAGGGGAGGCCTGTGCGGTTGGAAGTTGGGATTTGTAAAGATTGAGCGAGGGAAGGCCTACGCCGTCTCCGGAGCACAATAGCCGCCACAATGACAGCACATGTACTGTATGCGTACTGTCAGGGGCCTCAGTGTCTACTCTGTCCTTCTTTGGCTTTTCACAGAGGCCTATTTTCTGTTGGTACTGCCATGTTGTAGCTATTCTGTCTGATGCTTGAATAACAAAACAATATTGTATAACAAAACTATATATTTGATATGAGACTTTTTTTCTTTCCTTGCACAGGGAACTCCAACTAAAGCGTCCAAAAAAGAGGCCCTAGCTCCAGATGCCACAAAAGATCAGGTGAAAGTACTGAAAGTACTTACTTATTTACTAAAGCAATACTAATCGCTTTCCTTGGAGTGATTGATTGACTAGTTGATTGGAAAAGGAGGTAGTTTGGATAGTCTTGAATGCTTGTTTTTGTTTGATTTGTTCGTTGCGTGGCCTTAATTGATTGCTTATGAGTTTGTTTGTTGTTGATTGGTTTTAGGTTGGTTTTGAATGGTGAATGATTAGGTCAGAATGACTGATTGGTTGATTTTAAATGATTGGTTAGTTGGTCTTGAATTAATGATTGAATGGTTTCTATGACTGGTTAGTTGGTTGGTTTTGAATGCTTTGTTAATACGTTTTAAATTATCGGTTTTAATTGGTTGATTTTGAATTATGGCTTTGCAGGTTTGGTTTTCAATGTAGATTTTTTTGTTTTGATTGCTTGGATTTAAAAGATTAGTTGATTACCTCTGTTGGACAATGAATGGAAATTAGCCTAAGGCTACATCCGGAGTGTTTACATTCATGTCTTTATGGCTCATGTACTGTATATTCATTAACATGCACTGTCCCGATCAAAGAATTTATTATTAGTTAACAGTTGTTTTTTTATTATGATTTGGTTGCTAAGCCATAATTGGTTGGTTTTGAGTTTGGCTTTCATTAATTGGTTTTATAATGATTTTGGTTTTGAATGATTGGGTTGGTTTTGAGTTATTGGTTGGTTTAGAATGATTTGTTGCTACTTTTGAAATAATTGGGTTTAATTGGTTGATTTTGAATTATTGGCTTTGCAGGTTTGGTTTTGAAGGATATTTTAATTTGGTTGTTAGGTTTACATGAGTGGATTTCTTGGTTTTGATTGGCTTTAAATGATTAGTCGATTAGTTTATGATTGGTTGTTTTTTTATGATTTGGTTGATTGGTTTTGATTGGTTGGTTTAAAAATCACTGCTTTTGGTTGGTTTTCAGTGATTAGATGGTTGGTATAACTGGTTTTGAGTGAGGTTGCTTGAATTTTAAGTGATTGGTTTTGAATGGTTGGTCATGATCTGTCCTCTTTTATGACCAATGGGCAGGGCTGCTATGGCCTATTAGTTTTCTGCAAATATATTTGCTTAGGTGTAAACATTTCTAACTGCTTCCTTTTTGTGTTGCATATTAGCCCCAGCAGGAGAGCCAGCCAGCAGCAGCTGCTACTGTGAGCACTGCCCATATTCACATTGTGCATATCCTACTGTATATGGCTACTCGTGTCATGTGTTTATAGTTACAGTCCAATTTTGAAATAACATACTAACTGAATAAGAATTATAATACTTTTAATATTAATATATTGTATGCATTTACTTTCTGACCAGGTTCCCAAAGTATCTGACCCACCTGCAGCAGCCAAAGCAATGCCTGTTCCACCTCCTCCCCCTCCAGAGCCACCAAAGCTGGACATCAAAGCTGACCCAGCTGCCAAAGCCGTGAAGGCCAAAGCAAAAGAAGAACCAAAACCTGCTGCAAAGGACTCCCCAAAGACAAAATCACTGAGCAGATTGTTCCGCACAAAGGTACATTTAAAAGACTACAAAGCTTTAATTACAATTTTCATATTGTTGTTTTAATGTGCATGTAATACTTTATGTGAATTTGAGGAATCACAAGGGTTCAAGGCCAATGCCCTAAGCAGGACAGCACAAGTGGTACGGTAGCTTGGAATAACTGCTAAACTGATTATGGCTCTCACTGTCACTACACTTGACTTTGCTGCAAATTTTATAATCTATTCTAGACTAAACTGTCCTGAGAGGCTATTTTGTTGGCTTTAACACAAACTAATTCCTTCTGCAGCCAAAGACTGAGGTACTGCAGCCAACTGTAGCAGTAGAAGTACAGGTAAATAGGGAGCATGCACAGTGACACTAGTCTGATTAAATTAATTATACTGTAAATTCCCACACTTTAACTGGTTATTCATTATTACTGAAAAACATGACTCTGCAGGAGACATCCGTGGAGGTTCCACAGCCAATTGTAGAAGAAAAGGTAAACAACAGAAAAAGGATAATGCAATTACATCTTGGTTAATTCACACAAACCGTTTACACCGTTGTAACCGTTGTTGTAATTCATCTGCTCAGACTGAGAATAATGTTGAAACACAGGAGACAGCAGATGTGCCACAAACAGTGGTAGAAGACCAGGTAAATCAGGAACTCAGTACAGACATTTAAGCTGTAGTTGCATGGACCATATCTTTCATATCTTCAACTTTTTAGTTTAGACACTTTTTTCCTGGTGACTGTTTTTTTTTCTCCAGTGAAGAAATTATGATGTAGGGTCTTTTAATTGTTACAGGGGCCACACTCTATCCTGCTTCTGTCCTGCCTGAATGAGCATTTCTGTAAACCTAACTTTACCTTAATTTTCTTAATCTTCTGTACTGATATATGAACTAAGGCCCTGTTCACCAACACAACCATGCTTGAAATAATAAATACTACACTTAAAGTCAAAAATTGAAAATATGCATTTCCTCTGTTTGGATGAAAAAGGCGGATACCTCAAAATCTGCAACTCTGGAGGCCGCTGCAAAGCCTGAGCCTGCACCTCCTGTGAAGGAAGAGAAGAAAGTCGAGGACAAGTCATCATTATTCTCCTTCTTTAAGCCCAAAGTAAGAACCCATTCTAATAGTTATTTAAATATTTTTGTGCATGACTTGAGAAATGATATCTGAAAGTAACTGAATGATATGAATTTGAGGCACTGTTAGATCACATGACCACAAAAGTTCAAGCAGCCTCTAGAAGTGGAGTGCGGCTCCTCAGGAAAACAACAGGAGTGGTAAACAGAGTGAAGTTATCTCTGGACTAGTATTAACCAAAGTGGTTTGATTTCCTTTGTATTAAAACACGCTCTGGAGGGATTCTTCTGTTATGGTTCAATACTTATAACACATAGGAGCTTCTATAATGCCTTCTTTGTCTTTCTGAAGTCACTAAAACAGTGTTTCTTCTTGACTCTGTTCTAACAGTCGTATTCTTATGAAACATTATGACTCACTTAAAATAGGGTTCTTAGTAGCTCCTGTCATGGTGTGTTTCAACAGGCCGCTGAACCTAAAGCGACTCCTGCCCCGGCTGCAGCAGCAGAGCCAGGTCCGGCCAAAGAGGAAGCTCCTAAAGCCGCCAAGTCAGCCGAGGCATCTGCAGAGAGCAAACCAGTCACACCAGCGCCATCTGGTGGAGAAGAAGCAGCCAGTGCGCCAAAGAAACTAGAAAAGAGGAACTCCTTCCATCTGTTTTTTAAAAATCTGGTATGACGAAGTACAGCAGTGTAGTAACGTGTATAGCATGTTCTATACCACAGGTTATTGATGCATCCTATTGGAAGAAGTAGACCATATGCTCTTGGCAAAATTTGGAACACAGCTTATTTGCCACTAGAGGGCACTAGTAAGTTGATATTGGGAAATAAAATGTGTTGGAAAACACAGCTGACACAGCAGTTATGACACTTTTGACCATTTTGCTTACCATTTTTTTTAACAAATATGATTTCTAAATTAATTTCACAAACAGTCTTGGGTTTACTAATAGTAATTTAACAGTAGTTTAAAGTATTTACTGTATGTTTTGTCATTTCTTGCAGGGTCAGAAACGTCCCTCCACAGATGCTGGGGCCCAGACAGAGGCAGCAGCTGCTGCTCCTTCAGCTGAGAAGACCAAATGAAACCAAACTATTGCTCATGTCTCCCCTGTACAGCTTCTCCTCTGTATATCATTGTCTGTCTAATTTCATCCTTAGTTAGCCTGTTAGCATCTTGTACTGAGTAAATAAAGGTGAGTGGAAGGATATGAGCAAGTTAATAGGAAAGAAGGGTAAGCCAGCTGATCATTGAACTAGCGCTGGTTTAACAGCTACTTCAGTGGGGTTCTCAAGATATACATATATTTTTGGAACAAGACAAGTATTTTACGCAAGTGTGAAGCCTTTGACTTGCAGACAAACATAAAAAGTACGTATATAAAGTTTAACATGCTTTACTTTAAGCCAATGACTAATTTGTCTGAGCTAAAACCTTGTCACATTTTCTTTATTAGTATGTTGTAGTGGGAATGCAATCTCTAACATAACAAAACAAAAAATATGCAATATATTACAGTGGTTTTTGTTGGGAACTGATCAGTATAAAACATTATGCAACATGTTCATTATACAAGTCAGTACATTTTGCAATAGTCATATATCAGATTTTATTAACTGTGCACTTTATGTCATGTCTTATGATGTTAATTCTAAGTATGTGGAATTAATAGCCTGATCTGATTTTCCTGTATGTGTGTGTACAATAACTTGAAGACAATAAACGTGTTCACCCTTTGTCCTTGTCTTCATGAGCCAGTTTTACCAACAGTTTTACCAGTTTTTGAAACAAGGGAACAGCTGTATTTTGATGCAACAAAACAGATAACAAATTTTTGCATCAATGAAAGGCGTGGCACGAGTCAGACTTGTTGACTGTAAACTTTGACACACTGACCACGCCGCATTTCAAAGAATAGAGATGACTGTGCGGCACAACCTGTATACTCAATTACCTTTTTTTAAGTTACACCTTTGAAATGAATAACATCACATGAGATCTGTGGAATAATAAACTTCAGTGAAAGGTTGCCCCGAAATCTCCTTCCACCATTTATGATGCTATTTGTATGATTGATAGCGCAGTGTGCAGCCTTTGGAAGGATGTGTTTTAGATGGCAGCATGAGCCTCAGCATTCACCCACCGTTAAGTGATGAGTCGCAGCCCCCCGAAGGCATAACTCACAGTGCTTCTTTGTTATCAATGAGACCCACTCTTCTGGCATTAGCCTCCGTAATAGGTGTGATCATTTTAAATTATGCATCAAAGTAATTGCCATTGCACTGAAGGAGAAAAGAAAAAGTATTTCCGCACTGTAAAACATTTGGTCATCTCCTCTGGGACTGTTTCTAATTACGATGAAATGATGTTGAGGCACGCTCATGTTAATTACAGTCCTTACAGTACATAAGGACAAAAGGAAATGTTCAGAAACATCAAGAAAAATGTCAACCCTATGCCTGCAGTGCAGTGTACAGTAAGTCCTCTTCTTTCAAATCATACCATGGCAAGAGGCGGAGATCAGCAGTAGAAAAGCCTCACTCAACAAAACAATGACACAATTAAAGACAAAAACATTGCAATTTTGATAAACTAACAATCTAAACAAAAAGTTATTTTTAAAAGTTAAATAATACAGAAGAGAATGTATGTCCAATAGATAATTTCATAATGATGGGATGAGGATTTCATATAGCTTCAAATTATTGGAAATAATATAGTTTTATTGTCAAGTTGAAAATCTCACAAGGTTTCTCTTCTCTTTTGAAATACATGATTAAATGCCGTGATAAAGAATTTCCGCTTCCTCTCAGTGACATTCAACAAGAGGCCTCAGAACCTGACAGAGCTTTCCCCACTTACCATTACCCCCTTCTCTGTTTGCAAAGGAGAAACTACAAATGAAAACAATATAAACTATTTAGTTAAATGTAACTATGGCATAATCCACCTGCTTCACATTGCTATAAAAGAACAAAGACAGTTGCATTCTTTAGACTAAATCTCACAAGGGTAATCCGAATTATTCATATATATAGTATATTGTATAGTGCAGACAGTACTCTGGTCGGGCTGCCAGGTTGCTGCAGTTTATCCCAGGACAATACATGTGGCGTAGTGAATGCAGGAAGCTCAGATGGGGGTTGAAACAAGGGAACAGTGGAGCAGGGAGGCCTGACAGGAGGCCTGCTGTCAGCATTAATGTGCATCATGCCACTGTTGGCTGGTAACAGGTCTGCTGGGGAAACAGAGGGGGCCAAAAGATTCCAGCGCAAGACACATTGATCACAGATTGGCGGGAAATCTGTGGACAAATGAAAAGTAGCAACGTGCAGGACTCCGGAGATCAGTCCCATTCAGAGCAGGCCAAATGGGAATTGGGAAAATCCTGCAGGCACAATGTGTGTGTGTCTGGAGGCTATTGATGTAAGTGACTTCAGAGTCTTCTCAATGGAATGCGACAAACTACAAGAGACAAAAGGTGTCAGTCAGAAATCCACTTTGTTCAAATTCAAACTGCTAAAAGGTGCGATAGAGGAATATGTGCTTAACAGTCAAGAGCGGATCTTTCTTTTCATGTTTTGTTGTACTTAGATGGAAACTACACAAACCATTCGTCGAAATCAGTGGTTCTCTACTCATCTTGACACCACAAATTGAAATGAATTGCTGCATTGGCAGTTTACACATAATAAATAAAAATAAAAATATATTAGCCACACACTGCAACCCACTGTGATCCACATTTGGGTACTAAAAATGAAAATTATTGGTCTAAATATTGAATACCTGAGCTAATGCTGTTTAGGACCCAAACAATGTTGTGGACTGAATTTCTATACATGCTTTTATTTTATAGCTTTGCATAGGAAGATTTTAATTACAACGTTACAATGATATATGGGGGGGGTCACTCCTGCCCCCCCTGTAATCTACGTCTATGCACTTATGTAAACCAGACCATACTGCAAATAGAAAAGTGATCTTGAAAACCAGAAGAAAAAAAGCCAGCTGTAGAAACAAACTTTCATTCATGTCACATCAGGAAACACCAGGTGCAAAGGGCAGGAAAGGTGTGCGCTCTTGCCAAGTGCAAAGATGTTGTTTGATGATGGACAGCACAACAGCTGGCCGCGCTGAATAAACATTACCGGCCATGGGAGAGAGAGGGGCAGATTCTATACTATCTGAGTCTTTCAGGAGCGGCAGTGGGATTATGAAAGAAGCCAGGCTGTGAATCCAAAGAAGAACAATGCAGTCAGCTGCTCCTGACACATCCAGACAAAAAACAAGTCACTGCACTCTTTCTCTCTACCATTGACAGAATTCCTCTCAGCTGTCTGACAAGTGAACATCATTATTTATTCTGACTTGCACCTACAAACAAAATACTGCTTTCTATCTGATTATGATATACCTCTGAATGCTTGCTAGCTTTATTTTTGTGAACCAATGCAGACAATAGAGATTTTTAGGAGGGAGTACAACATTAGCAAACAGAATAATACTTAATTAAATCAGGTAAAAGTAAACAATGTAAACCCACTTGTTGCAAACATTAACACTGTGGGGGATGAATGTTAATGAGACAATAGAACTCATCAAGCGATTGCCTTGTAGTTTTGTAAATGCAGCAAACTATCATCTCTTTCCACATTTCTGAAATCATCTCTTACATTTCATAATCTTGAAGTATCACAGCACTGCTCAGGATTGATAGCCTTTCAGAGCGTCTTTGTTGGTTGCAGAACAATAGGAAGTGAGCAGAAAGCCTTGAAGCGTCACATGTGGTGCATTTGATTAACATACTCGAGTTGTTTGTGTAACATGAGCTCGGGTGAGGCAAAGAAACCTAAATGAATCAAAGTATCGCGAGGGGTACAACAGTGATTAATTTTTATAACAAAAGAGCCTAATGCACAAGTCTTTCCTTTTGATTTTGTTAATGACAAAAGCATATCGCTGCCACAAGATAACTTACATAAGACACAATAAACTGTTTTAGTGAACCCTATTTCTACAACATATGTCTAATATAATAGTATTTGATGTTATTTGTTGTCCACATCCTATAAATTACTTACAAAGGTACATTTACAATAAAGCCTGCTTGTCTAACCTGCTTGTATTTTCTTCTCTTTACACAGGCCTGAGAGCACTAGATTGGTCAGACCTGTTTAGAGAGAACTTTTAAGCAGTCTAGCACTAGGCTGTTAAAAATAAGTTAGTGTCAGTCAGTGTGAATGATAGCAAAAGGAGTCTTTATTTACTGATTCTTAGGTGTGGTTATTTTTTTTTTTTACTTTACTTTATTTTCCTTTTGGGCACAAATGTTGCAAAGCTTTTCATCAGCAAAAAATTTGTGTCGCAATAATTAACCTTATCAACAAATCTTCAAAATATCTCTGTTCCTTATGGTATAGGGCAGGGCTATAGCTCTAAGCCAGTATCAATGGTGATGTCTTTGAAAGGGTGAGAGGGGTTGTGGAGGATGGGCTGACAGCCTTTAAAGGGGTAGTTCAGTATGGCTCTTTTAGACACTTTTAAACAGCTAACTTATTCAATGCCACAGATATAGACCATGTAACGTATACTGCTGTAAATGGGCCAGATAAAAACTTGTTGCACATAGAGGAAATTTCCACAGACGCATGTTAACACTTCTACATAATACAAACTTTCAGTAACAGTAGCTTTGTGTGCTACGCTTTGTCATGAAATTGTCCTATTAGAAACTGCCATGTCTGTCTCAATGCTCCTCCTGTCTCCTACTCCAAACGGTGGGGGGTTCTGACAATATTCAACTGTAAGCAAAATCTCCTAGACCCTCTTTTACAAAACACTGACTTATTCCCTTAACCCCTTATTATCGCCATTGCATTTGTGTCAAGCCATATGATGCCTCTTATTGGCTGCTGTCATGTTGTAGCCTGTTGTTACCTTATTGCGGACTAAACATGTTTGGATCTTGTCTTTGTAATCAAATTTTTCACCAATGGCAGTACTAGAGAGACAACAGATCACGTCCAAGTAAACTATACTTTGTGTTTGCCTTTGTACAGGAAAACCTAGAGTTTTGTATGACTCAACCTCCTTGAACAGAAAACCTCATGTAACTGTGAAAACTTGAAGACGCCCCTCCCCCACCTCCACATGCTAGCTGGTGCATGACGTTGAAAGCGTGGAAGGGCGACTCTTTAGGTACGTTCAATGCATTATTACATATCACCATTGTTGTGTCCCATGTGGATATAATAAAGGCTTATGCCCACTTGCCACAGGTAGAACTGTTTGAGGACACAGCTGCGACATTCATAGCTAGCAACCTGTCTTGAACTATCCATAAATAAAAGTGTTTGTATCCCTGTGTAATGGCAACACCGGTAATTTACCAAATCTTTTCACAGTGATTCGCGATAAAGTTGTCAAAACAACATTCTATCTTCAAGAAACGGGTGAGTATATTTTTGTTTTAGTAATTTAGTCAAAAGCTACACGAAGACGCAAGTCAAATAAGGGTTTATTCGCTTTCAGTTGTCATTAATTAAGATAATGTAAGCCCCCTTTTTTGGCCACGCAGACCACGTGACCAGAATTTTTGGGAGCTGGTGTGTACGCGCTCCATCTTCCCCTTGAGGCTGGTTGTGAACGCGCACACGGTTCAACAGCTGCACATTGTGGGCTCAGTGGAGAACAAATATGATTCAAACACTGTTGTTCAATAGGTGAGCTGTCCACCGCCAGCGACGCGTTATCATTGAAGAAGCGACTCTTTCATGCTACTTTATAGTTACTGAACGCAGTCGCTTTTACAATCAGTAGTTTTATTAACCCCGGAAATTGAGAGTTGGTAGGTATTGTTGGTGAGTGTCTACAGTTTGGTCGAAGTCAAGACAACAGATAGAGGAGTTTGCTAACGTTAATGTCGTTACAACGTGAATGGCCAGAATAATTTGGGCTGATACTAAAACTTTAGCTAATCATGTCCAGTTAACGCTATACTTCAACATGGCGTAAGTCAATTGAATACGCAGCATAGGTTTGTGATTAAAAATAATGTTTTGTTATGGCTAAATAGTGTCTTTCCTAGAGGAAAACGGTAGCATATTGATTTTACTTCCGAAATGGGATATTTCTGTTTAATTATAATGCACATATAGGAATGTAATAGCCAAACAATTGAGTCGACAATTGTCCTTTATTGAACACATCGTTAAGTCACGTCAGCAGATTTAAGTGTTACTTCGTGTGTTTCCTCGTCAGTAGCGTTAATTTGCTTCTTCTTTTACTGCTCTTTGAAAGCTGTGCCTACTTGAGGCTAGTTTACTTTGTCTATTCACACAAAGCATGCGTGTTGCTGTGTAAGGAACAGAAAAACAAAAGTGGCTCATTCCACAGTGACGAGTTAGCCCATTGCATCAAAATGTAGCGAGCAGTAGCAAAATAGCAACACACTTTTCAAATGTAACATTTAACCGATTTGGTCACTTCACATGTTTATTGTATATTGACGTTAACAACCACGCTTACGAGCTTGGCTAATTGGCGAAATACCTTAGCAGAACGTCGTATGTTTTGATAAAGTACAGACTAAAAGAGCTACTTTTGAGTCAGTTTTCTACTTGTAGTCCATTAAACAGACTTTATACTAATACTATTCTAATTTGTAACGCTTAACCTTTGCAGCTTTACTGCTGTCACCAATAAAATTTAAAATTGCATTTTGTAGAACAAATTAACAGTCTGAGCTATATGTTGGTAAATAAAGCAGCTGACACCTTTGTTTAAACAAACCAAAGGGATTGCAACCAAAAGGATTTACTTTATCAGTCGGACATTTAAATTAAGTGTGGCATTCATCAGATTGGCTCTAAATTAAAAGCATGTCATACAAACAAAGTAATCTTTGAATAGTTTCTTTGTTTCTAAGCTATTGTGTTATTACCATAGTTTTAGAAACAACATAATATGGTCACTTGATGAAACATTTATCTGTTTTTAAAGGTTCCAGTCACTTTTTATAAATTACATTGTGTGTAATGACAATGGAGGAATATTATCAACATGAACTACAAATAGAGGAAATGAGTTGAATGTGCTGTTGATTGCCAAAAAAAGGAATTTCCTGTTTTAGCATACAGAAAGACAACTCTCTCTGCTTTAAGAAGAGTTTTCAGGTGTGTAATGAGCCCTGCTGGTCTGTTTTCTCTTTGTTTGCAGGTTTACTTGAACCTGTACAGCGTGTAGAGCACTGCTGCTCCACCTATACAGGACAATGCCAACTCACTCATTACTGCCATTTGTGGAGAGCCCAGATGGACTTGCCCAAGACATTTTAATAAGTAACAATGCTAGCATTCCCGGATCCAGCATGACACCACACAGCACCTACTCTGAGAAGGTTGTGCTGCTGTCTGGGTCAAGTCACCTGATATCTTGTATGTTCTGTGACCAGACATTCACTCATCAGGATGATCTAGGACCCCATGTATTAGCACAACACCCTACCAGTTTCTCTGAACCTTCTGTGCTTTGTGTCGAAGCTGAATTCCGCATCCCAGGAGAGCGACCTCGGCCCAAACCCAGCAGCCTTCCTGCTGAAAAGGAGGAGGTTCATAGCTGCATTGTCTGCGGTCAAGTATCACAAGATGCCAGTGACCTAGAGACCCACATGAGAAAGCACAAAGACTATTTTTATTACTGCTGCAACATTTGTGGACGGCGCTTTAGAGAACCATGGTTTCTAAAAACTCACATGAAGATTCACACCAAATCAGGAGCAAAGAGTAAAGCTATGCAAGAACTGGACTCACCAGTTACTATCAATGGCATAGCTCAAGACCCTGCCCCAGAGCCTGTAGTCACAGTTTACAAAATGTGCATGGTGTGTGGGTTTTTCTTCCCTGACCATGATAGTTTGGCAGAGCACAGTAAGATACATAACAGAGAAGTGGATCATGACAAAGATGGAGACAAGGAGAATTTGGATGCTATTACAGAACCCAGTGTCAAAAAGGCAACATTTCTTCAAAGTTTAAATCTTCAACATTCCTTGAAAGGAAACTGGATGCAACCAGTGAGATCCTCAAAATGGCTTCCCCAGTTAGATCCTTTCAACACCTACCAAGCTTGGCAGTTAGCTACAAAAGGCAAAATAGCAGTTGGACCTAATAATACTAAAGACATTGGTCAGGAAGCCAGCACTGATAATGAAGATTGCACCTCAGATAAGGATGAACTGAATAATATTTATGCTGAAGGCCAAGGAGACAAGGCCAGAAAAGAGCTTTGCCCTCAAGCGCCACTAACAGACCTCCAACCACAGCGCCGGTCTCTTATTCAGAAAGACAAGGTCAAAGAAAGACCAACAACATGTGAGGAATGCCAAAGAACCTTCAGGACATACCACCAGTTGGTGCTGCACTCCAGAATACACAAACGTGAGAGGGGTGACGAGGAGAGTCCCACGTCCTCTGTGGATGGGAAGTTGTCCAGAGCTGGTTCACTGGACCATGCAGAAGAAGAGGAGGGCTTTGAGGAAGCAGCAATGACAGAAAACCTGGGCACAGGTGAGTGTTCTATATTTGATGTCGATGCACTGAGGAAACCACTAAGGGCTCCCTCTGTTGTCAGGAGAGGAAATTATTTTTATTTATTTTTTTAAATAATTATTTTATTTATTTTTTATTTTTTTCCAGGTGAAGGGGGTTTTGATCAATCTAAAGTAAGGTCAAAAGGGTGCAGTTACTGTGGCAAGTCTTTTCGATCCAGCTATTACCTCACAGTTCATCTGAGAACTCACACCGGTATGTTCAGATTATTTTAAAATCACGTATATTTAGTCTGTGTAGAATTGATTGAGCTTAACTTCAAGTGCTGCAAACTTTGTAATCAATACAAACAATATAATGTGTTTCTTCTAGGTGAAAAACCGTTTAAGTGTGCATACTGTGACTATGCTGCAGCCCAGAAGACTTCACTAAAATACCATCTTGACCGGCGCCACAAGGACAAACCATATATGGAGATCCCCATCCGACCCGTGCCTTCCATGCCCTCTCCTTCAGACATTAAACAGGAGAATGACTCTGAAAACTCCTCTTCCCCAACTAAACTCTGGGCCGAAGTGCCCAAGTCGTATACCAATGGGACATCTGAAGCTAAATTTCATAGGATAGACAGTAAGCTTGGCAAACCACTCATCCAGATGAACACAGAGTTTGGGAAATTAATGACCAAGTCTGCTGATGATGCGCACATAAAAGTTCCAATCCCTGTTAACCTGAAGGTGGAAAAGCAGGAGACAAAAGATGAGAATGGAGAGGGCCCATTAAATTTGTCCTTAAAAGTGTCTCTCTCTATTACAGCAGAACCTAGAAAAGCATTAATTCCCAGTGCCTGTTCGCTGTGTGCATTTAAAAGTATATACCCCGAGGTTCTGAATATTCACAAAAAGCTCACTCACAAAGACAAGTCGGACACCACAAGAAAGCCTGCTTTGAAAAACGAAAACGGCATACAGGTTGTCCCCCAGCGCTGGATGGGAAAGACGTAGCTCCGCTGCCAATGATTACCAGGAGTCACCCTCGTCGAACCAAGTCCCCAACTCCTCTGCCTGGAAAACCAAAAGAAGAAAAGAGCCTCTCTAATAAGACACCTGTGGGTCCTAAACGCTCCCTTGTGAGTTTTCCTGATGGTGTCCCAGAGAGCCAGCGGTCCAGACAAAACATTGACCCACAAACTAGCCAAGAGTCCTCCAGGTATACAGAGCTTATGAGGAATTCCAACACCGGCGGGAAGTATCTGTTAGACAGGTCCACCCCACCAGAGAGAGTGGGAATAGGTGAAAGGAGTTACCCGGTAAGAAGCGGGGTCATGTGGCCATCGGATTCAGCCAGGATGTGCTTGTCAAGTCGATTTGGGAGCCTGCCTCAGATGGACTTTGGTGAACCCTCAAATAAGCGATTAAAGTATACTGCCGCTGTGCCTCTAAATAGAGAAACAGATGCAGGGGAAAAGGCCAGCCTCAGAGGAGTATTGGGAGATGCGTCCAGCCGACTGCTTATCTCGGGGAGAACTACAATACAAGGCCCACCCTCTGTGTCAGACACACTTGGCTCAGTAAAAAATCCATCTCTAGCAATTGGAGGAAGTTTGGACGCCGAGTGGGGCATGATGAGCCTACTGCACTCTTGTACACCCAATGATCTGGCCTCTCTGTATCACAGCACACCAGCTAACGCCAGTGTTGCAAGGCTGGCCAGCCAAAGAGCAGGTAAGCTGGCTTAGGGAGAAGTAAATTCTGCATATTTCAGTCTTTTGGAGATTTCCTATTAAAAAGCTTTCTCCTCAGGGGGCAGGACTGTGCTGTACCAACACTTACCCACTCTGCCAAACTTGCAGAGGAGAGAAGCCTCAGGCCCATTTTCAACCAACGCTTTGGGACCACTGACAAAAGCACATAAAGTGCTTAAGGTAAACGGTTAAAAACCATAACTGTTATAGGACACTGGATTTTCAACCTCCAACCAGAGTTATTTCAGTTTAGCTGGTACTTTATAGATAAATGAGAATCAAGTTTATGACTAATTATATAAATCTTTATTTCTCTGTTAAAAGTTTAAAAGCGTTAAAGGGCTGCTACCTTATTTAGTGAAACTTATTGGAGAATTGGTTTAATGTACATTTAAATAAAAGACATAGTAAATGCTCCCCTGATTTAATTTTGTCAAGAGACCGTTTCATTTTATGGCTCTGCCATTCTTTGTACATTTATTTGAATTAAAAGACAAATCCCCTCTCTTAAAAAATGTAAATTCATTGTTCTGCTCAAAGTGTCTTTCCTACCTCTACCTTTATCTGTAATTGGCCCAGAGTAATGTCTATGACAAGAAGCTAAAAACTGAATGTGGTGTGTGTGTGTGTGTGTATATATACATATACGTATTATACCAGTGTTTAAAAAAAAAAAAAAAAAAACTGTTACCATTGCTGTTCTTTGCTGAAGCACAGACAGCAGTCAAGCATTAGTCTACCTGGTTTATTTTTCCAAAGCACTGAAGGGTGGGGGTTTTCTAAGGAGAAACTTGCTGGCTTTAGCCTAGTGGCTGACAACAGGCCACACTAACAAGTCCTGTGTGTTGATTTGGTCTACCTCATGTTGTGCTGAAGACACTGTGATTTTTGTAGAGCTGCTGTAAATATCATGTCAGCTGAATGGGTATCTGGTTGCTTTCTGATCTTCAGCTGGATATTCTTTCAGTTTGTGGTATTTAAGTAAAAGATAACATACCAAACATCAAACTTTGTGATACATTTCAAAATGTAAACACTGGATGTTGTATCTGTCGATATCGTTAGTATTGCTTTCAAGCCAAGGTTATTAGGCCTTTTAGAAATGGCAGTGAATATTATCTTAAGTGGTGCCTGAAATCCACACGCTGTCTAAATAACTCTGTCCCGAGTTGTGCTAATGTGTAAACACAGTATTAATTGTACTGCACATGTCTTAGACACAGTTTGCTTTTACTATGCAGATTCAAGTTATCAAGTGGCCTTTCAGATGTGCCATGTGTCTGGTTTAAAAACCTGATAAAAGCAGCTATGTTGGTTAATGGCTCATTTAATTGTACACTGTGAACAAAACCTTGGTTACACTCAGGTTACACATTACCAAGCTCTTTGTAGTCTAATTAAATATTTTTGCCACTTTGATAGGCTTGGGTTAAATTATTTTTTTCTTTATTTGATATTCAGTGTATTTGTGTAAAGATAAAATATTGTTTGATAATTGTATTACACAATTAAATAATAAAATTGGGAAGAGAACAACACTGGCATTCTTATTTTTAAAGCACATGGTCAGTCATTTTTGAACAGTAGATGGCACGAGATTTTTTTTTTTTTAAGAACAAACCCAAGAAATCTATGAAGCTAAAAATATCTTGAAACTTACATGAAAACATTTATTATAATTTATAAATTATTTTATGTTTGATTAAAGTGTGCCCATTGTCCACTGAAAAGGAAGAGGGCAGTTTGTTCAGATACAATCACCTCCACATCACCTTTAGATAAATACAATCTTTTCATGTGTATTCTACATATATTAAACAATAGCATGGATTATGTTGGGTCATTTATTGAATTGAAAATCTTATATTGCAGTCATGGTGCACCATCATTCCACCATTTAATCACTTGGATAATTTAATTTTATATAGGCAAAGTTATGTTAATTTCTCAAAACTAAATTTTATCAATTGCATTTTAGCCCCAGTGTAATATAAACTCAAACTAAAAGGTGAAACGGGCCATAGATTCTTTGCAGTTTTCCAGTCATTAACAGACTGACCACTAGAGGCCAGTATTAACATACACTTGGTAAGGGCTAAATCAGAATCAGCTGGATATCACGTTTGCAAGTACTGTGTGTCTCAATAGAAGACAATCATAAAGTTATAATTGTTGAATATTATAGTTTGCGTTGGAGGTATTAACCCTCATAGGCCAAGCATTGTTCATATGTACCTAGCAAAAAATAAAGGTATAATACACAGGGGTTTGATGTAAAATTAAGATAGTCCTTACACAATGGAAATCCCATTTTTTCCAATCCTATGGTTCTCTAGAACCATACACACATCACAACCTGTCTGTAAAATAACTAATCTCCTGAACTTGACCATTTTTTTCTGTCTACATGGGAGGAACACTTTTGACTTACCTTTGTAAGGTAACAGAAAAAAGAAAAATAATATATAGCAAAACTATATGACAGATGGCTAACTTTTATTTAAAGCCAAAAATAAACCTATAGATTTGAATTGTACCCAACAGATGGAAAAAAACACAAAGGTGGGGCCAGGTTTACAAACATCAACCTGGCAAACCAGTATACTAGGCCTTTAAATTTGTGCTCCAGCTAATCTGGTGTCCCTTATCAGCTTCCATACCAATAACCCCACATGCTGTAAAAAGTGTACTCTTAGGATTCCTTTTAAATGTAGTGGGATGTTAGAACTTTGACAGTGGCATCCACATTGCAACCCTGCAGCTAAGTAATGTTGACTTTTGCATATCTCTGAAATGAGAAGCCTGACAAAACACATCACTGCAGCGCTGTCCGTAAACAAAAAATCGCCAGAGACAATCTTCAGCGCATTGAACACTTAAAACTTTGACTCCCCCCACCCCCATCCCTCCTCCTTTTTGAGTAGACCACATCTGTTTGCTGTCTGTTCCCCTGGGCCAGCGCTGTGTAATCTATTGCATTAGCTCACATTAGTGCATATCGCCCATGGGCCTTGGTAATCACAAACGCAAAATGAGCATTTCACTTAGCATCACCCTCACATTCCCCCCACTGTTACAAAATTGGTGCAAAGCTTTGCGTGGAAGCCAAGTAGACAACAGCTTATGACATACTTTTTGTGTCCTCAGTGTCCACAACAACTCCCATATCAAAAGTGTTTGTAGTCCATATATCCATACATTTTGTTTCTCCAGATTTTGTCTCCTCATGTCCAGCTGAATATACTGTACACACAATAGGCCTTCAAACTGTGTTGTATAAAATCTTTTTTTTATTAGGCCAAAATAGCCCAAGAACACTTCAAAACATACATATCTACTTGGAATTTCCTTCTTTAAATGATTTGGCACACCCAAGGTACAGATATAGAAGCCAATTTAGCACATTTCAATACACAAATTACATTTTATGCTTATGTTGATGTTGGCATTCAATCATCTGTACAGTGTGTTCTGAAATAGATTTTGTTTAAAAGTTGTGGAAACAGTTACCTTCTTGTCTCTTCATCATTGAGACCATGAAATATCCATGTTGTTTTATCTACCTTATTTAAAGTTGTATCTCCTCTTTTTTTTTTTTTTTTCATCATAATTGTTGCCTCCAGATTGTCAACTTGCATGAATTAGCAATTGGGCCAGCGACTGCAGATACGGCCAGTTGTTGAATATCCTGTCAGAATATGAGGCAGAAAGTCTGTGCTGGCTGTGATTGCACATCATCGTCACCCCATTCCTCTGAGGAAGAGGAGCAATGTAATGGTTCCCACAAAAAAACAGCCTCTGGCCTAAGGAAAGGGATTTGGGTGTCTGGAGACAACAGGGGCCATATGGAGCAGGCTGAGATAGCAAGGCACACGTACAGAATAATGGATGACGTGTCATGTTTCATGTTGCCGAGAAGCCATCAAGAGACTTGGTTTGGGGAAATCAAAAGGCTCACATACAGCAAAAGCGACTGTTGGACCATTTAGCATATTTGGGTTATTTTTATATGGTAAGAGAGCTGAATTTATAGCCCCTAAGAATACATTAGCACTAAGAACTGTAGCATTTTATAGTGCATACTTTATACACTGCTGAAATATAAATCCGTATGCATTATGTTTATAGGCAAACCACCGGTTTATTGACTATGAAAAATTGTATTGTTCTATTACTCTTTTTGGAGTTGGAGGTGTTGTTTAGAAGAATTTTCTGATTGAAATGTGTGGGCCCTGGGGTAATTTGGATGTGGGAAACTATTGCCATCTAGTGGTACTTTTAAGCATAGCAAAGGTTTTGTCCAAATTTTAAAGGTGCAATGTTTAAATTGTCAAATAGACAAAATGGAACATGTCATGTTAAAAAAAGGCTTATAATCACACACTCAATGCCACTGCATTTTTCTATCTTGAAAAATAGACATTTAAAGCTCCATAAAACCCAGTGGGTAATACATTACTTCCTGTTTTCATAATTGCCCTGAGACAAACAGCACTGCTGGAAGAAAAGTGCATTTATCAGTTTTTTATTAAATTGTACAACAATATATTAAAGGTGCAGTATGTTGCCATTTTGTTGGCATCTGGTGGCAACATTGCAATCTGAGATTCCACACCTCTCCAATCTCCTTACACCTACTGTAGCCCTGCAGGGACATGCTGTTTGTGAATAAACAAATTCAACCACAAACCAAATCAATATAGTTCACAAACGTCCAAAGCTTTCATGTGATCTAGTGTGTTCAAACAAGAAACATAATGTTCTTCTCCTCCAGGGGTTCTCTGTCAGTTCTCTCTGAGCACATGAACAGGAAGTAATGAAACTTCCACCAGGTTCCAGGGAGCTTTAAATGTCTAACTTGTTCACATGCAGCTACAAAGAGTTCCAGTTCTTCCATTTGGTTCAACTCTATCTACAAGAAAATATTACAGGTTTAGGTTTTATTCCAGCTAAAATGTTATCTGACTGGCCAGATGATCTGTTACACAAAATCAAATAAGAGGTATTCCACAGAAAGGGCAGGTACTTCAGACACATGTATTAAGTTTATCTGGTGAACTACCACCAGTAACTGCCTGTTTATTTATTTATTTATTTATTTGGTCAAAAAAAAAAAAAAAAACACAACACCTCCATTTTAAGCTAAACTTATATGCCTGAACGGGTGTAGGCCGAAGTCAAAGACTTATTTTGCCTACCCCATCTACTTTTAACCATTATCAAGGGGTAGTAAATAGTACATAGTACGGCAAACTGCAATGGTTGCTTTGTTGTCAATCCTAAAACAAGCCCTAGTAACTGCTTGTAATGCCACTCCATATTGTAATTCAGTGGAAATACAATCGCTCTGAGAGGTACAAGATGGAGGTTAGCGCAAATGTAGCTGTGAGCTAGATAGGGTAGGCCTATATAAACTATAGAAAGGCACTTCTTTGTTCTCTGGTGTTAGTTTTCACATTTAGTGAGAAATACTGTCTTCTTGACTTTGTATTATTAATTTTATGGAGATATCTTACTTGTATTCTAGAGTAGCTAGGCTCCCTTGCAAAAATTAGCTAAACAATTAGTTGCTAAACCATTCGGTAAGACGGTGTTGCTATGTGGACTTTATCAATTTGATGCTTTATTATTATTTTTCTTTTAATAGAATGACTGATTACAGTTCATGGGACAAAAAAGCTTATCTTAGCAAGTTAGCATGGGGCAAGTGTAGCATGTTTGTGTATGCTACACAATTGTATCAGATATATTATTGAAGCAGAAGGTTGCATAGGAACCAAAAAGTCTGAGATGTATCTAGTCTGAATGGTCAAACACAATGTGTAATACACAGCTCTTCACATATTTTTTTCTGGAGTGCACTGTATACTTACCTCCTCTCCTGTGTCCCACCCCTCTATGCACTCTCCCTATACCTGCATGTAGAATAAGGCTGGCGCACACCTCACCATAGGGTTTTTCTGCCGGTGTCAGAACTACACTTAAGTGCTGTTTCCGATACCCATGAGTAAGCCCCATAAAAGCTGCCCCATCGCCGGCGCGTTATTGTTTCTTGCGGATGATTGATTGATGGATGAGGGCTGACACTTCAATGAAGCCATTTCCACTGGCATCTCTATCCGATGATGTGCAGCGTATATTTTCCATCCACGCCTCATTGCTCGCCTGTGTCATTCCTGGAACTTCATTTACACCATGTTCCCTGAAGGACCTTTTTTAGCCCCATCTCCCGTTCCCCCTCTCCATGCCTCCTTCTTTTTATCTTCCCTTTTTTCCATGCCATAAAATAATGCTATTTCTTGTCGACTCTTGAGGGGCCTGGGATCATTTGCACAGAATGATAAAACCAAAGGCATGGAGGGGTTATTTACAGGAAGTGTAACACTGTTGAGATTTTCTCACTGTCAGATGCCAGGCCCATGCTGAGACAGGGCACGACTGTGATATACATTTCACACACACACTGCGTTCTGTCACACTGTTCATTCTACAAGCCAAATAAGGGCTTCCAGGTTCCAATAAACCTGTTTTCACCAAGCCGTTTAAGTTTAACATAGCATGGTTTGGAACTGCAATCCCTCATCTGTTTTTGTCTTTTCACTTTAGCTTTTGTAGGCTGGGTGATTGCAGTGATATCAATTTCTATTAACTGTTGAGAAGTGAATACACATTGCTTAACATCAGAGAGTTTTAGTTGGATTTTGCAATGGATAAAAAAAAGCTTTTATTGAGTTTTGTGTCAGTAACTAGTGCTTGGTCTTTTGTGTAGCTTAAATCTTTTCTGTAATGCTCGGCAATAGTCTGAATGCACACAGCAAGGGTAATACCATAATGACAGGATCAAGCAGCACAGTTCTTACCATAAGTATATCCTATGTAGCCTATTGCACTAAGCAGAGGAATACTTTTTCTACTCTTTATTCTAGAAAATATGTGTTCCCAGGTATCCCGCTCTAAAACTGAAAACAAAGAAACACTTTGCAAATACAGTAAGTTCATTGAAATAAAACCTTCTTCTCCTAGGGACGGAAATGTTTATCACAAGAACAAGACAAGCTTTGTTTGTGTGGCTGTGTTCCTGTTTTTGGCTAAATGTTGATCCCTTTTAACCAAACAGCTAGCTATAGCTTCACAATTCAGTACCAGTTCCACTTTCTTGTGGTACCTTCTGTGAATATGTGGTCAAAGATGGCAGCCAAAACCACTCGCTACAAACATGCTGGTGTATTAGTTCAGTGACAGTGTGATTGAGGTGCCTTCTCTGAGACAATTGGCTGTTTTTGCTTATATGGGGAGCAGATGGTAAGCAGGCTTTCTGGGATGACAGCCATGAGATTCCCCCTCAGGTGCCATTGGAGCCCCTTTAGAAGGAGAGAGTGATGGGTAGGACATGGCATCTCCTATGCAACTGTTTTTTCCCACTCTTACAGTCCTCATCAACAAGCTGCAGCACAGTGATTATACGTCTACTACAATGTGGCCACTTACGTGCTTAGCAATTATGAAAGTGTTTGTTAAAAATAAGTGAGTTGCCTAACTTCTTGTACAACACAATCTGAAGGAATTGGTGGGAATATTGTCTGAGTGCACTATTTCTGAGACAATAATAGCTTTAAAGGCGTACTGTGTAGATTTTAGCAGCATCTGGTGACAACACAGCCTATCAAACGCAAGATTCTGAGCAAAAGTCTGTGTTTGAAACAAAGTTTGTCCAGTTTGAACTTTAAATGTTGTTCTAAGATACTACTACTTAAAATTACTTACTTAAGATTGTTTGGATTCATTTTATAACAAGCAGTATGCATGGTTCCAAGGTTTCTTCCAAGGTTTGATCTTTTTTAGATTTGCAAATTCAATTAATATTATCAATAAGATAAGATATTGGAAGATTCTTTAAATGCTGTCTTGGGAAGTATGTTATATAACTTTATACCACTAGTAAAAATCTACAGTAAGCTTTGTTGGCTACAGAGCATATTAGAAGGTCTTTATATTCCTGTGAAATGGTCTGATGTGTAAAATACAGCAGTATACTGACATCTGGTGTTGATCAATAAATTTATAGTGTCTCATCTACATACAATCTATTTAATATTCTAATGCTTTGAGCAGTAGTAGAAGTTAGATGAAGAAATTGTTCCACATGAAAGTAAATTGTCTTGTTAAAACTATGCCTCACAATGGAAAGAAAACCCTTGTTGGTTAAATCCTACTCTGCTCAAAGAATCATTAAACTGTTGATTCTCAGCAAAGGGAGAAATTATATTCTGCAGCATGTTGTGTGTTTCATGAATATTGTATAGTTTTGCAATAACTATGTTGGTACGTAATTAAAAATCCAAAGTGTTTACTCCCAGGTCTAAAAGAAAACTGCCTGTAAGCTATATTAAGATGTTAATGTGATATTTGTGGCCACCAATCGTGTGAAAACACATTTGAAGCCTGTGCCTTTCAGCGTCTCCAGATCAAAACAGACCTCGTAGTGAACCGAGGGCACAATGCACAGTTGAACACATGATCCATTCTCTACAGCGGTGTGTATGGGGCTCGGTGTACTTGACCTTGGCTGCTATAGGACATTTGGGCTCATCAGGAAAGATGATTGTTTCCTTTAAAAGATATTAGGACGACTACATCTAAAGGAAACTGACATGGCTCCCTGCATCCCTGATGGTTTCCACTCCGTTTCTTTTATAGCCGCTCAATAGGTGAGGGAATAGTGTCCCACCAGTATTTAGACATTAACCAGGCCTCCCACGAAACAAGAGAAGAGCTGACTGGCCCCTGAGTATAATGTCTTCCCTGTCTACGATGGCGTGTCACCCTTTACCAATAATCACCTTGAAGAGGTGCTCTTGTTTAAGGCCCACTGACCTCAGGGGTGATGAGGGTAGGGGACAGTGGCCATTTGTCAGTCTCTGTAGCATTCACACAAGGGTAGAGTGATGTCTCAGATGCATTTGAAAAGGCTGCAGAACATGTTTTTCTTAGTAGACTTTGTTGTATGGACATAAACTGCTGTGTCCTTCTTATGATAGTGTTGTCTTAACCTTTTAGACCAATAATGTTCCATTTGAACATGGCATAAAGACGAGCTACAAAACAAAAAGTGTTACATGAAACAAAAAAGCGCTAGACTTGAAATATTCATTTACTGCTACAAGCACACATAATATTTTAATAATTTCTTGTAACAGCAAGCTGTCCCACTTATGCTCAAGCTGTCTCACACTCCAAGGATGAGGCGAGATGTAAAAAAAGAAAGAAATGCCCCACAACAAAACGTGAGCAGGAAGAAAACAGCATGCTTGATAATTAGCTAATTCCAGATAGTGTCATTTTGATTTATTTATATGAGATCCACCTTTCAAATTCCAAATTAACCAGGATCCGAAAGTCAAACAATGGGCTCTAAAATCTGTTAATTAAAGCATTTGTATTTTTTTTTTTTTATCAAATACACACAAACATTTTGTCAAGTATGTATAGGGAAATTAGAAAATAGTGGAACTGCCACCTATACTGTTCTACTACGGCACTATACTAAAATGTACATTCTCCAAAGCTAGGCTATGCATGTTTATACTAACGCATTTAAAATTCAAAGGTGAATTGGATAAAATGTTAAATTGCAGTATATAGGTGATCAATGATAATAGATTGGTCTTATATAGTGCTTTTCAAGGCTCTCAAAGCACTTTACAGAGTCCATTATTCATTCACTCCACAGTCACACACTGGTCCAAACATTCTCACACCAGTGCCACAGACACTGTAGGCAAAATTGTGAAAATTGTGTGACTTTCCCAAGGACACAATGAGTATAAACTGGGGAGAGTGGGAATCGACCCCCCCACTCCTTATTTTTATAGACAACCGCATGTCCTTTCTGGATGCCATGGCTGTTCACATGCTCTTTAAAAAGGAGGCATGCGGGGTGGAGAATTGTAATCTATATTTTGCCAACAAATATTGCCAAAAGGTCAAAAACATCACACTCTATCTTTAAAATCATGCTCACAAGTGACCATTGATGTGCATCCACACAACAACCTAACACAGAAGGCTTTATATTCACAGATTAGTCTACAAAGTCTCCTTTTCACAGCTCCTAAAAAATTTTTAAATAAAAATGCATTTGTGTGGATGGAGCCTAAACTTACTGTCTAAACTGGGTTGAGTGCCTTCACCTGCTGCAATGACAAATTTCTGCAAATGATGCTCACAGTTGAATACTAAAAGGGGCCTGAGTCTTTCTTTAAAATGCATTATCTGATTGCAGTACATTTACATTTTCTTGTCCTTTGTAGCATTTTAATGCAGCAACATGTGGCCCACAGTCTAATGCGATGTGACACTGAATACTACACACAGAGAAACAAGTAACCTCAAATTGGGTTATTCCTCCAACCTGCCAGTAATGCCAGTTGATAAGCACTATACATGTAGATTTCTAGGGAGGAGAGAAATCAGATTACCCCGAGCTGAACTGGGATTTTCAGTCTAAATTGGCTGTTGTTCCTCGGCTCTCTCATTCTATCAGGATGAATGAGGGGAAATAAATGATTTGACTTTGCAGCAGATAAATTGTCTGCGTACCGAGCACACATGAAGGTAAGGAAAACAACGCAAGAGTAAACGTATAGACATGTATACCTTACATACAATCACAGGCATAACAATGACTGTTTACCTGTATAAAGACAAAAACACATATTGTTGCAGATTTCACATTAGTGCTTAATATGGATCCACTTTAATAATGGTTAGTGTAATAAATTGACAGGATGATATAGATGATTATTATTGTGATATATATAGTATATGATGGTATATGTAATCAGTAATGTGTTAGATCCTGAAAAGGTTTCTGATCTGGTTTATTGTACATTACAAAAAGGGAGACAGGTTTTGATAATCTGTTTGTTCCATTCACCAAATGACATATTGTATGTCATGTCTTTACTGTTAGTTAGTAGGGTTTTTATTATGGAAGGATTTATGTTGTACAAAAAAATAAAATAAAAAACAACAACATAATGCGCATAATGTTAGTTTAGTCTGGAAATCAATTCAAGGTCTGCTGACAACTGATCTGTTTTGTCTGTTTCCCAGACTGAGATAAGCAACACAGTGACAGCTGACCAATCAGAACAGACTATTCTAAGAGCAGGAGCAACCATGTCCAAATTCAAGCCCCAGGTCCAATCATGGCATAAAGTAAGATGTAATGTGGCCCTCAGCTTTAGTGATAAAATGTATTGTTTATGGCCCCAACAGAAGCTTTATACAAACCTGTTCAAATCCAACTAAAACCTGTTCAAATCCAACTAAAACCTGTTCAAATCCAATGTGGCCCTCTTTTTGCAAAATGACACCACCGGCTTGAGGGATGTATTTCAGGTAGAGGGTTTGATTTTTAAAAATCGACAGTTGAGGATTAATAATGTTAAATTGATTCATTAATGAAAGAAGCACACTCCAGCCTCACAGCAGGAAGGTTGTTGGTTCAATTCCCGGGATGGCCGATGTGGTTTCTCACTGGGCACTCCTCCTACTATCTGAGAACATGCAAGTGGTCAATCTAAGTGTAGGCCCTGCAATTAATTAGTGATTGTCCAGTGTGTAAAACATTCTCTCTTTACAGTGGCCCTGTACTAAAATATTCCACATGTAATGTCTCTAGGCTGTAAAAATGTTTATAATCAAACAGTTATTATCTGTGCTCTTTAAAATTTACTTTGGAGTTGCAGAACTAGCCTTAGCTTACCTAGCCAGAATGTTGTAAATTAAAATGAATTGAAGTTTGAAGTGTAAAAACACAAACAGTGTGCAGTATGTGCTTTTGCGTAACCAACCATGTGGACATAGATTAAATTCAAACCCTATTTGTTTTCAGTTAGTAATGGTGAATTGTCTGTGAGCACAGCTTGAGAACGCTGAAACTCAAACATTTATGCAGACTGGGATGTAACGTCTCGGCATGATTTATGTCCTTAACACCATTTTCTTGCATTGCAAATAGCCCGAGTGTGCAACTCTCCTCTCCTGTTTTTGTATTTTCTAACATGACACATGAATCCCCGGTGGCCCTGGAAATCAGACAACCCAGGTGCAACACTAATATCCTCCCAGTATCCAAACATTTCCTTGAGCGCTGCTCAAGATGTCTGGCTTCCAATAAGACCGTACCCAGAGCAATAAACTTTGACATTGCTGCTTGAAAAATGCCTGCCCTTTTTCATTGTCAAGTGTTACAAATTGATGAAATGAGTTCATCGATGTTCTCTGGTCATTATCTCTCCAGTGGCACTTTGTTTTACAGACAGTGGGAAAAGGGACAGTGCAGATTAGAGGCCCGGGCACAGTTTATCAAACAAAATCTAATATCATCCATAAGAGAAGAATCTGGAAATCAATACTTCATTACTAAATTGTTAGTGGGGATGAAGAGTAATTGTGTGAGTTCAGAGATGTGTCTCGGCGGCCGGGGCATAGGAAGTTCAATGTCACCCGGGAAGTGATAAGTAAAGGCACTGATGGGAAGAAACATTTCTGTAATGGGGGGTGCAGGGGGAGGGCAGTGGCCGGAGCAGCCAACAGACAATAGACACTGCCATTTGCCATTGATTGGTCTCGCTATAAAGATGGAACGGTTCAAAGAGCCACGAAGGGGACAGAGGGAGAGTTGGGAGTGAGCAACACCTTGTGAATTTACCCTTGTCTCGTCACTAGTTTTCTGCAAACTCCATTTCTATGGTCACTCTGATCAATGGTCCAGTACATTTGCATCCCGTGTGAAATAAGGGCCATGATAAAACTGAAAAAAAAAAGAATGAGCGTTTGATGACACAGCCATTACTGCTGGCTGAAGGTTTGTCTTTGAAATGGCTTTGCGCTAATGAACGTTAATAAATAACTCATGTGTTTAATCTAAGTTATTGCTGCATGTGCCATAATGTTTACAGTAAAAGGTGAACTACACATGACCAGAGTTTGGCCCTGGGCAATTTTTTAATGCAGTCCGCAAACACATTTTGGCCATAGTGTCACTAATAATAGATGATAGGTAAAATTATAAAGGCTATAATGAAAACACACAAAACAACAAATTAAACAATGTGAAAAATGATGTACCAAAATCGTGCAACAAAGGTAAAAATATTTCCAATTTATTTATTTGAGCATGTAAACTATGGAGATATACTTTAACGTGTCTAATGGAGTCAATGTTCTACTGATGGACTTCCCTTCTTCTATTTCTACCCAAGTGTGTTGGCTACTGTGTTATTTACCTTTAGCAGATGGTGCAGAAATACTAGGAAGTTATAGCTTTCACACATTTCAGCACAGTCCACATCCATTACCTCTGTAATGCCATTAAGACGGTAATGTCAACTAACCGGGCCTGTGCCTGCTGCTGGGGCCTTAATTTAGAGTTAAAGGTCTCAATCCCTGGTTTTCCTGGGAGCTGTCTGAACCTTTGAAAATAATAGATTATGCTTGGGCTAAGGCGAAAAAACAAAGTACTGGCTGGAGAAACATTTGAGATGACTCAGGAATCGCAGTGCACCCCCTGTTTAAAAGGCAAACTGCAAATATAACTTGTCTAAAAGTACAAGTTTACAAGTTCCAAAGGATTCTGATGAGTTTTCTAAGACTCTAGCCTTGGCTCTGGAGGTCCTCCTCTAAAGGAAGGATCCTGGCAATTGGGAAATGGCATTTATTTCCCAAAGAAATGGCTGCCTCTTCACAGACTCATTACGACCACAGCCACAAATGTATCAAAAACAAATTGATAACTTTTTTGGCACACGTGTAATAGATGATACTCACCAAATTTGGAGCTGTTTAGATGAAAAGCCTTAGCACAAGGGGTGCAATTTAGGTGGTCACGCATTCCACCCAACATAGTAGATTTCCTGTTGAGTTTAAAGGCTATGGCTGTAATAAACTTTTCTGTTTGCCCTGAGGTGTCCTATGGATGTACCAATTTATTTCTACATTTGAAAAAATTTACTTTCACTTTCCATAGGCACAATGTATTTTCATTTTCCAAGTGTGTTGGCCACTGAGTCGTTTTTCATTTGTTTTCCTCAGATGGTCAAATACTATACATTTTATAGCTTGAATTTCAGCACAGTATCCATTTGACCTCTGTAATGAAGGTTTACTGCGTTAAATTGAGGATCAATCTCATCAGACCATTATAATACTGTATAACCCAGGGTCCATAACATAAGTCAGTGATGCCTGTCCTATTGAACTCTTTTCATTTCATTATTCATTTTATTCCTAAGTTTGGTGTCTGTGGAATGAAGCACTTTTTTGTTGTTTTTAAAAAATGTATTTTAAGTCGGTTCACATCTTCAATTCAAAATGGCCGCTTTCCCGTGTTTGATAGGGTGGGGTCCCCATTGGCTTTTTTGTTCATAAGCGTAAACTTGATGTGTCAAATAACCGGGCCTCATTTGCCTACTGACAAATTAAACTTCTTCACTTCCATCATTGACTTTTTCCACATACTGCTGGGGCCTGCTACACCACCTTGTAATTTAACACATTTTTACAATAGGTGGTTGTCCTGGGAGCTGTCTGAACCTTTGTCATGACATAATAGATTATGCTTTCATGTCTCTATGAAAAACAAAGTACTGGCTGGAGATTATGAGTTTGACTCAGGAATCGCTGCAGAGCCCCTGTTTAAAGATAAACCTTTTATTTAACATATCTTGTCTAAAAGTGTTTACAAGTTCCAAAGGATTCTGAGGAGTTTTCTGGGTCCAACTTGGCTCTGATCCTCTAAAGGCGTTTGAGAGTTGGGAAATGGCGTTTTATTTCACAAGAAATGGCTGCCTCTTCACAGACTCATTACGACCACAGGCTGTATCAAAAACAAATTGATAACTTTTTTTGCACATGTGTCTAGATGATACTCACCAAATTTGGAGCTGTTTAGATGAAAAGCCTTTAGCACAAGGGGTGCGATTTAGGTGGTCACGCATTCCACCCAACATAGTAGATTTCCTGTTGAGTTTAGGTATGGCTGTAATAATTGACTTTTCTGTTTGCCCTGAGGTGTCCTATGGATGTACCAAGTTTATTTCTACATTTGAAAAATTACTTTCACTTTCCATAGGCACAATGTATTTTCATTTTCCAGGGTTGCCACTGAGTCATTTTCATTTGTTTTCGGGACTTCAAATACATACATTTTTGCCGGGCTTGAATTTTGGGGCCAATAAATTTGACTTTTAGTTGCACGTTTACTGGGTCAAATTGAGGATCATTTTACAGAAAAATTATAATAAAAAATATATACCAAATTAAAAATATAACTTGAGCAAAAGTCAAGAAAAACGCTTGTCTCTATTGAACACATGTTTAACTCATTTTGCCTAAGTTTGGTGTCTGTGGAATGAAGCAGCTATTTTTTGTTGTTTTTTAAAAGAGAGGTCTATTCTAAGTCGGTTCACATCTTCAATTCAAAATGGCCGCTTTCCCATGTTTGATAGGGTGGGGTCTCAAAAATCTCAGTTTCTTTTAAATTATAATTGCTGTCTGTGTTTGTAAATCTTTACCTAAATCTTTATTTAAATAGTTGCTAATGTTCTTTATCCACTCAATAACAGCATATATTCGGTTGGTTGCCATTTGCCTCCTTGAAACATTTTGTTTATGCAGAACTAATGATTTTTGGTGGCTATTGCCCTTTCATTCACTGGAAATGTTTTGTGGTTTTTAGTAGTAAAATTTTTTATTTTAATGGATTTATTTGGCAACAGACAATAAAAACAATATGGTAAAATAGCAGAAAAAGGTATAATCCAAAACTATGCGAAAAGGCCCCTGGGGTCTTGTCTGGGGGGTGGGGGGTAAATCTTTGATTAATACGTCCGTTTATGCTATCTGAAAACTATTGTTTTACTATGCAGTAAAAGCAAAAAAACCCAGATGTAACCACCATTTTATTGCCCTGTCATAATGACAATATCGGTGAAAAGGGGACCAATGGGCGGAAGTTGTCCATAGTATATACTATCATTGGTCCAGCCATGGACTTGCTCTGAACGTTCAAAAAGTCAACCTGCAGCATGTCTCTGGAGCAGTGTTAATTTTGTCACAAAAACTATCACGAAAATATTTTGTCAACAAAGATTTTTTGCGGACAAAAATAAAACAAAAACTGAATAAAAAAGACTTTGTTTATATTACAATAGACAGCAAGATTTTCTTTTACTATTGTCCTTGTTTTTCATTGATTAAAACAATTTTCAATAAAGGCAGTTGTGTTGAAATAAACAGCGTGAAATATGTTAGCACATTTAAATCTCAATTCTAAGAAAGTATAGTTTTATGTCTGATACAGACGGTCAAAATTATTACCTCATGAATTTCTTTGAAATTTTAGTTGACTAAATCTATTTTAATTTTCGACTAAAATTGCATGACATTTTAGTCAACTAAAACTAGACTAAAACAAATAAAATGACTAAAATGAGACATAAACTAAAAATTATTTTAGTCAAAAGACTATGACTCAAACTAAATTAAAATTTCTTGTCAAAATTAACACTGGTCTGGAGCCACTGGGGGCTTAGACAGGGTTTGGTGTAGTCTTATGTATTTTAGGTGAAAGGACAAAATAAAGCCAAAGGTGGAGAAAGCCTCTGCCGTGTGCTAAACCAAACAAAATGTCACAACTAGCGTTGGGGAATTAGACTTATTTGTAATTTCAATCATTATCACTTCTCATTGCCTTGTAAAATATCTGAACAGCCAGTGGATGTGGGTGCACACACTAATGACCTCCATGTGTCAGTTCCAATAACAAATGATAAGGACAAATAAATGAACATTTCTTTAGGTGACTGACAAAGTTACAGTAGCAGTTAAGTGCACTATGTCAGCATGAACAGCAACTCAACAATTACACACAGAAGCACTTTTTTTTTTTTTTTTTACCAGTTGGGTTGTAGTGCATAAAGCCTTCATTACAAAGATGAATGCACATTGGTGAGTCTAACGGTAAAAAGCTATCCTGGTGGGTCTATAGAGATTTGAACAAGTCATACGGTCAGATGAGTCGTTCACTATCAAAAACGGAAAGAAATTAATCTGTACAGTAAAAAAAGAAATACATGGGCCTAAACGCATGACCCCTGCTGCAATGGGTTTGGGGTTTATAATCGAAGCATTCTACTGAGCTTTTGTGTTGCTGCTAATTAAACATGAATAAAATAATGATCCAATAAATCATACACTCCTAGACCATGTGATAGACCTTATAGGCCCCATTAAAATAAAGAGATTTTTTTTTTAACAATCGTTTCTGATTACTTAGTTGTTGTAGTTAAGACCACACTAACAATGGTATGTTCAGACCAAAACACAGTCAAGGGCTATTTTTAACAGTTACTGATGAAATCTTGTAGTACTCTGTAATGTTGGCAAATCTTTCAACACGTGGTAATACCGAGGGGTGTCCCAATACTCATTTTGATCAAGGGGAAGTGCAAAGGGATCTCTAAAAAGAGATTTTTGAGCACCACACAAAGGAGACAAAGGAGTAAGATAATGTCCCAGCTGGAGACATTGAGTCCGTTGTCAATGTGGCCACTCAGAACTGTGGTAGTATTGTGGTGCAGTATTTTACAGTTTTGGTGGGTAACGTCTTTTTGTCTAATGAAAATGTATTAAAATGTATTATACTCTGACTATACATGCAGCTCAAATCCTCATCTAGAAGACCAAGACCAAGGCATTGCTGGACTTGTGTTCTGAGTTGTGTATAAATATCCACCAGTGCCAGTTCTACAGATGGAGTGTCTTTCTAATTAACAAAACACCACCTTGCTAACACATCAAAACCTCATGGTGAAGTGATATAACAAGCTGCTGGAAACTCAACCTTCTCATTCCGCAACATGTTTGAATGTTCAGCAAGTACACTGCTCCATTTTAAAAGACCTTTTCCGCTGTTGTTGACAGAGATAAACATTTTTTTATCGCGAGCCTTGACGCCCAGTGAAGTGAAGTTGACAGTCCAGTAACAGGGGCCGTTCGCTAATGATTTTTGAGCAGCCCCCAACTGAGTCCTAAATGTCTGCAATATCCATAAACAACTCTATACTGTCCAATTAGGCAGACAGAGATGTACTGGGCTGTCAGACAGATTTGCATGGCTAAGCACCTGAGATCCAGAGGATGATGAGGGGGATGGTTCACCGGCCAGGGAGAGAATGTGCACAATGGATGACTTTCATTACGGCATTACCGCTTTACATACACAGTCATCCAATTACTGCCTGGATTAATTGATCATCGTACCTTCTTGTTCCCAGCATCGAAGCTCTGTTTTTCTCCACTCTGTACCAACTGCACAACCCGCTGCTTACATTCCTTCTTGTTCCAGGTTTACAGCTATGGCTCTTAATAAAAAAAAGTCTGAGGGGACATTGGGAAGAAGGAGCGGGAGGGGAGATTGTTAGAGAAAACCCACCATTGGCCACCACTGTGAGGACGGCCATTTGCAGCGTTGCATACACAGAGAATAATTAGAATTTATGTGCTCTCGTCAATCGCGCCTCATCCACTTCTCCGCTGTAGAGCCATCAGTGGTCAGAAGGGTTCACCGGAGCATGACTCATCCCTGAGTGCGTTTGATCACGATGAATTATGCCTTTTAGATTCATTATGGCACTTTATTTCTCCTCACTGTCCTCCTCCCTTGTCCGTTCAGCACAGGGAATGAAAAGTACAAGACAGGGAACATATTTTATTGTATGCATGCTGTCATGCAGCAGTTAAGAGAAAAGTGCTGGTGCTTTAGCCTATAGCTAATGTGGCACAATCATGCACGGTGGAACAATGCTGGACCAATAGATAGTGATATCATGCATTTATACTTGCAAAAGGCCTTTGAAGCACAAACATGATAACATGATGATATGATGATGTGTTAGTGGTAAAGCCTTTGTAGCTAACACACAAGCTGAATGTAGTGGAACATTTCCTCTGTATACAAACCACCCTGCAAATGGGGCTGAAGAAAGAGTGTGTAAATAAGGAATGTGAGCCAAATTAAAACTGTTCAAAACTCAAACTTTTCTATTATGATTTTTATGTTATATATAACATCACATGCCGTGACCACTAACAGGACTAAACGGTAGAAAATGAATGAATGAATAAGATTGCATGGATATACTTGGAGCCAACCATCATTTTGCATGGCCTTCATTATCAACGCACTGTTTCCACTGTCTATGAGCACAATATATGAGCACAATATAGCACTGTCTTTTTGAAAGCAGTGACAGATAATGTGAGGACCTGGAAGATTTGTGGCGGCCATCTTGCAGATGGTTTGAAAAAGCACAACTGGAAGACTTCAAATGTGGCATCCTGAAACCACTTAAATATGACAAAAATCTAATTGAACCCACGCTGTTTGCTGTACAGGACTATGACAAGCGCTAATGGGATCATTTAAGATCATTTAAAATACAAACGAGTCTTCACTTTGCATTCATTAATTACCGCTAATTATACGAACAGCTAGCCTTGTCGGGGCAGTACATTTAGCTGTCTGCGACTTGTGAACATCAGGCCTGGGCTAGAGGATGTCCCATTTACCTTCTGGATGACTGGATGATAATGTGTGATGATAGAAGGATTAATGTGTTAGGCAAACATTTTTTTACTCTGCTACAACATAGTTCCAAATCAGAAATATTTGCAATGCAACTCCACATTAAGACAATTTCAGATTTCTGGTTTTGTGCGTCCACAACATCATTTAGACCGAACAGATTGCATCAACTCATTTCTGCATTTTTAATTGTTTTACTTGCATGGCCCCATTTCCCTCCAGGGACAGAGCCCAGTCGAAACACGGAGGTTAGTAATCTCTGATGCAAGCAATCTGCTACATTTCACATCATGTCAAGTCCTTTTCTGTTAGCGTTTTCAGCTTGGTTAATAATGTAGTTACCTTTCTCCATTCATTTATGCACGCTAACGTTACCTATCCATATAAAAAAGTGATATCTGGAGTAATTACTATCACGAGCGGTCAATCTTTTTTTTTTTTTGTTTTCAGCCCGTGTTCAGCGCTTCATCAGTAATCAAGGGTTAATTTCACACCTCAGTGGATTGCCTGCCTTAATCTGTATTCAGTGTAATTAAATCTGTCCAATAAAGTGAGCTCTTTTCCTCTTTGTTCTCTCCCCATCTCCGACTCTTTTTTATTTTATTTTATTGTTTTACACCCATCACATCTCATGAGCTGAACTACAGGCCATTCAGCTCCGTGTGACAGCAAGAATCTATCCCTAAAATTAAAACATTCCTGACCATGATTGTTTGAGGGAAAAAGGAAGCTGACACATCCAGCGTCTATTTTACTTCTCTTCTTTTCTCATTTGGGTCGACTGGAATGTGAAGATTTGACCCTGTCAATCAGGCCTCTTGACAAGTTTAATCATGGTGTGCCCTCCACAAAATCACGGCTAAATAGGAATGCAAATAATAGAGCACTGGGGCCTCTTATAAATGGTAATCAAGAGGACTAATCAACTGACAGGTCTGCGGATTGGGGCCACACGAGGAGTCACTCAAACTTTATGGCTTTGTTTTTGTATTTTTTGTCTTTACAAACTACATTATTGTTATGTAAAATGTAAAACATAACTTGTAATAAAGTGCATCTCTGCTGTTTTGAAAAAGTAGTCAGCAAAGTAGTAATCAAGACCAGTGGCCTACATTAACTTATATAGCTAGTAGGCTATTGCTAGCTGTGTTATACATTGCATAGGGCTTGGCTAAGCAAAGACCCTAAACAACAACAGTAGACAGTTAGCTACAGCTTATGCTAACCCTATGTACAATCAGGTCCATAAATATTGGGACATCGACAATTCTTTTATGCTTTATACACCACCACAATGGATTTGAAACAAACAAGATGTGCTTTAACTGCAGACTTTTAGCTTTAATTTAGGGTATTTACATCCAAATCAGGTGAACGGTGTAGGAATTACAACAGTTTGTATATGTGCCTCCCACTTTTTAAGGAACCAAAAGCTCAGCTGTCCCATGGCCAGGTGTTTGTTGTTCCCTCATTATCCCATTTACAAGGAGCAGATAGAGATAGCAAAAACTTTAGGTGTGACCAAATCAACTGTTTGGAACATCCTTAAAAAGAAAGAACACACTGGTGAGCTCAGCAACACCAAAAGATCCAGAAGACCACGGAAAACACCTGTGGTGGATGACTGAAGAATTCTTTCCCTGGTGAAGAAAACACCCTTCACAACAGTTGTCCAGATCAAGAACACTCTCCAGGAGGTAGGTGTATGTGTGTTAAAGTCAACACTCAAGAGAAGGCTTCACCAGAGTGAATACAGAGGGTTCACCACAAGATCTAAACCATTGGTGAGCCTCAAAAACAGGAAGGCCAGATTAGAGTTTGCCAAAAGCCAAAAGCCTTCACAGTTCTGGAACAACATCCTATGGACTGAGGAAACTAAGATCAACTTGTACCAGAGTGATGGGAAGAGAAGAGTCTGGAGAAGGAACTGCTCATGATCCAAAGCATAGCACCTCATCAGTGAAGCATGTGGTGATAGTGTCATGGCGTGGGCATGTATGGCTGCCAATGGAACTGATTCTCTTGTATTTATTGATGATGTGACTGCTGCTGCTGACAAAAGCAGCAGGATTAATTCTGAAGTGTTTCGGGCAATATTCAGCCAAATGCTTCAGAACTCATTGGACGGTGCTTCACAGTGCAGATGGACAATAACCTGAAGCAAACTGCGAAAGCAACCAAAGAGTTTTTTAAGGAAAAGAAGTGGAATGTTATGCAATGACCAAGTCAATCACCTGACCTGAATCCGACTGAGCATGCATTTCACTTGAAGACAAGACTGAAGAAAAAATGCCAGTTGCAGTAAAGACCTGGCAGAGCATCACCAGGGATGAAACCCAGCGTCTGGTGATGTTTATGCGTTCCAGACTTCAGGCTGTAATTGACTGCAAAGGATTTGCAACCAAGTAATAAAAAGTAAACGTTTGATTTATGATTGTTAATCTGTCCCATTACTTTTGGTCCCTTAAAAAGTGGGAGGCACATATACAAACTGTTGTAATTCCTACACCGTTCACCTGATTTGGATGTAAATACCCTCAAATTAAAGCTAAATGTCTGCAGTTAAAGCACATCTTTTTTAAACCCATTGTGGTGGTGTATACTGTAGAGCCAAAAAGATTAGAACTGTGTCGATGTCCCAATATTTATGGACCTGACTGTAGCTAGTAATTCTAGGATATATATATATATATATATATATATATATATATATATATATATATATATATATATATATATATATATATATATATATATACTTTTGGGTTGGGAGTAGCCCAGATGCTTATCAGCGACAGTAGACAGTAACAAAACTAGCTACAGTATACTCTAATGCTAATGTTTAGGTAGTAATGCTAACGGCTGTACAGAAAACACAGTGTTTATAAAGCAATAGCGGTACATGTTGAGTAGTATAACTCAATAAGTCTTTATTAATGTGTGATTATTTCTGGAAGGGACAGTTTGTGTCATACCAGCAGTAGGTTATTGACAGTGAGAGCAGAAGGAAACAATGGCAAATAATGAAATGCTATTCATACAGGCAGAAAAGAAAACAACTAATATAATGAACTAAAACAGTATTTTGAAATGGGCTACATTATATTAATACAACATAAGAGTGAATATAGCTAATTTCTAAGAAGTAAAAAAATAAAAACGTTAGACCATTCCTTCTACAAGAATTACGATAAAGTTAAGCCATGTTTAGCCTTCTTATTTTAGTCAGCATTGTCCTAATTGCTAAAAGGTGTAACTAGAATGTTTCAAAAAGAATGTCAAACTGGCTAAGCAAGTTTTATTTGGCTGCAGCTGTCCCATATAACATAATTAATCTTAAAGCTTGCCAAAATGTTTTAAAAACATAAATAAAATAAAGATAAAAGATAATATATTAATTATCTTTTATATTTTTTTTTATTACATCAGCATGGATGAATTTTATATAGTGCTTTTCCAGCACTAGACACTCAAAGCACTTTACAATAAGCTTCCATTCACCCATTCATTCACCAGTGTTACAGCTGGAACACCACTGGAGGCAAGGTGGGTTAAGTGTCTTGCCCAAGGACACAACAACAGTATGAACCAGGGAGAGCGGGAATCAAACCTCCAACCTCCCGGTTATAGGACAACCGCTCTACCACTGAGCCACTAATGAAGAACATATTTTATTGTCCATGTTCCTGTCCCTGGGTTCAGTTTGTGAATAAATTTGGCAACTGCTTTCCTACATTGTTGCAACTCCTCTCATGTGGGCTCTGATGCAACATTTAACTATATCTATTTAATATGAACGCATATATTCCAACATTGTGGCCAGATAGTAGACTTTAATGTATTCAAATGTCTTGCCAAAATAAACAAGTCGTTAAAAAACAAAATTTCAAAGGGTTTCAACCGTCCCCTACAGTGGTAATAAAGATAAAGATAAGGGTAAAGATAAAGATAAAGAATTATTTGGCAAGCAACCATTCTTCTTATTGTAACATGTTATAAAAGCTTAATAATGACTTTCAATTGTTTAACCAGCTTAAGCCCTTCAAGGTGTGTTGTGTAAAATGTGTTCATGGAACACATCCATCCACACACCCAGTGGAAGTTCCTGTCCTCCCATCTAGAGTAGGCAAACTGAACACTGGTGGAGGAGAAGCGCACACACCTTTTTAACACACCTTCTTGCAAGAACAATATTTTATATTTTTTGATTTTGAGAAACCACCATTTAACTTGGTTTGTTCATGGATAAAAACATGTCCCTGCAAGGCTACCGTAGCTGTTAATGTGCTCTTCAAAGGAAGTGTGGAAATTAAATTTGCAATTTTGCTAACAAATGCCACCAATAAAGGCCTACATCTAGCCTCAACTTAATGGGGCCTCTTAAGGTACAGCCTGAGTAGAGCATTTAAAAGTTAAAACACTATTATTATCATGGCCAATATTGCACAATTACAAAAAAAGTAGTAGTAGTTTTCTTTTCATGTTTAGATTACTAGGTCATGTTATTTTACTGTCATCTACTAAACTTTAACTTAAGACCAGTGCAGTTATTCATGTTAAGAACACAGTATCTTTTGTGTGTAATACATTAACTATCAATACAAGCTTGTTAAAACTTTACAACCCCCTTAACTTTCGGCCAATGTGAAGACAAAAGGTTAGATTTAAAGCTTGTAAAGGGTATTTCTTCTTTTCATGTGAGACCGACCGCCTGTTTCTGAACAATGTAAATGAGTTGCCAATCTCCCCTTCCTCTGTGATATGCCATAAAAGTCAAGGGCTCCATGAAGACTTTGAAATGTTGATTCGTCTCAGACTAGGGTGACTTCCCTTTGCACCTTTAAAAATACAACTGATCTAAGTTTTATGTGCACTTGAGACTTGAGAAGGTTGTCTCTCTCTCTTCCCAATTGTCAAAAATGTCAAGCCTAAATATGAAATTCTATCTTGCGGTGACTGCATCAAAAGTCAGGGCACTTTTTTTTCCAAGTACATTCGTAAAGAGGCTGACTCCCAGCAACAGAGCCTTTATTTGTACATGATTAAGATCCACATTCAGAATAGTCTGAGCAGTTGCTTTATGTTCTGGGTTGTATAAATCATTTATTTCAAAAACCATATATTCTGAAAAGGGTAAATTGGATTTTCCTCGCCATAATTATACATAATTTTAAATGGTTTGGTTTGTCACAGGGAATAAAAGGGGTTATATGGCACGTCAGCTGGATCTAACATTTTTAAAGACTGCACTTCTCCGCTTGCTAATGATGGTTTACAGGCCAATTCTCTGGGGGCAGTCTGAGTGCTTCCAAGATATCACATCTTCACAGGCGAGCCGCATAACTTAGTCTGGCAATGCCAATGTGGGGTTTTTACAGAGGAGCCAAGAGACGTGAGCAAGAGACATGTCAGGGAAAGCTACTGTATTTAAATCTGTGCAAACAAAACATTACAAAACCAAATCGTTTTTTTAACCTACCCTCTTCAAAGCGCCATGGCTGATTTCAACACTTAATGGGGATGTCTGAAACCTCACTACAAATCCTTTTGTTTTTCTTGTTGGCTTGGCTTATGTTTGCCTACTTTCAATCACATACATCATGGCCATTTATTATTTTTACCCATATTGTATTGTAGTTCATAAAACACAATAAACATTTTTCAAGAGAGCCATATCTCTTCCCAGTGTGTCCTTTGGTTACTCCTCTGCTTTTGGTTTCCGTGTACGTATCCTTACTTGAAAGTAAAAGTAAAAGTGCAAATGCAAAATGGCAATGTTTTCTCAGTTAAAGCTAGCGTGTTGTTGTAAGTCAGAGTCTAATTAAGAAAGAATGCAAAATGTCAGGTATCATTCATTCAACACTGCAGTCTGTTCACTGAAGGATGGAGAATCCTTGTGCAAAAATGAGAAATGAAACGATAAAAATTAGCAACATTTTAAGGTAATTTTACCAAATACTTTTTCTGGTTTTGGTGTTTCTCTTCGTTTTTAAAAACAGTGAATTTTCCGTCTACGTTGTGGTTATCTGGGAAACTGATGTAGCTCTCTTAATTTAACATTCAGAAAGCTTCTTCCTCTGCTGGTTATTGCAACAGCCCTTCATCTAAATTGGAAAAACACAGAAAACGCAAGGCTTGCCAGACGATTACTACCAGTACCAAACTGCGTCGTACCAACCCGACCTGTACCGTAATACTCAGTGGAAACGTGGCCTGAGATTCATCCGCTAACCTTACCTACACTCGAGGATCAACACCCAAACAATGGAGCAGCCGAGACCAGACATCATTAGGCTTCTTAACCGCTCACAACACACAGACTGACTGACATCCAGCCAATTTGGCCATGAGCTGAGAGAGCGACTAGTCTGTGAGCCCACTATGGACTAATGATGGGCTAAGCCTGTCTTGGCCCTTCACAGGACTGTTTGATCAGGTACAGTAGAAATGCAGTGTGACATGAAGTTCACTATACATTCAGCACTATTTACCTGCATGAATACCATCATGAGTGGGGGGATGATCAGAAAAAGAGGGCTAGCATCTTAGTTTTGGACTCAAATGTCACGCTATCTTTGGAAATAATGATGATGTGCATTAGCGTGATTGAAAGAAACTTTAAAATGTGTCCATATGTTAAGAATAAGCTCTTTGGATGACAATAGATTGTAATTAGAACAGTGTGCAGGATATAGGAGCGTGCAGACCATCTCCTCACCACCGCAGGCAGCTGGATGGATGTGTGAAGGCAAATATACAGAGCCATGATGCCCAGTATTTATAGCATCCAGATAACACTAGGTTGGAAATTGACAGGCCCACCTAATGATGCTCCTCAAAGTGGCATGGATGCAGACGAGTGGACCTCTTCAAATGGGAGGCCAATCCCTGCTGACACAGGGGATAATAGCCCGTTGAGCCCATTGTCTGGGCACCCCACACCATGGCATTTGGAACCGAGCGGCCCCTGTTCCTGCGGACAAATGATGCGCTCTCTGCCAGGGACTGTCAGCCATCACGTCTCTCAGTCAGCCCGTTCACATGAGAGATGATGGCAGAGGCCACTTTCTCTTAACCCTATTAGTTTAGGAATAATTAGCATGGTAACAGTGAATGGGATAATTATTTTAATGATCTATCCAGCTGTCTCTCTTTTTAGGGAGCTATGGATCTATATTTAGCTGTATTTAGCTAGCTATCATCTAAAGAAGTATGTGTTTAGCCAAATTTACACCTTAGCTCGTTTAGCTAATCTAAAAAGCTTAACATCTATTAATAGATTCATTTGCATGAGACAGCTAATACTTAGTGTAATAATCAGCACAAAAACACAAAAATAGTTAAATAAGAAATACAGGAGGAGATGTGTTAAAAGCAAAAAATACACTTTCATGGAATATAATCTAATCTTTGAAATATTTATCCTATGGATGTATTATTAGACCAGGATCCTGACTGAGTAATGGCCACCATTGATTTTCAATGATTTTTTGGGATTACTTTCACATTATGCGGGACATAGAGCAGGGTCATACAGACCTCACCCATGTGTTTTACCCACTGTCAAGCATGTGAACTGGTAAAGTTGGCGCCAAGGGAATACATCCATTATATATCCATGGTCACTCCACATTTTGGGTCAGCCATGCTAGTCTGTTAGCTAACAACATTAACTTTGTTTATTTGCAAGAGATATCTTCTCTACTGGCATCCATCCATCCACCCGATAATCAGAGATAAACAAAGCCCCCCCTCCTGAGCGGCAGAGGGCCCGCCCCCAGCTGCCACTGGGACCTCCAATGTTTCCTGAGACTCTGGTCGTCTCTGATTCATCAACAAGACGTTGGTTGGCATGATTTATCTATGCCACTTACTTGTTTTCATTTTGCCCGGGGGCTGCTGCCAGCATCAGGGGCTTCTTTTTTTTTACAATGTGACAGCTCCATCTCAAGAGAAAAGACTCCCCATGCAAAAACACTGCATCAAAACAAATAAGACCCGAGCCACTTAGGAGAAGTGGCTGCATTCAGGAGCCATTTTCACTACATGTCAGCCAAATGATGCAACGGCACGCCAAATCTGCATTACTTCTGTGCTCATGGCTTTGTCTGGAAATTCTATTTAAGCAGGATTTGGACACAAATGGCCGATGTGTCTTTATGCATTTGCCATTCTTTTTTTGTTTTTTCCAAGTCTGACCCCAAAATTATGCATATGTTTATTGATTACTGTGTGTATTTTTCCTCTGCTGGTTTGTGAATATTCTCCACCTTTCGTTTACTTCTCCCACCCCCTTCCTTGCTCCCGAAATCTACAGGCAACGGGAAGCTCTTGTACATTAAATAAGAACTGTCACCCTGGGCAACTCGCAGCAGCGGAGCATTTATTCTGCCTCACATTTCCTGGCACTTAGAATTATTTCCTTCATGCCTGATAACCAAATTACAATATGGCAGGTCTCCCCGGAGCCACAGGATTGTTAGTGCCAGCTCACAACATACTTTCAACTGATGTGGCATTTCATGTACAGCTGCCAATCAAAGGCAGCAGAAGGGAGAGATGTAAATGAGGGCGGGCCCGACGGTGTTCAATTACTGCTCTGAGCTCTGCATAATCCCCCTTCCCACTGACGGACTGACAGACAGCTCCACATTCCTCCTCATCCCCAGCTTTCTCCCCTAATTTCACCGCCGTTTCGCCTCATACTGGGACAGCGGATCACACATTGGAGGGAATTTCTGTCATTTCCATTTAGAATATGTATTATATTGCATCTGAAGCACTGTGCGAAAGAAGGCACGTGTGTAAAGTCAATTATGGTCGACAAGAAATTCTCAATAAAGCACAATTTGTGACCAGCAGCTCGCAGCTAAACAAAGTCTCCTGTTGGCTAGGTTGAATATAATTTTATGTTCCATTATGAAGGAAAGGGGATCTCAGTGTGTGAGTGGGATGAGATACTCTTAGCTGCCTACTCAGCATCAACCTTTGGTAAATACTCAGATTAAGAAGATCCATGAATAGTGCTGGTATCTCTTGCTCTTTCTGTCACAAAGGCACTGTTGGATTCCTCTTAATCCCCATGTTAAAAGGTAAGCCAGCAGAATGGCTTAAGTGATGTTCTGCTTGTGACGGAAACATTATGCCATTAGAGCTGCAGAATTCAAAAGGCAGCGAGTGTGTTCAAAGCACAATGTATCAGACATAATTCCATAGGCTTCATTTTTAAAATACCAAATTGTTTTTCTTTGCAGTCACCTGATTTTCGTCTGCCATCGCCTGTGTCATTTTCTTTTCTCGTCTGTCTAAAACTGGCACTTTTGTTGCATTCCAAGAGGTTGATAAATCAATCCATCAAAAAATTCTTTGCGGTGAAACTCAATCAAGAAAGGTCATGTCGGCGGGAAAAGAACAGATTAAATTAGCATTGAATTAGACATGGAAAGTGAGCTCTGTCAAAACCATCACTGTGCTCAGCACAATTAGAATATGTTAATTATGCATTTCATTAAGGGGCCTCAGCGCTCTTTGAATGTGAGATGAAATGTCACTGGTGTAGGCAGCCGAAAAATGGAAGATTGCCAGGCACAACTTTCTTTGTGCAATGTGTGACACCTTCATTAACATCAGGGATTGCTAGTCTGATTAGACTTTTTGTATTAGTTTAAGCCTTTAGGCTTTCAAATGCTAGTCCTTTTTTCTCCATTTTGATGTGGCAGACTCTTCTCTATTTCTAAGCAGATTCTGTCTGCGGTTCTTCTCTTTGTTGAAATCCTCCAACATAATGCCACGACATTGGACGTAACATCTCATTGTCTTTGTGTAGGTGACGGCATTTACCACAGCTTTGTTTCTCATAATCACAGGTCACTTTCAGCGGTGCTGCTCTTGAGGAGGTGCTTTTCCACTGTGTGCACACATTCAGTGTATTCAGGGTGGCCTTTGTCTTAAAGTATGCAATGTTGACATTAACTGCGGATGGGTACAATTTCCTGTTTAATCTTAACAGTAAGGCTAACATTTAGTCAGTCTGTGATAGATAGGAAGGCACTTCCAGCATGATATACGTATAGCTCTTCATCACCGCAGGAAAACTGCAGTTCAGACTTATTTCTCTGCACCAGTGATTAACTTCTGAGTGAACTCGAGAATATCCCGCACACTGTGTAATGCTTGACAGGTCATCATATTGTATTCTGTGGCAATCACACCCAGAACAGATGATAGGTACAGGAAAGTTGGACTGCGGCAGCTTACATTACGGATCAGCCAACTTTTAAAACTTCATTAAAACAAAATGAAAGCACTTCCCAGTACACTTAAATTAAATTGAAATGCTTTGGAAAGAGATGATGAAAGCTAGAAGTGGAACCTGTCTGACAATTTCAGCGCTCACATACTTTCATGACATAAGATGATTCCTGTGTGCTGAGAGTGAATGGTAGGAATGATTGCCTGTGGAAGAGCCCATCTCACAGATGTAATATAGATGTCTTGAATGAGTGACTACCTGCTGCTCTGTCTTTGTAACCATAGCGGAGAATATACACTACCTTTAGAATAGAGCCCCCACCTCCCGCTGAACCACAAGATGGCTAAGGAGGTGAAGCTATAGATGACGATCGATCTCTTTATGTCTTTATGGTTTGCTGTATAATGGTCATTAATGTGAAACCAGTCACCGAATGAAAATTATATTTTAATGACAGCATTCCTATTTTATAGAGGATATGACTTAGCCTTATCTTCCCAAAAGGATGTATTACAGTATTTGATGGATCATATTTTCTGCGGCTACTATTCACTTTATCCACCTAGCACGGTCAGCAGTACTTTCAACATGAGAGATGGTTCAGAAACACCCACAAGGATGAGGGTACGGGAAACTACGAAGCTGGATCATTCACTGCCTCGGCTCCATTTGAGGATTTGGTTTATGAGGATCTTGTGGTTTCGCTGAAGCCCGTGACATGAGCACGACTGACTGCTCAGGTGGGAGAAATTCACTACCTTCACAACTTTGCCACAGGTGTGTCATTTGCCATTCTTGTCTTACTGTCAAGCGTTTGTCACATTAAAACCTCAGCAACTCTGACAGTGGCACTCCTAAGAGAAGTGAAGTAATTAAAACGTATCAATCACTTGTTTTAGTGCACTGTGCAACGTTTTTTCTCCCCGTGTTTGATTCGATATAGACAGCGGTAACAAAACGTACTTGAAAGCTTCATGTTAGAAAATAATCTCCCTATAGGTCCAGCACTGGAGGGAAGCACTCCATCAAAAGTAAAAAATGGAAGTCCGTGTCCAAGGCCTAAATGTATTCCATGGCCGTAGAATGAACTTGCTGCCCATGTGACACATGATTTACACAGGAAAAAGCCTGTGACTCTCTACAATGATAGATCTATGGCTATGTCTGCCTGGGCTCATTCTATGACATATAATCCTTCTCTTTTAAGTTGTGAGATAGAGATAGATAACAAAATGCTGTATTGATTTCCCTGTCTGCACACTGGCTGGCTTTTTAAGCGCGCACATGTCGACGTCTGAATCTTGACCAGTGACAAGTGTCTCTGCGGCACTCTCAATCACTGTTGCCCACATTTGCATCATCACATTGATTAGGATTATCTGATATTAGTATGTTTGCAGAAAGATGATTTACAACACAACAGCACTATTCCGTTGTCCATGATATGTTTGATGCCTTGTGGTGACATGTTGCTATTAGCCCCGGCCATTTACAGCACCAATACAAAAACAATGATGAATGCAGAAACAAGTCAGCCAGATTTGTAACCGTTAATGTACAACACTGTTCAGGATGTCTTTTTTAGCTGTTACTAAGTAAATTAAAGGCTGTGTACAGTTGTAAATATTTCGAACAGTGTACAAAAAAATATAAATTATTTATGGAAACCAACCAGGGTGGTAAATACTGTTAGCTAGTGGTAATGATCTGTTCACTTTAAATTAGAGAGTAAAGAATCAATAGTACTGACTGACTGATTTTATTTTTAAACAATCAGAAGCATTCAGAAAACGGCCTTTTAAGGTTTTTAATGCATTTTTCAAATGGACTTACAGAGCCAACACCGACAGAGTCAGCACAGGATGAGAGTGAAGACATCGCTCCAACATTGGCTTTTATACCTTGAGATGGCACCTATTGTCATCAGTCAAGCATCTGTTACCACAAAGAAGGTAAACTTCAAACATGGAGGCTAGTCAAACATTCACACAATCACATGCCAAAAGGCTAGGTGTTCATCAGAACCTCGGATACTTCCTTGCCCCTTACCACAATTAGAACCCAGATGATAAGGTGATGACTGAACCAAAGTAAAAACAATAACTTTCCACTACACTGACCATTTTCCAAAGACAATAAAATATATGACCTTCAGAAAGTGCCATATTGCTTGTTATTTTACTTTATACCACTAGGTAGAGTAGTGAGCAACTGCAGTAAGTTTTTCTTGTATATGCACTTTTGTGTCTTTGTACACTATACTGTATGTGACAGCATATGTATATTTATATGTTTTTGTGTTGTATTTTCTGTTTTATAAACAATAAATAATGTCAGCCCTAGTCGCCCTCATTCTGACACAAATGGGAGGTTCCTTTGCATCAGAATGTCCTATTGTTGGTGAGAAGAGGAAATGTAAATGCCACAGTAATATATAATAAAAAAATCTGCTTAGTGTGAGGGGCTAACAATATGGAGACATTTTAATTATATAACCTTTTAATATCCTTAAAATGTCCAAACTTTTAGTCTTGCGATTGGTCTTAAGACCATTTTGTAAAGGTTCATGGTCGCAGCATTTTAACTCGGTCTAGAGTTGGTCTCGGACATCAAGACCAACCCAGACCACAAATGTTTTAGTTTTTTTTGTGTGTCAACATCATTCCTGTTATTAGATAAAAGCTTCCATCATTTTATACTGAATTAAAACTGTCTCCTTTTTGTCTCCTTTATGAAACTCTTTAGATTATATAACTGTTTCCTGGTTCCTTAGCTTCTTGATGGTAAAACTAGCACGTCACACATGGACATGGCTAATGATTTTTGTAGAACACCGTTTCAAACAAACAAAAAAAATAGATCTTTTTGTTGTTCATAACACTAGGTTGTTTCTGCACATGTCCTTCAGCAATGTCTTGACTTCTTCTTTTGACATATGACATCAAGCTGCCCAGGGGCCGCCAATAAAAATTATCTGAAGAAAAAAGTGACAGCAAACCAATCATGGAGCTCGAAACAGGTTTCACAAGATTCATGTCAACATCAGAGTTCTTTGCTCTTTTGACCTCACAGACCGATGGAGACTCACTCACATCTTCACGACTTGATGGTAGTGCATTATTTCAAAAAAGCGCTCAGGGTCGGCCATTTTACAGAGTGATAGTACATACATCTCACAGCGAGTCCTCCCTACATTTTCAGAACATTGTCAGTTTGATAGAGGATTTGCTGGTAAACTCCTGGTCTGTCTGCTTAATGCTACGTCTTCAGCCGAGGCCAGAAAAGTGAGCTGCAGCAGCATGTCATGTCACATTACCGCAGCATGATTGTCATACTGCATTTAATAGACGTTATATCCCAAATAAACATGTCTAAGCATATTTGTGCTCTTATGGGTCACTTGACAGCGTTCGGTTTCTTCTGCGGCTTGGATGAGAGGTGTATTTTAGGTGGGATTTTATTTTGCTAGAGGGCCATGGACTCAGGCTGTGTTTACAGAGTGAGAGAAATAGCTTAAATCTGCTGGCGTCAATGCTGATTCATGTCAACTTGAGTGACAGGTGACCCCAGAGCCGGCAGCCAGACAGTGAGAGGGATTACAAGTGAGCAAAACGCCAACAACCTCTGGCCTGCTGTGGGGCAACAGCTGACAGCAAAAGAGGGCAAAAGGTGGCGAGCTGGGTACTCAACACCCCCCTCCCGTTCGTCCATCCATCAACCATCCCCCCTCCTGGCCACCATCCACTCAGGCTCGATGATGGACAAGGCAAAATGAGTTTCTTTTCACAGGTATTTCACAACATTTCATTTAAAAATACAGCGTAAATATGTGATTGTATTTCTGAAGCATTGATTGAAAGTTGATCAATTGGTTGCACTTTATATTCCAGTTCGGTAAATCATGATAATAGTAATAAGGAAATCATATAGTAATTATGGTTAGCTATAAGGTCATTTCCATACAATTGTCAACATGTATAACCTTTTTAATCATGTAACCATTGGGAACTTATGTAAGATTGGGAACTAATTAACAATTAACCATTGTTATAATTTTATTACTACACTATTACTATGCTATTACTGAGCTTGAATATAAAGTGCTACCAATACATTTTTAGACTAAATGGCTTCATACACTGTTGCTGCTGTAAGGAGAAGATATGAGTCATTTAAGCACTAAGAGGAGTTGTCAAAATGTCAAACAAGCTAGCTATCTAGTGACTAGTAGTCCAAAAGAGGCAATGCTAAAGTTAGCTATGTGCTAGCTAACGCAGCATTTTGTTTTAGCATTTCCAGCCCAACTCCAGAAGCCCTATTGGTTGGAGCTGATTTAAAGGTGGTGTGTAGTTATTGCACATTGGTAGCCATGCAAGGATATTCTTGTTTCTATGAACAAACCCAGTAGAAATAGGTCAGATGATAAGTGCACTTTAATTTTTTTAAAGAAAAATAGATCCCGTATTTAAAAGCAGAAAAGGTGCATCTAAAATTGAAGAAGGTGCTGCTGCTGTAGCTGGTGTTAGCACATATTGTTTTGCCTTTAGTTTAAGGTTTTATATATCTTCAAGTACAAGGGTAACCACAATTATTAGAACACTTGGCATGTTTAAAAGGTTTCAGTTGTTTTTGTTGAATTTACCATTAAAATATTCATAAAACAAAGTCATCATTACGCTCTATAGAAAATATAGAATAGAGCAGTTCATTAGAAGAATTCTAATTCTTCTAATGAGATCATGAGGTAACATTAGTGTTAAAGTTCTCGGGAAATTTATTGACAAGGAATGCATTGCCATTGCAGTTGTATTATAAACAGCCTAACTATTGTCTTTTAAACTTTGATTTTAATTTGATTTCTGAGGATGCAGAAATCAAATTAAATTAAATAAGGGTTCCAATGCAACCTTTTGAAACCCGGTGGAACCAGACCTGTAAAAAATGTAATTTAATTATGACAATTACATAGATGTGCTTCTCCTCACCATGTGCTTAGTTTGTCCTCACTGGAAAGCTTGATACCTTGAGAGTATTTTCAATGTTTGTTGATTAATCCACCTAAACACAACATAAAATAACATAACATAACATTGTTTTCCATATCATGAAGGTCCTATGGCACAATGTCACAACATTCCTTAACTTGACAGCCACTACTGGTATTTTCTGACACACAAGACATTAAATGTACAAACTAGGTCATGTTGCATTTTATTGTGAACAATGTGCTGATGATTATAAAACTTCCTGTCAAAGGGATATTACAGAAGTCACTTTGTAATTACATTGTCGGTCAATTCAACTGATTCTTAGCTGGTGAGACCAGTGTGAGGAAGTGATGAAATGATAGTAAAAAGTGTAATAGGAGGAAAAAAAGCAAAGAAATGAAAAAGCAGCTACGGCCACAATTTGCAGAAGTAAAAAAAAAAGAACATTAGTATGTCCTTGCTGACTGCTGGCTTCAACGGAGCCAACAAACCCTGAATTCTCCTGACAGTATCTGAAGGCTCCAAATCCAAACCCAATCCCATCCAATCCCTGGTTGTTAGTTTACCAGTGTGATGACCTTGTACAGTGCTGACAGTCCTCTTCTTTCCAGGTCGTTTCCTTAGTTTATTATAGTTAATCCCCATTGTGTTGTGGTGTTGAAAAGAGTTTCAAACTTTCCAAATGAATTTCAATATTCAGAACCAAATAATTATTTCAACACAGTAACAGTAATCATTTTGTCACTCCATAATGTCTCCATCTGGACCAATCAGCAACAAAAGTATCATTTTATTTTGAAAAGCAATTTCCCCTCGGACCGATCAGTGTAATTTCCAATGCCAGAAAGCGCTGTTGAGATGTATCACTTTGTGCATTTTGTCAACGTGAGATCCGTCATGTCTGATGTGTTGTAGTGACACACAAATGAGCAGACAGATGTTTGAAACGCAGCCCCTCCCTGGGATCATCTGCGTTTGTGAGGATCTGAAAACACAGCTGGGACTTTAGTCTTAGTTTTTGAAGAAAATCAACAAGTAACTACCATTCTTCCCTAGTGACTAACCACGTTTAAGACCGGCATTCTGCCATATTGATGATAATTATCGCCAATAATAATGTCGGGCTGCTTTCCATTTGTCTAACACACGACTTTTACAAACAAAGTCATAGTCATTAGTCAGAATGTCTACTCATGCCCTTTGTTGCGCTGTTATCAGGCGAAGAATGGCAACAGTACATCTAGTGAGTGCCGGGTCCCATACACAACTGCACTCAATTGCTATCTTGTTCCTTTTGGCACTGGCTGTTTGCTTCAGTTTATCTTAAAATGCCATTTAAAGCCCCCTTGTCACACACTGACACTTGCTTGTATCAGAGCAAAGAAAAAATGGCTTTCTGTTGGCGAGCATGTGACATAAAGTGACTGGATTTCTGTGTGCTCCCAGCAGTAAGTCTTTCTGGTTCCTGAAGAGATTTTTTTAGTCCTGCGTGCTGTCTTACACATCAAGCATAAACTGGAGTTTTTGGATAACATACATTCCTGAATAATCTGGATGTCTTTACCGGTTTAAGAAGAACTGATATCTGTTGTGTAGAACTAGTCCTATTTATTCAAATGCACATTAACAATAACCACAATACGGAATTAAAAATATTCCAGTTTATCAGTAATATAAATGGGAGTGATGCTGGTCATACAGATTTTAAAATTCACTCACGAGTTGAAAAGACCTTTTTGAAAGTCCTTCTGTTCAATGACATTTACTGAACTTTGAGCAAACTACGATTTACACATGCTTATGTTTTTCCACTTTATGTTAAAGATAGTTTCTATAGGATTTTTTGAAACTTCTTAAGGCAAACTGCTTTAATTGAGTGGTCTCGCTATAAGTAGTATGCATAAGCACAGGGTTTCCACTTGTTTTACATAATCATACAAACAAACAACATTCTCCAGGACATTTTCTTAATATTCAAGAGAGAATTTCCACATGTATTGGTAAAATATTTCTTAATTCTTTAAAATGCAATGTTATTCTGACTAATTCACTCAACAGACAAACTACAGCGGCCTCAGAAGGTCAAACTCAAGCATCAAATTTCCAAATGCTCCACACAATCAATGCAATCTTGAAAAATGTGAGGGGCTTACTTACAATTGAAACATTTCCAGGAGATCATACATTCTTTCCAGGATCTCTTGACATTGTAATCTTTTTTCAGGTTATTTCCATGACTTGAGATGAATATCTTACCCTTGAATCCCATAATGCTTTAAAGTCATTCAGAAAATTGTGACTACAGGGATGTATCCATGTGGTCATGCAATTCTGTCAAACTACACCATCATAATAATTACTTGTCTGTAGTAGAGTCTGTAGTGTTATAATAAATACACTCAAGCCTAACTGTACAAATTGGGGTTTATATTGTATAGACCATGAAGCCTGAGTTGTTATCTTGACAATAATTCAAATATATATATTGTAGATATTTTGATTGATTTTTATTGATTTATTATTGTACTCATCATATTATCATAACAGCACATATTAGAACATTTCTTAACATTTCATTGTTTCCAGGCAGTATTCCCTCTGGCTCAAATCTGGAGCAGACAAACGTCATTCTTGCAGATATAATGTGATTAGACATGTTTTCAGATATCATGTCCATTTACAGCCAGTGTGTGGCTCACACAGGGCGGCGCCTCATGAGTTGCATGTGTTATTACCTCGATATAAAAGCCCTCTAAGCAGAGGTGTCACCCCTGTCTGTTGCGTCTGGCCCTTTGTGCCGACTCAGGGCGTCCAGCAATGCTCGGGAGGCACAAGCAGCCAGTCGCCAAGAATTAGAGCGGCCGGCGTGATTGTGCTGACGTCCGCAAGGGGGGTTAGGCTTGAGATTAAGCCCAATAAAAATGTGTGATTTGTTGCTTTCATATTTGGAAGATGTCAGCTTCAATTTGAGCTAGCACTCTGCCCCGAGGCGGGCTGGGTGACAAATATGAAGGATGCACTGATGAACTGCTGGCAATCAAGTGTTAGTTCTCCCTTTCACTATATGATGGCAATGAAAACATGCACACAGCTCAGGATTATCTACAGCTCTGGAGATAATAGGGCATAATTTAATTTTCCTCCATTTTTTAGCCACAGAAATACAACTGAGGATTCATCTTGTGTTCACCTGTTATTAGCCGTGTTTGTCTTGTCACTTTTCTTGATACATTTCATAATGTAGCTTCTCAACAGCAGACATCTCACTACAAATATTTTAGATTTATTTTATTATCAAATTAAGTATTACAGAATCTTAGGAGACAAAATGTAGTTTCTAGTAAGTTTTTTATTTTATTATGTTGTTTTGTCTGCTTTATGCTGTGTAATGGTTTGTAGATGGTATTGTACAAGTCAGTCTTTGTGCTGTCTCTTGTCTGCAAACTAAAATTATAAAAAGTTGTTATGCTATTCTAGCTAGATTTGTAGTGTTAATGCTATGATTGAGTGCAATCTTCTGACGCAGTCATGAGATAAAATAAGCCTGATTGGAGCACTTGATGTAACAGGGGAAAGGGGAAAGTTTCAAATGTTAAAAAAATAGGAAAATTGATAAGCACAAAACACACATTTTTTTGTTAGTACCTGAAGATCAAGTAAGAACAACCACTTACTGTTACAATAACAAAAAAACAAAAAAACAAAAAAAAAAATCTACAGTACTAACAGTGTGTCAACAAGAAAGTATGCAGAGAAGATGTCTCTTTTAATGCTGGATATGCCTGCTTAAACAGCAAAACAATATATTGTATATATATTCAAGCAGTTTGACGAGACAGAGATATTGATAGATTTATTTTGATGTAATGTGTTAGTATTGTTAATATGCAGGGAATTGCGAATTAATCCAGTTTTACATTTTTTTTAATCAAATACAGCAGTAGAGGTTGCTATGATGCTGTCGGGGGGTGAGTGATGGAAGAAATTTGGGGGTAATACATCTTTAGTCTTACTATTGACGACTGCGAATATAAAAAGTGTACGCTCCATTGTTTTTAGCCTTGTTACAAATGTTTTAATCTGGACTTCCCCATATTATGGAGCGCCCCGACTGTTTAAGATTCTGGAAGTTGTAGCCTCCCTCATGCATTATAATTGAAGCCCTAGCCTGGCTTCCCTGAGTTTAATCCTTTTTGCAAGTGCTTCATCAACCTTCAGCTTTTTTGACAAGACACAAGTTTGAGCATGTATGATTAATAAGATACAAATGTGCGACTGATATTTGATAAATGACTCGGGTTTCATATTCATGATGTACAATGAATATGCAGCACCAGGGGCTTAGGCCTACTTGATTGATCAAATGTATTCCATTCATCACTTATTTGGCTTAATTAGCATATTTGAAGCAACACCATTAAGAGAGGAGGACTATGGGCTATTTGGGAGATATGATGTATGGAAGAGGCTCGACACACATGCATTGCTCTTTGTCTGGAGAGCTCATATCTCAGAGGGGGGGTTAGTCTGAAAGGGTAGACGATCTGATTGGACGGCTTATTATTCATCAGGAAGCATTAAGCAGATGTATACTCAACATATTAGTTAACACAAGATGATGTCACTTTCTGCGCAGTCCAATGCAGGTAAAAGGGACAATGGGAACGAAACAGTGAGATGTAATGCTCTTTGTGGGATATTTATCAGCGGGACATAATAACCTGGGGACTTTGGGGAGAATAAATGGCAGAAAGGGGAGTTAGGATGTGGGTCATTATAGCTATAAGTTCTAAAGCCCTTCATTAAACACATGAGCTAGTCATTACCCCGCCGCTGCTCGATGAACATTTGGAACCCCCCTCCCCACACCCCGCTCTGTTTTACAGGCCAGATGATGCAGAGAGGAAGCCCGTCTTGTCTAACGCAGGGGCCAGAGCAAAGTCAGCCGCAGTGTAAATGTTTTGTGTGTATCCAAGCAGGAAGACTCCAATGCGCATTTGGCCTATTACAGCACATCAGCGTCAAGGAGCAGCAAAGGACACCACTGCAAGAGCACCAGAGAACATTTATTGCTATTTGATAGTATGTTTGATGACAGATTAGCAAAGGGTTCGCAAATGGGAGATGGCAATGATTTTGATTTGGTGTGACTGTGTGGCCAATCCATTTACAGTTAAAGAAATAGGCGACAATGATATTGAATGGTAAAAGAAAATTACTACACTTTTAGGCATAAGATATAATCACATTGTTTAACATCTGCTGTTAGCTGTTAATGTCAAATCACAATTTACTTGAGCTGAAGAACTTAGTATGTGGTCATGAGCTTTGGGTCATGACCGAAAAGACGCAATCCCGGATACAGGCGGCCGAAATGAGTTTCCTCTGCAGGGTGGCTGGGTGCTCCCTTAGAGATAGGGGGAGGAACTCGGTGGCTCTGGAGGAGCTTAGAGTAGAGTCACTCTTGTGACTTGTGTTTTTTGGCTAACATCCTTTTATCATACATTTTATTAATTAATGATGCAGTTTTCTTGCTAATGTTGAAACACTTCTTTATTTTTGACTTATCGCATCTTGTGTGTGTTACTAGAGGAAAAATGTTAAGCTATATGGTATCATTAACTGTATTATTATCCAAACATATAAAAAAAGAAGAGTTATGACTTATTTTACTTACTTAAGATTTATTTCACTAATTACCTGGATGTGTTACCTGAAGAATAGCCCTATTTAATAACTCAGTGTGGCTAATGTTTATTTTAAAGTGGGAGGTGATACTTATACATATGAATCACATTAACCCACTGTTTGCTTAAATATAGCCTATAGCAGTTTGTGTGCCATTAATAAATTCCACGGACTTTGACTTATTAGACCAAATTATGGCCTAATATCCTCACATAATTACATTCATGAAGGCACTTTTAGTTAGTCTGCTCCATTGTGCTGAATCTTCAAAATGCACTTGTAGCGCATATGCTTTGGAATAATAATTTGTATCTGTGTAGGAAATTGCTGGGAATTAATCAATTCCGGATATACAATATGTAGTAAGTAGTAAATTCAAATACCCACTTCTACCGTCTTTTTGTTAAGCGCAGCGTCTTAAGAACAATGCTGCTCCTATTCGAAATAAGTTGCCCCTTTAAAACATAATGGCCCTGCAGACAAATCAGAGATCCTTGGGTGAAGAAAGGCACTAAATAATTTATGGCTTTAATCTGCTCACTGAGGTGTGTGGTCTTGACAGTAATTATAAATGCAGGGAGAAATTATAGCTGAATACTTTAACTGCATTAGGAGTCATCTGATGAACAACGTGATTGCCTGCTCATTTCCAACAATAGGGGGCAAGTCGGTGTCACCGCATTCAAATCACCACAGTGCCCATGTGCTTTCCCCCATTTACCATCAAATGTCAGTCGGCCGTTATAAAATAGGGATCTGATGGGTGGCGGTAATTGAGGACTTGATTGCTCGAAAAGAGATGAATTGCATAAAATGTTTATGAATTTAGGAGGCAATTATTTTTAATAGCCTTGATATAATAGAGCTGGAGGAAATATGTTTAATTGTTATGATAGCATCTTGCAGCAACAGCAGTGGCGTTCACAGGAAAGCAATAAAAGCCTGACAAGAGGATATATCTTTGAGTTGTATCTAGGAGTCACGAGGTAAGAGAAAAGAAGAGTGTAGCCTTTGTTTCACTGCGGCTGTTCTTGAAAAATAGTTTGAGATGATGTTGCAGATGATATATAAGTAGAAATCTATTGTTCTTGATTTGCAGATGTGAAGCAGATGTTCAGTTAAGTATTGGAATCTCGTCACTTAATTTTAGCAACATATCTGCTTTTTATTTTTTTACGACATGACATGATAGAAGACGTGTTGAGAAATGAATACAAGCTGTTATCAAATGTTAACTTTTTATTTGAATAAGTAAAAAAAGGTGCAGGTATCACAGGTATTATTTGTCTTGCTGTTACTCTTATCGCAATGTGTGTTTTCTTGTTCTTCTAAAATTTATTTACATGTTAAATAGCCTCGTTCCAAACCGTCTAATTATTTTTGAGTCATGTACAGAATTGAATTCTAAACGGGTGATTAAACATTTATTAAAGTGCTTTTTTTACTATCATTGCAACACAAAACATCTTTACATAGCAATACACTGTACAGTTCTGTGTGTGTTGTCCTGTCTGTGAGAACAGCAGGTGTACGGTATCACAGAAGATGTAACGTACAATTAGTTCATTATTTTGATTTGAAATACAACTGAAACTTGACATATCATACAAATAAATAGTAGTCATAGCCAGGGCTATTGCATGCAAACATCAGCAATTATGGTTCTTCAAGCAGTAATACAATTCATTACTGGTGATGCATTGGCGCAGGGTGCAAAAGTATCTCTTAGTGTTTCCTTATACAAGTTCTAACCAGTGGGTTCTTGCTGAAATGTCTTCGATGCCATAATGATGCACACTACACACTACGCTAATTGGAAAATGGCTGAAAGATCGGACCCGTGTGTTAAAATCAAACAAGAGAAAAAGTGACATTAATATCAAAACCTACTCCTTGTCCATTTCTACATATTGTGAATGGTTATCGGGGGATTTGCTGTGGGTTTTACTCAGATGGAGTTTGACGGCGTGATTGCTGGCAAATGTCCGACAGCAGAGCTTACATTTGAACTTAGAGTCAATGTCTTCCTCGGAGACCAGAGCCTCTGGTGTGGCTCTGACGCTGAGGGCCTTGGACAGTTCAGGCTCCTCTACTTTTGTCTGGTGCTCAACTGGCATTTTGCACATGTCTTTGATTTGGAACCCAAGGTGGGACTCCAGATGAGAAATGAACATAGGTGGTGACCTGAACTGGGATGCACAGTCATTGCAGTAGAAGACAGGGTGACCTGTGTCCATGTTTTTGAGGAATTTTGTCCCTCCGGTTTTCCGCAGCTGGTATTTTACATTTGCTAACCAATGGCTTATGGTCGTCATGGACAATCCAGTGAATTTAGAGATTTGCATTCGTTCCTGTGGGCCCAGATCTGACAGTAAGTACTTCCCGTCAGACGTTTGAAAGAGACTTGAAGCAAACTGAGCTTGCAGGATGAGAAGATGGCGAGGATTCCAGTTTGACTGTCTTCCTTTGCGTTTATGGACAGAATAGACCTCAGCGGAAACGTCCTCGAATCGCCGGACGTCTGATTCCAGTTTCATTGTGGGAATTCTTGAAGGAAGGGATGGTTTTGGGGTCGTGGCTTTCGGTAGCACCTTGACCATATCAGCGATGTCAGATAAAGCATATTTCTGTGGCACTGGAGTACATGGCTGCATTAGTGTAGAATTTAGCTTACCGTTTTTTGATTTTGTCAAGTCAATTGGCTGGTCATCATTTACAAAGAGAAACGCCTTATCAGATTTATTCCTTACAGGATTCCCTAGCATTAAAGCTTGTTTTTCACTGCTCCGGTTCATGTCAGCAAAAATAGTCTGGGCGTGAGCTGATAGTTTATCTACCCTTGAGTTATTTGGCTTATTTGCTTTGCCCAGATGATTGTTCAAAACTGACTGCAGCGCACTAAGAGGGTTTATGCCAAGTATATCCGGAGTGTCACTGAGAGGCTCTGAAGTAGTGCTGCGTCCATTGCTGGCAGAGGGGCTCGGCGTCTTGCCTCTGTCAGAGAAATCTGGGCTCAACTTCCCTTTGATCGCCTCGCTCCCTTCATTCACACAGTCTGTATCAAGCTTTGAAGAGGAAGAGGAATCGTCCTGACAATCGCTGTCATCATTCTCAGCAAGATCAAACTTCATATTCTGACTTTCTTTACCATCGCTAATGCCAACCTTTTCTTTTTTGATGTCCATATTTTGATGCTGTCCCTGGGGAGCCTCGACTCCCATTGCACTGTGGTATAGCTTTCCCTTTGGAGCAATGGGTCTCAGCTTGTGGTTAAATGTCTGCTTTAACTGTGCGGGGGGAGATGCAGAGAGAGGGGTGCTTTTGATGATACCAGAGAGCTGATAGGCAGCGTGAATGCTCGGGTAGGCGCTCCAGCTTGGTGTGCCCGTTTGAGCTTTGTTGATGGCAGAGGCCACTGTGTTGGCTAAAGATTTAAGAATGTCCCCTCCTCCACCTGAGTTCTGTTCGAGATCCTCCTCACGGAGATAAGGGTACTTAAAAGACCCATTGCCTGCCTTTTGATCTTCACTCTCTTGCTTGTCATCTTTAGCTACAGTTTCTTCCATTTTGTCTGAAGTACATTCCCCCTGGCTATCCTTCTCACTGCCCCCGGGGGAAAGGTTTTTTGGAGAATTCTTTTCTCCTTCTGTCTCACTGGCAGCAGGATCGGCTAATCCCTGAATCTTTTCAATGGCCAGGGGGTCAAGCGCTAACTGTTTACCCTTTTTAGAAGCTGAGTTTGTGACTTTGATAAAGTGTCCAGTAACCATCATGTGAGTGGTGAGCTGCTGGAGTGTATCATGTGAACTTCCACACTCCATGCATTTAAGAATCTGAGACTTGCACGTCTCAAACTGCCAAGTGTAACTCGCACCGTTTTGATAGCCGTAGCGATTACTGTTAGCGTTTGAAAGGCTAGCGGCTCTTTGTGCGTCCGTGTATCCAGATACACCTGTTGTGGAGTCAGGGGAGCACGGTCTTGCAGCTTCAAAGGCTCGTTTCTTTGCTGGTGGCAATAATTTGGGCGTTATTACAGGGATTGGCTCTTTTAAAGGCACTTTTTGGTAATGCTTAGTTTTAATCATATGGACACTCAAGTCTTGAAGTGAGTCAAAGGAGTGGCCACAGAACATGCACTTTAAAACTTTTTGTGCATCCTCCTTCCCTTCCAAATCTTGCAAATTTCTTTTTCTTGACTTGGATGATGACGCAGAGTTATTGCTCTGTTTGTTATGGTTGTTGTCCTGGTAGTGTCCACTCTTGTTCATGTGGACTGTCAGCTCCACAAGTGTGTCATAAGCTGCGCTACAATCCTTACAGCGGAAGCGGCTGGCGCCTGTAAAGACGGAGCCACATGGTTTAGTGCTCTGCCGATACAGATGCACAGAGCTAAACAGGTTGGGTTTGGACACAGGTTTTGGAGAGTGTGTCTGCTGTAACGTCTTAGACAGCGCGTCCTGATGCCAGTCGAATTCATTCTTGGTGCTTCCGTTAGTGCTGTCACAGTTGGCTTTGCTGGTACTTTTGGGCACTTTCAAGTCCACTCCTGTCCAGTAAGAGTCCGAGAGGAAGTTTGCATAGGCTGCCCTCATTTTCTCCAAACTGCTGCCTGTGTCGTCTTTGTTTTTAGAGCCGCGGCTCTCGTCATCTCGCTGGCTCTCAGGTGGCGAGGAGGTTTTGAAATCTGAGAGTCTGTCGCTGCTGTCACTAAGACGGGATTCTAGCTCTGCCTCTTGATTGGAAAGGACACTAATGGGAGAGTTCTGATTGCTGTAAGTGTTAGTGCTCTTGTTGTCAAGCTCTCTGTCCTCAGACAATTTTGGGCTGGTTTTCTCTGAGCATTCCTCTTCGGTTTGAGTGTCGTTCTCTCCGTCTTCTTCAGTGATGGATTCATCTAGAACAGCATCTTCATCAGGCATGTACACTGGGAAGAAAAAGAAAGGAAAATCAATCTTTGACAACAATTTATGTATTAATGGTTAGAATATAGTATATTTAACATTCTTAATGTCATTTTGAATTTTTAAAGGTACATTGTATAAAATGTTGAAGTATAAAGTTGAACTTGCTGTTTCTATTGCTACTTCCTGTTTCTATTTCTACTTCCTGTTCCTTTTGCCGCTATTTTATTGGCACACATTTTTGCATGAAGGTTTTGGGCACTTTTTTAGATTATGTTGCAATAAAATCACCCTCATCCCCACTGGGTTTGTTTACACACAACAGCATGTCCCTGTAGGGCTACCATAGTTGTTCACAGGCTCTATAAGGGAGTGTGAGGTGTGGAATTGCAATCATCACGCCAACAGATGTTATTAACAAAAGGCCAAAAAGTACACACCCAACCTTTAATGTTGCAGATGTTCTTTTCAAGTTCTCAATAGGAACTTTTTCAAGTTCTACTATTTTAAGTATTGTCAATACCTTACAGCTGTGGTTAATTATATAAACATAATGCTTGTGCCTGGTGGAGCTTGAACAAGACATGGTGTCTTTAGTAACACGCTGTTGCTTGTGTAACACCGCCATGTGATTCATGACAGCCAATTGACTTGGTGCTGTGCCTGAGCTTTTTCTGGCCTCAACCTGAGATGTTTACAACAATCACCGGCCAATGAGTGACAAAGGCAAATTGATTATTCTGTGGCTTGTTAAGTGTTATTGCAAATGACCCTGTACCATAGTGATTATAGAAGCCTCAAAAGTCTAATGAAATTGAAAGCTTTTTGTTCTGTGTTGGAATGGCTTAAGCCCTCACTGACATGTTGTAAAATCCAATTCAAATGTCAAAATACTTGAGTGAAAAAGATTAAAAATAACACAATCCAACATCTTAATATGTAGTGGTTCATGTTTTGAAAATTGATTTTGTTGACAGACAAATAAAATGTGTTGCAAATGCGCATGCTGATGCTGTAAAAAGATGATCACGCTGGCTGAAAAAGCCGATTCAATTATCAGAGTCGAAACTACACAATTATACAAAATTTCAAGAGATTACTGGCAATCTGTCACATCATTATATTTTCCCTGACAGTCTCATAAACAGCAATTACTACTTTCATTATTCACCTGTTCATTCTCCCAACTCATACAGCACAAACATTATTGCTTCAATTAACAGATAATTAAACAACAGTATTTCTAATTGACATATTTCCCATCATCCAATTAGTGGGAAGCCTGACTCAGCAGAGAGCGTTTTCATGCGGCTACAGTGTCTCCGCCACACGATGTGAGCATGGAATGAAAATGTCCACTCTGTTTGTTGTATTAAATTAAACTACCCAGCAACCATCATTTGCTGTAGAGGTTTTCAAAATCAGTTTTCTAGGTAGTGTTGAAAACAGCATTATTCATATGTTTTTTGTATAATATATATATTTCTATAAATAATGTCATGTTAAAAATGAGTAGTTCGGAAAACACTGAAATAGGCCGGATGTGAATTAAAAAAAGATTATCTTCCATGTGATTTTTTTTTGTTCACCCTGACATGAACACATCAAATAAGACCACATCAGATCTGAATTGTCATGGACAAATAACCCCAGAGAAAAAAGGTCAGATGATGAATTCACTTTAAAAACAAACATTTATTTATCATTTATAGAAATATTATGCCATTGTGCAATTGTGTGTTCACTAAAGAAGTACTAACTAAGACGTTAGACTCACTCTGGGCACCTGTACAAAGAGGAAGCAATGGAATGTCTACATTATTATATTTCCGACAAATGAAAAGAGCAGTGGTGGAAAGCAGGTTCTGTACATATTATCAGCATCACACCATATCTTTTGATGACACCCAGCAAGAAATGGAGTTTGACAGCGATGTCACATATCTGAGATATTTCCACTCCATACTCATGTGCATTTTGGGAGCGAGTTAAATATGAATAGAACATAACAGCCCTGTCCAGGCACTTATGCATTTTATGTTTAATATTTCTCTGTTGAACAGAGGGCACTTCACAAGGGGCCGACTGGAATAGAGCACTCAGGAGTCCCACACTGGGCGCTTCCCTCTTCACCATCTGAAAATACGACTTTTTTTTATCAATATTTCACAAGTGCCTCAAGAGAAACCCTGGAGGTGAATCGCTTGGCGGCTAATGGACGAAGATGGAGGTGGGATTCGGACTTTCAAAACAAACATTGAGAATAGACCCAAGTGAAGAAGGGGCACACGCGACAATCCCAGTGTGCTGTGACCTTGATCTACCGTGAGAGAGCTGTTTTGATTGGTCGACGCAGATCAGCGATGGCCTCTGCAACACCCTTGATGCTGAGGGAGAGAGTTGTCAGGAGCACAGAGGTATGTTTTATTTATAGTCTTATATATAGTATTCACAGTGAAGGAGAACACCAATGGCTATGACAAGCTCCCAGTTGATGTCCTCCCTCTTCAAAGTCATCACTAAAACTGAAGAATGAACATCCAAGTGGGCCGACAAGTACTTTTTTACTCCACTCATGTTTAAGTAGAAATGGCTTCTTCCTGGTATACGCCATTGGGAAAGGTTATCTTCTAAATATTTTATGCCAAATAAAAGTCTTCAATAAAGTACACGCTTTTTAGTCAGATAAATACTGTCCTTTTTATTCAGGAGCTCCAGTCAAGATGCAAGATGCAGTTTATGTCCTCATAATATACAGTGAATTCCAAGTAAAAAAGTATTATTGTTGATTCGATTTATGTATGTACTATTGGGTTTTACCAGTTCTTTACATTTTCTGATAAAGAGCTTGTATGTGATGACTATGTTCTGTTATAATCAAACATATTTAGTAGTTATCCATTCTTCCTTTTAAACGTTGTCAAGCATGTACTCATTGGTAAACTTAACTACAATGGGGACACTGGGGTATAGACAAAGCATGTTGACAAAATTCTTGTTTTTTTTAACCCATGCACCACCTCAACCTAAATCCTGCTGTTCCTATTGAGAAAAAAGCTTGTAAATGGGAGATTTTTATGAACGCAAATGGGTTTGTGGGTTTTTAAACTGTGGTCATTTTTGCTATAGCTTTATTATATTACACATACTACTGTACTATACAATGCTATATTATGCTAAGCTATACCCAGACTATTTCTCTGTTTATTCTATACAGAAAACTTGTCTGGTAATGCGACCGCAGCAGCCTCCTTCACATGTTGTGACAAACAGGTGCCGAATAAACCAATCACACAAAGCGGACGTGACGACAGCAAGTTGATATATTAAACTTTTTCTGAATCCAGATGGGGGTACGGCAAAAACATCCTTTTTACAAAAAAAATTTAGCTTTCAGTTTTGGTTTTAAAGACATGTCCAGGTCAATTAAAACAGACGAGAGTGCCGCAGCAAGTTTTTCCACTGTTGCGGGCGCCAGTCACACTCTCCGCAGCGCTGTGATTATTCCAGCTCTGCTCTAGCCGAGAAAAGTGACTGGCTTACGAACGTGCCCATACCACTTTCTTTCGCTCAGAAAGGAAGTGGGTATGGCTACGCCAGGCTAGCTAAACCTGGTGTCTTTTGAAACACTAAAGGGCTCCTTCAGCTTCAGTTGGCTATATGGCAAGACAGGCCAATTGATATAATGCCTTGGGATTAGAACATGATTGGAAGAATAATCAAAATATCTTAGCACAAAATATCTAAAAACAAAGACTTTGGCTATACTAGCTGTTGTTATGTGAATGTGTCAGTTCTATCAGAGGATTTGGGGATGGATCAGACAGAGATGAACAGCTGCACTTCCTGCTGCTCTATGACTCTCTATCAGATGCCCTAAGCTGCAGACTTCCAGAGGCACCAATTAACCTCCTGGCAGAGATCACTCCCAGATACTGGCATGTCTTACTCGGCTCCACACACCATTTGTAAGTTGCCAGCTCTTGGTCTATCACAGCGCCGTTGCCACGCCAAGCTGCATTACTCTTTAATACAAGATCACAGTCAAGGACAATACCGCTCACTACCTGACAGACAACACCAACAAAAAAATCATTATGTCACGAGAATGAGTTGATTGAGAATACAGAGTACAGCGGGTATATTTCACAAGACAGCGGGCCTCAAAGTGGAAGAACTTGTGTCTTAATTCAAAAGAGGCGAACAGAAATTGCTTTTTTTGCTCTGATGCATACTTTACAACTCAGAAAAAAGAATTCAAAAACGTTGAGTTGTAGTCCAGGCGAGACATCTTGCAGCCTAACTAGCCTTACAAAACAAGAGGCTGGCACGCCACGACTGAGATTTAGCATGTCATAAAGTGCTGTAAAGCCTCCAATCTGTGTCACTACAAATTTATATCTTCAGACTGAGATATGCAAAGGTCAAAAAACCTGAGGTGTCCGTCATAAATCAGACAGCTGAAGTGTTTATAACCTTTATCCGTTAGAACAGACTCTTGGCATAGCGGAGGCCTGGATTTACAGAGGCAGCAGGTTGTTTCAGAGCCAAAAGGCCTCTTTTCCCTTACTACCTCGAGAGAGAGCTGCTAACTGCTTCGGCATAGTTGATTACATTTACTGCTACAACCATGGCGGCGTCCTGTCCAAGTGGATGTGTGCTTAAGCCGGACATGACAATATATTTACCACTCAATTTGAAGCTTTATATGTCCATAGACAATCCTCTCTCTATGCTTATTCAATACAAGTCAATCATGGTAGGAACATATGTGCCAACTGTAAAAGGCCACTCTATTTCTTATTAACATGCCAACAGAAACTTTTGTAGTGGTGAGAACATCAACATTTATCCCTCAGAAGGTCAACACTTCCTTCATTAATCTGACAAGCCGCAGAGAGTTAGCGGCCTGAGGAGCTTAGCTAATGGACAGCTGCAATACCCAGTGCAGGACTTTGAGAGTATCCGCCGTAACACTATCTTCAGAGAAGATTGGGTAATTCATAGGTGCCACTGACAGGTCTGCGCGTCTGTGCCACTTTCCCCAGCGCTCTCTGCTTGTCTCAAGCTACAGTTTTTGCTGCTCACAAATCAATATCTCTTTTTACTTCTCATTGATTGCCTAGCGGTGGGACCAACCTAAGCAGGACTGTTATGACATTTCTAGATTTCCCCCTGTCCTTGGAACAATCAATTACACGAGCATGGCAATCAAAACCTCTTTGCAAAATGAACCTGCTCCATGACATTTTCATCTCCCGGATTTATGCCATGTAAAGGGGAAAAAACGGAGGGAGGAAAAAGGAGCTGCTGGATAGACAGAGCTAACAGCGCAGGTCAGATCAGTGAACAATCTCCTGACTGTCTCTGACTATCATCTGCTTCTCCTGCGCTCACTCATACTCAATTAGTTCTGTGTACATTTAAAAGCATTTAAGCCTGGTCTACACAGATACAGTTATTCTGAATTATTCATTTTTCTGTGTGCGTCTGACAAAATATCTCAGTACACATATCATTACCAACAGTCCTAGGTGACAGTACGACGGGACAGAAACTCATTCACGTTGATTCATTTAAATAATTAATTGGTAACACTTAATTGATAACTACACACTATTGAGCATTAGTTAAGTATTTGTAACTACTTATTCCTACATATATAATCACTATTCATTTATGTTAAATTAAGTCAATCACTATGTTGACACACACAGCTGAGTCTGACTATGCTCATTATTTGATAATACCGTCTAACAGTGTCTTTGTCCAAGTTCACAGCTCTCCACTCAGGCTAACGTGGGCTTGGTATTTAATAGAATTCAGACATTTTCATTTTTAAAATTAGAAAAAGAGCTAGTGTTAAACCTGACTTGTTTGTAACATAAATGCTAATAAACTAAGCTACTTAACTCATTGATTAATTTAGGAAATTGCGATGTTAACACACATTGTGATCTGAAAGCACATTAATCAAAAACTGCACTTTTGTTGAAACAGCTTTTTCCTTTCAAACTTTTTCCATGCAACACAGTGACCTAAAATATGTGTCTTTGCCAATCTACAATATGCCTAACTGTGAGTATGAGCCTAAATATTAGTCTTAAAGCTTTTTTCTCATTCGTTGATGCAGTGCCATTGTCTGGTTACGATATATTCTTAAAGCACTTTGTCTGACTGTAACTTGACAAATCCTGCAGCTATAGTCTGATTATCCTGGGGAGTTAGTCCGAATAAAAGAAATTCCAGAAAGTCCAGTTGGACAAAGACATGGAAAAGAACCTCAATTTTTTTCAACAGGACTCAACACCATCCTACGGAAGAGTGTTGGATGTGGCCTGAACAGTAGAATAAAAAGTTAATTTACAAATATATCTGTATAGCCCTGTAGCCTTGGCCTCAATTAACTGTATGCACTTAGTCATTGTGTTCTTGCGTAGATATAAATAGGTGTGAAGTGTCAGTCAAAAAGTAGCTGTTGTACAAAACACTCATCAAAAGTTGCGAGAGTCTTTGGTGTGGCAGGCTTGTGCTTCTAAAAGTCACACAAACCTGATTTCCTCAGCGAGCTATCATTAGAATGAGCCGCACATGCCACAAGGTTTAATATTTGACAGTGATATCTGACGAACTCGGTGAGCGCTGCACGTCAAGATCAAACCCGTACATTGTCAGACATCTTGATGATAGTCCTGATGACACGCGGAGTTAATTCTGAACTGAATCACATGAGAAATGCTGAAGAGCTAATTCGGAGCCCCGGAGCCATGTGTGCAGAACTGTAAACACCTTTTTCTTCATTGTTGGCTGTCAGGAAGCAGTCTCCCTGAGCCCAAGGACACTGCAGAATAGAGACAGAACAATCACACTCCGGCTGCTCGCTTTGACAAAATTTGTCTAGAGGTTAATTGATATTACAGAATGGAATAGTTTTGACTTGCGTTCAAATAGGAATGTGTGCGCAGTGCATTAGTTTGAGTTTGACCCATCATTTTATTTCAAATGACTGTAATGACGCCTTTAACAGACCTAAAAACGATGCACGCACAATAACCAAGTCTATATCACGTTTTATTCAACATTAAATGGTTATTAACAAGGCCGTGCTACACATTATGTGAAGGATACAAAGGACAAAACATAGATTAGATGAGGAAAAGTGGGTTTAACGAAGCCATGAACTCCTGTAAAGTGGTTTTGCTGGATCTTTCCTACAAAACTATGAGACAGAAGCACTTAATTTTTGTATGCATGAAGGGGATGTTACTTAAAGCGCATTACTTCCTCCACTAAACACAAGTTATCCATGCAGATAAATGCCTTGCTTTTATACACCCTCAACTTTAATATTTAATGGTCTAATATAATCAAATAAAGCCTTGCGTCTCAAAAAAAGACATGGACAACTTGAGGACAGATTGTGAACACAGCAAATGGCACCATGTGCTCAGATGGACCCCGAGCCAGATTAATATGATAGGATCGCAAATATGACACCATATCCTGCCATCTGGCTGTTCATTTGGGCAAAAATGATCACAATAATTATGGCAATTAATCAAAAGTGTTTTCACAACCAACATTCTGTTAACTAAAAACACAGACAACTTTGGAATGCACAATCCAAATGCACCAAATTAACCAGCAGACTGTGTTCAGGCACATTTCCTTTGAGTTATGGAGGTATTTCACATGTGGAAAGTCCTCAAAGTGAGACCTCACATGGTGTGTGGATACTAATTGTCATATTTGCCCCATCTCGATCCTCTTTCCCCGCGTGATGTCACTGTGCCATTCATCGCTGTTTGATGCCTACTAGAAGCTTCTGCTCCGGGACGCATCACTCGGCCCGCTGCCTAATTGGAAGTGAGCGGAGGGAGAGCATTGCAATCTGCACTCCAGCACCTCAGTCATCACTTTGAACGTATTGCAGCCACGGCGTTGCACTCGAGTCGCCTGCTGGTGCATCTCACCCACAGTTGCCCTATCAGCAGTGACAATAACACACATCTTCCCATACACAGTCACTCTCAGCACATAGAGACACACAGTGGGATATTTATACCTATATCTAAACGGAAACACTACACATTACACTACTGCTTTTATTTGCAAAAATGATATTAGTTGTATGCATATAATCTTAATTTGATATTAAGAGTAATTTGATATTACAGATTACAGTTTGACTATAACTATTGTGATATATTGTGATTTTCGAGGTTAAATCTGTATATTGTGAAACAAATGTGGTAAAAATCACAATATATAGCAATATACTGCATTAACAATTGCAACCCAAACATTTTTCTAAATTAAAAAAACATTTCAAGGCGCATCCAGAAACTTTGGGATTATTAATTTTATTCCAAATAGTCAAATCTTTTTTTTTACTGTCTAAATAGAAATAGGTTTAATTGAAATAGTACACTTCATTCATTGTACCAGTGATCCTCACACACCGGAACAGTGTAACAAGCAAAGAGTAACACAAACAGTTTGTATTACAGCAGTGAGGAGGCTTAAGAGGCGGCACGGTGTATATTTGTCAGATTATAGATGATCTTGTGCGGCCGCCTGATAGAAGTTCCAGTCGGTGGAGCAGAAGCGGGGCACATCCAGCGCAGTGTGCTGGCGGCAGCGAGTGGTGGTGGTGGGGGGGGTTCAGTTGCTCTGTGACGAGCCCATGACACGGCTCTCCAGGAGCGACATGATGAGGTCTGATGGTTCCTTTCTGCAGAATAGCAGTTTACCCCTCATTCACCCTTATCAGAGAGTGAACCCATCATCTTACAGTACGCCACTCAAAGCGCTTCGCATATTGGAGCTGACCAGTCGAGCAAACAGGGGGCTACTAATAAAAGACCATCTTGCTTCGGTTCAAATTTCCCTGATTGAATGTCAGTCAGGAATGTTTGCGTGGCAGGAAAGTGGGGCATCGTTTAAAGGACCACTGCCTTGCACACATAAGGCCTTTGTTCTAGTTTTATGAGATAGTGACTGAAAGGTATGATGGCCTACACTCAGCTGCGTGGCGCCCTGTTTGTTTTTGATGCCCACTAGCCCTAAATAAGCGCTTTCCAATGTGTTTTGTAAACATTTGTCCATCTTTTGGCATCGGTCAAAATGTAATTCTTGGACTGTTCTTGTGATGATATAATATGGAGCTATGTTAAGCAGCCAGTGCTAAGTCACCTTCACTGTGTGCTCCATGGACTGTATGTTCTATTAAGTCTTCCCATGAGATGGTTGACTCATATACAGGACATACAGTCCCTGCGTCATAAACTTAGCATGAACCCTAAACACAGACCTCGGAAACAACAACAGCGCTCCATCAAGGTCAGGTCGTGATGAATCTGATAGTGCAGCTGGAAGACACTGTGTGTATTCTATTCAAACAATCTGCATTTCACCAACTCTCCCGCGCAAGGGCCCTGTATGGATCTTTCATTAAACTCTGGATGGGCTCCAGCCAAAGCTTTCCTCGTACAAGCAGTTTTATGCCGTTTTCAGCAAAGGGAGGCTTTTTTTTTTTACATTCCAAGTTCATTAATAGTAGATTGCCACTTTTTCCCTTCATTAAATACAATGAGGCTACAGAGTGGATTTGCAGCTGAAGCGTGCTACTGTCAGTTCTAGTGGGACCAAAGGCTGCTTTATGGCAAGCATAAAGGGAGAGAAGCGCGCCCGCCAAACCTGGAGCTCTGTGGGACAAGACGAGCAACAGTACGAGAGGCTTCAAAACAGCCCCCTCCTCGCTCTTTCCCGTTCACATTCATTTTAATGGCAAATTTGTTGTCAAGTGTCCTCCGCAAAATGATTAGGACCCGCTGTTTTCTGAAAAGTGCAAACTTCTGGATTTGCCTTGTGCGCATTGTCACTTTGACAGCCCATTCCGAGAACAATGGCTGCCCAAATAGTAAAATGTGTTGGCACCCAATAGTTGAAAGTTTCCCCTCAAAACAGGCTTTGTGCTGTTTGTGGGTATTCTGCTGTGTTGATATCGATGTTGATTAGAATAAAAAAAGAAGCCAGTGAATTGGGCTCCCCAGAGTAGGCACATCAAGCTTTGTATGAGATTGACAGTCACTCCATTGAGCCAATTATTTCTGTTGGTAGGACCTGCCTCTATAAAACTGGTTAAAGACTGCAGTCATTGTTGGAGTGTCTGAATTAAACTGCTGGTGGAATTTACAGAACCCAGATGCATTAAGTGGCAGGACTTCCCGCTTAGAGCTACTTTTACTACGTAATTACTGATTCTATTAACTCTCAAATGTGCCGACTTTAACCTACTTAGCTTCTGTTTCTGGCAAATTATCCTCAAGTCACCTACAATAGCAGCAACATCATAAAAACCCGAAGCGGCACCTTGCCTGTGTGGGATGTATGTTTATTAATACCACTGCAAATATATCAAAGCTGTTCAAATATTACCAGTGGAAAAAGTCAGCGCAACCAAAATGTTTTCTCTATTCGCTCTATTCTTACTTCGAGTCAGCGGTGTGACATTTCTAAGGTGGTAATGGAGGAGGCGCGAGACAACGAGAAGTGCAGCCCTTTTATTCATTGCATGGGAGAAAGTGGTTAATTTATTGAAAAGAAGGTAGGCGGACGAAGCAGCGGCACGGAACTGATACCCCTGCGTGGCTGTAGGTGGTGCACCGACGGGGAGGGAGACGAGGAGGAAGAGGAGGGGTTGAAGGAGGCGGAGACCCGAGCGACAGAGGAACGGTTAATGGAAATGAGTGACAGGCTTTCAGAATGATTTACAACGGGTGGCGCTGCAGCAGAGCCGGCGCTTGATGGATGATCCTGAAAGACGGAGACCAACCATAAATCATGTCTTTGAATCATTGACAGAGATAAAGGAGGGGGAGAAAAAGCAATGGCATTGACGTTCATTCTTCCAATAATGTACATTGACGAGTTACACTACGGAGCCTTAATTAAAAAGTGAACACGGGTCTTCTCCCAGCCCCCCCCCCCTCCTCTACCCTCCTCTCTCTGTCTCTCTATTGTGATATCAATGGTAATTAAAGATGCAGTATCCGCGGCCCCCTGTCCCAGAGCCACTTCCTCCTTCTGCGTTCCCTCAGCAGCCAGATTAGATAAGAGCGCGTCCAAAAGATAATGTCACCCCTCAACAATATCACTGTGGCTCGAGCCCATTTGTTTCTACATCTGTAAACACGTGCAGACAGAGAGGGGGGCAGAGTGGAGGCCCTTTTACAGTCCTCTTCATACATTTAAAATGCATCTGGAATGCATTTTAAATGTATGCTAAATAAATGCTATTTAGCATTTCAGAAGTAACTGGAAAGTAGGAAAGAGAGAGGTCTGTTTCTTTCTCTTTTCTACAGTAGTTAAAGCAAAACTATGTAACCTTTCATGCTGTATACACACTAAAGGACTAAAGGAGATAAATTCACATGGGACTGTCAACTTAATATACTTGTAATATAAATTTGTGCAGAAGTAATGTGTGGATATGTGTTTTGGCTTTAAAAGTAACGCAAATAAGAACTATACTATACAGAATAAAGTATGGCTTTAGGCTTATGGGTATGGAAATATGTTTGAGTATTACTCATGTTTATTATGTTATCTGAGCTTTGCTACAATGCAATTCTTACAGCATTTCTTACAATGTCTTTTCATACAATGCCTGAAACTAAACTTAAAGATACAGTACATCTAAGTAACTTGAAATGATCTATGAAAATGACGTGGGGCGTCTCAGTAGCTCACCTGGTAGAGCACATCTACCACATACCTGGGGGCCCGGGTTCGATTATGGCTTGAGTTCTTTTTGCCCTGTTTGCTGTCTGTCTACACTACTCTGTCAAACCTAAAAGGCTAAAATGCTAAAAGTCCTTGTGATATTAATGTACAATATTAATGTCTTAAAAAAGGTCTGAGCTGCACTAAATGTAATGTTAGAAATGTTTTTCAAATGGAGAAAAAACAAAGCCAAAATATATTATAGAACTGTGGTTCCCAAACAATGGGTCGGGAGAACAAAAGGGGATGGCGAAGTAGCTAACGTTTTTTTTTTTCCATCAACAATCCTGTTAAATGTAATCTGTTCTCCTGAAGCAAACATCCCATCTCTGTCTTATGTCAGATAGTTCTAGTCTACAACAATTAGTTGCTAAAGTAAAATATATTTGGCAAAAAAATAAAAATAAATTAAAGTTTATCACATTACAAGTATACATCTTTTCCAGTTCTCTGCAGGGTCATGAGTGCAGATGGCACTTTGATAAACACAAGGAGCACTCACACACACATGCACGCACACACACACACACACACACACACACACACATGCGCACACACACATGCACACACACACACACACACACACACACACACACACATGCACACACACACACACACACACACACACACACACACATGCACACACACACACACACACACACACACACACACACATGCACACACACACACACATGCACACACACACACACACACACACACACACACACACACACACACACACACACACACACACACACACACACACACACACACACACACACACACACACACATGCACACACACACACACACACACACACACACACACGCACACACACGCACACACAAACACACGCACGCACACACACACACACACACACACACACACACACACACACACACACACACACACACACACACACACACACACACACACCAAGCCTCTCCCATGGAACCTCTAAAATGGTCGTCGTGTAAGGGCGCCGCCATATGGCGATTTTACAGCGCCATACAGCGATATACCGCCATCCACCAGAGGGCAGGCTCTATAGGAAATATAAGGAGAAACCCAATGGCGACTTTAACAAGTGTAAAAATCATGTTTACAGCCTGGTACAAAAGATGGCTCCGGTCTCTAGAGCTAAGTTTTTACTACGTGACAACTCTGGGGGGGTGAATTTTTGATTATTACGTTGGTTTATGCTATCTAAAAACTATTGTTTTACTATGGAGTAAAAGCCGAAAATCCCGGATGTAACGGCCATTTTATTGCCCATTTGTAATGTCAATATTGGTAAATAGGGGACCAATGGGCGGATAACATCCATTATTATTATACAATCTATGGCACACACACACACACACACACACACACACACACACACACACACACACACACACACACACACACACACACACACACACACACACACACACACACACACACACACACACACACAATGAATGAGTGGCATTCCACATCAGCTGAGCTCCCTTAAAGTGCACACAATAGAGCAATGAGGTGAAAGTAATCCTAAACATCTGTCTTATGTGTCCTACACGCACAGGCTGTTTGTTTAAGTTTGAGGGAAGACATTAGTGAGTGGAAGGTTGGGGGCAGTGCATGGAGAGGAGAAGAGGATATATCAATTCATGCACTACTTCTCCAAAAGGATTAAGAAAGGCTTCTGTTGTCTGTCCTCTCACTGCGCAACTCAAAAACAACAGAGAACACTAGCCTATTAAGCAGATACCCCAGGCAGAGAGAAGAACTCAAACCAAATGATTTTGAATTATTTCCATGTTTATAAGGTTTATTTGGGAATGTCACTTCAAAGTAAAAAGGGGTTTTACAAGAGTTGAGTCGTCCTGGTGCACTACCCTGTTTAACTCTGAGAAATATTGTCTCGTTATTGTCTATTGTTGAGACCTACTTCCACATATTAGTGACTGGAGAAATAATACATAAATATGATTTTGGAAGACTGTCTTGTGTTTGTCGAATGAGACCGGGGGCAGTCGGTCATCCACATATGGGGACTTTTCTCTGACAAAGACACACAAAGCTGCCCCTCTCCCTCTGTCCCTCTCCTGCTGCGAGACGACATTTTGGCAGGCCAAAATGGAAATGAACACACAATGAGTGGTCATAGCTGTGAGAAGCTGCGGCGGTGATACTGGTCAGGCAAAAAGGCCGCAGTCACTGCTCACTATTTCCATGTGGGTTTGTGAATGAATCATGTAGCGCTAACACAAAGGCTCAGGTTGGGTTTGGAAGTGATTTTCATTTGAAGGCTTCAAGTTGCTCATATCATGTTTGATCGCATCCTTGCATCAAAACACCGTCTGATGGACAAGAGAAATAATTACTTGTCATTCATGTGTCTGACTTTTCTTTTCCTTCTTTTTTGTTGTGGTTAAACATGCTTCTCTTAACACTTTTTTTCAGTCACCCAACACTCTGCAACAACTTTGAAGTCACACTTTCAAATCAAAAATAACAAAAACTATTTTATACAAGTAAAAAAGGGGGGTTATGTAATGTGTTAAATCGAGGCAAGGCAGAATTTAAACAACAACAGACCTAAATTAAAGAGAGAATATTTCAGCAGAAATAGTGGGAAATGAAGCCAAAATGTTGCTTAGGGAAGATGCAATGATTGTATTTCATCCAAAACTCAGTTTCGTAGGCCGTATTGACCTTTCAATACTAGGTCATTTAGAATACACCTTAAGGTGTGTAGTATGAAAAAAATGTATGAGTCAGATAATGATAGAAACAAGTTGTTCCTAATTGTCCTAAACCCTCAACATGAATGTGCTTCTTTTCATTCAGGGTTCATTCCAGTTCCAGGAACAGGATTTTAATGGAACCTTCCTCTTTCTGTGGAATGGCTAATTCTTTACAATACACAACTACAAGTGTTATTTTGACACTTAAATATAACACAGTGTATAACTAACTAATGTGTTCCATTTTGTCCAACCCTACAAACATTTACACATTAGAGCTTTAATTCCAGCAGTAAAGCCCAATTATTTGATTACTGACTATTCTGTCAAATAAATCAAAAGGCTTGAGCATAATGAACTTCAGAGTCGCAGTCATTAGCAGGCAATAGTTCTCGTTGATCTTAAACGGTCTTAAAAGATGATCCATACCGTAATGAAGCCAGCTCAGCTGCTGGCCTGAAGCCCAAAGCAGGAGAAAATCAAAGTGACAGGGAAACTAAAAAAACTACTGTTCCAAATTACCTGGACCCTGGATACCCTTTAAAAAAATAAACAATATGTATTTGTTGACTGGATTCAAATAGTTTAATATTCAAATTCAAAGCATGTGTTTGATGGCCGTCAGCTGGGAACAAGAGCCAAGCAGCAGGGCCACCACTTTCAACCCACTGGGCCTTTTTGGAGGAGCTCCCTGTCCTTCTCTCGGACTCTTCTGCCCCAGACCACCCTGCTCGCTGCGTTCCCCCACATGACAGGACGATACTGCTCAGGCCTTGGACCCATCGTATTGTTTTTCTTGGACCACGGTGAAAGCAAATAGCAGCTAAAGGGCCCCGGCGCTCGCAGTAAAAACCAAAAACCCATGCAGTCATTCATCAAAGCCCAGACAACTCGCAACCCCCCCCAAGGCAGGACCATCGCACCCCCCTCTCTCACTCCTGTACTCTGGGTTTTAACTAGGACTCCAAATAATTCCAGAAATGACAAATGATACTTATATCTCTGGCCTGTGCCGAATCAATAAGCATGCAGAACAACTATCCATCTTGAGAGGTATCGACAGATGCGCCGCCACATCGGCCGAGAAGCACTTGGTGGCTTTATTCAAGGCTGCGATGGGAGGGGAGCAGAAACACTACACTCACTTTTAAATGACAGTAAACCACCCAATGTCGAAACAATCAAAACGCTGCTCAGAGTTTCCACTTTTAAAGGACAATATCAATGATCTATTTGCAGCAACAACAATGATAAAATTGACTGTAAAAGGGAACAAAACGTGGCTAATAAATGACAATGTGAAGATGACCCATACTGGCCGGTGTATAGAAATACCTAGTAACCTGCGAGAGAGGTGAGTGCGACAGCCGCACCTGCGCATGTTTACATGGCAGTTGTGTGCTGACTAGAAGCTGATGGGTGGCGATACGGCCCCGCTCCGGTCCCCCGGCTGGAGCGCAGCAGCTGACAGATAGCACTTCAGAGCAGCTTTAGCCGCAGCTCCCCTTGAGGGGCTGTGATTGATGACTCGCACTGCCACCTAGATCCATTTTCTCCTCCAATCTGACTCCTCGCAGGTACGGCGTGCTCCTGTTTCTAGCAGCCCCCCTCCTCTTTCTCGTTTCCCGTTCACATTCAAGTGGGCTCATTTTCACTCACCAAAACATCTACTTGGAACAAATTAAAAACAGGAAATAATTTGAACTAAATGCTCTGCAAAGCCTTTTTAGTTCTGCACATTTAAACATCAGAAAAGTAAAGGGAAAAAACTAGAAGATATTTAGAGGCAAAATGTCATTAGGAGGGAGAATGTTAAGGCCCTGGACCCCTGCAGGTCTGAAGGCATTTAAGAACAGTTAGCTTAGCCATCTGGTAGACAATTACACAGGAACAAACACACCGCCTCAGCAAATAAAGCTTGGCTCATCAATCACCAGAATGGCCAGAAGTTGGCCTGTTGTTCGCTCTGATTTAATAACCCAATGAACTGCAGTGAGATCCAGCAGAACACCTCGACTAAGGAACATCACAGAGTTAAAAACAGCACTGTGGAGCATGCTGGTGAATGCCTCTATGTTCTTTAATTTAGGAATTTATCTTGATCTTTATGATGCACCAATTCCCAACAAAAGACAGTTAAGAGCACATAAGCAAAGATTGGGAGATATTACATCCAAACAACTTTATATATATTACGTCCAAACAAGGGACGAAAGGTAGTATTTTAATAATATCTATGTTAAAAAAAAACTTCACTAGATAAAAAAGGGGATATTAAGCATTTTTATCTCAATCTTTTCCAAATGTGTGGGTAAAATTTACTCCTTTTGTTTTATCCTTTGGTTTTTTATCCTTTGAGACTATAGCTAAAGCTAAAAGTGGTTGCCTGACGGTCATCTGGCAAACACAAGTCACAAGACAGTTTTGTCTCTCCACAATTCCTGATTTCTTTCTCTTAATATCACTTCTGGAAAATGGTGGTGAGCAAAGTGCATTACTTTTATTGCATTGAAGTGAGCTATGGTGTTAATTTGCCAAACATAATTGTGTTGTATCTCAGAGATGTCGACACAAGACTCAGACAGTGCCTGACTTGGCGGCCGGTTTATCAGTTTGAACCACAAGAGGGAGATAGAATGAGATAATTTTTGTTGCCACATTGCTTATTAACATGCATTTTGTTATGGTGAAATCATAGTTAATGCAATACTTATAATCTGCCCATTCCAGGTCAAAACCACAAAGAAAATCCTCGTTAGTGGCAGAGACCTCTGACAGACACAAGCTCAAGGAGGATGGCCATCTTGTTTATTCCTTAATTACATTTTAATATGTGCCATATTTTATATAAATTAGAATGAACAATCTGACTGAGGTTAAGAGAAAAAAACTTTCAAACAATTACTGCAGTTTTAAGTAGTTTACTTAATTAACACTTGGCCCGTGTGTTTAATTGCTGCCATATTATCCCATGGGGACTAAACTGCAGTATGGGCAGTAATTACAGACGTTGATATGAGACGACACAATCTCAAGTCTAATTTCAGAAATCACACAACAAAAGGGAAGATGATCACAGTTAGCGCTAGAGTGGACCCTTAAAACTAGTGACCTATAAAGGATTAAAACAAGACACGCCGTGGGATAAGAAAGCTGAAGTGGCAGCCTGGATTTCACCTGGATGCAGGTCAGCCTTTGTCAGTGTGAGTCCACAGCTTATTCCTGTGAGTTTGTGGGTTGTGGCCTGTGTGGAAGAAAAGAAGTAGGGCACCGCTGCGGTCTGTGAATCTCCTCAGTACACGCGTCACCTGCCAGCTCATGTGGCCCAGCTGAGACGTGAACAGGTCTGGCAAGAACCAAATGTTTTCATTTACCTCAGGGGCATGTACACTGTTCTTTAGCGGGCGGTGGCAGGCTTACATGTCAAGAGAGTGGCCTGGGACTCTCAGGCCTCTGGGAGAGGTCACGCACTTACAGCCGAGGCTCACCAAGGCAAGGAACATTGTCTGCACTGAGTACTAAACATAACTTAATGCAAAGAATAGTCCCATTTAAGCCTTCTTCAACAATATTGTTAACAATCGCTCAAGCAAAATCCCATCTCAGTCTCCCTGTGTATTTAAAAGAGGATTAAACTAAATTTTCTAATGTGACTTACAGTATGCCAAACAATGTCTTTACCTGTTATAAAAGCAAAACCTAACTCCACATGGCTTATTTGCATAGATTAACACAATACAGCAAACAACATTTTCCAAGTCTTTTTGTACGTTGTAATAAATGAAATATCTTCCTCTTTTATAGGTGCACTGTCATGCTTTTTATGCATGCTACTAAGTTCCTTTGCAGGTTATAGGTTAACATCACCCGGTGCAGAAAAATAGGATGTATAAAAGTTGGTAATATCCCACAATAAAAACACACCACACACTAGGTTTATGTTTCTTAGCATATCCCAACACCTTGAAAACTGAAAATATGCTTGATTGCACCTTCACGCTCACATTTGATTTGTGTTGTCTGATGGAGCTGCATCCTAGTGGGCAGCAGGGGGTGCCGTGCTTCTCGGGTTAACCTCAACACGTCTATTTCTGGCTGAGGACTTGCTGACAGCACATTTAACTTTGTGATCTTCACATGAGAGACAGCTAACAGTTGCTGACAGCCGGAACACACCGGGTCCTATTTCCCTATACGATCCCATATTGACACGATGTATTTGAAGAGGGCTTCAACTAACTTTCACATAAAGGAGCCACTCAAGTGGAGGTGGTGGCTACAGAAGTCTGATGAAGGGAGGGTTGGTTCACAGCCAGCTCGTGAAGCCAGTAGCTCTTTAGGGAGGGCCGTGGGGGGCGGGGGGCAGCGGCTGTCTATAGAAGCCTGATTTATGATCTGCTCCGTTTTGCATGTGTGTTCACAGGTTTCTGAGAGTTACACTCAATTAGAGCAGCAGGGGTTAGGAGTATGTTTTTCTGAGGATAAGTTAAAGCTTGACACGTTTATTTCTGCCAGTGCGGCTGAAGAGCTGGTGACAGCCTATCAAAAGTCATTTTCTTTGATCACCCCACTCAAAATGTGGGAAAGAGTAACCACGGCTGACAAGTGAAAAGAGAAATCCAAAAGAACACAAAATGTTTATAAAGCACAATCTTAAATACCAGTCAAGAGAAGCGAGAAGAGCAAAAATAACTGTATGGTGAAGATGAAAATGTCATCACTTAGTGGGACAACAAGAAGCTGACAAATGCAGTGCTAATCAAATTTGTAAATTCAAATTAGCTTAAATTTAATTCTTGCAGAGCATGACCAGGGAGTGCGCGTCAAACCAAAGACTGAGGAGCGACTTAATGGATTCAGCAGGACAAAATCCCCAATTACGAGTTAAATGCCATGTCCCTGCTCAATTTCTATAAAACGGCTAAATCTTATTTTTGAGACGTTTAATGATTGAGCCAGCCATCCAGCCAGAGTGGCAGGGGAACAAAGTACTCGCGTAAGGAGTTCCTCATATCCCTGTTGAAAAACTCCTCCATTTAATGATTCACCACTAAGGAGAGTCCACACACTGCCAGAAGAATTCAAATCCCTTTTCCCACAGCCTCTCTCAGTCCGTATGATAAATGACACCCGTCATTCCACCGTTGCCAAACAGCACAGAGGGGAATTGTACTGATATATGATTCACAAGAACAGGAAATAAACTCTGCCTTTCTGTGGAGCTCTCCCCTTTGCCAAGTAGGACGGACCTGGACAGTGTCAAGGCTCTCATGTGGAGGCAATGGGACGGCTGGCTGACAGAGCTCAAACCCAAAAAGGGAATAGACAGTGGTTTTCCACAATAAACTCTCCCCTCGCTGCTGATGACTGATGAATGGCACAAGAGCCACCACATTAAAATAACGGGCGCATCGATAGGAACCAGCGTATAGGAGCATCAGAAAAATTAAAAGGAAAGGGCACGCTAAAGTCTGCAATTATCAAACAGTGGAAAAAAATACAGAATGAGCAACCTTCTTCTGCCCCCAATTACAATGCAGCGAGTGAGGCTAATTACGGTGCCTTGATTATTGCAGATTCTTGGTGACTGAGAGTGACAAAGACGCAGACAGTTAGGGCCAAGTTTAGATAAGACCAGTACACACCCTTAAACACACAGTACAGCAGGAATAGTCAAGTAACAGATGCTGTAGCTTAAGTGGCTATGTGTAAAATGTTTCCTGAGGGTGCTTGTCATTGTGTTCTTTAGTGTTTATTAAAAAAGAGTCTTGACTCATAGATGCAAAATAAAGATGCGAGTGTGTTACAGAGATATTAACAGAACTGCCATCACAGGCAACCGGCTATATCACTTTCTACCAGCAGGGGGAGTGGTGAGCTTTGTAAACAGCAATACAAGACCTACATTTGTTTAATAACAGATATCACTTTTTATTTGACTTTATAAAAACTGTTTTCCCTGAATGATCACATAAGGGCTAACAGCAACACTAACAGCTCTAACAAAAATGATCTTTTTGCACTTTTTAATTAAGGCTTTTGTTGTTATGCTTTTGTATTTCTGTATACAACTTTTACACTAACCTTTTGGCATTAAAAAACTACATGTATTGAATTATGCAGAGAAAACTGCTGAATGGCCAACAATCTCATATACATTACATACAGATCTCTTTGTTATAACTCCGTCCAATAAGTCAGATTTTACACCTAAATAAAAAAATCTATTATTTTTTCTCAACCCATTTTTTTAACTAAACGTTATTAACACTAGCTGTGATATCTTACACATCATCATAAACGAGGATTTCCAGGGCATGATTAATTCAAACATTTAAGTGAAATGCTCCTACAGTATGTCATTGCCTGGTGTTGTGGGGTGAGGGACAGGGGCTGAGCGGCTGTCCGCCTTCAGGCTAGTCCCTCCAGGCCTGCGCTCAGCGATTGGACCCCCGCTCGAGCCCAGAGCGCGGGATGTGCCCAGGGCCAGTACCAGCAGCACTCAATCACCCAGACAGCGACATCCTTTCGCCATCACCATCACAGAGGCCCCTTTAGGGGGAGCGAGGGGTGAGTGTGTGCGGGGGATATTTATGAGTGGAGCGTTCACATACACGCCCATGCGGCTCTGATGGCGCTGATATACTGTCTGTCGGACTCTGGGATGGAGCCGTGCAGTTCATCTCCTCCTCATTGTGAGCCCCTAAACGGACCCCTGTAAGTGGTCCTTGGAGGTTTAAGGGTCTGTCCTGATGTACAAAGCAGACAGCCAACACTGCATCACATGTAAATCTATCTCTAGAAAAAAACATGGAGTAATACATAAAGTTAGAAGTCACTGGATCTCTTTATCAGTGATTGCTCGGTTTGAAAATGTGAACTAAACAGCCAAAATATGATGTACTGGGCAAAATTGTCCAGTGTTTGGCACTATTTGTTACAAAAGACACTTCGAGTCAAGCCCTACATGATGAGCAGCATATGTTTACTTAAGAGATGCATTTTAATTCCTCTTTGATTTCAGAGCAAAATAATTACAGAGGAAGCCAGGTAAAACCCTGTGGCAGATTAGAGAAGTGAGTTGGAAATGGGTTCAAATTGTGGCTCTGAAGTAAAAAGGCTACTTTGCACCACAAGGGGTTTCTTTCCTGCGGCAGGCCAGAGGGATTAAAAAAAGCCATAAAAGGTCTCTGTAATGGCATCAGTAATGTCTTGCTGCCATTAAAAATGGTGAGAAAAACATCTGCTTTGCATTTTTCACTCCCCTGCTACTCATTTGTCTTTCAAACTATTTGAGAGTGCTTAGGTTTCACTGAGCTCATTTTTTTGGGGGATACTGTTATTTTATAGACTTCACCGAGTGCATTTAGAAATACTGTGTTTTGAGAAGTGGCTGTTGGGGACGTGTTTTCACACTGTATATTACTAACGCCATATCAGAGGTGGATTATAAAGCATGATTGCTCTGAACTACTCAGCTGAAGCACATGTTAGGTTTGAGACTTTCTGGCTAGATTATTGCTGCTTCATACCTAAAAGATTATATTATTGGAAAATTATATGCTTATAAATATGGGAGATTGACAGCAAAATGTGCAATCTTTCGTGGACATTTGTCTAATGTGTGAACAGGAACCAATCAAATGACAACTGAGCAGAGGTCATGACATTTCTGGCTCTGCATCAGGCATTACCGTAATTCAAAGCTTTGAAATGTGTTGTTTTTAATGTCTTGGCAAAAACAATAAGACCTTTGGCCATTCCAAAAATTCATTTTTAAACAACAGAAAGATAATGTGTGTTTGTACCAAGTGTTATTGTGGGCCTTGTGATAACCATACATCCTTTAAAGCTTAGTATGATTAATTTAGTAGCAACCTGATAAAAAGTAGACCATCATGGTCTTCATAACTGATATATTTCAGTGGTTTTATAGAAATATTATTTTCTAATTTTGTATTAATATCCCAAGAAACTCATTATAGTTACTGCAGGTTACTCTACACTCCCTGTTTTTGGCTCTGGATGACATCATGTCTGGAAAATGGAAGTGGGAAAAAAATCCACATTTTAATAGATGGGTAGGTGGCAGGTGTACTCGATGTAATGCTCACACTGTATTTACAGCCAAATCACAAGCTGTGAATGAGTGGGACAAACACACTGATTACATTATGGCTAACCCCAGCCTATTCCGCTCCACTGTACCCTCTCTTTCTTTCTTTAGGTAACCCGAGGCCATGCAGCAGTCTCCTATCAGCTCTGTCTTTAATAAACCTGCTTCATTAGCCTCCCCACAAGGTGTGACAGATGGGTGCCAGTCCCAAAAAGCCCATCCCGGCACGGCCTACCTCTGCTCTGCCACTAAACAAGGTGCTTTTTCAGCCCACCGCCGCCGTGCCACTATTAAAGAGAAGTATTCAGGGTGAGCCAAAGAGGGAGTGGCATCAGCTCTGGATGGCAATGCAACAGTGTTCCTTTTGTTCAACGCTTGGGTCAAAATCAATTTATAGGATGCACTATGCTGGACTGTGTGTTTTAGATCACTGGGGTTTGATTCTTGACACATGAAAGCAAAGAGGGAAAAAAGGATTTAAACAATGAGCTGTTCATGTTACAGTGTTAAAAATACACTGAAAATAAGAGGAAACAAGAAGGGATTAAAGGTGTAGTTTATAGACACATGATTCATTATTTGTCAAATGCTTAACAAGTTGCCTATTATTAAATTACATTCACTATGAATCATATGTGAAAATGTATATTGAGATAACCCAGTCTCTTAAATCAACCAGATACCAGATATGTTGACTATTGTTTTTTTCAAAAAATGATTTTCTTCTTTGTGTTTTATCAGCAAAAAATGCCACTGTAACAATCTAAATTATGGTTAACATCAGATAAAAGTTAGAAAAAGTCCACATCATTTACAAAAAGATCACTTCACTTTTTTTTTCAAACCCCTCCTCTTTTGAACTTAATAAAGGGTATGCAACAAGACCTTAAGACATCATCTAGGATTTAGGCTTTAACAAAGCAGAGACCGGTCTAATGCTGAGCTCAGATCTAGGAGTTTATGGTAAGCTCTAACCCTGCTCTTAATGCAAAAATCTAATATAAACTTTGTCAACCTCTGGTCTCCTTGAGTCCTGGTTTATTTTAAGTCCCATACACTACTGCAACCCACTCATTGTGCCACTTACAAATCACTTGCCCAGAATAACCAAGAAAAAAATATATAGCTCAAATATAGTCCAATTTGGTGTATACTGGAAACTTATTCTACAAGCCACACTTTACATTCAAACAGACAAAACAATTCTCTGAGCATGCTACCCAAAATATTCACCAGAAAAATCATAATGTACCCAATTTACACATTAAAGCATCACAGTTAAGTGCACACCTTCAACAGAACTCACATAACAAGCATACTAATGTGAGAAAATAGCTCATATGATAACACTTAACATCAATCCGCATCCTGGAGAAGAGTGAAGGCAAACAATGAGAGAGGGAAAAAAGAAAGAAACATCTAATCCGAGTGCAGCCGACTATTACAGTAATAATGACACATCATCTTGGAGTTGTGTATATGGCTTTTCTCTTTAGTAATGCCTCCAGTGTGTGCCAAGCTGTTCCACTGCGCAGCAAAAGAGAGATACAGAGCGAAAGGTGTGAGATGCTGCTCAGCTGCAGTGATAAAGTCAGTAATATCACTATCTTGCCCTCCTCACCCAAGAATCGCTATAAACCTATTTCGAAAATTGCGCCCATATATTCAGGGAAGACAGTTAGCTCATCCTGGTGACAGTGCAAACTTTTAAGCTGAATTATGCCCCTGTCATTCAGAGGGGTTTATCAGAGAGGCTCAATAACTCACGGGCCCAAATGTGGAGATGGGCCGGTCTGCTCTGAGCAGGCAGCCGAGTGTGCCTGCTGCTAGTGCTCAGGACACAAGATGGTGCCCGGTCGCACTGCTGCTACCGCTCCAGTGCGTGCACACACAGGAACACAGTGTTAAATACAGGACATGTCAACACAACGCCAGGCGGATGCACAAAACAAACTCTGACTCAATGGAGATGTGTTGGCTCAATGGCTTAAAAACACAAATTCGTATTGCACAAATCATGTTTATGCAAGAGACTAGACTGGCCAGCCATCAGAATTATTTTGTAATCTGGTATCTGGACAAAGAATTAGTGTGGTCACTGTGGATGGAGGATTGGAGGGTTTTAAAGGGCGGTACCAACAGAATAAACTGCCTCAGGACACAATTGGATAAACATACAACCAGTCAGAGAAACTAACCATGTGATGTGAGGCAGGGCAGCAACAAGACAAGGATCAATAAAGACATATTGACAGATTTCAACTGGTCAAATGGATGTGAAAGGAAGGGATAATAGATCCATTTTACAGTGGTTCTTGTGAGGGAATGGGTAAAGATGGTCAGACTAGCACGTTGAAAAGATGATAGGTAGAAAATAATTTATTGTCATCACAATGTCAACAACATCTGTATTGCAAAGACGTTAAGGTCTTATATGTCACACATGTTTATTATTTTTTTGTCAACAAAATTTTAGTCAATTAAACTCTTCCTTTTTCTAAGTGTGCAATTAAATATTGTCATATCAGTTCAATATTCCAAATAGTTATTGCGTATCATGTTTTTCTAATATTGTACAGCCATAATAAAATCATCTAGTATGGCTTTACACTGTGAAAACCAACCTGGTATCATTGGAGTACGGTTAATAATAACAGTTGCAACTTATTAGAATATACTGTCGCCAATTTAAATAAACCAATGTGTGCACTCTACAGTTTTACAATAAAAACAGATAAGTTTTTCAAATAAACTTAGCTGCAAATGTCAAAGAATGTTTCCCACAAATCTAAACTTTGTCAAACTAAACTATACAACAATTTGCACCATGTTCGACAGAGAATGTTTTAGCCTCGTGTCTTTGAGCAATTAGCCATGTTTGTCATGTGCAAACACTTGACATTCATTTGATAGTAATGGGCTTTTCAGTAGGGGTTAAGCCTGTTGGATGTTGCAGAAAAAAAAAACATTTGTCACTCAGGGACAAAGTAAATCAGTATCATTTATTGTTGCAGCAGACACTTTATATTTTCCTCAGCGGATCAGACTGGATTTAAGAGTTTGGGTCTAAATGGTGAGACGTTCCGGTGGGGGTTCTTGCCCCTCTTGTGTTTCCAGTCTGAGGGGTGATATCACCTGCAGCTGTTTACAATTAGCTCCATTGTGTCCCACAGCAGCGCTTAGAATTTATTCAGCCTCTTTACAGTCCGTATGTTGCAGATGGCCTACTATTGTGGCTTCTTCTTTACTCTTTACCCTCGTCCAAAGTCAGCCTCACTGTGTGGCATAAAATAAAACTTTAACATCACCGGCTGCAGAGTCTACTCTAATCCCTGACCAGCAGTTCATAAGTAGTCTTCTGCTAAAATAGTTCCAAAAAACCTGGATCACATACCTAACATTTAAAAGAGCATTACAGCCTACTGTGTGGAAGTTTATGTAGACATACTCCAGTTCTAGGTTTAATGTCTAATTACCTCTAAGAAAGGTTTAACTTGCATTTTGAAATATTATTTCATTATTATATATATGAATTAAATTATTATTATTATTATTATTATTATTATTATTATTATTATTATTATTATTATTATATACATATTCCCAAATTTAGCAAAAGGCTGTTCCTGGTTAAACATACTTAATTATAAGATGACCTAAGGACCAAATTATTTCTCTGCTGAATATGAAACAGAATTACAATAGCAATGTTTGACATATCATTGTTTTATTATATGCTGCTTATTATAAAACTTGAGTATAATGTCAACTGGATGGTATCAAAAAAGAGCTAATTACACACTTTATCTCTTAAAAGCTGTATTTTTTTTACTAAGCCAACCGCTGTATACATCAAAGATGTCTTGTCATTTTGCTGGCCTTCCATATTTTGATTATGTAGATTTTGAAAACTGCTCCTGCGATCTGTGTATTTGGTAGTAATACATACATTTGCTGTGAGGACTTAAAACTATTAGAAACTGCGAGCTCTATCTCACACCAGCAGCGCCCTGCATGTAGCGGGCCTCGGATGATAGACAGCTGCGCGGTTATTCAGTCGCTCGCTGCAGCCAGGGCTCACTCTGTTATCACATGTGGCCCAGATCTGCAGCCAAACAATACAGACTGTAAAAGTTGTGAGGTCTTAAACTCCACTGGGTGAAAACGATCAAGGGCTTTAACACAGTTTGGAGAGTGAGCAGCCGCTGTGACTCAAGAAGGAATAGTTTTACAAAGACAGGATTATTAATTAAATCTTTTGTTTTAGTTTCCAAACTACAAAATAAATGGGATACAAAAAATGCTGCCACGTGATTCAATTTAGACATTAAAAATAATTTTAGTTATGTTTCAAAGTAGGAAGTGGTTATGTTTTCAAAATAAAAGCCTTTGGTAAAGCTAAAAGAAACTCTCTGCGTTTACATCTAGTCTTTAAACTTTGAAAAATTCCAGATGACTACTACTCAAGTGTTTCGACGTCAATCATAATAAACTGACAGAATAAACTAAACTTTTTATGGCATTGTTTTTCTGTTATTTGGTTACACAAAGCATTCTGTGCCTAACCCTAACCTTGCCCCATTCTTGCCTAAACCACAGAGTTACAATTAGAATTATGTGCTACAAGGAATCCTGCATGTTTTTAATAATAATATAGCAACAGCTACAATATATACAATACAGTATCTGGAAAAGTAGAAACATACAGAACCACACCAACTTTTAGTCTAGCTTCCCAAACGTTTGTATTAATGTTCTGCAAAAGCATACTGTGGTGCCATTTAATGAAAGGATGAGTTGAAATTGTAATAGAGAACCTTACTTTGAGCGTAACATAATAGATGTTGCTGTGACTGTGAGTTTGTTATTGATGGACTAGCGTCTTGAATAAGAATGAGTGTGTGATACTAATGCAGGATACGCCTGTAGGGCACCAGTGCATTCCAGCCATCCGACTGACACCACTCTTTATCCCGACTGAGGTGGAGATGATCCTCTCTCACAGTGGGGCCTTTCCTTTTGTGTACATGTGTGTTTAGAGTTGTCGGGACAACGCAAAGCCCGCTCCCTCATTGGGCCGCAGCGCCCCGCCCCGACTGCTGTTGAGCCGCTGTGTTTAGACGAGCTAATAGTCTACCTGAGGTTTAGCTAAGTAGGCGCATGTGTGAGCTGGGTATATATGGCATCATCAAAGCACGCCAGTAATTACAGAGTGGGGTTATTACTGTATGTGACTGTTATTTTCATTAACATTCATTTCCCGTCTCCGGTAAGAGTAAATACCCACCCACAAGTTTAATCACAGGTTTATTTGAAACAGCGCACTTATCTGGATGATATCACCAAGCTCTCATAATCTGATGTTCTTCTCATGAGAAGAATTGTAGGTAACTACTGTGGTGTATAATAGTAAAAGTTGAGTCATTTCAAATTACAGCAGTTTTATGATTAACCTACTTTATTGCCCAGTGACCCCACTAAAGACAGTTATCACAAAAATGCCCTCAGGTCTTTTTTTCAACATGGCATGAAACTAAGAACACACAAATGGTCCTGTCCTGGGAGTTAGCTCGTAGGTCTTTGCAGCTTTGTGTTGCATTGAAATGCAGGCAACCTTGGCAGGAAATAAGAGATTGGAAAAAAGCCAGCCTTTCATCATTTTCCCCAAAATCAGAAGAGGAAATGAATATGGATGCCCTCAGGCATGAGGGAAGGAAGTTCAGAGGCTGATGAGGTCCCAGAAGGATGCGTCTGGACATTACCGGAACTTTTTGAGCTGGGCCTCTGCCAGGACTGCCACGGAGCATGAAGGGAGCACGTGCAAAACAAGCAGGTCACTGTGACACACAGAGCCCACGTCCACACTGGACTCAAAGTGGCTCATGTTAGATTTCTACATGTCAGAGTGGACAGAGCAAACAAGGCCTGCACGATATTAGAAAAAAAGATGATATAAGTATTTTGAATATTACAATAATGATATGACCTGCAATATTTAAAATTTGACATAATATTGAAGTTTAACTGATTCAGAAGACAAAGAAATCAAGGTTCTGGGCTAACACGCACTTGTCAAAGCAGGAGCTAAATCAATATTTAAGACTAAACCAGGACCAAACAAGATATAACCCAGGGCTAAACAGGTCCAAACAAAACGTTATTGCAATACAAGCAGCTCTTTGTAAAATGCAATTGATGATGTTGGAATAAACACTAAATTTGTACCACAATTTACAATTTAGTAAAAAACTTAGCACAATGCTTAGGCACATTAGACTATATTATTAAAACTCATGATAGTGTTCACTGGTTACTTTTAAACCAGGTTCATGCTAGATCTAACAAAAAACAACAACAAAAAAACATTCCTGGCTTTCCCTGTAGTGTGAATATAGTCACTAACATCTAACAATTTGTATGAATAACCACACCTTTATGCCGATGATTAATATGCTCTGATGTGTCTTTGTTCAAAGCTACTGTTTCTATGGCTACAAGTGAACATCTGAGTGTAACAGTGATGATGGGGCACATTATGCTCCTGTTTTATGCCAGGTTCATCAGTGAGTGTCCTGCGCAGGTCACTCTTTGTTAGAGTCAGGGCCTTCGGGCAGAAGCAATGATCTGTGTGTGACCTCTGTTACATTTTAGGGACGAACGCGCCCCGGGTGACAGTCACCACGGATACACTACCCGGCACAGATAGGCCATGTCAGTCACAGAGACTTACAGATGAAGATATAAGTAGAAACTCTGCAGTGTACAATACTACATCCAAATTTATTGTATCTATCTAATGTTTCCAAAAATATATACGTTTTAGTGGGATGAATTATGTATCATGTCTATGTTACAGTTACATGTAGGGCTGGGAGATAAATTGGATTAATTTGACTTTTTTATGTTGAACAGTGACAAAAACGCTGTGTTGCAAAATTGAATTCAACAGAAACAATTTCTTCTAACCACTACACTCTGTGAAGGCTAATGCTACTGCTAGCACCTAGAGCAACTAGAAAAATGGCTGTGATCACTAATAACCACCCGAAAAAGGTAGTTATATTACCTCTGTGAAGCCTTGGGGTTTAAAGAAGTGACACAAATGTGATATAAACACAGAGGCTGTGTGATGGTGTTCTTATTCATTTATGCAAATGAGCCATGTGCTTTGATTTAACAGGGCACTTTTTGTGTCTTCTAACAAAACTTTATACAGCATGGATACTGTGACAGGTAAGGCAATGTACCTGCTGCTTTGCATCCACCACCACCCTAACCCACATATTGTCATTAAGATATTCATAATTCACCAACTCTGACAAAAATGCACACATAGCATTACATTTTGGGAAAGACTGCATTTATGTAACGTGAAATGTGGGCTACACTTGAAGACTGCGTTGGAAGTGTAATGGCATAGGAATGCTTATTTTAGGCGTTAAAAACTAATCTGCTTATAGCACACAGAGATGGACGACACACAGGACACAAGTGCTCCCAATAGAATCACTTTCACCGGGCCAAAGCTGCTGGCTGCCACGAAACTGACCTCCCACTGGCACAGAGAAAATGACCACTTTCTACAACTGCAAAATGGCCCGAGGGGGGAGCACCAGATAGCAGCACTGAAAATACAACAGACAATTGCTGACTCAATGTTTGTCAGGATATGAAGAGGGAGGGAGGGTAAAAATATGTGTCCTTGACAACTTAAACGGTTTTGGATTGAACACAACTTATTTTGACATTTAGCTCTATATCAATGACTTTTTTGCGGCGAGACAGATACTGGTGAGGCACTCACACTTGAGAACAAAAACATATTTACAGTCGAAGCCACATTTTGAGAACAAGCAATAAACTTTTTGGCCATTTTCTATGACGTTTATTATCACGCTAATGGAGAAGAGACTATGTACACAACACCATTATTCTCTTAGAGCTATCTACACTTACATATACACAAGGCCTCGCTTCACTGAAGGCCATAAAATATGACTGTAACATATTGTACTCTTATAGTTTGCTTTTAGAGGCCTCACTGTCACTCAGTTAATCTTAAGAATGCTGTTCTGGTTTACAACTAACAGCTGAAAATCACACACAGTCTCACAGTGATGGACAGGATGACTTATGGTTTGGCCTGGCCAGGAACCTCTCCAGTGTCTGGGATGAGATATATGACAAACAGGCAAATGTGGGAGGACGCCGAGACCCTGAAATTCTTGTGAAGGGAGGGGGTTGAAGGAGCTGCATCTGCTCTTTACTGTACAGCCAATACGGACTTACTGCAGTTATCATGAGTGAGGTCACAAGGGTCATTGTCTGTTTGGTAGATGGGAAAAGCCTTGAAAATGTACAGCTTTATTGACCAGCTGAAATGAATGTTTACACTAGAGAGAAAAATAAACTGATCTGTTTCATTTCACATTATTCAGTTTTAGTGTAAGCTAATGTTGATAGATAACCTAATAAATATATAAATGCTCCTAACTACAGTGAAAATATGTCTTAAAACTAACATGGCTTAAGTGTCATGCCACCAACTTTATAAGAGGACCAGAAATGTGATCTGAGATTACCAGAGTTTTTATAACTATTTTTTTTTTTTTTTTTAGTCTATTTATTTTTAATTATGGCTTTATGGCTCCAATGCTTAAAGGAGTATTATGGAAGATCCAGAGTTTTTGTACTAGTGTGCCACCTCTGGCGTTAGCGGTACTGCATCCAGTGTTGTGAGTGTTCACTGTGCGCACGCTTGTATGAGCACAAACAAACAACAACCGAAGACAAATCTGCCGGTTTTGAGTGTGCTGGAGTGCTAAGTTTACTTATGGCGGCAAATCAGGAAGTGAGAACTAGGTAAACGAGCATGCGCATTACGTTACGTCCGTTAAAACCGCTGCGGGAGTTTCGATCCCGTAGCCGTCTCATTTAATTGACTGTAAAAGCTTATAGAGGCAACCTCGGCAAATTCAGATCGCCTCATTTTGCACATCAGACTGTTGGGATAGGGTTAGGATGGGTTAGAAAAAACATAATCTTTTCATTCCATTGGATTTTTCATTTTTCAATGAATATAAAATACTAAAATATTGTATATATTAAGATATTCTTAAATATTTTAATATGAATAATAAAAAACATTGTGTACATTTAATTTGATATTTTTTTGAAACGTTAATCTAGTAAGCACAAAAAAGGATATAATAGTTTTGGCCTTATGTGCCATTGAAAAGTATGTGAGGAGAAAGGTACGTGGCAAGGATTGACACTAGTCAGTTAGCAGTATTCTGGATCTTGATGTAACTGCCAGCTGTAACATTGATCTCGACTGGTCTAAAGTTAGAGTAAAAGTCAGATTAATTCTTGTTTGCAAGGTTTCCCTGTTCACACTGGCATGAATCTCATTTCACCAAATCGGATCTGAAGTGGGCGACTTTTGAAGCTAGCGTAGGCATAGCCTCATAGCCTATGACATCACAGCACACCTACATGGAGTGTTTATGACGTGTCGGAGCGATTTCCACTGGCAGCCTTTGGCGTGGTGTTTGTTTTCAGTCAGACACAGTTGGGCCATAATTAGACATGCCGCTTCCTGTACAAAGACCTCCCTGTGACATATTAATCATGTGAGGATAAAGTTGTAAATCCATCCTCTGCGGAAATTCCCCCACTTTGATCTATTCAAACCAAGAAAAGGGCGTTCAGTAAAGCGTTATTGTGAGAAGCTACACAATTCAATGATGCTTTTTTTTCCCTAAGGGTCGTAAAACGCAGCAGAATGGGATCATTATGATAACTCCACTGCATGCCCTAATGACCCGATGCCCTCCGCCATATCAACTGTGGTTCTTGATTTCAACATTTTTCTGTGATGTTTAGAGAAATTAGTTCATCATCATGGTGAATCATTGCTTATAAAATGCTGCAGAATATTATTTTTGGTTTCCACCGCATTCATTTTCTCTGGTAAATGATGCCATTCGTCATACACTCATTACAAAGACAGTCAATTTTGAACCAATTCCAATTGCCTCTAATTTCTAACTGAAATAATACAAGATGCACATTTTTCATCTGCCTGACATCCATTGACTTTATTATTGTATGGAAATGCCACACTCTGGCTGAGCAAACACAAAGAAAAGTCAACACCAGTCACATTTTAGAGTTTATTGCTAGGTGTTACACTTTCTAAGTCATCAAAATCAAATATGCATTCTTTATCCCTATATGAATTTAGAATACTCATTTATACTTTGAGAAATTGTTTGTTTCAAGCAGATTAAGGAGAGAGAAGCTTGTGGGCGACCAGTAGAAAGGAAACATTTACAAGAGCTTGTGAGTGCACACCAACCAAGCCATAGGCCGCAACACTGCCATGTTGTGTGCTTCTCCTTAATCAAGCTGTAAGTACAACAGAATTATTCTACATTCATCACAGACACCTAAGCTGTCAGTGCCGTTTAATGAGTATCAATTAAGCTGTTTCAACAGACCAGCTCAGCAGATCGAGCGCACACAAACAGGCAGCGTGGCAACGAGGAGGAGACGCCAGGAAAAACAGCTCCCAGATACTTCATATGTACAAGTACATAGTCTATAATGTCCTTTCTGTGTGTGTGTGTGTGTAGTACATTTAAAGTCCTTTTTGCATTATGACAACTATTTTATTGAGTGAAACAAAATAAGGGGTACCTATTTTATGTAACATGATGAACAATGATGACATTATTTAAAAAAATCATTTGTATGCATAAACTAAAGATATCAATACAAGTGTAGTGTACACTTTTGATATACTTTCAAAATAAAACTGACAGATTCCTGTATATTTTACAGAATAATTTAATAATTACTAGTGTAATCTTAAAGTACTGTAAAACCAATCTATTAACAGAATAAAATGAGGAATGATTTACAAGCCACTTTCTGACTTTAGCAGTGCACAGTACTTTCCTCATATATGCACATTTCTACTGTGTTTAATTTTTGTATTTTTCCCAGTTTATAGCTAATTGTGTTTTTTTTTTTTTTAGTTTTTAGTCCAATGTGTTTATGTAGGCATCAATTGCTGAATTGAACCTGGTTCTGATTTTAATGAAAAATCAGGCAGGGTAAGGAAGGGTAGGCTTTTTTGGAAAATTCTTTAAAATTAAATTAAAATTAAAATTTTATTAAGAAATAAATTAAGGAATTTGTAAACTTGTAAACTGTACATAATGTGAATATGTAAATAGATTGTTAGGGATATAATAGTTTATAGTTTATACTTAAGTTATATCTACTTACATAACACATAACAAGACAAAACTGCAACTTGTTTTAGGCATTAATTGAGAGTGACAGTGAGTAGCCGTGCAATAGATAATGGCTCTTAGTGTCATTAGTTCACAAACATGGTGCATACAAATGAAAAGCCACATAAAGCTGCATTAAAATTGGTATTCTTGCCTCACTTTTCTTAAGCAACAGAGAACACACGTCATCTTTGTGTTGGCTCATTCCATTTTTAAATGTTAGTGTTTTCTTGTCCAGTTTTTTGACTACCGCAGCTTTCCGCAGTATTCTGTTGTATTATCTTGTACTGAATTTTATATTTATAACTGCAAACGGGCTCCCACATTTATGTTTCCGATACGCCTCCCATTAGGGTAACACCTGCGGCCTGCATTAGATGAACAGTATGTATAAAAGTTGCCGTCATAGTCCTCCTCTCATTATACTTAATTGGAGTGTTTTTGCCATTGTCAGTGTTGAAGGTAGTTAATGTGTTACTGTTGTTAATGTGTTTAATAGGGTGCATGATCTGCCGGACCCCCCGTCAGGAGTAAAAGCAAACTCTTTATTCTTGTCACTTCACATTCACTTTGACATTCAAACTTGTTTTCAGCTCACCAGAGTTATCAAATGAGCCGTGGTGTGTTTGAAAGCTCGGGCTAATTACAAACAGGAGTTTTTGTATTTCTTAAATCAGTAATTTATCAAAAGAATATTCTGTTAAAAAAATATTAAAAATAAACTGATTGTTGACAATAGATGATACAATACAAGTCTTAGAGTTCACTAAATTAAAGCTGGGGTAGGCAGTACTTTGTGAAACAGTTTGGACAATAGATGATACAATCCTTTCTCTTTTTGTAAATGGCTTAAGCATTCGCACATTTAAAGATGGGTTAGACACTATTTTATTATGTTGTATTTTATGATGTTCAACTTTCCCATTATGGATGAAAATGCATCACAAAATAAATATGGCAGCTGCACGTTTAAGGCATTGTATTTACAGCTTGTTTTGCTGACTATATAAAATATTTCAGAAAATGTCAAAGTTTTGAAATTGTGAAAAGCAGAAAAGCAGAAGCATGAAGAGACATAAGTTGGCTGGTATGATTATTATTACTACTTTATTGTGACCCATTGGGATGACACTGGTTTAAACAGGACCCATAGGTGTGTGTTATGAATGTGGAGTCAAATGCTTTCTCATTGCTGCCTGTGTACAGTACTTACTCTAAACATAAACACATAAGAGACACAGAAATGATTGTGTAGTGCATATGTGGGAATGTGAGGGGCTGATTAATTTGTCTGAAAGGCATTTAAAGCAAAACAACAACTGCTCATTAAAAATCAGTACAAGCTTGATTGGCTATAATAAAGAGGTGCATGTTGGGAGTTTTTCTGCCTTGGCGCTGGCCGCATGAGTGAATAGTACAAAGTGTGAAATCCTCAGCTTGACCTGCACGCGGAGAGACAGAAGAGCACAGGCCGGCGAGGTCAGCGGAGCCAGCAGAACATTGACTTGATTCATCAAATTAGGTCCTATGTAATTGCGCTGCATGACGACTCATAAAGCATGAGGCCTATAAAGCTGTCAGCGAGCCATCAGCCCAGTGCTAAATGAAGTTACCAAAGGTGCAAGGTTCACAACTTCATACAGTGGAAGAGTAAGTGTCCAGCCGCAGCCTTGATAGGTGCCAACACTGGATTCACATTGCACACTTTGGGCGTTTATTTAGAACTGTCAGGTCCAAAGTCAGTTGTCAAAGTCAAAAATAAAATAGTATTTAGTATAAATTTAACTTTGGCCTTCAGGTGTTTTTACATGACCATTGAAGTTGATTATGCTTCAAGTTTGTAATAAGGATGTCAATACAACAATACACATAAAATGGACATGTCTAAATACACCTCCCCTACAAAACTGCAACCAAAGCCCCAGTTTTCTGACCACCCCGTGCACCCAAATGCATCCACAACGAAATGACCGCTCACAGAGTCGCAGAGCGTGCAGTGTGGAGCCAGTTTACCTTTGTAATTGTTACAGATCACACCATTAGCATAATATTGTCATAGCTCCTGCTCCTGCAGTCGCGAGCAGCTGAGGGTTAATTTGCATAATAAATCTTAATTGAAGCTCATTAAGGGTTTGATAAGAAGCAAATCAGGTACAGCGCGGATAACTTAAGATTAATGTTTGCTGTGTGTTTTTGGGCACTGGCTTATTGAAGATAAACGTCATATGCAGTTTAGAAGTGGACATCATTCTACTATGGAGAATATAGCTTTAAGTGAATTCAAGATTTAGGGAAATGTATGTTTCTTTCAAATACTTTACAAAAGGCCAATCTGTCATGACCCCAGTTTAAACCAGATCCACACTTTTTCAACAGCAGGAAGTTTTTGGTAAATATGATATGTCAAACCCTTTCAAAAGCATTTCAGGTTAGGTTAACCTGATCCGCCTGTGATTGTTTTTAAAGACCTGACCATATGGCCAACATGCGTGCCCTGCGCCTCACTGTACATGTAGGTCAACAACTACAAGATGGATGTCTTCACTTAAATCTCGCCGACTCTGAGTGGAACAACAGCGTGACGTGCTCCTGACAGGCCCACAGATAAAATACAGTACTTTGAGGAGATATAAACTGCGGTGGGAATGTCTATCATTAAAGTAATACATTGCACATGAAGTGCTGCGGATTTGAGCGTAAAGCTTATAAAACATACCATACGTCCTGTGTGTAATCAATAGCAGGCCCAATGTGCTACTGTACTAACTGTAAGCCTGCCTTGCATTCTCTAAATCCACACAAATGAACAAGCCCTGCTGTAATGTCTCCTCCCAATCATTGCTCTGTAAATCATTACATCTGCAGGGACCTGGACAAAACACCATAACATCATTTCTTTTGTACTTGGGATGTCTCGCAGAAATAATGAGTTTTAGCCTGCTTGCAATAAACTCTCCCAATATCCTAGTTATTGTCAGACTTAATGAGTAAAAGAAAAAAAAACACACACACAAGAAAGCATCTCTTTTCTGCAGTGATGATCACATGGAAACATTATCCACATGAATCACCCCAACGGCATATCAAATTGTGTCATTTGCCTGGAAACTAGTGCAGGTCTCAGAGGGAAGGCAAGGTGAACGAGCAGCCGCTGCAGAGAGAGGTGCGACGCTGCACAGAAACTTGCCTCGAGACCAATCAGAACAGCCACTTGTGTGTGTGTGTGTGTGTGTTTTCCTTTTCGAGCGGAGGAGAGGGATCAGTGCGCTGGAGGGCACAGGAGTCTCGGTTCTTATCACCTAGACAGTGCACCACCCCGTCTGACTTGCACGCAAACAAAAGCAAACTATTAGCTATCTGCACCTGTCACCCAATAGCAGAGAACACACCAATACCGCAATACAAGCACCTGATTTAGAACGTACAGCGTGAGGAGTACAAAGTTATTTAGGGTTTTCAAAATGAGGGTGCTCGTCTGGGAAACAGCAAGCAATGCAAGTGTAAGTAAAGCCTGGTGAGGATATTGCAAAATCATTTAAAGGCTGCATTTGATCAAGCCTTGTTGACATCAGTCCAGCGCATGTAGAAAAAAAAACTGAGCTTAATATCCACTAATGATTATATTGCCAACGTAAAAGATTTTATCCCAGGCAAGAATTTAAAAATGTGCTGCATACAACATAGGAAAACGCTGACCGAGTCTCAATGCACACAAGTATCTTTGTAGCTTTTCACTTTTCATTGTACAGTTTCTAAGTGGTGGAATATGCATGAACAACCTCTCTAAGCTAAAAGAGAACAAGAGTAAGTGCTTCTCAGCTGCACACTTTTCACCATGCTGAGAGCTTAATTTCAAAATTTACAATTCAAGTATCAAAGTGTTCAGAAATGGCCCAGTGAACCAATCATTAACAAAGCCAAGAATATATTGTTTTAGTTTTTTATAGAACAGTCAATTTGTATGAAATAACAGTGTGTTGGTCAAATTTTTCTAATAGTTTGAAAACTATAACAATATTTAATCTAATACTAAATCTTTTTAAATATGTCTATGTTTCTGTTGAATTCTAAATAATAGTTGAAGACACAAAAAAAAAATGCAGCTACAAAAGCAACAGACAAAAGGTACAGTATAATGGGAAATAAATCCAACAGGGTGGTAATGTATTATTAAAAAATTAAATAGAACACCCTTGCATTTGCTGCCATTTTCCACTCAGCTTTTGTCATTCAAAATGGACTTCCTTTTTCTCCCTAAACTGGATAAACAACATCTGCCTTGATCGGTGGATGTTTTCTGAACAAACCACTTAGGAGGAATTTCTGCTCGCCAATTCCCACAAGCTGCTGTCAGTCACTAGCTGGCACTGCAACACTTAATGCCTTTGTCTGTTCTCCAATTTATCTTGTTAACAGCAAATTGGGCTAACGGTTTGAGGCACAGAGCTATTGTAAAAAAAGAAAAAAAAAGAAAATGTAAGGGGAATACTCCTACAAAATAACATATGGGTCCCTTCACTCAAAAATGCATCCCATGCACTTAGAGGGCGATGGGTTTACACCATTTATAAGTGTGATACTAGATGCTTAAAGATGAGGTTTAATGTGTCCTCTTCTTATGAGTAAATGCAAATGGTATGAATCAGGCAGTGACCCCTACTTGTGGTCTACAAATACAGCTATTAATAATACAATTCTCAAAGGAAATACATTGGATGGAATTAATGTTTTGGCCAAATTCTATTCGTAACAAAAAGAGGGATACTGCATCTTTAAGAGCCCCACAAAAAAGAAAACGTAACCTATTCCTTTGCATCTTCTTATTTCAATACTCCTCTCTCCTTGTTCCCCTCCACACATCATTAAACATATTATTATAACATGACTGTCAGCCCGCGTCTCTCTTCGCTCCATTCTTGCTCTGCCAGGTAATCAATTTGTCGTCACTCTCTGTAACCCCAGTAAAGTCATCAAGTGAAATGAGTTACAGCTGCAAAGAGCCTTCAAGAATACAGAAGGAGAGAGTGGGGTGAGGGGGGGAGAAAAATGACAACACAGCCCAGGAATATTCCACCGCTTGATAGCACATCCCAGGTCTTGAAGATGAAATATTAATGCACAATTTGTTTATCTGCAGGCCCACATCTCTCCAGTGCCGAGCTGTTAATTTTCTATCGGCACAGACAACGGATCAGTCAGTCATGAACTCTTCACAGCCATTACCGGGAGACATTTTGATTAAGTATTCCTAATGTAGTGGATAGGAAAGAATGAAAACACTCTGCCTGCCAACTTTTGATTGACCATTAAGCCACTGATGAATGTGCCTGTCAAAGAGGAGACAATTACCTCAACAATGAAGAAACTCTTCTGGAAGGCTTATTCCTCTATAGGGCTGACACATTTACCAGAGTACAGGCGAGGCAGCTGAGAGCAGCGTGTAAAAGGATCACTTAGGCATCTCCTCAAAAAGTTCAACGAATAAAAGCAGGGACATTGTTTTGGAGAAAAAAGAGGGATTTCTTTTAGAGGGGAGGAAATGTGGGAAAAATATTTGGTGTTGGAGTGGAAGCGGAGAGTGTGCCGGGCAGATAAGGGTCTCAGTATCTTAAGCTGGTATAAAGAGACGCTATTATTGGCAGAGAACAATTGCCATCTGGTTGCTACATCCGCAAGCGTAATAAAGACTGATAACTTCTGAATATACCATTGATCAGTTTTCCAGCACGAGGGAAATAAAAGTCACTTGAAATGATGAAATATAAGGTCAAGAGTGAAGCTGACCTTTCCAGTACAAATGCGGAGGATAAATCTAAACAGGAAATGCTCAAAAGTTTCAAATGAGCAAAAGCTTACAGTAATACATCATCTAAATCACGGCGCCACGTTGTCACTGTGGACTAATATAAAGGCCTACTTTTACATGACAATTCAACACATGCACTGTATATCACCTTTTAATGTGACACGCCAACAATACACAGCACATAAGGCAAAGGCGTTTGGGTAAATTAGCACCGAAAGTGTATCAGCGCTCTGTGTGTGTGTGTGTGTGTGTGTGTGTGGAGCTCTATCTGCTAGCAGTGTAGATGGATTGCATATGTGTGTGAGTGAGTGTAAACCATTCTCCATTTGTCCATAAGATTATAAAGAGTTCACAGAGAGTTCATGTGCAAGGATAGAGCAGCTCCAACATCTTTCAACTCTCTTTCCCCTGCACTGCTGCCTCCAATCACACACGGCCAGATAATGACAGATACACATTAGTTTAAGAGTAAGAAAAACTTTCAAGCCAGTCAATGAAGAAAGGCTTTCTGTGTAACGTGGAATATTTAGAGGAAACTTCATTTCCTTCCTTTCAGTCTTACAATAATCTGAAAAAGGCTTTTCTCATTAGTCTTATTGCCATAACTGTGTGTGATGCTGCAACTTCCTGGTATTGTTTTAACATGTGACTTTAAAGTCTTTAAGTGTGGTCCATTAAAAAGCTTTATTGTCTCATTTAAAACGGTAAAAAAAAATATATATTTAGACTTTATAATTAAATATGTATTAATGACAGGTTTAATACAGTGGAATACGGTTAGATACATTTGGGGTCAAACTAAAAAAAAAAACAAACGTCGATATTATCACTAAACATGGTTAAATCCATCCTAACAGTAGGTGAAAAGTTTTGGGAGAAACCCAGCGTTAAAGAGAAAACGTGAGCAAAATATCACAGTCACTGAAAGGTTTCCTTGAAATAAAAACAAAACGGCTTACCCGCTGCCCGCTTGGGCGCCTGCTGTTTCCTCCGTGGCATTTTGGAGTCGCGGTTCACTACTACAGAGCCCAGGTGGAATCTGAATGCGGTCTACGATAGTCCATGCATACAGCCACACAGAGTGTGTTTGAGTCTTTATTTTGTCTCTCGGCTCGGGCTACTTCGCTCTCTCACATAAAAAAAGAAAAAATCCAGTCACACGGAAACGCTTTGGAAAAGAAAGCAGATGTTAAAACAGGCTTTCACCTTGCTGCTCTTCTTCTCGTCTTCCTCCTGCTACAACTACAGGGGGCGAATCATGTCCTTTCACCATCCGTTTCCGTCCATCAGAGCCACATATGTTGATCGACGCGTGTCACTCAGGCAGTGCAGGTAGTTTGTGTGGCTGAAATGTACCGGGAATGCGCGTAAAAAGCGTTCGCTAAAGGTACAGTAGTGGATTACGCACGGTGCAGGCGAGGGGGAGAGGCGATGCCAGCAGACATCGATCCATAGAACAAACTGAACATTAAAAACTCCTCCCTCCTCGCCTGGACTTGATGATGGCAGCGAGACATTTGTTACACTAGATAACCATGAGTTTATTAAAGGAACAGAGGCCAGGGAAAAGCACACAGGCAGAGCTGAGGGAGAGCGAGCTGCCGAACCGCTGCTGCTGCGAGCACTCAACCCTTTTCTGCTTTTGTTCTCCCACACGGCTTCCGCCCTGCTGCGGGATCAAAGAAATAAAAGTTTGTAGGATTAGCAGCAGATAGGAATTCACCGCTAGAGATCCGTTACCCTTCGCCGTTAAAGCAAAACAAGCCATTCATATCCATCAAACTAAAGCGTATGCCTTAACACGTTGATCTTGTCTTTACTTAGACGTACTTAGAAACGGTAGCGCCACACTTTAGTAAAACCCTTCAATCATAAATTTGAAAAGAAAAGCGTAATTAGCTGAACAGTAATTTGAACTAGAAGTGCATCTGTCGCTGAGCTAAACGCTTTTGCATCAAATACAGGTTGGTTAAAAGGATTTTAAGGATCATACACGTGTATTTTTCCATTATTCTTTGCTATTCACAGGTTGTTTTTGTAGTTTTAACATTGCATATATGTAATAGCCTACTGTTTATTTGATTTTTCAGAAATAGGCTTGAGAATGTGATTACTTCATTCACTGCAGTGTTACGTTTATACCATTTCTTTATGTGTCAGTTATTGCCCATGAAGTTATTACATTCATTTTAGTTTGTTGCTCTTAAAGTAAAAAAGATGTATGAGACAGTTCCACTTCATTGTTTCAGTCAGTGTTTAAAGTGCTGATATAGATTTTCTACAGCTTGCTCAAACTACAACGTACTGAAGATATATATCATTTAGTTTTATTTTTACATATTATTTCCTCCCCCAGCATTACAATACGGTTTATGCTATGTTTAAAGGTTATAGTTTCAGACCTACATACAGATTATAAACTGAGCACTTCCTTGTTTGAGTACTTTCACTTCAGTTCTTTGCCTCTTCAAAACAGTTGGACTATTACTGAACAATGTATCTGACACAAGGAACATTTTAACTTCTCTTCAAGTCTGTTACTAAAGTCCTCTATACAGCCCAGTTGTGAGATAAATGCTAAAGTAGGTTTTGTAACTCGAGGTCTGTGTCTTTGTTTGTCCTGCCGTGAGAGCACCACAGTGGATCCTGTGTTTCTCTTTAAAAGCCACTCATGACCTAATCAAATATGAAGCTGAGGTGATGGATGACTTCATTTCAGAGAGACAACACCCCTTAGAGATCCCGGCACGGCCCGCATTACAAATGGCTTCCTGATAATATTCCATCACCCTATTTTGTGTCTGTCACTCATTTCTCCAGTGATACCAAAGAGGACCTCCCGTGAACTTCACCTGAACCTGTGCGATCAATCACGCCTGGGATCAAGCCTCAGCCATACCTGCATGACAGCTCCTAACACCCTGTGTGTACACAAAGTGTTGTGCTGTGTGACAGGCCTAGAGCACCAGCATGCACCTACCCCTATCCAGAGTCACGAGGACGATACATTTATATTCCATGGGAAATATTACTTTTATACTCTTTGTCTATGTTTGTTTGTTGCATGCTCTGAAATATTAAAAAGAGGCCGATTGGTCCTCCCATTTGATTAGTTGGGCTACAATCATGCTTCTAATTTCGAACTTTTGGGCCTTCAGCATGTTCACATAGACCAGTTTAGGTGCAGTCTTAGACCTGCCAAGCTGAAGCCTTTACACTGAATACTTTGACGCTCAAGTATTAATTTAGATAAGCACTTTTAATTCTGCATGAGTCACTATAACATGCCAGTCCTTCACCTTAAGTACAGGTGTGGCAACTCTTCCCACCGCTGTCCCCAACACAGAAGCCACAAAGTTTGTCTCCTGTTCTAACTTCCACTTCCTGTTTACTTTCACCTAAGCAACGATGACAGATCTTAGTGCAGATGGTGGAATTTGTCTTTCCTCGAGTCTTGATGAGCTTTTCTAACTTCACATGGCTGCAGATCTCATACCTGGCTGCCTGAGGATTTTCCGGAACACCGCTTGAACACTTAATCCGGCACTGTAACAGAAAATAACAAACATATGTCTCATTAGTGCTTTTCCCTTAAGACACTTGTGGCTCTTCTTTAAGTGCAGCAAACAAATGGACTTTATATTTTTGGACAGTAACCCAGGCAGCTGTTTTGTAAAGCCTGATGTGAGATAAGAGCTATTATCATGAACGGTTGCTCTTAAAAAGAATGGTAAGAAGACTTGCTAGAGCTTTTACAACCCTGTAGGTTTGATTTCTAGTCTGCAAACAACTATGCACTCAACCCACATCTGTCCACATTCTTTTCAAGTCACCCATGGCCACTTTAGGCCATATGTGATTTAAGGCTACTATCAGCATTTAATCTCTGATCAACAAGAAAGACTGTCCTGAGATTTGATGTGGACAGCTCAGATTCAGAGGTTAACCTTGAGACTCAATATCAGGACCAATCATGTTAGCACACTTTTGTGTACTTCAAAAGCAACAATAAAATCATTTCTTTTGTATTAGGTATAAATTGAGAGTCTGCTTTTCTTTTAGGTAGCACTGTATAGTTGAATAGTTAAATGAACATCAAGACCACAATCAATATGGTGGATACTGGATAATCCATATAAAATAAACAAAGAGGATGGCACACAATGTTACTGATTGTATTATTTATTTTGTAATTTTGCACCTATGGCAATGTATACTCTTTTAAGGTTTTCATTTATCCATGGAATTAGGATTCTCTAAGATATTTTGTTATTGATTTCCAGTTCCACATATGTTTGGGTGCCACGTCACATCTTTTTTAGATTTCATCTCTGCAAATGATAAAAAGATCTGGTTTACAGTTTTCCATGTGAATGCAACATTTTTGTGTTAGCGCTAATTCGTAATCTTTGCACATCCTCAGTAATGAGAGACATAGAACAATTAAAACATATTAGTTAAACAAATAAGTATTTGCTCAGATGTATGCTGCTTAGTCCTTTTCAACCATGCATTTTCTATTATGAGGCAAGTTTAGGAAAGTATGACTACACAGAACTGCATAACATTGTAAGAATACAGTTATGCTTGATCAAAAATGTCTTACAACTCCAAAACTAGAACTAAAACCTTCTTGTGTGTATGTAGGGTTTGTTTTTGACATCATTCAAAAACATTATATCCTTTCAAAAAACAAATATAACAATGACAAAATAAGCCTAGAATCTAGAGGTTTTGATCACTGCAACAAGATTTCGGCAATTAAGACCTGCATTTCCTTTTCTGTGTGACATTTGAGTCTGCTCTAACATTTCACAGAAATCCAATTGCATCCGTTCTTACAGTTTTATCAATGGGATTCTGAAGAGATCCACATCAGCAGACTTGTTCGCAGTATGAGATAAAATAAAAAAAAGATACATGTGTTTTATTGGCTGACTCTGGACGTCTGGACACAAGCTGAAACTGTTTCTAATATCCGTGCACAGCGTTTAGTGTCACGCTCCTCCAACATCCAAACATCATCTGTAATTACAAAGCTTTAGTCACGATAAAAGGAGAACAATCCACAAAATCCAAGCCTGTTTTTAATTTATGAGAGGAATTTCATGTACAATAGACAATAGTGTGATTGAAGTCTGGGCTTCTCATTTTCAAAGCAGAACAAAAACATGCATACAGTCAAACGCAGTTGCTTGATTTGGAGATGTAAAGCGTGTAAAGCTTGTGAAAACTTACCAGAGCTACAAACAATATCCTAACACACGCTTTATTGTCACATGATTGACAGGTAGTTTTAAACAAATATATCTCAGAACAGAATTCGGAACTATGTTTTGGAAATGAGAATGACAAATCACATAAAAGAAGTGGTCGACGTGTGATCTTATTAGGCAGAGAGAACTCGGTACAATTACACACGTACAGTAGCACGTGGTCTGTCTCTGTTTAAGAACTACATGGTTTAGTTGAAACAAGCTGATGTGAGTCTTGTTGTTCTCGTTGAAAGCACGGTTAAAGGAGCTTTGTGGGACTCGGCATGTTTGTCCTCGGGGCTCAATGTAACAGATGACAGAGATCATTGCAGCTTTCTTTCACCCCCCGCATCAGTCACAAGTCACTCCTGTTCACAACCGTATCGAGTACCACAGAGACATGAGGCCATGTGATATTGTTGTACGAGTTGTATCTGATGTGAGTGGGTATGTTTTATTTGATTATTGGCAGCATTAAAAGTTTATGATTATTTTTTTTTATTTTAACATTAGCTAGACTTTTGATTTGATGTAGTCATAATAATATAGCTTACATCCTGACTGAACACTCATGTCAACGCCATGCCCATTATAAGTGCTAATATTTTTATGTCAATTGTTGTATGTTACTAATACCTCACAATAACTGACTGCCCAAGTAAGTTTAGACAAATTTTACCAACTATAGCCCCACACTACACTGCAACAGGTAAAGAAAGCTGTTAGCATGTGTGTGGTTAGCGATTATAGCAACTGCTAAACACTAAACTCTGATTGCTATGCACTGCTAACTCATCCATCTCACCAGAAATACATTTCCTAATAATAAACTTTCTGTTTTTGTGTCACATGTAAACAGTCCAAGACATAGCATCTTTGGTTAGTCAAGCTAGCTGCATACCAATAAACTGCCAATTTCTCATGGTCTTGTCAAGAAAGAGGTTTTTACCTTGCCCAATACTTACTGTAGATCCCTGGAAACATCAGGTTTGATGCTGAAGGCTAACCGCTGAGGCCATGGTCTAGACCAGTGGCTGTTCATTTCCAGATGGTAGGAAAAAAAGCCAGAAATAGGTCCCCACTTTTGTGTTGAAGAAAGAAAGCACCACAAAAAAAAAAAAAAAAACGAATCTTTTTTTAAATTAATAGTAAATTATAATCTATTCAAGGACAAAGGAGTGGACAATTTTTGCAACTGGCAACAGCAAAACTGGGCCATCTTATAGCTTGAATTGTGTTTATAAAAGTGCTTATCACAGAGTTTCCAAGGAATGTACAAAACTAGCTAGCATTAGCTTAAAAAAAACGCTACAAGCAAACTTAATTGAGCAAAAAAGGAAATGTGTGCTCAATCTTACAGTAAAATCCTAAAGTCATTTTTTTGCTGTGTTTGTTTTGTTTAATTATTCTTTTAACTGACATTTCTTTTTAATGTTTCCCACAATTTAGTCAGATAGGCTGCTCTCTAAAGGTGTGTCACAGCAGCAGCTAAAGTGTTATGGACTTGATGTTATTAAGACATTTTAAATATGCACATTTAAATTTAAATGTCATGTTTGTAATATTTTCACTAAATTGTTGAGTAGCATTCCCAGTGAGTTTTGAGTGGCTAGTTTCTAGTTACAGAGCTATGACACTTTATCTCAGGTAGAATAGAACTATGACCCAGATGTAACTTGAACTGTCAGTGCTGATACAAAACTCATCAGAAAGGCCTTTTGAATCTTTGGTAAAAGGAGTCTTTTGCCGGAGCTGTCATTCACTCCACAGTAAGTACAGTATATGGGGCATGAAGAGAGGCTGGTATTGTTTGGCGTCTTTTTTAACCCAATAACGCCCATGCAAACAATGTGCAACACTGCTGCTTGACCTATTTTCTCTCATGTAATATATCGTTAAAGCAGCCTTGTGAAATGGCTTAATTATTCATGCTTGATTTCAAAATGAAGAGCTTTGAGAACATGGCTCCACAGGAGGATTGACACACAACAGTGCTCTCACAAGCACACACACACTGCGCCGCACTGGGGCCCAAGAAGAATCCACACACACACACCCTTAACTGAGTTCATCCACTGCGTTGTGCACCGAGCATTAAAGCAAGAGTGAAGATAAATGCCCTGTCAGCGCCTTTAATGATTTATTTCAAACATTTCACTCGATCCAATAAGGTTACAATCTATGTCAGGTAATTGTTTATACAAAACAGAGGGCATTTTGTTTGTTTTATTGAGCAAAGCAAACACATAAATGGATGCACTGTCACAATTATCAATTCACCACATTTTGTTCTCAGTAGAAGGATACTCACTTTCTAAAGTTGATCATCACACGTGAAAATAGACATTTCTATTTATTTGTGTAATAACAGAATTTACAGCATGAATTGGTCATTTATTAGCTTGTTCTCTATAGACAGGAGGAGGTTTGGGGCAATGGTTAAAGAATAGAACGTAGGACTTTTCCAAGCAGAGTCTTGGAGTTTATGTGCCATGCTGAAAGACTGTTGTGTGGTAAAAGATATTTGATAATTGATGATCAAAAAACACCTTTGATTCAGTGTTGACAAGCTCAACCAGTGATTGGCCAAAGCTTACCATACAAGGCTAAACATTCTATAAATAATTTATTAAAATCCTTGATAATAAAGCCTTGTCCAATGATGACACTTTGTTTGTCACATAGCAGACCATAATAATATTATAGATTGATATTATAGATATTGATATTTGAATAGGGATACATTTTCAGTATATTGTGAAGCCTTAGCCCAAACTACATCATTTTATTTTTATTGTAAGCATTAATATAATTTTTTTCAATTTTATTTTTCATATGCCATCATTTATAAAAGCAAAGTTGATTAAACACATATCTTGAATGTACAAGTGGAACCTATTTTATCTCTGGAACTTCAATATTTCAGAAATCATGGCTTCTGAAAAGGTGTGAGGCCTGGGTCCATATGTCGGCGTGCACATACCGTTGCTCCTGACTTCAGCCCGTGCGTGTGCCGCAGTTAGGTGAGGCTTGAGAGCAGCCTGTCACTTGTCCCATGCTATTGCTTTAGTCTGCGTCGACAGTGTGTCCACCCTGGGTTTGTCAGTGTCTATTCAGACCCGACCTGTCTTGTTCAGCTCATGGCAGAGGACGCTGATGGACATTTCCAGTCCTGCTTCTCAGTGTCCATCACTCGGCCGACGGATGCATTCCTGACGCATCTTAGTTTGAGCTCCTGAAATTTGTTGACAGTTGCAGAGGGTGGTCTGCAGTTCTGCCACCCTCGATTACAGGAGATGTGATCTGATTCTGACTTGAGGGATGTAGGTTGCCTGCTGTGCATAAATGCTCAATTGTGGTCGATCGATATCTTGCTAATAGGTTTTGAAAATTGAAAACAATGCAAGTAGAAAAGATGCGTAAACCCCGCTGAGGGATTTTTGAAATCCAAACCTAACAGGCTAAGTGAAGGTGGGCTAAGTGACATCCTTTATTTATTTATTTCCAGTCCTGGTGGATTACACTCATTCATCCTCTTTCATGTTTGTTGCTTTGCTGCCAGTCAATCTTCTGTTTGTTCCCTTAATTTCCTCCGAGTCGCTGATAAAAAAGAAGGAGTGTTTAATTAGCTCTCCCTCTGTTCTGTTGAAACATTTAGTGTAGTTTTATAGGGCCCAGAGTCTGCTTCTAATGGAGACGGAGGCAATCGGATAACCAATATTGCCACCCATGCTCTCTTTTCCTCTTCTTGAAGAGGACAACTTCAGCTTTTAATAAACATGTAATAAGAAGGAAAACAGCTGGTAGCTGCATCACAGATGGTGCCGTTCTTGGCATCTCCAAGGAAGGGACCACACATACAGATGGCTCATTATTCCAGCATTTGGTTATGCATATTGCACAAAATTTTATTCCAATGCTTAACAACCAATATAAGCAATACAGGTGTTACTATTTTTCACAAGGTTTCCCTGTGAAATAAGCAGTCGGGATTATGGTTTTGGCCATGTGTGTAGACTGTATATTGGCAGGTCTGGATTATGACGTACTGCGATCTCAATCTCTAACAATGCACAGTGACAAAAGGGGACTTGCTTTATAACAACTGACAAATTCACGCTCTTTAATGGTGTCAGGTATATGCTACACTAAGTGAACTTACCATAATGGACAAGTATGTAGCAAAATGCAGTTCTTATACACAATCCTCTCCATATATTTTTTTCAGGCCTGCCTTGTTGGCTGTTAATCTGCTCTGTTGGTTGTTATGCTGCTCTGTGGCTAAACCTTCTGTCAGTCTTGCGTCGATGGTAGCTCTGTTTTCCACAAATGCACCTTTGTGTCATTACGGTAACAGGCCGCAAACATCTCAGTGACTCGTTGATTAAGACAGAGGGGCAGATATCGATCACCGCAGTATAAACAAGTGAGAGCAGCCGACCCAAAGCGAGGCCAAGCACATCCAATCTAACCTTGACCTCTCAGAAATCGCTCATTTATACAATATACTGTAGTCCATTACCATATTTCAAAATAGAGTATCCTATGTGTATTATTTATATTTGCACCAAACAGAAAATATCACTGGTAAAACATAATTTGAATGAAAACAAGGCAAGGATTGGCTCCCGTGAGGAAATTGTGCTCTTGGTTTGAGTTTTTTTTTAGGTTGACTGTTTTAAATTACAGATGCTCTCTAATTGGCTACGGTCAAATAAAAACCCGCCTAATGAGGCATTGCATTCATTTGCTTATTTCCTTTCAAGTTGTTTGCCTTTGTATCTCAGAGCAAAAGTCTGCTCTGGTGCTCACTGGCGTTCCAGGCAGGGTATTCTTAGTCAAAAGACTATTATGCCACAAATGAACACGTAGCCTTTTTCTGCGACACAGCACCACTGCAGTATTTACTCATTAGTCGTATAAGAAGCAGTAAGAACCACTCAACTCTCGTGTTATCTCACCTCTCTACACTATTAAGGTTCCCACGTACGCCAGAAAACCTGGAAAACACTTTTCAAGTCATAGGAGAAAAATAAAATGGCTTTTTTATGTTCTGGAAGGTCATTTCATCCAACTGATGAGATTTCAATTGACAGTTCTGTTTGGATAAATTAGTTAAATATTTTGGCCTCTAAATCCACAAGACGCTGGCCCCATTTAAGTGAATCTAAGTTCTCAGATTTTTTTAAAAGTGTGTTTTACAAGAAATATCATATGGCATAACTGTTGAGGTGCTCACAAGTCATGATCTTTCAGTGTTTACTTATGTGTTGTCACATAACTTAGCTCTAGAGACTGGAGCCATCTTTTGTACCAGCCTGAAAACATGATTTTTATATTTGTAAAGTGCCATTGGGTTTCTCCTTATATTTCTGCTTTTGGAGCCTGCCCTCTGGTGGACGGCGGTATATTGCTGTATTTTGCTGTAAAATCGCTGTATGGCGGCGCCCTTACACAAGGACCGTTTAAGAGGTTCCATGGGAGAGGCTTGGTTTTTAGTCTTATAACATATATGGCAACACAAATCAGCACGTTTAATCTGTCTACAGGTACTTATGGTAAATGTCACCTAAGAATTTTTTTTTACAAATGTGTGTTTTCTTTCTGTGACTTAAAACACTATTTGGAAGTTTACGTGAAACTGAAATGCACACAAAAAAAATGAACATTAACACATTTTCTCGAGTTAAATCCACAAAAAACTGCTTAAGTTGGAAACTTGGGACAAAATCTGTCCCAACATTTTGATTTGGCATCATATGTATCATAAACAGACTAGATATATTAATATATGTATGTCACATGAATTCTTCCCTGAATACAAAAGCTATTGATTGTCATAAAACTATTTAAAAAGGCATTGGGTAACTATTGGCCAGTAGAAGGCACAGACCCCTCTACAGACTTTCTGTTGTTACTACAGCTGCTCCATAGACACAGACATCATATGTTTACAAGTGGAAACTATCCTACCTGGCAATTTTAGAAGATCATGTAAATTTTGTATATTTTGTACAAATACAAATATACAAATATATTCTGCTAGGGTCCAGTGTATTTGTCTATTTCTGCCCCCTCTAATTGAGTGCCCTAAAGCGCGTCACTCACGTCATCCTTTGCATTACGTCTTCATCATTCGAGGTTTCTGTCCAGCTGAGACTACTGTGTCAGTGAGAGAGGCATAATTCTACTCTGGTCTCTGTCTTAGAACCATAAAAATGATTTGGAGAATATATTAATTAATTCATCTTCTACCACTTAGTCCCGTTAGGGGTCGCAGATGACTGGAGCCTATCCCAGCAGCTTTGGGCCTTTAGCGGGGTACACCCTGGACAATGGCCAGTTAGTCGCAAGGCAGAGAATATAGATTTTTGTGCTAAAAAGTACGTGGTGCACCTTTAAAGATGCAGTACCTGAAATTTTCTTGGGTGACCCAACCCTAAACCTCACCCCCAACAGCAGCAAAACAACCTTTCTTACATTTTTTTTATTCAAAAAAGTAAAACCGTACCAATTTTACACCAAAATACTAAGACAGAACAGTAACATTACTCTCCCAACATTCTAAATAAAGAGCACACTAACACAACAACAACAACAAAAAGGTTTCACTTAGTTTTTGCAGTTTACACAAAGACCTCTTCCGTTAGGTTTTGGCCATTTTTAGTGATATTTGACATCTAGCAAGCAAGTATAGGTCACCTCCAATAAAGAAAAGAAATATATGGTGAAAACCCTTGAATTTCTTCATTAGATGATGAACTCCTTCCACAGTGCTGATTAAGCCTGCTAATCACAAGTGAAACTATACACACTGGCATCCGTTGCTCCCGCACTCGTGTGTGTCCTTAAACATCCCAGGGATTTTCTTTCAGACCTCCTCACACTTGACACTGCATGTATGCTGGAGCTGTCCTGTCCAATTTATAACAGGAGTCAATGTGACCTTTATCCTGGCAATGACTATAATGTACTTTAGCACGTGTCAGTCTGGGCTCGGGATCATCCTCTGTGTCATATGTTTTGTCTTGCATGTTTTACCGTCGCGGGGGACGCCGTGCTTCTGGGCTGCAGCCTGTTCAGCGAGGAAGTGACAGGTGAGAGCTTCAGAAACCTATTATTACCATAGAGACAGGCCTTTGTAATAAAGCACACTCTCACATTGAGGTTACTCACGGGCTGCATAATATCATTAGACATTATTATAATTACAACAGCTATTTGGAATTTGGCTCTAATCATATTTCAGCCCTAAATACAGGAAAGCATAAAATGGAGCCACTGCATAAAAAAGCCATGTGTCTCATCTTTTTTTAGTGACATTTTGTTTCTTTGTTTTTTGGTGTTGTTTGTCCCTTTGGGTGATGTCTCTTTTTAATGTCTTTAGATCCCTTTTGTGCACTTTTTGCCCTTTTTTGATGTTGTTCTGCATCCTTTTAGTGTAATTTTTTGGGCGTTTTATTTCTTGTAATGATATTTTTGCCATTTAGGCTTTTTTTAGTGATGTTTTGGCCCTTTTTGTGATGGTATGACTTCACTTTGGATCCCGTTTAGTGCAGTTTTTGTCTGTTTTACTCCTATTTGATACCCTTTTGGGTTGTTTTAGTGACAATTGTGCCCCTGTAGTGATGGTTTAGTATGATTTCTTTTGTACCTTTCTTATTGACGTTTTAGCAACATTCTTTTTGTTGCCATTAGAGATAATAGTTATATTAGTTATTAACTGTTGGTTTGTACTTTTTGAGTGACATTTTGTCATTTATTTGTGTGTGCTTATCTCTCTTTTGTACTGATAATATGACCACTTTTTTGGCCTTTTGTCCGACCTCAGTGACATAATGTTCCTTTTGTGTTCCCTTTTCCCCTTTTTATGGACTTCTCGTCACTTTTTACTGTCATTTGGTCCTATTATATTGATGTTTTATCTCTTTTTATAATGTGATAGTTTTGGATTTTTCCAACTTAGACATTATTGTCCCTATTCAGTTTAATTTGGAGTTCTCTTTTGGAGATGATTTGTCCCATTTTATTCACCACTGACCTTTTTATTGATTTCTTTTTTGCGTCATTTTAGTACTTTTTTTCTGACAGAACCTTTGTACCTCGGCTTTAGCTTCAAACTCAAAGTGACTGAATTAGTGTGGTTAATATTCTTTGGCTTGTTCCAGTTGTTTCTGAGCTACATGTGATGATTAGCATGCATCAGCAATTTCCTTCTCTGGGAAACAAAACAGAGCCTAAAAGCACAGGTAAACAGCACAAAAAGACAGTCAGATGTTTTTGGCTCTAAAATCTACCCCCCTAATGCCCCCACCCTCCCACCCCACTCATCCTCGTCTTATTGCTCATCAGCTAAGTTGTCAGGTCTGCTACATCCCTTTGATGGCATCACTGACAATTAGCAAGACGACGCCACACAAAACCATCTGGACAGGCACGTCTCTCGTTGCTGAGGGAGACAGTTTTCATGGTGTGACAAAAATAAATCTCAAGGTCAGCCGCTGTCACTTTTTAAAAGTATCAGATTCCTTTTTCCGAGCGAGATTTATGGGATTGGATTTATTTTGAGAAGGTTTACCGGCTAATGATGAGACGTCTCTGAGAGCGTTAAGTGGGGACAGGGAATTTAATCAGCAAGACTGAGTGAAGCCTCAATGTGCCTAATGTAATTTCTAAATAAAAAATAGTAATTGTATTTCCATTTTTCCAATAATAAAAATATATGATTACACAGTATAGACAGATCCATGGCTTTATTAATTGTGATGGTTATGTACTGATATTGAATCAGAATAGCACAATAAAAAGAGACATTATAAGATATAGAAATACTATAGCAGCTAATTAGCACACATAATGACTGCATATTGTCTCCAGTGGTCATTATGAAGCACAAATGTCCCGAATATTAGCTACAAGGCTAATAACTTTTTTTTTGTCTTGCATTTATAAAAAACTGTAATCAACTAAAAGCTTTTTGTAATAGGAGACCATAAGACATCATCTAAGCTTTATCATCAAGCAATGTGATTGATGAAAATGTTCAGCACATACCGGGGGTTTGGCCAATCATATGCTCGCTCCTGAACTTTGGGAAACTCTCATTGGCCTGCATCAATGTCAACAAGGGAGTATATACCAGGACAGAAAATATAAAAGTGGGTAGTGGAGCTTCAACTAAACAAGCGGATAACTAAGTTAATGTTTTTAATGTAAATGTGTTTAGGTCAGATTGGCACAAAAAAAGAGGAAAAATACATTATTCCTCTGTTTTCTAAAAGAAAACCTGTATGACTTGAAAGTACGGAGAGCAGAATTTAAAAATCTATAACTAAAAATGATTGACATAATTGCAGCAACTTACGGCAAACACTGTAAAATCTATATCCTATAGAACATATTTAGCGTTGAATTAATTTAAAGCAGATGTAATAAATGCATTGTGCAGATATACTTACATGTAATTCCGGGTTGCCATCAACTCACCACATTTTATTTAAGGTAACTATTGAAACCTAATAGTTTGATATACTGAATGTAGCAGTGTGATTCTATTTAGTCACATAGTGTTGCTTTAAATGAGGTCAGTTATCACCAGTGAGTAAAAGACATATAAGTAATCACCATGGTTAAAATGTTCATATTTCCCTTTAATAAGACCCAGGATTGTAGGCAACAAACACAAAAGTCATCTGCTAGATTTTCTAAAGCCTGTTCTAAAACTGAATATGATCAATAGTTTATATTTACAAGAGACATTGTGCACATTCATTTAAGTATGACCATAACAACTTTACCACCAATTCAAATAGGAGGAACCTGGCATATCATATTTCTAGCACACTCAAAATAAGATCAATTATCTTGATAATCTCCCCAAAAATACATGATGCTTTGACAATACTCTAAGTATTGTCTGTGTATTGTCTGTGTATTGTCTGTGTACTGTGGCAGTGAAAGTCACACTACATATGACTGTATTGGTGGATATGTATAAGGTAGAATGACTTCAGACGTCAGGCGTTGTTTCTTTGTTCCCTGACAGTGGTACACGGTAGGCCTAATCAAAGGCTCGAACAGTGAATCTAATCATTCCAATGTTCTTTTGTAACTGCTTTACTCTCACTGACAGTGTTTTGATCAAGGTTGTGGGGTGGAATGGATCATTACACAGAAACTAGAACACACTGTCACTGTTGGTAGGAGCTGGTTCGATGGGAGCCCGAGCTGGAGTTCCAGTAACTCATCCACTGCTCTTGCATCGTGTAGTCCCACGTTGCCGGAGCCGCACGTGTGTCCATACATCATGTTTGTGTGCTGTACTAAAACAGATCCCCTGCAGAATAGGCTCCTGAGTGTCATCCACAGAGTTATCCCTCACCACTGGCTGACCGTGGCATTATTCCGATGGGGACTGTTTGACTAATAAGCATTTTCGCCTCACAAGTGCTCGCTCTAGTCAATGCTGCTGCTCTGGATATGCACAGTGTATAGAGGACACCTTGAATTGGAAAAAAAGAAAAAGTGTCCAACACTATTAAAAGCACCCACTGGTCCGGAAAACACACTGTGATTTCATTACAAAAAGCATATAATGGTTGTAAACATAATAACAAAGTTGCACTTTCACTTGGAGATTTTGCAGCGTATGTAAAACAGAAAGGGCCCGCTCCTTTCTCTGACGAGTCACACTTCAATGCGTATGATATATCCTTTTGTTTGATTTTAGTATTACAAAATGGTTACAGAGGTAAACAAATCCTTTAGTGGTTTCAGGCCGTCTAATGAAGAGGTAAAATAAACAGTGTTGATTTAAATGCGTTATGTCAAAAGCGACGGCTGAGTCCACACATGAGTGGGTCAGCGCAGAGGCAGTGGTTCGACCATCTTTAATGGGCTGTTTTAATGTGAAAATACGCATTTACATTTAGAAGATGTAGCTTCACAACTTTGACATGTTACATAAATGCAGCGAAGCAAAAATAGTCACCGGACAGTGGCAGTGGGATATCCTAGAGTTAAGTACATTTTAGTACAGTTTAGTACATAAGTACAGTCTACATATAAAGAACACGAGCAGCTGCGTAAGAGGTGCTTGTGCATTTCTATTGGTATAGTTAAAGCATGCGTGAAGTAGGCCATTTATATCAACACTTGCACAGTTGAGTGTTGGGAAAGATACACAGAAGTAGAAGCTGGTTACGCTCCAGATTATGGAGAAAAAATAAGCTGCAAATGGCTTGTTGACCCTCTCCATGCTGTCCATATTTGCAAAGCTCGAAAACTATTTGAGCTCGCGATGCTACCTGCCTCCCACACAGCTAAAAATGCCAGATGACCTCTTTCTTCCTGTTGCAGCTGCAGAGATACTTGCAAATGTTCTGTCTATATTAATATGTATGTCTCTGCTGTAAATAATGTAGCAGCCACTAAAACTCCAACCTGTTCTCACTCCCAAGGCAATACTCCCAATATACTGTACCACTGTTTGGTATATTGGCCCTACTTGTTCTTTAGTGATCTATATGGCAACTTTTCCTGTGTTGTCCTTGCCATAGGCCACAGGGTTAAAGCACCTGCTCTTCCACTGAGGCATGGGTCAGATCCAGTGTCCGTCGGATTTACTTTACAATAGAGGCAGGTTTAGTTCAGGAGATTGGAGCTCACATCCCAACTTGGATTAAATACTATACACCTTGTTTTAAGTTTATATAAGATAGCAAAAATCTGTTTTTATAGTCTGTGTGCTGTTCTTGTCAGTGAAGAATTTGGTGATTGGCTATACCTGTTGAAAGTTGGGCAGACATCAATATTCATATTGTCGGTGAAGGCTCTCAGTCATCCAGGACATCTTGACAAAAAGGTTTAAGTAAAAGCATCTGGACTCAGTTTTCAAGGTGAAGACATTTTGTCTCTAATTCCAACAGACTTTATCAATTCTGAGATCAACTGGTGAGAGAGCTGAGCTTATATCTCTAGAGGGAGGAGTTTCACCTGAAACTAAACCTGATGGACCAGGCTGTTCTGGTCTCACCGTCGTTAGCCATGAAAGGGAAGTGTGACTCCTGATGTGGGAGTCGTTAAGGCTCAGGAGCGTCGTTAGTGACAATGCTCCATTCAGGTGCAAGGTGGTTAGTGTCACTGTTCTATTCCAATGCTGTGTTTGTTGTTCTAGGGTGCAACTCTTTTGTTTTAGGTTTCAACACACTGTTATAAATACAACATAACATAAATCTAAGGCCACCTCCTCTGTTCAGTGAGGGCTTCTCCATTTTCACAAAAATGGTTTCCTTCACCCCTCTCTCAAACCATCTGGCCTCTCTGGCCAAAATTCGGACATTGCTGTCCTCAAAGGAATGTCCTTTCTCTTTGAGGTGGAGGTGGACCGCAGACTCAGGTCCTTCAGGATTGGCTCTTCTGTGCTGATACATCCTCTTGTGAAGCTGTGGTTTTGTTTCACCGACATAACTGTCACTGCACTCTTCACTGAACTGAATAAACTATTATTCATATTAAAAATAGGCCTTGTAGGTAGAGTATACTTTCTGTGTTGTACTGAAGAGAGTACTGTGCTCTCTATACAGACAAACACAACAATTCAAATAACAAAATCATAAAGCCATGTTGGTGACAGGAGGCCACTGTGTTCAGGCCCAGGTGAGGCTTGTGGCAGTGTGAGTGCACACCAGAGGTGGCAAAAGTATTCACATTTTGTACTTAAGTAGAAGTACAGATACCAACTCAAGTAAAAGTAAAAGGTACAGTCTCTAAAATGTATTTAAGTAAAAAGTATTTTTGTTGTTATAATACACAATTAATTTGTAATAAATCTGCAAAATTTTAATTACAGTTTATGGTGCAATTAAATGTAAGACCTAGAAGAACAAATGTAATACTTGGACTTGATTTTGACACAATTAAAACTTCATTCAAAACTTTTAAGAACTTGGAGGTACCCTGTTAATGTTGTCTTGTTCGGGTATCTTGGCAAGTGAGAGCTAACGGTAGCTATTAAAACCATGTTCTCCCGCATTGCATTGCTTACATTGTAAAATACAATAGAAAAATACAGCTACGTCATGAATCATTCTTGGAAACAACAGCCTCAAACAGTTCTTTTAAATACAGCCGTGGATGGCTAATGTCTTTTTTTCATCATCCATATTGCTGCTAAAAACTCCAAGACCAAGGCACAGAACAAGTGGCCCAAGGAAGAGAGATCACTTACTTTGTTTTATGTCATAAAACCATGAAAATAATATTGAGATAATGAATTTATTGATTTTAAGGATATTCTAAGGTTAGTGTGACTGTGTTAGTTTAAGAATGCTCTTGGGTTTGGGGAATAAAATGGTTAAATGTATGGTCCAGGTGATTTGGTTTAATTACTTAAAGCAACCCTGCGTAGCTTTTAGCCAGTAGAGGGCGCACATCCTAGCATCATTTTAAGGACTTAATAGAGAAGTAGTAGAGAAAAAAAAGATTCTTCTAAAACGGTCCTCTATTTGTGTCTCACATCTTACAATGAGAGCGCGTCCCAGCAACAGGAAAGTTACATTGGAGGTTTTGGAGCTGAGGGTACTGTGTCATGATTCTACTGATCTCATGTTTAAGAACCGTTAAATGATTATGAGAATATATCTGTTAAATGATAATAAGAATATATATTTTTGAGTTAAAGATTACGCAGTGCTACTGGCTAAATGTTAAGGAGGGCTGCTTAAGTCAGCTATTGAAGTTATTGTATTGTGTTTAGGCCACAGAATGTATCAAAAACAAATCTAAAATAAATTTTGAGACTAATCTAACATGACATTCATAAGCTTTAATTGTGCACTGAGCATCACCAATGGCTTTGTTTTTTTTTCTATAATGACTCAAAAGCTGGTATCTGTGTTGTGGATATTTGCTATTTGGAAGGTAGGTCCAGGTGAGAAGCTGCAGCTTAGACCACCCTGACTACCTTCTCCCCAACCCCCCTCCTTCTACAGAATGGGCTGGAGTCCACAGAGGGATTCTGCCGTCAGATGGTGTATAACGTCCCGCAGTCTCTCACGGTAGGGCTTTGCTAGAAGTTCAGCACACATGAGACACCATCATTTGAAAAACATCTGTCACTCTGACAAATAATAAGTGCACGGAGCCTCTGGGGAATAGGGAAGTGCAAGCTCCATATTTTATTTCTTTTCTGTACAACGCCACGACTGACTGCTGTTTTGTGTGTGGTGAGCTGTACTTTATGTCTAATGCGATGCATGCTCACACTGACAATTGACATTTTAAGGGCATTACCCTCGACAGCGCGACCTGGACAAATGAAAGAAAAAACCAGAGTGATTTATCAAGACGAAGGCTGACGAAATATTTTGATTTACATTTTTCCTGCTCTGTTTGAAATGGATCCAGAGCACACACACACACACGTACAGCCTGGCTCCAGACTGTGAGCGCTGTCTGCAGAGTAGCCCGTTGACCTGAGATCAGGTAGGGCTACATCTCCCCAGGGCTGCTGCTAAGCCAACACAAGGCTGTACTGCTCTCCTTTCTAATTCTGCCACTTCCTTCCTGGCTTAATTGAGAATTTGAACAAACAAATTAATCATTGCAGCCTATAAAAATGACAGGATTCATGCAGTAGCATTCTTCATTCTCTCTAATTTGTTGTGTGTTGTCGTCCCCCGCCCCTCTTCCCGTGCCTTTTCTCAAACCCCCACAGCAGTTTTTGTGCTGAATCCGCTGGTTTACCCCCTTATGAAAATTACAAATACTTGTCAAGGTTAACGAGTTAATATTCTCATTCAATATTTATTTTATGGACGAAAGAAAGCGTCTCCCTTCAGTGCATCCTCTTCCAGAGCGAGGATGGGTTTGTTAATCAAAATGACAAGGACAGTGTCCTTTTGATAATCCCCTGAATCATCGAGAATAAAAAATGAACTTTATTAATCAGCGGCTTCTGATTAATTGTTATGAAGTGTTGCTCATCCATTTCCCCTGCATTTCCGTAATTTTCACAGAAGCCTAACAATCTCCCCAATGATTTGAAGCCTTTTGAGCTGGCGTTGCATTCAGCAGCACAGCAATAAATAGCTGGGCAGCACACACTTCTTCTTCCTGGATGAGCCTCTGTAGCAAACTGGAACAAAAAAAAAATACAATGCTTATTGCCCTGCTTTGCTTACAGCAACTTTTTCACCTCTGAGTTTGCGTTTCTTTCTTTTTTTAAACCGCATTGTCCACAAGCATCAACACTGACACTCTCATCAGTTTAGTACCAGCCATCTGTTTGCCTTTATGTTGATGTTCTGCATCAATACTGCAGTACTCTTCCTCTTTCAGTGGAAGGCACAGTCCGTGTTCTGAGATACAACTGCACAGGAACTCAGCAAGTTTATCTTTAATTATTCTAGAGTAATTTAATGTTGTCCATGATGTATTGTTTTGTGTATTTTTTGCCACTAATGGAAATCCTGTTTTGTAAAAGCAAGGCAAGGCAATTTTACGGTCTTTCATAGTGCTGTAAAGAAATAAAATACAAGATTTAGAATAAGAAAGAGAAAAAAGATGAATAGAGCAGATAAAAACACTTTTGGTTGTCTTTACTGAATGTAGGCGGATCTAAAAAGGAAAGTTTTTAACTTCCCCATGAACATTGTTAAAGTTGAGGCTAAAGCCATTGGGATTTATTTTTTAGTTTCAAACAACAGTGGATCCATGTTGGTACCCTGGGGTTCACCTTTGGATTTCCATTTTAAAATACTTTATTTTAAAGCACTTCTTTCCACAGATACATAAATATATATTAATTTTACAGTACATTTTGGACCAAAACTCATCACATGATTCAAATATGTGTTGTTTCTCTAGTAATCATAATTTTATTAGATTTTTTTATTTGAGCAACATCTGTAAACATATCAAATTACAACAATGTGTGATCTGGGACTTCCAGATGCCTTTGTTTTAACCTTTTCTTCATTATGCCCTGGATGATTGAGAACCTCCACAGACAACAATGTGTGTTACATAGTACATGGAGTAAGAAGATGTGCAAACTTGTGAGCTCCTACCCCCATTCCAGTCCACACTATAAACATAGTGTTTCAACTAACAACAGTTTTTTCTGCGTTGTACATTTAGTAGTTTAGACAGCAATGTACAGTATATGTGAAGAACTCAATAAGTTCAATAAGGTGTGACTGTCAGTGCTACCAGAGGAAGGTATGTTTTCATTTAAAATGCATTATAAACTAATAATTTACAGTCATATCTAATAATTAAGAGCTCTGCCAAAAGAAGGGAAGCATGAATAACAGAACAGGTTTGAAGAAAAGACCTCCCCACAGTAAAACATGAGCCCAACCCTTTTTCTTTTACTCTTTAAGAAGTGGGACAATTAATAGTGCATCCATCGATAATGTTTATGATTAATGCATAAGTATGGTTTGCAGGGTGGATAGTGCAAGGTTGGGGGCTGTTGTAATTTACATGAGAGCTTGAGACGTGTGGCGCTCATTTGCTCTGAACTGCCGTCCATGAAACGGAATAGACAAACGAAGGAAAGTTTCATATCAGAAGGGCGTCTGTCTTTTCTTTCACTCTTTTCAAAGTGTCTCATATCCAAAGGGGGGTTGATAAAGAAAGGCTATTTCACGGTCTGCCTATTAATCTCCTTTAGCGTATTTACCTAGGAGTTATTATTTTTACATTCAGCTCCATATTTTAAAGTCCAGTGTGGGGGAAATGATACATTTAACGATGTGAATTTCAGCCTCTTCAACAGATTTAAGGGGGCTGGGTGGCTCACATGCAATTAATTGCGGAGGTGTTTTATCCATCAGAATGAATAATTTAAAGGGAGTGTTAATAGGTATCCCAGACTTGGCCAAAGGAAGGGAGACAAAGTGTTGTTGAAAGACGTTTCATTACTTTCTCTGTGATGCCGCTCTTCATTTGTTCTCGCGTGTCTTTTTTTGGGTCAGTGTGGCCACGTTTTAAAAAGAGGACGACATGCAATAATAAGAATTACGCCACACATAAACATTGCATTTGATTCATTTTAAAGACCATGTCAAATTTAAAATTATTGCAGGCAGAAGTGAAACTTTGCCCATGAATAAAAGCAAAGCGTTTAATCTAAATGTTTAGAACGAGCTGCTGAGTTATATATAAGTGCTTGAATCGGTGAATGGAGAAGTTTTAAGTCCAGGTTTGATTTACAGTAGTAACAGTAATGATTATTAAAGCATCAATGCTATTTCCCTGGTCCATCTGATCTAAGCCTTTCCATGAGATTATACATGCATTTTTCAGTTACAAAGTTTTATGAGTACTTGCAGAAAAGCTGAAGTTGAAACTTGATTTCTCCTGTGAACCTCTGTCTATGTCTGGACTGGTGGGAAACAATGTAAACTCTCTCCTCACACTCACCGCACAGGGACGACATCACAACAAAGTCCTCTCTGTTTCTGCAATAAAAGAATGCCATCATGTGAACGGTCCCCATCCTTCACATCCAGCTCACAACATAAATTAGCTGTGGCGACTGAAGAACACGAGGACATTTGGAGAGAAAAAGAAGCACCAAGGGGGTCCAGCACTTGCAGCCGGGGCCAGGTTTCCCCCCCAAATTTAAACATTCATTCATATTAGATCTTGTAAAATTAATCTTCTGACAGAGTTCTTTTCCCCTTGATAACATGCATGTGTTAATTTTTCACAAAAGGATTCACAAATACACAAGTCCATTTTGTACAGTTTCCTTAGATGGAGATCTATGGCTTTGTGAACAAAAGACACTCCTTCAATGACAAGTGCCAAGTACATCAGCCAGTCCTTCTTTTCAAGTAATTCCAACCCTGGCTATTCAGGGTTTGCCCTGTGGCAAGACCGAGTACTTGGTTCTCCAGAAATAGCCATAGCTCATCTTTCACAAGGACTCAGGTCGCCTTATCACAGGGAGAGGGGTTCATTTGGATTCTTGTCTCTTCAATATGCCTGGCAATCACGATGCCCCCCTAATATTGAAGTCTGGGGAGGACTTGGTGTTGTTCTGACCTCAGGCACCATCAAATATCTTATCGCATGAGTAGTAAACAGCACACAGCAGCACCTCAGCAGCTCTGCACCCTCAAGACAAGTTAAAAGTAAGCATTACGTTTATGAACAGACTAACTTAAAGAAAATAACATAAGACAATAACGGGTCTTTATATGTTTACCAAAAATGTTTGGAGAAGATACAGATAAATCTCAGACTCCTTTGTGAATATCTAAACTTAATCACTTCCTTCTTATGCAAACTTAAGCAAGATACACTTTAATAAAAAGGATTTAAAGGAAGAATTTACAGAAATTATGTGTAAAAAACTGTCCCCATGCATCCTTGGCGCTCCTCTGTGGGCTGTGATTGGCAGAGAGCTACACTCTCAAACGTACATGTGAGTAAAATGTTACGTCAGACAGTAGGAGGTTGGTAAACCTTTAAAACTGAGCCACCTCATGAGTTGTTATGGCACAGACTTTGGACTTTTTGATAGATACAGTAGACAGCTTTATTGATGCCCCAAGGGGGAACTTAAATTGCCATGGACATATACACACACACATCACATGTAAAAACCAACCACCATAAAAATAACATTAAAGACTTTGCTTCAGACTTATGTAATCTCAGTGCTCCACAAAACAAGGTTGAAAAATCAACAGATCAGAAAAAAGGCAAATACAGTAGTTTTACACAAAGTGTTGATTATAAAAGCAGACAACAGCAGGAATAACAGAGTTTTTGAGGCACTGAGTTGAACATCAACATTTGTCCACTAAAAGAGTTCTTAAGTTTATTAAAAATACTGCTGAGTGGATGGTCCGTGAGAGACAGGGCAGTTCCCAATTGAGTCCTCATCTTCTTGTCCAGGATAATGTCCACCGTGTTCAGACTCAGTCCCACCACAGCCTTTTTAATCAAGCATGTCATATAGGTTTCATGTCCCATCCACTACCCCAACCCGCCAATGCTTAAGCCTAAGCTTAATGGGTCCTCAAATCAGAATCTTTTTTTTTTATACAAATGGACAAGAGTCATATTTGACACACAACAAGCACAACTTCAACAATTGATAAAGACAGAGAACAGTGATATTTAATTCATACATTAGCTCAATATATGAGTACATACAAAGAAACAAAAAGTTAAAAGTATCAAAATGACTATTGCTTTGGAAAATGGATTTGTAGGCTGCTTGGTTTACACAGCGCAATAATAATAAAAAAGTGATATTTTGCTGTGTTTACAAAAATAAATGTCTTCCTTCATTATAAATGTTCAGAATACCAAGAATGATAAACATAGAAATGGCAGCATGGCATAAAGAGAATTATGAAATGACTTCCAAAAGGGTGGGAACCCATGGGTTCTCTTGGGAAGGGGCATAACTTTAGTCTTAAGGTGATATTCCAATCTTTTTTCAAGGGATATATATTTCAGAACACCAAAATGTTGCTAGTTTGTTTTATCTTTTTTTTCCTGTTCTAGGCCCATTTTGATTATTCTGAACAGTGTTATTCCTGAGCATTGCTAGTTTGCAGATGTTTATAAATAATGTTTTTGGTAAATAAAATCTCCCATGACCCTCTTCTGGATCTTGACCCAAACTTAAGATAGTAAGATAGTATCTGCACTGTTGTATATATACGTTTACGGCATCAAACTTCATTATAACCATGACATGGAATTTACAGAAATGTCAATATCAAGTGGAATGGTTTACACATTACAAATAATTGTATTTTACATGGATGTGCAAAATGAATCCCTGCCATGAGCCACAGACAAAGACTGTTTGCTTTGGCGGTGTATTTATTTGTTGTCCACCACACCTCCTCCAATCTGAATCCTCTTTTGTTCTGTGTTCTCTGTAGAAAAAAAAAACACAACTGGCTTTCTAATTAACACCCAAACACACCTTGACAACTTTTGCATGACACTCGCTCAGCAAAAATCTTTTATTTTTTTATTTTTTATAAATAAAATCCCCACTTCTTCCGTCTGAAAAGTGAGGCGTTTTTCTTGATAAATTTAAGATAAAAGATGTGGCAGTCATTTTCTCCCGTGACATATTTGTTCTTTAACAACAAATCAATGGCAGTGAAAGCTTGGCACCTGAATACAGAACAATGGGGAGATGAAGCGAAGATTGTCTTCATTAGGCACATTAATATTCATAGAAAGAAGAAAATCTGACACCACAGAGGACTTGGTAACCTTTTCTCATATTAGATTTTTTTTTTCAACTTCTTAACACAATTAAAGTCCAGCTACGACTTAATTAATGCGGCTTTCTGTCAGGCGCTTTAAAGAACTGTCAATTTGGCCCGGGTCTGCCTGTCAGCGGGGAAGAAAGACAGTCATCCCACTCTTACAGGAGACAGTCGGAATCACAGTGCCGGATAAAGTCACATTCACAGACACCTTGCCAAATTGATTCTTTTAAGGGTTTTCTTGCAGATTACCATTTTTTCCCACTCCTGTCTCTTATTCCGCACGAGTGTCAAATCTGAGAGAAAATCTAAATTCACTTTAAGTCCTGGCTATTACCGTCCTCTCCCATTGTGCTCATTGTTGCTGATACTCTGTTAAATTATGATTTGAATAAAACCTTTCTGGTGTCCGCAGCGCTCGGAATCAATTACAGAGGTACTTCCACAATGCGGAGTGGTCTGAGCGCCCTGCCGTAGCGGTTGGGAAACTTATCGAATCAACAGTATTAGCGGCATTCTTCATTTGCATTGGACATTTTTATCCTCGTTATGCTTTTTCACTCCCTGCCCTTATGACAAGTGATAGCAGAGGTACGGGGCCAAGACTGAGGGCTGCGAGGGCCGAGGCGGGGGCTCCTCTTTTACAACCAGAGCTGCCTTCAAGTGGAAGCTACAGGCTGTCCAAAGAAGATGACAGTGCAAATGGCTGCTGCTAATGACTGAGTCTCCTTTCGACTGGGTTTTGATCAAAAAATAGCTCCCCATTCTCCTTCAGGAAAATGTCAGTCCCCAAAATTGAGGTAATGGCCCTTGCTTTAGATGCTGACATTGGTGCAGGATTAATCATTACTTTAAGATCCCGAAAGTCACACCACTGTTGTTATATAAGTCTCTACTTTATTTCAACTGATGTGTGAGTAATGCGGTCAAAATCCGATTTTAACATCCTCTCCTCCATCTGTCTTCGAGGTGTGACCGAGAGGGTATTTGTACGCCGCCATTCTCTGTATTAATGAACCGATAGCTGTGATCATTCTGCAGGAGGTGTAACTGGCTTGGCAGGTGCGCCGCCACTGGGAAACAGATTAAAATAGTCAGTGTTCCTTTCAAGGCTCGTACCGAAAACAATGGAGGCTTCACAAGGTAATCATGCCATTATGAGACGGAAGGACTAATTGGAATTATACTAGAACAGGCAGGGAGCTCATTAAAACCTTGAGCACTACCTCATGATAAACAGTCGCTTTAAGGGCTGGCACTAATATGATGAGGCAAAGTCTCTATTTCTCACTTTCCAATGAACACATCTGATGTTTAAGCTCCTTATACTCACTCAGCAGGTACCATGTGGAATGAAGACTCCTTAATTGCTCCTGGAAATTAGCACAATGGATATATAGAGAGTGCAGGTTGTCAAGCAGAAATACTCACTGAGATGCTGACTGTGAACGTGTCAGACCATGTACAATATTATAGAGCAAGACTAGTATTTTCATTCAGGAATTGGCAGAGCAATTCTAAAATAAATATAATTTTCCTTAATCTTAATCATTTATTCCTATACTTGTCGTTTTACTGTGGCATCCTTTACAGTTCCTCAATTGACCTTACTTTCTTTTTTGTTGTATTTTATGATTTTTTGCTTTTCTGCCGTACTATTGCACAAGGAAACTCTCATATAAAAATTTTCACATTGTCTTTCTGTAGACTGAAGAAATAAGACCTGAAATCCCCCCCCCCCCTGGGTGAATGGTGATACAAAGTTTTAAACTGTTTGAGGGCTCTATTATATCTCGTTCAGACGACGGTACAACAACAACAACATTAATCCCAGATGCTGACATCTCATTTTTTTTTACCTGGTGTGCAGTGTTTATTTTATTGTGGAATAGTGTTTTGTTCTAGTTTTGACTGTATTTTTTGTACCCTTAGTATATTGTTAAATTTTTCAATCACCTAATCTGTAAAAAACAAGACCATAAAATGTCATCTAAGCTGTATTATTGATGGAAAACTAATCTCTTTAAAAGATGAGAATCCTCAGTGAGTTAGAATTACTTTTCATTTCGCCTATTCCATCTTTAATTCCAGCAGTCTGACGTTAATAATGCTGAATATTTAGACATATTTTCCCCGCTGTTCAGTCATAAATGCATCAATAAATATTTTGGGAGCTATCAAATTTCAGCATGCAAACAACTGTGTAAAGTCCTTGTATTTGTTGTCATCTGCCTGTCATGTGTACTTTGTTGCAGCATGTTTAACAATGTGGTAATATATTAATAGTCAAAGTTATTGCTCCCATATAAAGCCTCACAATAATAACACAGCCCTCTTGTTATGGTCTCTGACAACCCATGATTAAAATCAGATTCATTTTGCTTGATGAGAAATTGGCTTTTCCCAAAATAACTTTATATCCCTGTGCGCTCCAACCACAGTTCATTAGCTCCATCTTGCTCAGGCAGGATTCTTTGTGCCATTTTGACTGTATTCAAATCTCTTTAATGCCATCTCATGTTTAAAGACTGGCCATAAATCCCATATCAGTTCTTAATGACCACTGCCGGCCAGCCGGTAATATGTCATTGTTCGCAGGCGATCACCCAGCGGGGAATAGACCATGCCAGTCTTTGTAATTGCACACCCAGAAAGATTTATATTGCCATTATGCACAGCCATAAGAAATAATTCAAACATATCAGTGGAAAAAAACAGCCTGCACATTGCTGATCCCCAAATCTCTACTGAGCATCTAGCTAGTATAATATTCCACTGGCTCTGCTAACATGGCTTTACTGCGCCACAGTAAAGGTGCCTGCCACTCTATATTCCATATGTCTAGCAATAGTGTTTTTAGTAAGGCTGAGTTAGAAAATGTAAGGTGTCATGACAACAGCAGAATATTCCTCATACATCTGTCATCTGCTCAATTTTGTACATTCCCTCTGTTTACTCCGAAATGTGCGTATGCCTCTCGATGCAGTGATTGAAGACGCACTTATCTGAACTCCCTGCGTGTGTTGTTGTTGAGCCGGTCCTGGGCCCTCCTGAGAGGGGAGGCAGCTGTGGGCTGACGCAGGTTTGATCACCTTGGTGAGCGTGGACCTAAGTGGTTTCCCGGCAATCCGCGGGGAGGATAACAGCAGCCAACTTGCACAAGGGCGGCTGTTTGACTTGGGCTAATGAATTGCCTAGTTGAACAGAATTACATCATGCTTGTTTTGTTTAAAAGGATTTGACAGGTGCTCAGATATGCTGGTTGATGTTATAATTTAAACTACGGCACAGCAGGGAAGGAAAAAATAGAGAATGTAACTGTAAATTGATCAAATTATTTTGCTATTTTGCTAAAAGGGAACATGCGGGTGGACTATTAATGAAAAGGCTTGCCTATGTGTGATCTTTTAATCTGGAAAGGTAAAGGTTTTGCGGAACAGTGGTGGCCTCTCCATGCTGCCTTTGTCTCTGGTTGGAGGGGACGTCAAAATGCCCCGCTGTAGTCAGCCATCAAACACAGGCCAGTCATGCAGACTCGTGTTTGGGAGTCTACGGAGACTGCTCCCAGGGACTTTTTGTTCCTTTTCAAGCAGACTGCTGCTGTCTCGGCGCTCAGGGGGCTCACTCACCAGTGACAGCCCCAGTCAGATCATACCCCCACAATCAAATACAGTTTTATTAGATCTGTCTTGCAGAGCGGCACTCCACTGCAAAAACATGTTTTGTTCTCTTTAACCTATTCCACTGGGGACACAAACCAACAGTGACACTGTCATTTGTGAGCAATGCAGTATGACTCCCTTGTGGTACAAATGTCAGATTATACCGTGCAGTACTAGTTATCCTCCCTAAATATAGCCTCTGTGGTATCATAGCCTGTCGCAAGAAATTCATGGCTTCACACACATGGCCTTTAGTGGAACCCCAGACACTGTCACAAACCTTAAGAAGTCGCCAGGATGAGACTAATTGTAAATTCATATCTGTCTGAAAACTCTTCTTGTAATTCTGAGAAGAGAGGCACCTGCCCCCAGCTTGATCCAGGCTCTGAATCTGTGATGTGCACTTTTCACTCCCTGTAGATATCAAATTGATTTGCACATGGAATTGCCACCCTGTATTAAGTGAGCCCTTATGCAGTGTAAAATAGACATTTGCTGATAAGGCCAGTAAATCTCACACTACATTCACAGACTGCGCTTATAGCCAAGCGTCTACACAAGCTATGTAAGTATTATCCTATGAGATTATTGTGTCTGTCGATAGAAAAGAGGGAAGGTTCACATGTACATCACCGCTCCGTTAATGAGATTTTATGGCTAATGGCTTTGATATCTGAGGTGTGACTTTGACTGACAGGTGTGATTGACAGCTCTCTCGCCTGCTGCTATTTCAGAGTCAAACTTTCACAGCCTGTGTTTATTCATTAACAAGAACAGTTTTTCAAGCAGACTGGTGTCAAACATTTTCATCACTTTCAGCATTACTGTACGTATCGGCATGTTAGCTACTTTAGACCAGTGTTAACTTACACACAGATCAGCTTAGAAAGTGTGTAAGGCACCAGGGCCCAGTTTATCAAGATGTTCAGCGTGCAGCATACAGAAAGTTAAACTGAACAAACTCTGAGTGTTTCTGGCCTGTGTCTTTTAGCCAAACATTAGTATTTTTTATTAACAATGGTTTCTATAGAAAAAAACTTTAAATACATCTTACCAATGTGTTTTTTAGGCCTTTTTGCTTTTATTGATAAAGCAACCTAGACAGTAGGTTGACAGGTAACAGGGTAAGAGAGGGAGGGGGGTGACATTGGACAAATTACTGGTCCAAGATTCAAACTCGGTCATGTTCTTGTGTACCGATTTCTTTTATTTTTATGCAACATTAAAATAAGGAAAATTGAGAAGATATCTCTGGAAAAGGGTTTAATAAGGGCATAGATATATAAGATTTGGATTTCTGATTCCACTGGTGGCCACACAATGTATTGCAGCAAAATCAATTTTCCCCTTTTGTAAAAACAAATGCCTGTTATTTGACTGACAGGACACCTACGTCTTTCAAAATTGGGGGATGTTTTTAAGTTAATTGTTTATTTTTGTATCATAGACTTTTTCTTTGATAAAAAAATCTTTAAATCTGCAAAAAAATTTTTTTTATAGTTTTATGATGTCAGCGCTTCCTTTGAGCTCATTGGTCAGAAGCGATCACAATAAACCCGGAAGCCAAGAATGTATTTGGCATATGCACCAATGAGCAACATTCATTGAAAATCAATAATACATCTATGGAGCTGGGCCAAAAATGAGTCTTACTCCCACCCAGTTAACCAGGCTGCTATTTAGCCCAGTTAGCCTACTAAAAATAGACAAGAATGTAAAAACATTTTTGTGAATGTATAAATAAAGTTTAAAAAAAAAAAAAATATATATATATATATATATATATATATATATATATACATTTGCTCGTTCTCGCACTTTTCCCACATAACAAGAACTGCATTAGTGCATTTGCACTAACGTACAACACTTCGTGACTTTTTTAGATGTAATATGTTGATTATAGACACAATGTAATATAAATGAATGTAATGTAATTGTAATAAAAATATACCGGTTAAAAGTGCCAATTAGCAACTGTAAGTGACAAAACTCTGTGGGGTAGTGTTTTACAGCTTTTTTTTGGGACATGACTGAGACAAAGGGCTTAAAAGTGGGACAGTTCAGACGGAGATGGTCATACACAGTTTTTGAAAATCAAATGGCTTGCAACTAAAGCAAGTTGATGTTGACCAAAGTAATCAGTGTCACCACCTTGATGAGCTATATACTCAAACAAGGCTTAACACATGAATAAATTAATGTGCTTTTATCAAGGGAGACAATTACACACAAACAGGGAGCTCTGCAGTTCTGAACGTGACACTTGTCATATGGTGAACATAGCATGTGATAAAAATTCTCACTGATTTCTATTGTTAAATATTAATACATAATAGAATTTTTTCTCTTTGAGCTTATGAAAATATTCATAACATACTTTGCACTTTAAACAAAAAAAAACACAAAGTTTCAGATACTAACACATACAGGAGTACATTTGGGATCATTAGGCCACTTTCAACATTTCTTACAAGACAGTAATGAAGATTTTAAAACAATCATATTCTTGCATTATTACTAACCCAAAATAATTTAAATCGGATGATACTATTTTCTTTTCTTTTCAGACATCCAGCTCCATAAATAATCAAGGCCTTCTCCGATCCCTCAGAGTAATTATCGGAGTTCTCTGACAGCCACGGGCAGCACCAAACTGACAGGCCTCCAAGAGGGACGTGTTGTGTAAATTTTATGAGTGACAGTGGAGATTAGTAGAGTGACTTTGTACATGTAACTTTGACCTCCTCGGGGCCGCTCATGGAGGAAGGTGAACAGGAGGAGAGGAGGGGGGCTCTGCGAGGTGTGTGGCTCCTTTTTTTTATGTCCAGAATAATAATATTCTATAGAGCAGATAAAGATTTCTATGATGGGGCAATGTGTCTGAACTGTCATTTCCCCTGTGTCAAAATATGTGCACGGCTGTCTGAAGTGTGTTTACACCAGTGTGTTGTCATATTTTGGCAGATGGTTGGAGTATTGTGTGAAATTTGGGGCGAAAGCAATAGTTTTCCGCAGATATAGTGATACCAGAGAAGCACTCATCAGTTAAATAGCAACCTGCCTCAACGATTTCTGTCTGAGATACTCCCACTTTATCACTTCTATTGTGCGCCGATACCAACGGACCAACCCTTAGCATTCTTTCCTCTGATTTCCCATTGATGGTCTTTCATATAGTGAGTGCGCACTGAGAGCCTTTGTTCCCTGTAATTACAGGGCCTGTGATTTGAGCACGTCAGTACAGTGTGTCTTGCCTCCAGCTCTGTAATTGTCAAGAAGATTTGATGGAGGCATGTAGCACATGTGAGTGAAGGGGACCGGGGCAGCGCCACCACATTCTTATGTTTACCCGAGTGTCAGAGGCCTCATGTCACCGTGAGTGGGAACAGAATAGGTGAGCCTCTGTGGACTCATCCACATTGCTCTATCTGTCTAATGGCCCCGTCTGTCTCTCCGGACGTGTAGCGCATGATAGCGGGACGGTGCAGGGAGTTCAGCGGCCACGCAGCGCTGCAAATCTCCCTGGCCATCTTGCACAGCTCACGCTGTTCAAACAGGTTCCACGTCGGCTTGTGTCTTGTCTTGTCAAGTGGCTGACATTCTGATTTAATCAACATCCACGCCTGCCAGATGAATTAGATCACTATCAAAAATGCACAGGGAGCGCCATGTCCCTCACTTGTCAAAACCTCATCTGCTCATTTATTTATTACATTCTCCATGAGAGCAGAATTGTAGTGCCGGGTGGGCCTAAGGTTGTCTGTCCTTGGTGCTTTGTTAAACTTGGATGAGCCCCAGGGACTTGTATTCTATCTCAAGCTAGTATCACATTGAAAACACATAATGGTGGTCTAGGAAAGAAAAGCAAACACAGCATTCTTTCGATTACTCTTCTGAACACAAACAATCATATCTGCTAGTTAATAAATCCACAATGCAGGTGCTCTGAATGTCGTGTTCAGACATGTTGATAACACTTTTCATGCACTTTCTGTGGCATTTGCGCAGTGATTTAAAGCAACAATATGTAACGTTTTACCTCAAAATATGGAAATATGGAAAATCTGACGCTATGTCTTTAATGTTAAAAGTGTACACAATGTTGCTTTAAAAAAGATGGAGCAGCGTGATTGTCTTGTAACAGCTGAACAGGACTAAAGCTCACTTTCTGGTATTGACGGCAAATGCACATTCACCCGATGGAGATCATTTCAGGAGCTATGCACTTTAAGAGTAAATGCTTTCTCCATCATTGTGTGCACTCTATGGCTTTTCATTAAATTCACTATGTTGTTCAATATTTGAAAAGAGTACAATGCAACGCCGGACCTGAGATGGATATTAAATTGATGCTCATTGGATGACTGTATATATCAGAGTGATAGTGAAGTCTCAGAGATGACAAAAATCCATTCCATTTCAAGTCTAACAGCATCCCGGAGCTTGATGTGGTGGGTGTATTTCAGCAGCAGGAGCGGACACATACGGGCTGGATGGTTCAGTGTGCGCCTAATGCGAGTGTATGTTGCATGAATTATCAGTGGGAGGATGGCTGTGGTTTAGCTGAGCTGAAGAGATTCAGATTGAGATGTCCATTCACGGCTCACTGGTTTGATATTTCCATCATCGACAGCAAAGGAGACTCTGACAGTTGGGCTGCACAAAGCCAGCTGTTTTCATGGTTTAAAGCGTCCTGAACGTGCACCCAAGTTGAAGGATTGGTAGGAGATTATTAACCAAAGTGACACTCAGAACGCAGGCATCCACAGTTGGAAAATCACTGGCTCCCACTCTTCCTCCCTTCTCTCCTTCTGCCTTCCTCTTTCTCGCTCGCTAATTTTGGAGCCGCAGCAAAGTGCTCCAGCGTGTTTGTGTCAAAAGTTCCAAATTGAAAAGTGTGATAAGGTAGTGGGAACATGAAAAATACATAAACATACATCTGTGGGCTTATCTGAGGAGGAAAACAATGAACAAGGCAAGAGGATAAAAGTGGTGCTCGTCAAATGATCTGGGAACAAAGACAGAAATTAGACGTGTGATCGCTTCAATAGATCATATGATGAAATGACTTTATGATCTTGCAATGAGTCTCAATCATAAAGTCAAATCATCAACAGTAAGCTTGTCAACACTGAAAAGATTCTGCCGCCTAACCTTTGTAGCAGCGCAATACTTCTACAATATCAAAAAAGGTCTTAATTTGTTTAGTGTTTTAATTATTTATTTGTAATTGTTTTGCACAGTTTATTTCTTTAGATCTATTTTAATAATGTTAACATTTGTGTATTCATTTGCCCTATCTTTATTTCCTTGTGATGAACTGTATGTACAGATATGATTTTTTGCAATACATTTTCAGTTACTTGTATACCCAAGTTTCCTTTGTCACTGCAGCTGACTTTAAAAAAAGACAAAGCCTGTAATAAGACTGCAGCGTATGGTCTGCATCTTTGATGTGACCAAAAATACACAATGCCACCTGAAGTTTAGAGTGTACTGTGTTGATGCTGACGGGGACATTTGCCGTTGACTTTGCTAGGTATACTTAAAATGCCTTTGCTACAAACTTCTCAGATAAGTTTGTAAAGGAGACAAATATAAATCCACTCAACACCGTCTAATAAACTCACTCAAGGACAGATGACTGTTCTAATACGTATATGATATTGGTTCCCAAGCCTTCATTCCACTGGATTGGAACAAGTCAGGTCAGTATGGCTCAAAAGGGGTACGCAGCATCTAAAAGAAAGCATTTCATTCTGTACTTTAAAAAAATAACCTTTACAAAGGAAAACACCACAGATTAAAAGATAGATAATCCTGATATGGTGATGAAACTGGGAAGTGAAAGGAAAACAAAGCACAACAAATAAAAAAATCATATTCAAGAAGAAATTATAAATGTTAAAGGCTAACTTTTATTAGCAAGCTAGCTTATGATTGGCCAGTCACAGGGCTGACACTTAAACACAGACAGTGACAATCAACCATTCGATATTTTAGATTCACCAATTCACAAAACTAGTGCAGTTTTTTAAGGTTCAAAAATCTTGGAACAAACTGCTTGTCACACAAATGTCTGCGTTTTTAGATTTTGCTTCTACAAGCCTCTTTATGAGTTACCTTTACCAAACTGTGCTCATGCAGACCTGACTGGTACCATGCCACTCAGTAGAGACATGCCCAATGATCCTCCTCCTGACATTAAGAGCCCTCATTCACTCTCTGTCTGTCTGATCTCCTCCAGCCATACACCCAGTCCCTAAAACTGCCCACTCCCCACACCTTCACCCAGTACAGTGGCATGAAAAAGTATCTGAAGCCTTTGGAATTTCTCACATTTCTGCATAAAATCACTATCAAATGTGATCTGATCTTTGTCAAAATGACACAAAAGAAAAAACAGTGTCTGCTTTAACTAAAACCACCCAAACATTTATAGGTTTTCATATTTTTAATGAGGAACAAAGACAGAAGGGGGAGGAATAAGTAACTGAACCTAAAAGCTGGAAAATCTGAAAAAGAAATCCAAGAAAAGATAGGGACAAGGGAGCACAAGGGAGAATCCACAACTGCTTCTTTGTCATCAGTAGAAGATTAGCTTCTGAATGCCTTAAAAGTAATTTTATTTAATTATGAGAAAATATATTAGTGTATGTTAAGTTTTTCATACACAGTCATAAAAACACAGTCATTTTGGTTCTTCATGTGGCAAAGCTTTCTCAGCTGCTCCATATTTCTTCTAGTTTGTTTTGAATACAAGAGAGTGTGTGATTGAAGTCAGTGCAGGTGCAGCTGTAGTTGTTCCCTCCTCCAGGTCAGACCCAGGTCAGCACTGAGTGTCCTTTGATAAATGTAACAATCTGCAGTAAAGCCTCATACATGCATGGGAAAAGGTATTATGCTCCCCCGGATCAGCATTCTTCTCAGGCCGAGCAAAAACACAATATGGTTTTGGAGGATGCACACATTCATCTTTGAATGAGCCTCTGTAGCTAACTCTCACTTTGAGCCACCTCTCAAAAAAGAGAGAAAAAAAACAAACAGCGAGGTTTAGGGAGAAATGAAACCCCCAGCTCTGCTCACTCATCTAAGAAACATTAAATGTACGGTTTGTTTACCCGCATGTGCACTTATGAATCCCAGGGGTGCTGCAACCTGTGTATAACTCACCCTTAGGGCCTTCGAGTATTTTTCACTATGAAATGAAATTTTATAGCATGCGAGATTAGCCAACACTAATGCAAGGTCAAAAATAATAGAATCAATAGGCAGGCTTGGTGATGTTAACATTTACAGAAAATAATGGGCTGAAAAGCGCTGTTGAAAACAGAATGAAATGAGTCTCTGCAGACTTATTCTTATTGATAGCTTTTCATTATTTGTAATAATTTGACTTTCTTTTGTGTGTAGTAGCCAGGGGTATGGCCCTTGTTGTGGTTTATCTCTCTGTGTAGGTGTGTGCGAGTGGAAGGCAGGACTTTTATGTCTACACACACTTTTATCTAATATACAGCTATTCGTTGTCAGTTTTTCAGCTGCTGATACTGCATTAGCAGTTTGAAAGAAGAAAGGTAGGTTTACAGAGGAAACGTTTCATCCATAATACTTGTCAATTGTGAGTTCCAATGGTACAAGAGCTGAGTTTCCTTTAGAGGAAGGGGTTAAACCTGAAACTAACTTTGATTGGACAAGGCTGTTCTGGTTTCACTGTCATTAAGAGTTGAAAGGGCAATGTGACTCATGAAGGGGGGGGTATGCTCCTGTGGACTTTTAGCATGACTGCTCCTTCAGAGGGGTGCACGTGGCAGAGTGGTTAGCACTCCTGCCTCACAGCAAGAAGGTCGTGAGTTCAAAACCCGGCCGACCCAAACATTCTCGGCCGACTCCGGTCTTTCTGTGAGGAGTCTGCATGTCCTCCACGTGTTACCGTGGGTTCTCTCCGGGTACTCCGGCTTCCTCCCACTGTCCAAAGACATGCATGTACAGGTTAATTGGCAAATCTAAAGTGTCACTAGTGAATACATGTGAGAGTGAATGGTTGTCTGTCACTGTCTGTCTCTAAATGTTAGCCCTGCGACTAACTGGCCACTGTCCAGGGTGTACCCCGCCTCAGGCCCAAAGTTGCTGGGATAGGCTCCAGTCACCCGCGACCCCTAACGGGACAAAGCGGTAGAAAATGAATGAATGAATGAATGCTCCTTCAGGTGGTAATGTCCTTCTAGCAGGGGTGTAAAAAATTAAGGCCCAGGGGCCACATGCGGCCTGTTGAGCTTTTTAATCTGGCTCGCCGAGCATTTACTAATATTTTATTGATGATTAAAGACTGCATCTATTTTTCCTTTTCCTTCAATAGATTGCAGTGATCAGATAATTCCTTCACAACATGCTCCAAATGGAAAGCTGTGCATGGGACGCACTTTGTCGCTCCAACATGACAACGATCCAAAGCACAAGGCCAAGTCAACCTGTCATTGGCTACAGCAGCATAAAGTGAATGTTCTGGACTGGCCTCAGTCTCCTGACCTCAATATTATTGAGCCACTCTGGGGAGATCTCAAACGTGCAGTTCATGCAAGACAGGCCAAGAATTTACAGAAACTGGAGTCTTTTTACCAAGAAGAAAGGTCAGCTTTACCATCTGAGAAAATAAAGAGCCTTATCCACAACTACCACAAAAAACTTCAAGCTGTCATTGATGTTAAAGGTGGTAATACACAGTATTAAGAACTGGGGAATGTAAACTAACTAAATAACACTAACTATGACTGAAAAAAGGTTTTTGTGTTATCCTTCATATTCTTTGAAAAATGGCCAAAAATCACAAATTTTGCCAGGGTACGTAGACTTATGAGCACAACTGTAAATATATAGGCAGGATATCAAATGCTGATTATTTTTCCTGGTTAACATTTTTGTCCATCTGTGCAAATCTGGTTTTATGTACACACTAGTCTCACAAACCTTTTATGAAGTGTCCTGTGAGGAAGTGTGGAAACAGAAACAAAATGATAGCCTCTCAAGTTTTGAACTGCATAGTGTTTATTGTCTTGATACAACACACTCACAGTTTCTCAGAGCAAAGGCCAACATGAAGTAAAGTGTCCAGATAAACCCAAATGAGTGTTTGCTGTGACCCCAAAGCTTTACAGCCTTGTGGAGTTTTTACATTACTTGCAGCTAATTCAAGTGTAATTACATAGGGGTTGACCCCCCCAATATCACCCCACTCTCACTGCTATTGTCTTTGTCTCACACTAATGAAAATAATGGTTATGAATGTTTTTGGTGCACTTTGATTGTCACATCAACTGTTTTTATTGCTGTCATTATGGTTTAACATCGCACTGTTAATTCTGTTAATTAAAAAGCTGATTGCTTTTGCCAGTCTGTGATCTCCATTTGGTGAGTCCATATGGTAGAGATTGCTTGTTGTAAATTTCAATGAAGCCTTATCACAGCGTCACTATGTATAATCAAGCAGTACAAGTGCTTGAATTGCCTAGAAAGCCTCATCATCCTCCCCTGCAACTCTCGACGGCAACTTGACTCAAACTACCATTTTCTCTAAACAGCTTTTGTTTGAAATCATTACAGGCATGATAGGACGGCTGTTTGTGAGCACATCAAGCAGATTTAAATGTGCACTATACAGTATGCAATATCTGATTGAGATAAGGCCTTTACGATGTTAATTTACTGGTGACATTTGTAGTTTTTAATGACGGCACTAAATTAAGTGAGAGACAGAACTGAGATAATGGAAGCTACTTTTAAAGCAATCGGGGATAAGATACATTTAAAAGCACTGAGTCAATAAGAGTGTAATTTAAAAATGCTGTACACATCCTGAGTTCAAATATATGTACTGTATACCCTGTAGGTTTAGCTATAACAGGTCATGACCTTTTTTAGTGGTTGCTATTTTCCCCTGTAAATCGTTCATTATATTGTGGAAACTATATGGAGTTAAACCTATTTTAACATTGCTATTGATAAAGTTTAGCATCTGCATCTGCATTCTTATTTTTCATCAAATTTGTTTATATGACAGTCCCAGAAGCCTGCAGTGGCATGTTACATACCTTTGAAGGTGCTAATTTTGGACACTTAAATTTTTAAAAAAAAGAAAATATTCATGTGTCAAACATTTTTGATGAATAATGTTTCAGCAATCTTCTTCAAGTATTTAAGCTACTGACAAAGACGGTTCATATTATAGTCACACCCACCTCACCACCTTTTCTAAATAAGAGAAATGATACAATATATCAGTATCAATGATGTATAGTCAACATTAAAGTAGCACCGCATAACTTATCAGCCCAAAAATATACATTTTCAAAATCATTTTAATGGTTCTTAAACATTAGATTGGTAGAATTATGCATCTCTCACTGACATAGTACCCTCAGCTGAACGGCACTTAAACACAGGAAGCAGAGGTCTAACAAAATACAAAATACGCTAAAAAGACAGTAACGTTTTAGAAGACATGTTTTTTTCTTAGATAGTCTCGTAAATGATTGACGTTCGTGAACACAGAGCGCCTGTAGTATGATCTGGGCCCTCTAGTGGCTGAAAGTTACAGTACTGCTTTAATCCAACCTTGCTCTTAGTCCACTATTTATGAAACAGAACAAAATTTCTTCTTTTAAGCCAACATTCAGACAAATACAGCTTGATTGTACAGGGCACAACATAAACAATATAAAAACCATTTGTATCCACATTAGCTTTTTACAGACAATCACAGTACATTCTAATAAGGCTGAACTTCATGCCCGAACAACAGGAATTAACTGTTGCCAAGGTTACTGTAATCTTTTCCTAAGACAAACCAATCAAAGAAAAAAAATCAGGCAGTAAACACCAGTATCTGCTTCATCTTTTTTAATTATTTTGGGAGTCCATGGCACAAGAAAATGAACAAAAACAGTGTAGGGTTTCTAAAATGCACGAGTACTGTGTACTTTACAAATAAATACAGCAAAAGTGTCTTTTAAAATTAAATCTGGAGTTACGTCAGATTAACCAGAAAGCTTTTAACTCCTGAATTTATCAGTTTTAGTATCAATGGTGTCAGACTCAACTCCACTCTAAGGTGTATACTATAAAGTTTGTGTGCAGAATAAGGACTGCTAAAAATCCCTTTGAACTTCAAATCCCATCAAGCTAGTTTTCTATAAAAACTTCAAACCGAGTGCTGCCAAAGTATAACCCAAACTGACGCACAAGTTCTCATGTGACTCGATACAGAAGAGCTAAATAGAAGAGCTCTCATTCTAGCTCAGCCATTACTCTTGGTCATTGTAGTCTTTGAATTTCTGACATTGCCTTTGCAAGTTAATGTGCTCATGTGTGTGGAATGTGGCTGTTTACAGAGGGTACACTCACGGACACGTCTGCGCCCATCGGGCCCGCTCATCACTGGACATCTATCAGATCAGAAGTCGGCCTCGCACGACTCATCCATTCCTCACTCTCATTGTCTGTGACAGGAGCGGGCCCTGTCTGTTCTCCGCACTATTTACAGCGCTGGGGTCTGTTTATGTCACGCTGATGTAAATGTTTATCTGTGATGAATGCCGGCTGAGTTTTTACAGTCCCAAAAGATGTGTACAGTTTGGGATGTGCACATACAGTTTTGCTTAATTCCTTGTCATTACTCGGAATGTAAGATGTGGGACAGACACTTAAACCATGGTGCCAAGTTTACATGCTTTATAACACTGTGCCCTTGTTAGGTTCTCATTCAGGATGTCAGCTCATAAGTAATGTTTTATAGTTTGTTTTATATGTAAACCTGAGTTTGTCCTCCACAAATGGACACAGTGACATAAGTTCATATTTTGGTATAAAAGGGGGGCAATAACAGCTTTAGGCAGAGCACTGCAGTCTTAATTTGTGAAGGCCATTGTCCTGAGTTCTTTTCAGGAAGCTGGCTATTTATCATTTAGGTGGCCGTTATTTTTAATGAGTCTGTTATCATTCATTTTAGGGCATCCCACCTTTCCTTGACACGGATAGTATTTCTTTTTATATAGGACACAGGATTTATGTCTCCCTCTTGCCTCGGTGTCTCTTCCTCTCTGCCCTGAGCCGGAGGCTGTCAACCACACGGCACTCTGGGAAGGCGCGGTGGTCCACTGCCCTCTAACACTCTGAGCACCAGGGTCACGAGGCGTGCAGGGAGCAGACTGTAACCTGCCTTTGAGAAAGCTCTTACGCAACACGAAATGTGCCTATGATGTGGCCTTATTCTTCGGCCTTTACAGGAGTGTCACCTGGTGCTTCAGCAGAGGACGTTTAGTTTGGGAACAACTTTCACAAGTTGTCTCTACCTACATTCTCATAAGCCAGAGTACCACAGTAAGACAGGGAGGACAAGCAGACAGTGTTGGTGGCTCAAACCCAAGTAAGCCACGGAATCCAACACTCCCAAAATGATTAACAGAAAGTTATGACCTACTGTAGTTGACCAAAGACCAGCATAAACAGGAGATTTATTTACCACCAGATTGTCTTGTCATTGGCGCAAAAGAACAGGTGTGTCCTACAGAACAGCACAGTGAATAGTCATATTTTCTCACCATGTTTTGTATGTATTACTTAATGTGGTCTTAATTTCTTTAGTTCTACGTGAGTTTAATGTCAGTTCCATCTTGTGTTCATTGTACTTACCCTGGTAGCATTAGATGTGTTTACATGTGTTTGCACCAGTACTTTAATAAGACTAGCATGCCTGTTCCCTCTGCTGATCCGGGCCATATGTATCGCTGGCAGCAAACTGTAATGGCAGGTGAAAGAATGTGTGCTTGGCATCGTGCTAAATCTCCTTTAGAGGCACACACACAGTCACACTCAGAGGACATTGGCTTGAGATTTCTCGCTCTAACAGAAATGACCTGACAGATTTTGCTCAGCAAGATGTTTTCTGCTCTACTACACTTTTGGGTGGTGGGATCAGGATGTCCACTCAGCGCCAGCCTGGTCTCAGTTTCCTCTCCTCGACGTGAGACTTCGCTACATGTCGTTGGGCCTAGTGTTTGCAGCTCGATGTATAAGAGCATGTGCTTATCTCACAGATGATGCTTACCGTAAAGGCCTGTGATTTGAAGTGGGATAAAGTAGCAGACTGTTACACCAGATAGGAAAAGCGCCCTTCATTGAAAGTTATTGCCAGGCGGCCGGGGGTAATACATCACAGCTTTTGTGAGGACAATGCTACGAAGCCGAATCCAAGTACAGATGCATCATAGTTGCACAGTGAGCATTTTGTTACAAATAATGTTGTCATCAATTTTCATCTTTTGTTTAAACATATTAGTCTTTTGGACAAGATAGGTCATATTTCAGCAGGTTGATAAATTCTCTCCCCTCTCCTCTTCACAGAATGTGCACTTAATTAATTACACAACCTTTAATTGGACAGATTATTCCTAATGGTGGGACGGTGCTAAATGTACAAACTCTGAGAGGGCTCACAAGTAATTATTTTAATGCCACTTTCTGGGCTCACTGTAATCAGTTTATTTCAAATAATTAGTATTTTTCACAGCTCAAGGTACGGATACTCTAAAATAGACAAATTACATTTACATTTGCGCGTCGCTTTCCTTGCAGCTGATCCCTGCTACACTGCCTCACTTCCATGTGCTGAGGCTGTACAGTGTTAAGGGGCGTATGATCACCCCTTGATATTTTACGATATCTGGCGGAATTGCCTCCTGTTTAATTACCTCAGTAATGTGCATTGATGTACATGATGGATTTTTACGGAAGCCCACTTCTTAACTATCGGATGCGGCGACATGAATGATCATCACTGCTGCAGTGGTCTTGGAGGAGATAAATTAATAATTGTGATAGAGGGAGCGGAATACAATTAGCAAATGCATCTGCGGTCACGTAAAGACGCATATGCATACATAAAAGTTGATCATGCAAACAGCTGCTGAATGTTGCTGTATTCTGTCTTTTTCAATAAACCAAATAAACTTGTTTTTCGAGTAAAGAGTACATCGTGTCAAAGTACACAGACAGTGCTAATTTAGCTGGGTGCTTTTCTGTATTGCTGTTGAGGTGGAACAATTTAGAGAGGGAAAAAGGGGAATGATGGCGCTGTTAAAACTTCACAGCTTGACTCAGAGATAAGCAGAGAGCAGTTGAACTAATAGCTCAGGCCTGCATTCAGAGGGTGCCTAGGCCTCAAAGTCATATAATTCAAAGCATGTATGTCAGCCTGGTGCTCATTACCATGACTGATCATACTGTCTACCAGTATCCTGCCCGCCTGGCACCCAGGACCTGCAGGTGGTACTTTATCTCACGTCCGCGTCAATTTTTCACTGAACATTTTCTCAGCTAAGCAGTCCGAAATCACAGCTTGGCACGGAACAAAGAGCTCAAGCAATGTACTCGAATGAATAGTTGAACAACTGCATACAGCTTGGGTTTGTTCGGGGTAAAGACAAACAGCTAAACAATACAGTTACGTGGGGGCATTTCAATTTGTGCCTTTATTCTGACTGGGACAGACTATTTCTTTATCCTGCTAGTGGACTACAAAATACCACAACGCATATTTTTTCAGTGTTACTTTTTAGTTAGTTGCCAAACACCACAATGACATTTTTGACAAACCATTATTCTATATACCTAAGTGCGCAAATGTCTAAAAATCATGCGTCACCAACCATCATTCTCCCCTCTTACATCGATGGGCCTTTTTTGTTTTGTTTTTTCCCCTCATTCTCCCCCCTCTGTCTCTTGTCCTTCTCTTTTATTGCTTTGTACAGCAAAGCACCATTACTGATCCCTTCCAAAGCACAAACTAAAAATCTATCCCGTTGTCATTTGCTGCACCGTGCCATCTATCATCGGGGGTGCTTGGCAGCGTCTCCATACGAGAGAGGAGGTGCAGGAACAGGAGGCAGAGTCAAGGACTTTCACGCGCAACAAAAAACTTGTCACAATTATTTATGGCTCTTGCTGGGACACATAATAGGACACATCAAACTGCTGTTTTTTTGTGTGATGAGCGCCCTCACATCGCTGGCTCCCTTGTCGAAGTGGGTCACAGGCATCTCTTGCCTTACACATACAATTTCCAAGACAATGGCGGAGCACTTGGGGAAGTGACAGTGACAAATACTGGAGCCCCCACGGAAAGCTGGGCAGGCTGTTACATGAGTGATTGCGCCAATAATCATGCGGAGTCGTCACGTGTCTGTGGAGCAGGAGGGAGATGGGCAGCAGGGGTGGCAGGGGGTGGGTGTGTGAGAGGAAGATGGGGAGGAGCAGCGGGCCTGTGTAGAGAAGTGCCTAACAGGTCCTGGCAAATCATTTTTTATTTCCTTATCATCCATCTCCCACTTCCTCCCCTCAGATGAGTTGCTGCTAAATGACTGTCACTTTGGACGGTGCTGTGATATGTTCTGCTGTAGCGCCCGTAATTGGGAAGGGGTCACCACTGCCTGTTTCTCTATGTGACCTTTCTTAAACTCGGCCGCCCAGGGAATTGGGCAGAGGCTCCGATTAAATTACTTCTCCAGCGCCTCGGCCCTTCACCTTAAGTGCTGGCACTTGGCTTCAGTTCATGGGAAAGAACCCTCTTGTTCTCGCTTCAGTGCTTCAGGCACCAAGCACAGACTTGCCCGGTTTGCCATGCCGTGCTAACAGGACAGGAGAGCTTAGGTCTGTGCTGTGTTTGTAAGGCTGGACTTTATAGGTTGGCTACAAACTGGGTCCAAATCTATTAGAGACAGAAGTGAGGGCTGCAGAACTAACAGTGAACCTCAAAGGTTGGCAGTAAAGTCACAACATCACAGGAACGAAACAGTTAGCTGTAGCCAAAACCTATGTAGCTAGCAGTGGCGCAAAAAGGGGGTATGCGGCATATGCGGCGCATAGGGGCGCAGCACCTTGGGGGGGCGCCAAAGCGTTTCCTAAATGTAGCTTAGCTGCTGTTGTGCGTTTCTAAATCATTTCAGTATTTCCTCAATACTATATAACATTTTATAGGACTAACAGGCTACAGTAGGCGCCCTCATTAGATTCCATAAATAGAATTAATGGAATATCGCGAGTGGGCGTGGCTGGCGGGGGCGCCGTGAGCGCGCTGAGCGAGCAGCTTTGGGGCTAAAAAAAAAGAAAGAAAGAGGGAAAAGGAGATGGCGTGTCAAGGTATGGGACAGCTGATAAACAGGCAACAGGTAGGATTTAAAGTGAGACGTCTGTGCTTGGAGGCTTGTAATATTCATGTTAACAGAGTAGCTAGCGTTTGCTAACACTGGGAATGTAGCAGCCAAATGGGGTTTAAATTAAGGCTATCTTAATATGCTAAACTGAGGTTACTGAGCTGAAAACTGGAAAATATAAGGCAGCATGCCATGTACAATAAATTACAATAATTTGGAAAACAACTAAACCACAATGGTTTGTTCCTATTGTGCCGAGGGGGATTCGAACCTGGGTCACTCATGTGAAAAGTCCTGTCCTTACCAGCTGTGCTATCCAAAAGCCAGTCATGTGTATGTATTAAAACGTGTCAGAGAGTGCATTGTTACTAGTACTGGGCATCGAGAACTGGCTCCTACTTAGAATTGTTGAAAAAATTTAGATTCTTTTCCTTCTTTTAGGTTCTTTATTGGAATCTGATCATAACGTAATAATGCTTGTCTTTTTGTGACTGTTTCTTTTATTTGTTAACCTTGTTAATAATACCGTATATTAATGGTGGTGGTGGTGGTGGTGGGGGGCATACCCTCTAGCACTGGGTAGTTGCGCCCCTGGTAGCTAGTGATTCTAATGGTCAGTACAGTGGACACTTTGTAGATGGTAGAAGTTAATGTGCAGTTAGCTAGCAACATATCGGGAAGCTGTCATACCGTTCAAACATTTTTTTATGTGACTGTTGACATATTATAGCTCTCAGAAACTTGCAGACTTCAATAGGGAAGTGAAATAATGTTCAAAAAGATCAACTAGGAGGCTGTTTACTACAACGTGCTTTGCCAAAAATGAAAAGACTGTGTTTACAGGATGTTCCTGCCCCAAGAAAACACAAACCTTTGCATCCAGCCATTAAGGTGTGTTTGTTTCTCTCCACAACCCGCTGCATCATTGTGTAAACTACTTAACTAAATAGCTAGGTCCAGAGAAATCCTGGCAACTTGTATTCTGTTAATATATTCTTTATATAATATGTATAAATTCACAATGAAGCTTCAGAGAACTCCAGGTTTTCCAAGTATTCTGAAGGAGCAGTCCTCTACCATAACTAGCATTAGGAGCAACTGGGTCCACAGCACCCCTACAGGCTTGGCAGGCATACTACAGTGTTCTCAACTATGCATATCCGTGTGAAATAGTTTTTATGTCTTCATGTATCCTTCACTACATCCACCTCCTTTATTATTACACTACATGCATTAGTGTTTTGGCGCCATATAAACAACCACTGGTTGACCCTAACTGGGGCTAAATGGAACTCATGCTTTTTGGAGCCAACCTTCACCTCCACACAAGCTTTCTTGCCAGCAACTGATCCCATAATCCACTCTTTCTACTGCCTACATCACATTACAGCGCAACACTGGAACACACTTGTTTTGGTCAGTAATAGCAGCATAAAGTGCAGACTAAAACCAATTCTTTTTTTCTTGTATTTGTTTGTAGTGTCGATAAACAACAACAAAGAGTTAAATGCGAAATCATCATCTTGCTGTCAACAATAAGTCCCAGCCCCCTCCTCCCGTCACCACTTAAAAAATGGTACATTGACCTGACACAGCAATGTGAGGAGAGAGGCAGCTATTCACTGCTCTGTTAGATATGATATAATGAGACGCCAGCACTGGGAGAGACTGACAGAAGAAAAAACACCACCCAATTGTTCTCCAAACATTGTGGGGACGTCTAAATAAAAATGTCACATTTTGGCTCGCTATCATGCAAATTAATGGCATATCTGGCTGTAAAATAGACATTATGTGAAATCAAATCATCTCGGAAGACGTAAAAATGCTCTGATCAAGTGTTCGTCCTCCCCTTTGAGAGCCTTCAACAGCTCGACTACCTCCTCAATTACTTTGGGTGTCAACAGACAGCTATCTGCAATGAGGGCATGTTTTTCCACATAATGACAACTGATAGCTGGTGTCAGACAGGTTATGCTTTTCAATTTGTGTCTGGCAATAATAACAATTACAGCTCATGCAAGTCCTCATTACCTTACAGTAGGAATTCATTTTGCTATGCATATTTCCCAAAACACTCATCTCCACGCCACTCATCTAAGACCAGCAGCAGGTAGGACAAGAGAGAGAGGAAAGTTAGAGGAAACTTTAGTGTAGTTGTCTGAGGCAAGTCCAGCATCGAATGCTGCAGCACACTGAAAGACGTTGGGCTTTCTATTCACATTAGATGTTATGATCTCCATTTAAAAACAAATCAAATATAAATATTGGGTTGTTCTCTATTATATCAATTATACTTAAACTGCTGTTTTCTTAACAATGTAACTACATCGACGAAGATATGACTGAACTGAATAAGCATGAAACAATTTTTGAGACTTTGCTTCTGATGCAATTACCAAAGACTTTCCCTAAAACAGTTTTTTTACAAAGGTCAAGAGGTCAAGTATTTTCCTGATATTGAAATCAGTTCACCTTTGAGTCCATTATGTTACATTCTGTACATATTTGATTCACTTACATGTGACAAATTGGAGATTGTGTTTAATGAAAGTAGGATTTTAGCTTAGCACTGTGTCAACAGAAAAAAAGAGATGAATATACCATATAAATAATAGCAGTTAATTTCCTTCTCCAAACTGTATGTATACTTTGAACCTTCATAAGACCCCTTGCATAATTGCAGAGTCTAGTTGTGTAAATTGTTGTTGTCTTAACCTTTTGATGATCCATGCAGGCCACATACTCTTAATGATACAGGAAAATATAAAGTTGTGAAATGGCAGCCCATTCACAAACGGACGATTAGAGCAACAGTACATGGTAAACAGTATAAGATGGTGGAGTTGAGGGTCATTGCTTCTGTCACTGAGCTGCAGCCTCTTATTTTCTCTTCCTGGCATCTGGCCCTATAAGTCACTCCCCTCAGTCTGGAAAAGGCCTTGGCAAACACAACTAAGAAACACATGTTAGGACTCAACATAGTGTCCCACAGACAAGGACCACCCACTCACAAATTTTGGTTTTGACGACGTACATGAGACTATTTATAGTGATGAAAAGTTCCAGGACCATTGACCATATTATGACTCTGCAGCACACACACTTAGTCTTTGATATCCCAAACAGAATGTAGGCATATACTGTACTAGATCCATGTCACATTTCCAGAAGTGTAAAAAGAGGCATTTTGAGCCATTTATGTGTAAAAGAAAAAAATCCTTGAAGGCATTTAAGTAGTTTAGGTTACTCTTTTTTTTCTGACAAAGACACATAACACTTCAGTGGCTTTTCCAACTCAACTTTCTACCTAAGCCCATGCTAACTTAGAGGCGTTTACACAACAATGCATTTTGCCTAAAACGCAAAGATGTTGTTACATTTGGGCTCTTTGTTTACATAAAGACAGTGTTCTCACGCCACAAAAAATCAATCTTTTGAATCCGACCACAAAGATGTTTTTGTGTTGTTGTGACACCAGCTCTGTTGTTGTGTACTGTGAGGGGAGCGTCCTTAGTGAAAACTGTGAAGAAGCAGTCCAGTAAGCTGTTGCTTGCTGGGAACACACAGAAACGAGAACAATAATAATAGCAAAATTCAGTGCATCAAAAACGTATGGTCAGTGTGGGAGCAGTACGGAGCTATTACTTTCTCTTGTGTGTGGCGGATTTTAAAGCACCCCTACTGGCTTGGCACACATACAGCAGTACAACAGTTTTCTCAGCTAAGCATATACTGTATGTGTGAACGCTGACTGTTTTTTATTACGCTAAGGGCCAGCATTTGCTTTCTGGGACTCCCACTTCTAAGTCAAAATGTCACAGATCTTCCAATACTGACATTGTATTTAACTTTGTGTTGAAAATATCTGAAGGTGGCAAATAAAAAACAGGTGTCCTTCTCCTGACCCTGATCGGTGAACATATACTGCACTGAGGCCTGGCCAATGAGCCTGCCGTGTTTGTACCACTGGCTACACCGGCTAAAGGATGCAGTGTGGTTCTGGGCCATCAGTTTTTATGATCAGTGTCAAAGTGGATAAAGAACAGAGATAGAGCTCCCTGGCAGGGCTTGATTAGTGGCAATACAAAGCTTTAAAGTCCCCTCCACTGTTTTTATGTTCCTTCACCGTAATCTCTGAGTTTCACGAAGAATTATGTGTAAGCCGCTGGCCTGTTTACACTTTCATCTGCTGAAGCCGTTCTGGAGCCAATAGTGATCTACTGTGTCATTTTTATAAGTGTGATGGATAACCTTAACAGCATTAATGGAAACTGAGGCAAATTAACTAAAAGCTGCTGTGATACAACGTACTGGACTCTTGATGGAAAAGGGAACCTTTGCATGTTTTCCAATATCTACCTCATATCTTTAAAAGTGACAGAGGTCATTGAAATGTATTACCTTACATAGACATGGGCTCTGCCATTGTCTTATTTGTCCAACTTGTTCCTGTGTAACACTGTTAACTCTTTCTGTATGACGTTAGAACAACCTATTTCCTCTAAATCAAGAGTTCATGAATGTTTCCAGAATGTGTTTTTAAAGGTGGAGTGTGGAGTTGTTATTGAACTAAAACAACATTTGTACACAATTCTTGTACAAATGTGTGCTCAAAAAGAAACTCAAATGCTCAGTTTGTCAGCTCCAAGCAGCTGTAGAAAATAGGAAAATAACTTCCGCTGGATACAAGGCTGTCTTTCTTTTTTACGATAGATGAATGATATATGCATTATACACTACCGAAAGCTCTGACTGATGAATTTTTTGTTTGTTTGTTTTTTCCAACTGTATTCAACATGTTGCACATAGGACCTTTAAGTGTTGTTTTTCAAAGAAGTGTAGAAACACATATGGAGAGAAAATATTGACTAATCATAAGATTCTAGTTTCTGTGAATTTGAGGAAAGGGGTGAAGAAATGCCCAAATAATTAACAAGTATAATTAACTTATTGAATTATACTGTTAATTACATTAGACATAAATTATTTGCCAAATCTTCTTCTTTTCTTGTTCCTTTCAGGGGTTGCCACAGCAAACATCTGCCTCCATCTAACCCTGCATCCTCTTCTCTCAAACCGACCACCTTCATGTATCCTTCACTACATCCACCTCCTCTTTGGTCTTCTCTCGGCCTATTAGCCAAATGATGGCGTTCTAATTATGTTTTATAGTGTCTGGAAGCCCTCCTTAAAATGTCCATAATGTCTTTCAGTGGTGACAGAGTTAGAAGCATCAGGTCCTCAAAATATGTGAATTTTACACACAGCACAGTTGGAGTTTGAAAGTTTATCTAAAATGACTGGATTATATGACGTCTACAGATGCCATCAGTGCTACTTTTGGAAGATATAACAGAATCTGTTTGTCTCTCTGTAATTTTAGTCAACATTTTCGGTCCGAGAGCTTCCTCTGAGCTGTCACCTGTCTGTGTCTGCTGCACTTAAACAGCACCCATGTGTGGTCGGAGCCGCAGTTGACAATGACGCAAAGTGATGCCCCCCTCAAAAGCAGCCCAAGTGAGGCCTCTGTGATGAATCATGTCCCATGGAGGGAGAATGTGTTAAATAGTACTTGGACACTGCAGCATGATAATTTTCTATCACAGCAGCCTATAAGTATCTGACAAGCTCTATGCTGACTCGGCAGTCTGTTACAAAATGGCAGGCGTGCCCTTTTATCTCGGTACATGTTTCACGGCAATTGGACAATCAGCCACTGCAATGAAAATCCATAGTATTGATCGGCCTGTATCTTCTCTATAATTCTCCAGCAGGAAATCCCTGATGACAAATTATATCTGCACCAGTTTTTGATTGGTGCTTTGATGTAAGTGATCTCCAAGGGCAGAGCGAGGAACTAGTTTGAGGCTTTATTAACTGAGTCTAACCCAGGCTCTTGGTGGACTTGCACCTGCCCAGAGCCGCTCCAAATGTCAGACGGTCGCCCAGTCAGCCGTTCCGAATTTACAGCTGCACGTCCAGGCTTCAAACACAGGTGGACTCTGTGGCGGGACAGCCGGCTGTGAAGGTGACTGTCTGCCTTGGGTGTCTAGACTTAAGGCACACAGACACATACAAAGCAACACCAACGTGCCACAATAAATATCCTCTGTCAGATATCTCCCAACTTTTACTCCTGTTTATTTCTAGTTCAGCACAAAGTCATTGCTGTATTTCATTAGACTTTACAACATGTATATTGCTTTTTTTTACAAGTCCATCCTGAGCTAGTCGCTGCCTTTTATGATCTCTTTGTAAATTGTGCCGCAGTGTTAAGTTTCAATTTACTGTCAATGCAAGCGACCATCACAATCGAGCAATACAGGATGGCACTTCTACCGCGTCCATGTGCCATAATGGTGCCGCTACATTGGAGCTAGCCGCCTCCTAGCACACTTTTTATGAACGTGGAGGAGGTGGCACGAGACAAATTAAACCTGATAGTGGTGTCTATTGATTCCAAACAAACACACATGCTCCTTCTCACGCTCTGCTTTCGGCGCCTGATGTGTATAACGAGCCTTAACATTATGCACTGCCTTTTATTCAGCACTTGATAACCCTGACCACAATGCACTGCTTAACACACTGGAGTGCACACATCAAGAGGCTTCTCCTAATCCTGCCAGAGTACTTAGCAGGGAATCGGAATTGGTGCACAACTTTTTTTTCCTTTTTTTTTTTTTTAAATCCACTGTCATAAATCTGACGATTTTTGAAAAGCGGGAGAAGAGGGAGGAAGCTCTTTATTGGTGGTGTCTATTTGAGCCGGGGGGTGGGGGTAACGTTGGACATAATCCAGCCTGTGACAGAGGAGGAAGGGGGGGAGCCTGCGTCGTTTACACAGAGGATATGCACACCCTCCTCTCTTTTACACAGACATAAACTACATCGAAGCAACCTTTTACCAGCCAGTAAGAGCGGGATAATCTTTCCCCTCGCTGCACAATGCAGGAGATTACATGGAGAACATGTCAGTCTGCACTGGATTTGCTCGACACTAGATCTCTTGTCCCTATCGATTTGCAGGCTGCTCATTCATGTTTTCACACGGCTCTCGCAGGCATAGAGGCCAAAAGCATACGGTTGAGAAAGCAGCCGTCCCCTTTTCCTTTTTCCAGCTCTCTCATCCTCTTTGTGTGACCGTGCCTTTGGCTTTTGTGTGTGTGTGTGTGTGTGTGTGTGTGTGTATGTGCGCCTGGCACATACATGATCACAACAGTGTCAATGCAACACCTGCTCCCGGGAAATACGTTTTGTAATCACAGGACAAGTTAACCTCGACACCGCGTGCTGCAGATGTTGTAATCCCCGGTGCTGTTCTGTCGCTGTTGATTTGCTTCGCCGCAGCCACAATCATCGCCCTCATTTTAGGGGTTATAGTTTCCCCTAAAGCCTTGCATTATTAATCAATTATTGCAGCGACGCCTTTACACAAATAACAGAAGCGACGGTGGTTTACACTCTGCTGGACCCAGGTGGTTCTCCATCAGAAACAGCTTCCTCTCTTCCTCATGCGTCACACGATGCAACGGAAGTAAAGCAGCCCAAGAAATCATAACCTTTTGTATATTGGTTACATATTTACCTAATATCTATAATATTTTGAAAAGTGACTTATGACTTACTTGTTTACTATAGAAAAATTACCCCAATGAGAAGAATTAAAGAGAACAATCAGTTGTTTAGTGTGTTTGTGTCCCATGAGAATCATAGTGTTTTGTTGTTTGTGCATTTCTATATACATTTTCTACTGTGATGGGTGCTTATTAAACAACTTAGAAACAACTATATAGAAACATGCTGTTTGGCAGTTTGGTGTTTGTTAAATTCTTTTTTCCGCATTTATCTCCATCATGTGAATGCATTTTCAATATGTTTCACTTTGATTTCCTTTTTACTATTTCTTTTTTGTTTTGCAGTGTAAGCATAGAGATAGTCAGTGCTGGAAGAGACACTTTTCAAGTAGGATTTTCAACCACCATTGATTCAATGTTGACAAGTTCTGAAAACCCACAAGCCAATGGGACCCTTATGTCAATCCAATCTCTCTTTTATGTGAGAGTGTGATTGGCCAGAGCTTGTCTTCATGAGCCGAACATTCACATCTATTAAAATCCCTAATAGATGCGATGGCTTGTTTTTTTTATAGATCATTCCAATCACGAGGTGATTAAAGAGTTTTCCTTTGTTAAAAAATGGTCACAAATTGCATGTTTGATCTTTAAAAAAGTTTAAAAGTTTAAAAAAAAGTTTAATATCAGACATTATTGCATTAGAAAGTCTGACTTGCAATGATTGATGAAAGCAAAAAACAGTCTTGAGAAGACTTGACTTCAGAATACTTGTTTGACCCTAAACTAACTTCTTTTGTGAGTTGTGGTGAATGACAAAGAACTCTAAATGTTATGCGACTTTGAGGAGGGAAGATTAAGGCCCACAGCATTAGACTTTGACAGAGGAGTCCAGTGGACTCACAGAGCCTGTTTTAAGAAGCAGAAAACAAGAAGTCCTCACTCATGCGTTTCTTAGTGATCAATATGCTAACTCGGGGAATGCTAAAATCGAGGCGGATGCTTGACAAAGATGGATAGATTTGCACCGTCCGTGAAATGTCACTGATTCAGTGGAGGATGTCACCTCAGGATCGCTCGGCTGTGTGATAAGCCTGACACATCAGCTCGGGTCTCTCCCTCTCTTCCTGTCAGCGCAGACGGATGACAGCGACCACCACCGCTGCAGGTCCGGTGGGACCCAGGTAAAAATGAACACAATTAAAAAAATGGATGAGTTGCAATCTGTGGAGAAAAGTCAATGTGTGAGGTTTCGGGTGGTTAGCGACTGAGCGGTCACAGAAAAATAAAATCATTAATTTCATGTGAGCCTTGTCAATCTAAATTTGATTGAAACACTTTGAAGGGGACAAAGTTTTCTCGGTCTTTGATATTTGTGCAGTTGATGACTTCAGTTTGTTTGCATTTATTAAGTATTTGTAAAAATTGTGCATTCACTTACGACTGCTAAATAGGGTGTAGTTATTCTAAAGTGCCCACCATATCCACCTTGATGCAGTACGATATTCCACTGTAATAAATTTTGAATGACACAGATTGCATTCATTTTCATCCCCTCAGACACTCCCTACTCCAGATTTCACTGATAATGGGAACAAAGCCAGTCATTTTCCATAGATAATGTGATGGCCATAGGGAGTGAAGCCATAAAGGAAGCCATAAAGGTTTTAATTTTACTGCCTTCCTCGAGAATTTGACCCTCTGTGATGCCCATTTTTCCTTATGCCCCGAGGCAGCGGCTCCGAGACACTCTTTTCTATTTGTTCAGGATCAAAGGTCCGTCCAACAACAAACGCTGGTGACAGGCTGCCTCCACATTCGGGGCCTTCAATTGGACCGAGGAAGAGGAGGGGTGGTGAGGAGTGCTTACATTCTCCTCATCACACTGTCAGAGGAGTCTCCTTTGGGCCTGTTGTGTGGTCAAAACAACACAAGCACACTGGGGGGAAAACAGCAATCACCGTAGTGGTACTTGCGAGCGACCTAAAACTTGACCTACTGTCAAATTCCCCTACCTTGTTTCACTCTGAAGTTCCCTTTTGGCTGAATTTGACTGATTGGTTTTGTAGCCTTTCGTTGTTTCGCTCTTCCTCCTTTTCACTTGTGGGCAGCGGGCGATCATATCTCATTTTGTATCCCAAAGACTAGGATTGTTGTGATCTTGTTGCTTTTCTGAAGGGGAAAACACACCACAAACTGACAGAAGACAAAGCACCCTCCACCCACAGGATTCTGGGTAACTAATAGCCCGGGTCAAAGTCTGTCCTTATATTTATAATCCTCAACAGCATGAAATATGAAGGGCTAGATTGAGATGCATAACTTCGGAGGCTTTTTTTGAAGTGGGAAGCCCACAGACACCAGAAATGATGAAATGCTTTGGCTGAGAGGTAAACTATTAATAGACTCCTCCACCTGAAACTGTCACTGTGATCTCGGGCTCGGCATCCACACCAGGAGCACCTTTCAGAGACCGGAGAAGGGCTGGGGAGATCACTACAAAGGATAAGGAAGCTTAATAAATGATACAGGGTTCATGCACCTGTTTGCAATGACTTTTTCATATTTTTTAGTAATTATTATTCTGGTATTTCAAACATAAGTTGAATAAATAAAATAAAATAAAAAATAACAGTAAAGTAATATTTGTAATTATTTGCAGTAATTGAAAAAACAAGCAGGTTCCAGTGTTCCAGAGTGTCCAACTTAAATCTTAATGAAAACACAATGACAATTATTTTGAAGTGGGTAACTGTTGAAGTATCAAGTTTAACGCAAAGTTCTTTCAGTGTTTAAGATACCAGCAAATACAAAATATCTGGATAACCCTACTTTTTCTATTTCTTTGGTTAAATATTTGTTGAAATTTTACTCCTTGAGATTTAAATGTCCTCAGCTGAGAATGATCGTGGGGCATCAATATTGTTTGTTTTTACTATTATCTTCCATATACACTCAAAGAATTTGTAAACTGATTGTTAATCTCAATTGATATTTTCCTTGATAAATAAAGGTTAAATAAAAATATATATATTTTGTGAGTCACAAATGACTCGACCCAAACCTTTACATTGCTGGTCCTTGTTGATTGCACTTCATCAATAAGAAAAGCATTTGTGCAGGACCAGAGGCTCTAAATTGGGCCCATCACAACAGATGGGCCCAATTACACAGATCTACCACTGACCAATCAGAGTACACTGGGCTTGGGTGAAGGAGGCCTTATAAATTATTAACAATAAGCCTGTTTAAACTACACACATTTTGCCCAAAACAATTTTGTTAGATTTAGACTGTTTTTTGTTTTGTTTTTTTACATGAGGATGGCCTTCTCACTCCACAAAAACACAAACATTTGAATCCAGCTGAGTCAAATGTTTTAGATCTGTTGTGGTACCTGCTCTGTGTGAACTGTGAAGGCAACACAGTGGCAACAGTGACACAAACTATTGACGGCTACACACAACAAGTAGAACTATAAAGGAAGAAAGTCTGCGTTTTTTGTTTCTAAAAATTTACCTCCAGTAAGTTTATTAGCACTGCTCCAAAAAAAGGTGTATTATTATTATTACTTCTGCTTGTGTGGCAGGGTTCACAGCGCCCCCTACTGGCGTGGCAGACATACTCTAGTGTTTTCTTTTTTTTTATGCAGTAAAACACACTCTATATACTGTATAGAATGTGTTTTGACAACAAGTAACTTTGTCATTTCTTATCATTGTCTACTGTGAACAAAGATAAGACTGACAATAAAATGTATAAAATGTACCAATACAGTCTTTACATGCTGTGATGCAACTGTAAAGGAGGATCAAAGTACACTCCTGGAAGGGGATTGCACATTAGGGCAGCTCAACATTGGAATAAAATCCAATATGCGATCACTATTTCCAATATTGCAATAACAATATTATCTGCAATATTCAAATGCTCTTTTATGTAGGAAAAATAAATATAATGGTATGGATTAACTTCCACTTGTCAAAGCAGGAGCTAAATCAGTATCAAAGATTATGCTAGGACTAAACCAGGATTAAACAGGTCTAATCTGGGACTTTTTCATTTCAACGCACCAGATACTACTGCCCTACTGCATTACGTTTCAAACTTCGCTCTATTTACATTGGGGCTAGAGTTGTGTCTCCATTGTGTTTCTGTTTCATGTCAACTATGAAATGAACGTGAGGCTATCGACTGTACAGTAAAAATGACGTTGTTTAGCTTTAACACAAAATGTAACAAATTTGTTGTGAGTGTATTGTGCTGCAGACTTGTGTAAATGGAGGATGATAGTAAAAAAGCAAAAGAGGCACGGCTTCATTTTTCATGCCCGACTAATTAGCCGTTTCCCCCAAGAAGCACAATAAGAGCTCTTATGTGTGTGTACGTGTCACTGCCGTCTGCAGAGCATCATGAATAAAAGGCTCATTTTAAATATTTTGGGGACAACTTTTTTTTTGGGAGGGGGGGATGTAAATCAGCCAGCAGTAAAGTTATGTCAGAGGAAAAGTCACTGCTGGTAGCGGCCACGTTTCCACAAATGATCATTTATTACCTAACACTATTTTTAAGGGGGAAAATGGCAGCCTCTCTTTGTCAAATCTAACAAGGGAATAGCTTTCAGGTGCTTATACCGCTATAACTCATCCCCGTGACCTTTTGAGCAGGAATTAGGGCACTTTCATCCTTGTTCAGGTGCTCGTTGGAGTCCATTAGCATTTTTGAAAAGTGCTACGGAGTGTAAAGAAAAAAAACACAGAATCCTACATTAATAGACTTAGTGAACTTTATGTTGTGGGGAAAATGATGACGAATGGGGTAATAAAGGATATAGATGATCTAAGAAATTGTATTGTGTGTTTTTTTATCTCGCAACATCCATGACAACTTCCTCTACACGCAAAAAAACACAACTTCATATTTCAAATGTTATCATTATTCTCCGATTCAGCACGCTCCTCCTTCAGGGAAATCACACAGCCGACCGCCTAATCCCTGTCGCGGTGAACGCTTCTCCACGGCAACCGACCAAATTAAAACATCTGACTGAGATCTACGAGAGAGAGAAAGGACATAAAGTCTGGCGTTTTTTTTTTTTTGAAGCTTCTAAATAATTCATAGATAAAACAAAACACAACAAATACCTCGAGACGTGTGCTACCCACTAAGTTAATCCGGCAAAATGAAATAGAACTTTATCTCGCAGCTCAATTTGAAGCAATACTGTGATATTAAAGTGTGAAAGGGAACACAAACACTGCAACAAATTACAAAATGCCAGAGGGACCAACAACAGTATTACAGAGGACGAATGAACGCTGCTTCATTTGAGATCCATGGCCTCGCACTTCAATACTGTCGTTATTGTCGATAAATTGTGAAATGTCTGCCACTTAGAAAATCACTAAAAAAGCATATTCCGGCAACAGCATAATTAATATTCTTAAATACAATGTAAAAATAGACAAAACACTAACTGTAAGCGCTTCAAACTTTTGCTTAAATCAATATTGTGCGACACTGTAGAAACGGTCCACATCCCTAAAGTGGCAGATAGTGTAGACCGCTCATACCTTCGGCTGGCCACCACTCGTTTTGTATTACCACTTTCCCTGTGATCAAAAGCATTAATCTAAAAAAAGCAGATATCTGAGTGCAAATATCATCTTTATGCGGCCATTACTTATTAATCTTTATGTTCATTCTGGGGGCCACTAAAGTCGTGTCACCTAGATGTCCTCTGAAAGCAAATGGCCCCGACGCTGTGGATTGAATTACATGTTCGCCCCTATTTACTGGAAAAGCCGGGTCTTGAAGATAACAAGAAAGGTGATATTTACAGCAGCCCGCAGCGGCGTCTTGTGCTCGGCCAAATCACAGCTCAGGTGGGACCAAGAGGCGCTCCGTGTTGGGACGGTTGACAGAGATGGGGAAGCAACAATTCGCTAAAAACATGCACCTGCTGCATTTGTAAAGAAAGTAATGTGAAGATAGTGAAAGGCCTTTGGATCACTTTGTAGAATAAACTTTTCAGAAAACATGGAATTGTTGCTCGTGTGACTTTGTTTTATTTAAGTTCTAACCAGCCTATTATTTTTCTGAATCTCTATCAGGTTTATTAATAAGGTGTATTACCTGCAGTAGGTGACAGTCAGCATGACCACAGTCCAGAGAGCTCACAGGAACAGCTCAGCAGCAAATGTAGCACCAGTGTAGGGTCAGCTAAAAAGAAAAAAACACTCACATTTCATTTGGGACAAGTCAAAAGTCGTTTTTTTATTTGGAGGTGAGGCTCTGTTTCATAAGGAAGACAAAAGAGTACGAGTCATGTTAGGAAAGATGACAATATAAGCAATATAAGCTAAATCAAGCTTGCTAAAACTATGCTAATACTACCAACAATTTAGACCTCAAAAGTCCTACCAGTTCTGTTTTTCATTATATAGGGCTTATTCATCATAGAACAATGAATAGCACGGTGGCCACTGTGCCTCATGCCATTATGTACAATGAAAATTAATATAACCTTTGTTTCTGTGCATAAATCTGTTTTTAGATATCCCAAAGCTGGAGTGCTGCTACTACTGACTTTTCCACACCACTGTTCTCTGCTCAACACAACGAGCCAATCCTCCTGAACCCCAAACAACCCAAATTCAAATATGCTCTATAGTTTAACAAATACAATGTTGACAAAAAGCTAAGTGTGTGCATAATCCAGTCGTATAGAAATGTTCCATAGTTTACAGTAACATTGTGTCATCAGTTCTAAATTAGCTCATGTGACCTACAGAGGGGTTTTAAACAATCTATTTGTGGGTGACTGTAGAAGACGAAGCTATATGTCTGTTTATTTTACAGAGAACAAAAAACAAGGTATTTTTACTACGCAGAAATAATTAAATGCGGTCAAACAAACAAACGTTACCCATTTTTCTGTAGAATGTGACAATTTTGCCATTATGACCTCTGTCACTTCATTTTATTTGCATGTGGTGATAAGAGACTGCAGTAGGAATACTTAGCAGCAGAAAATAGCGCAGCATATGAAGAAGGACTTGAGGGTTAATAAAGTGTTTGATCAACATATATCCGAGTTGGGAAACAGGTGCAGATGAAACAACTGGAACACATGGCAGAAGCCAGCAGCTCGGCACACCTGTTCCATTCCTGCTAAACAAGCTCACAGCGGCTCGTCTCTGGAGCACAAAATACCTTCCATCTCACACCGACACTGCGCTTCTCCCACTCTGACCGCACAGAGATGGAGAACAGACGTTTGTCCCTTTTAGGGCCAATAGCAATGGTGATAAATGAAAGCAGGACTCTTTCTCTATGCTGCTGGAAGATCTTAATGCGTTTTCCTTTGGTGTGTGCAGACAGAGCACTCCACAGGGAGAGGGGAGAGGATAAGTAACTATAGGAGGTGGTAATGGTGTTGGTATCGGCTGGTGTTGTTTGCCCTAGCTGTATTGAAGCGATGGTCCCTGAGGAGCCCAGCACAGGGAGCCGGGTTTGTCAACCTTGTCTGAGGGACTTAATATGAAAACAACACTAATGAGAACCATTTCCATTGCCCTGTTTATTTTCAGAGATGCATTGAGCAGGGCATACGCACGGCTCAGTGATCGCACGTTGCATTGCATTCATTATGGGGCCCTGGATGGGCTACTGATACATTACGCACAAACACACTTATAATTGCATTTTTTTATTGTTCACTGCTACTTTTAATGTTGTACTGCAGCAAAATGGGCTCCATCTGACCAAACAAAATCATAAGGTTATGCATCTGCTCGGCATCTTTTTTTGACTAAAAGCTACAAATTAGACACACAGTCATTTGTCGGATTTCACGACTGGAGAGAAAACATGGCCAAACACCATTCTATACTGTGACTTCTATAGTATCTGAAGTGTTTTTTCATCAATAAATGACAAGCTTCAGCAGACAAGTATCATTTCCTGGAGCAAAATGAATCCTCCCGCGTCCATCTATTCACTCACAGACGTGCCATTTTGAAAATCTCTCTAAAGTGACATTACTCTTGAGATAGAAACCACTATTTCATTGAGCAGAAAATTGCTATTGAATTTGGAGCTGAATAATTGGAAACCATGTTCCAATGTAACCCGTAGAAAAGCGCCGGAGTTATGTTTTACTGTCACACTCAAACCAATGACAATCTGAAGCTGAGCGGCACAAATGGTATGGGTATTGTTGGACGGGACATTGCTCTCCTTTGTACATGAGCCATATCAAAGCGCCGAGTTGGAAGGCAATTTGGACGATGCAATTCACTTTGATTTGATAGAAGGCCATGAATGGAATAAAAAATAAATATCAGCATTTTAAAGAAAAGCATTCAACTGTGTGGTTTTATGTTTGCTGTTTGTGTCAATTCATGCCATTCACATTCAATCCCAAAAAGGCTTTGTTTAGAACTACTTTTGTGTAGGTGCAACTAATAGTAACTGCTAGCTTTGTCACTAAGTGCTAGCCCTGCGATTAAATGCAAATTGTCCAGAGTTTATGCTTACCAAGCTGTACTATAGAAAAATGTTTACTTGGTCATGGTTCATTTTTTTTTTATCTCTGTACTCCAACACATAAAATGCATTGAAATGTTTGGTATATTGTCAAAACTGCTATTTTTAAACAGGCATCCATTGTTATAACTATATATTACAGTACACATATCCTATAGTGTGTTTATGTTTTTACATGAAGTCTGTCTCTTGACATTTCAGTAATAACAGGCCTTGTTCTATATGTCCGCCTCCATTTAATCCAATAATAACTGGCCGGGCTGCTCTTTATCTGTTTGCTGTATTTCTTCTGTTGAGGTTGGTGGCACTGCCTCTGTGTGTGTGTGTGTGTGTGTGTGTGTGTGTGTGTGTGTGTGTGTGTGTGTGTGTGTGTGTGTGTGTGTGTGTGTGTGTGTGTGTGTGTGTGTGTGTGTGTGTGTGTGTGTGTCGCTCTCCTCCGCCCCTCCCTCCATCCAGTGATCGTTTTGTGAACCCGTTAGCCTGTCATTGGTTTAGAGACTCCAAATGACCCTGTGTTTCTGCAGAAGACTCATTCATCCCCTCCCTCTTCCCTCCCCAGGCCACTGGCAATACAGATGACCACCACAACGACACACACAAACACATTTACAGCAGCACACGCGCTGATGGCTGCTGCGGTTTGCTGGTGTAATGTGCTTTGTTGTGTGAAGGTATCAATCAGAGGGGAGCAGATTATTAGAGTGTCTGAAAGAGATCAAACAATGTTGCCGTCTGCACCCACACATGGTTGATTTACAGGCAGGCTGATAAAGTACTGCAGCTCTCTGTCAGGGGCTACATGACGGCTCGCCGCGCTCTTAGGATAAATTATTGCAGAGGCCCGCGGTAATGTCTCTCCACCTAGCAACCAGCCGCCCCAGCCACTGCCAGGGGAGCCCTGCCTCGTCTGCCGTAATGGCACTGTGTCCAGGGTCAGCAGTTACTGTATTGTAGCGGGGTGGGAGGGACACACACAGATACACACACTTACATAGCGCTTCTCGTTTGTCTCCGCACCTGCCAGTGAACGCAATGCCAAAAGACACAGGGAGATGGCTTCTGGACGACTGAGTGGACACAGGGGAGGAGCTCGTGTCTCGCTACAATTTTGCAGCAAAGCAATATTTTGAAGAAGTGGTGCCAAGGTTCCAAACAAGGCACTGTTTAGAGAGAGAGGGGAGCAGTTATCAAAAATAACGCTTGGCAAAAACATTAAGGAAAGACATTTATAACACTATGTCTGATCTGGCTTGTGTTATTGCTCTCTACAAGGTTTCACACAAAGAAATGGCTGACATCACCTCTGTCTATTGTCAGTGCATTGCACCTGATTGATAAAAGCATAAAAGGAACACTTCAAATCCAACTACATATTTTTAAATGTGCTTTTATAGTCAGTGGCAAAGATAGACAGAAGTCAAAATGAATAAGTCACCACCCAGAAGTGGATTTCACTTACAGATAACATAACTATTTTATGCCTAGGCCTTTTATTTACCCGCGATGGCAGGCAATTTTTTTTTCTGTACAGTGAGCGAGGTCAGGGGAAGTAGATTTCTGGAAATTGGCAGGAAAGACACAGGGGTGCAAAAAAACTATAGCGAGATACTAAAAGATAGATGCTGTCAATTGAGAGTGATGAATATTTCACTCAGGCTTTCTCCATTAGAGCTTTTCAGTGGTGTCTTTCAATATATAAATAAAAAGGAGAAGGGCTAAAAAAAACAACAACTGTCCTGTCTAAAAATGACATATTCTCAAAGTATGTGGTCCACAGTCAGGAGTTGAGAAAGTGGCTTGAGCAAGTGGCCTGCCATTTGAGCAGTGACTGGTGATCGCCTCCTCCCTGCCCCCTCCCCTGTGTTATCTCGCCAAGCAGTGCCATCCTTCTATTGTAATAATGCCGCTTCCCAGCAGCCCTTGGAATGACCTTTCTTTAATTAACTGCATCTTGATGAGCAGATCTACATAGAATGTGAAGGTTAATTAATGAAGTATCACTGCTTAGTCTTAAAACCATCACCTAGCGGATGACAGCCAGCCCACCACTCTCAATTTTTCCCCCCCGATCTCATTAGCAATGGAAGGCCAATGGACAGCTCGGCTCTGGCCAGAGGAGCTCAAGTAAATTGTATCAAAGACAGGCCCGTTGATAGCCTTCATGCAGCTATAAGAGCACAGGCTGATTCTATACTTTGAATAATATATGAGAAACACACATATTCTGGCATCACATAATGTGTTCATGTTTTTTCTACGAGGCATGAATGTAGTCAGCAAGCCCATAAATAATTCAAATGAAGGTAAAATAATATTTCAATTAAGATCCATGTAATCGGTTTCCTGCAAACAAATACATGATGGATGGTGATGGATAATTCTTGTATTATTGCACGGTTTCATCTTGATAAGCTTTCGGTTTCCGTGTGATTTCATTTCACGGCGCATTTCAGCTTGCTTATCGTCGCGATTTGGAAAGAAGAGCTACATTAGAGAGTATTGTCCAACAATCAAGAGTGTCTTCGGTGGCAGTTTAAGCCATTGTCTTAAGTTACAGCACATTTCCTAAAACTGCTATCTATCCATAATCTCTCAACTCAGCATGTGCAGCACTTAGAGCACTGACGCGATCTGGACATGTGACACGGTGCAGCACAAGAGACGTTAGGTTGTTGTCGTTCATTGCAAAGTTTCCCTCCTGGGCATCGCTGACTGGACAGGCCACCTGGGCTCATTTACCACCCACACCTGGCCGGGACCAAAGGCATAGATAAAAAAAATAGACAAAGGGATCAGTAGATGTCGTTCTTACCCATAGAACAATACAATTACACTGCTACTGATCAGGTGGGGCAGAATAAGTGGACAATAGTGAAGTAGAAAGTGAAGGTTGGCTCCTAGAATTCTGGTTTCCACTGAAACATCATTATATGTTGGTTTTGCGGCTATAATAGTAATTTATTTATTGTTGATTTTTTTCTGGAGTTCCATCAGTAGCTTAAAGGTGAGATGCATACTTTTGGGGCTTCTCTGGTTTCAAAAGTGCAAATCCACATCTCACTATTCTCCTTTTTAGAGCATCTACTGCCTACTGTGGTCACTTCAGTAAGTTTCAAAAATTCAAAAACAACTCCTTATAGTTCATACATGCCCAAAACCAGACAGTGTGCCCAAAAAGAAACACCCTTTTCCACCAGCAGTACTCTGAGCAGTTCTGAGCAGTAGCAAGAAAAAAACAGGAGGTTTTGGAACTCAAATCCATTTTTTCAAGATACACTATTGAAAATGTAGTTTTGACTGATCTGTTTGTTTGACTCTATTCTGGTTATATTAAACAACTTTTTGGATAACAGGTGACTCATCTGTTACAGTACACCACACACAGCTGTTGTGATTGACAGCTAAATGTCAATGTAAAAGCTGCGAGCTTCAAAGATGTACTTTCAAAGCTTGTTATCAAAGAATAACAATGATTACATTGAGGACCACTGTCACTCTGTTGTCTTTCCCAAAAATCTACACGACTAGTCCCTGATGAGTCCGTATGGCTTTGCATAATTTGTTGGAGGAAAACTGTGTTATTTGTTTGAATAAAACAAGCTAGAGGCACTGGTTCGACTGATTCTGTGTGTGTGGTAAATTGGTAAAATGTTACAGGTTTGTAAAATGGGTATATGCCAGCTTTCTTGAAATCATAAATTAAATACATTTTCATAAAAGTCTTGAATTAATCGCAGAAGTCCAATTTTAGCAGAGTCTAGTATGGTAAAGGAAATAGACAGTTGTGTTAACTATTTACTCATCAACTATACAGTATAGTCCATTGTGCACTGCAGCCCGGGTTCCTGATTGAAAGTTTAGGGACTAGGGTGGAGATTCAGACACAACCAAGGATTTACTCTGACCCTTTCCCAGTGATAATAATAAATTTTACTCCATAAACTTTCTTAACTTAATTGAAGGTTTATGATTGACGTCAGTAAAGTCCATTATTTTTCTGTCCGGGGCCTGGACAGAGCAAAATTACAGCCAAAAGTGTCAAAAGTTAACTGTCCCCTGGATGGGCTTTTCCAACTTTGTTTATGCACCACTCAAAATGGCATGTTTTTAAAATACATTCAAATTTTGGAGCCAATTTAAAAGTGTTCACTTGTGCCATTATCCTGCCACAAATCTGCCAGCTTGCATTGCACAGTTTACTCACAACCAACTTTTCCTGACTGCTATAAATCTGCATAGAAATCTCCATCAGTAATCACTATTCTTTCTGTATTTGTCAGCACTGCAAAATATGATTGAATTCTCCTCATAACCTTTGCTTTAGCCCCAAAGTCAAAGCATTTATGCATGACTTCACTTCTGGTAACACTGGAGACACAATCCAACTTCCACCAGACAACTCTGACAAGTGCGTGTTTATCCTTTTTATCCAATATGAGCAGAATAAAAAAATAAAAAATGACAGATATACCCAGGCCATCTGGATCCAGCCAGCCCATGAGCAAAGCTACCAGTCTCTATTTGTGTCTGTTAGCACTACAAAGTTATTGATTGCTTCCATTCAGCACAACAAGCTTTTGACAGCGCAACACAACCACGTAGTGTATGTAAAAACTGACATAGTTGGATTCTTGACAGGCTAACAAAAAGAGATGCCGCCTGCTGTGCTCCATTGCTGATCCCTATGGAGGATTTTTTTTTTGTTTACTTATAGTGTATCTGGAATGACAATGATTCCCAAGGCTCATTTAAAGATCACATCATGAAGAAGAAAAAAAAAACTGGAAAAGGATCCGTTTTGTTTCTCATAAATTGTTAAGGTTTTGCCAAGGTAAACCCAGTCCCTAATTGGTGTCGCTTTTTGCTGCCAGTGATACGGTGTCACGCCTTCACTGATGACTGTCAGGTAAACTTTCTATACAGAAGTACTTCTTCTCCGTTCAAGCGTCTATCTGATTTCCCTTTCAGCACCTCGAATGACACCCCACTAGAAGCTGGCACAATACGCTTTCCCGCACACAACGCTGTCACCAAAGACAACTCGGGAAGAAGCGAGTGTTTTGAGAGTTTGAAACAAAATAGCTGGTGCAGCATTTCCCCATTTCCGTCTGAAATCCTTGACACCAGAGGATTTACAGTGAAGTGAAGTGAGGTGGGCGCCGTACCGAACGAGCTGTGGGGGCTGAGCTAGCTGTGGTTGGGTGTGTGCGGGGAGTTTGAGGGGGGGTCCACGCTACACTCGTGCTGACAGGGATCCTCCCTGTAGCGCTGGCTTTTTTTTCCATTAGTTCCTTACTCAGTCTCTTGCCCTCCAGACCCACAGAGTGAGGAAGATTTAAGTGGCCAGTCAAGTGAAATCCCCAAGGTTTGGCAGGTGTGAGGTCTGGCTTCATTATCTACAGACACCTCTGTCCAATTATGAGCCTTGCTCCCTCTGTGACGATGATGATGCTGTGTGTGTGTGTGTGTGTGTGTGTGTGTGTGTGTGTGTGTGTGTGTGTGTGTGTGTGTGTGTGTGTGTGTGTGTATGCACTGTGTATGTGTGTGGAGGGCATGAATAAGCCAGCTTCATTGTTATCTGTCTAACTATTAAGATTCCCACTTCCATCATGGCATCATTGACAATTTCACACAGAAAAGTCTTGGCGCTCACACATTGAATATAAGCTCTATTGTTTTGTTTTGTTTTAAACCCTGTGGCCTCATTTCCAACGGAACACCTTTTTTCATAAAAATCAGTGAGACCATAATTAGGTCTCACTACAACCAAAAAGAAGGCGGCACAGTGTCTTGTGATCAGAATTCTTGTTGCTTTTGATACATACCCATGGCTTCTTCGTTTTGCTGACCCACTGGTTCCAAAATGTCAGCTCCCACAAACTGGAGCAGTGCCTTATGAGCTGCTTCAAATAGGAATTGGTCTTCTCCTACTAGCCTGATTTTGGACACCCCCTGCTGACACTAAAGAATAGTACAGGAAGCTGCAAAAAACAGAAAAAGTTACATTTTATAGGAATTACTGGAAATTAGGACTCTACCATCTATTTAAAATCCACTGCCTTGCCATATAAGCATGCATAATATGTATTTTGTAAAAGGCTGCAGATAATATATTCCATTTAAGACAGGGGTTACCGATATTGTATGTCAATATATTTGCAGATTCATCCCAATGATAAAATACAGAATCAGAAAATGCACATGTTCCTGTGATTGTGCTGCTATAACTGAAATTTCTAGTCTTCCCCTTTCTCAACGTTGACTTGTAATAAGCCTTCGACTACTTAAAGGTATCAACACTTCTGCTACTCTGTCAGCAAAATTATCACTTGGAATAATGGATAGGGTTCCTTCCCCACTCTAAAACACTATTTAAATGCTTTCTTAGGATCAAACAGTCTCCACCTAAAGCCTGGGCCTGCCATTGTGTGTGTGTGAAGGCGCACGCACCCGCTAGTCTCTAGTTAGCCTGCGCTCATCTGCAGCCTATCATCTGCATCAGTTGGCAGATACAAAGAGCAGGGTGCTGATTTGCGTGTGAGCATGTGTGCCTTTTGTGTGTGGCACGGCTGCACTTGCTGTCTGCTGTGTGTGTGTCTGTGTGTATTCGGTCTTTTTAGATGATAAAGTAGGAGGGCTGGAGGCGTCTGACGGTTCCCAGACTTTAGCTGTGTGTTATCTGATGCTGAAATGGCAGCTGTTGACCAAAGGAATTCATACACATGTGTATAATTTATCTTGTGGCTCAAAACAAATACTGGACATCTTTTAGCCATTTGATTTGACATGACTCAAGCACAGGGTCACTTTGTGTGCTTGGTTTGATTATAAAAAGCTGGCTCTAAATAGGGAACCACATTACATTGTATTTACTCATAACTGTATGCATTATGAGGATTGGTGCGAGCTGTAGCATGGCTTTGAACTCTTCCCTTTAGTTTGCTTCTTCTTAATGATAATAACCCTAGGACTGGCAACGGCGAATGTGCCTCCTCTGAATTGTAAAGGGAAATAATGACATGAATTAATAATGAGAAAAATTACTCAAACCCTGCACACCAAGACCTGCAGCCGCACGGTGAGCAGAGGGCCCTAAGGTGACAAAGCTGGATAAATATTTCATGTCTAAATATGATTTTGGGTCCTGAGCTGCTGCCTGACACTCCTGTCTAGGTCTTTGCGGGCACACGGCTGAACCATTAAGCTAAAAAGAGACTTGGTATCTGTCTGTTGGTCTTGTCTGGACAGATGCAACACTCCAGATCAGGTTTATATGTAGCAGTCAGCTTCTGAGGCTTGTGTCTTGCCAGTGAAGTAAGTAGATGATGTTCTTTTGGTGCCCTCAGGTGGAAGCTTGCTATAATTGCTGTTGACAACCTACAAGTCATTGTGCAATTAAAGCATCTGCCGCTCCTGTGTGGCAGCGGGCTGTGATGCCTTGTGACAGCTCATAGCCATTAAGCAACTGTAAGCAGCTGGCGTGCCTCGGTGGGGAAAAATAATGTGACAGAGGCACTCCCCCCTATTGTTGCCCTTGTCTCATTGGGGAAAAGAGGGACATTACATCACTCACTGAATACTCGGGTGTCTTTGTGAATAGGAAAGGGACACGTCGACAAATTAGAATTGGCACAGCTGGACGTCCAAGAGCTGTTTTGTTTCTGAGTACAACAACTGTAAAGGAGTTTATTGTTTCCACAGAAAGAAATAACTGGGAAAAGAATAGTGAGAAGTGACTGAAACATTTACATTGATTTGCTGCGTTAAGCTTTCTCACATTTCAGCACTATTCAGAACTCCTGGTCTGGTTAGGTGCTGATGAATTATTCGAAGGGTATTGTTTGGTCAGAACAAATAAAAATAAACCTGTCACATTGTCCCATAATAAGGGATTTTTACTTGATTGACAAGAGTGCTTAATGGCAACAAACATAACATTTTTGATAGATTTTTTTTGGACAGAAGGGGATACATTACACTGTTAATGTCATTCTGCTTTGAGGTTGCTCAGTCTGATTGGTCAAATATACTGACATGCAAAGAATAAATCTCTTATATCTCTTCTATAAAATTGAATATTTATGGAAGTTATATGCGTATTCCGCATGTTTACAGAGCAATCTGACATTGTGAAATAATTTTAATCTTTCATTAAAGCATTTCTGTCTATGTTCTGTCATATGATATAAATTGGGTTTTGATGTACATGAAACTAGAAGCAAACCTTTGACAAATCTTTTTATACCATGAGACCCTGGGAAATACATTGTAACCTATCTGAAATTACACTGATATTCATGACCAAATCAAGTTCAAAGACATTGGTAATCACTAGACAGCTTCATAAGGCCATGAAAAGAAAAGGCCCTAAACTGTGCAAGTCTGCTTGTGCCCTGTGTGTGTGTATGTGCACCTCAGTCTGTCTGCAGGATTTGCTGTTTCAGCAGGGAGGGAATCAGTCCTGTGCCTTTGCCACGCAGGAAAGTCAGCGTAAGGAAATTCCTGAGCTTCACAGTGGCAATCAGCCAGTTAAGGACCTGCCACTGAAAATGGAGCTGTATGTCAGTCACTTTCATGGCTTATTCACAGTAGCACAACTGCTCTGGCATAAAAAGTGGCATTCTGATTCCCTCACCACTACAGTCGAGCAAATTGCCCTAACTTGAAAGATGGTAAAGTGTGTATATTTAAGTGCCCTAGAACAATTGCTGCATTTGAAATCTCACCTCTCAAAGACAAATACTCTGAAGACAACTTGTGCCAGAGTCTATACAGAAGTCATGTTAACCTAAGGCTACACTAATGAAAATGCTGAAAATGCAACTAACGATGAGCTTTTAGACCCAATCCTAACACATTTAAATTGCCTTAAAAGCCAATGACGTCTCTTAAAAAACATTTAGATCGATGATGTAGCTTTAGATTAAAACAGCAAGGGCCAGTCATGATTGCGCTTATAATTTGGGAATAAAACGCTAGGCTAGAGAGCCACTAAAGTTACTAAAGTGCAATATTTGCACAAATTTAAACGTTATTGAACATCAAAGTTATATAAAAATATTAAGATTGCTTCGCCACACGAGGCACTGACAAATGATGAACCAACCTCCAAAGCATGCTTCAAAAATATCAATGCAGCTTAGTCGTCCCATGTGTAGGCCGAATTATTTAATTTTATCACACTTTTTTTTGGTGAAAATTGTATACTAGTTTTAGACAGGAAAATCAACATTGTGATTTGTGCTGTGGGCACCTAAAATAGCCAATAGAATATAAAGTTTTTTAATATACATATTTTACGAATAAATATGAGTTTAATAAAATGTATGTTGTGTTTATCGTGTCAATTTTTGTAGCGCTACAATCTCCTACGACAGTAAAAGCAACACCTTACGTCACGCAAGAGCACAATTGCTGCCGCAAAGCAAGTACATTCTGTCGTAAAGGATCTGGTCTTCAATGTTGTTTGAAGTAAAATTTTTGTCATTGCTACTATATTCAAACAATATAGTGTTGACAATGAAAACTATCCGTATTTGACTATAATAATCCTTTTCGCATCTTAGAAAGAACTCCACAAGTGTAATGTCGTAATAGCCGTTGTAAATGATTTTAAGTGTCAGAAAATGAGTTGATACTGAGCTAAATATGCTCGAAATGGCTACATACAACACAGAAGGTAAGATATACTCTTGGCAAGGCCAAACTTGGAGTGTTTTCGTTAGTATTGTGAAATTGTTCATACACACTTATTTACAACGTGAGCGTATCTTGTGCCCTGTTTGTTTGCGGCAGTGCATTCAGTGGTGGTAGAGGTGAGCCCAGACATTCACATCTGTGGCTTCTGCAAACAACAGTTCAACAATTTTGAGGTCTTTAGGGCTCATAAGCAAAATGGATGTGCTGTCCTATCCTCCAACACAACAGCCACAACCTCACCAGCCAACCTGACAGGTACTGAATACCTCCTGCTGTTGTATTAAAACTGAATACAGGACAGTGTGCTTGGTTTAAATATGCCTACAGGTTTGTGTATGTAGAAACAATATTCTCTATCTTTTTTGCAGATTCCAACACAGAGTTTGTCTTTGAAGAAACCTACAAGACCTGTGTCATGAGAGGTGTTAAAAAGACCATGACCAAAGCACAGAAAACACCTTCTAAAAAATTAAAACCTTCCCTGAGTTCAAAGAGACACAGCTGCTGTTTCTCAGGTCAGTGCCTGTTGTCTTTTATGACTGTAACACATTCCTTAGCTTACAGAAACTGTACTTCCTGTCAGTTATGTCTGAAAGTCATTAGGATGACATCGGAACACAAAAGTGAACTGGTATTTATTTAACTTTTTGATGCTTAGGTTGCACTTTTAAAACACAGTATGGCCAAAAAGATATGGAGCGGCATCTCAAAACTCACACTGGTAAGTTACTGCTTGTATAGGTTGCACCTGTAGTCAAAGAGCTTAAATATTAACAGATGCCTAACTGTTCTCTGTTCAGGTGAGAAACCCTTTGAGTGTGAGCTGTGTCATAAGCGCTTCAGCCGTCGGGACAAGCTCAACATGCACAGCCGCTCACACACAGGTGAGAAGCCGCACAAGTGCAAACACTGCCCGTATGCAGCGGCAGATAGCAGCAGTCTGAAGAAACATTTGCGCATCCATTATGATGAACGTCCTTTTAAATGTCAGATCTGCCCGTACGCCAGCCGCAACTCCAGTCAGCTTACAGTGCACCTCCGCTCACACACCGGTAAGTGGTTAAAAAGCCTGAAAACAGAATGAATGTGGTTTATTGAAACACACAAAAATATATTCTTCTTCTTTCATAGGCGATGCTCCTTTCCAATGCCAGCAGTGTGATGCTAAGTTCAAAATAAACTCAGACTTGAAGAGGCACATCCGGATTCACTCTGGTGAGAAGCCTTACAAGTGTGACTTTTGTGAATACCGATGTGCCATGAAAGGCAACCTAAAATCTCACATTCAGATCAAACATGGCACAGAGAACTCTTTTTACTGCACGCAATGTGATTTTAAGTGCACCAATAAAACAGCTCTGCGGCAGCACTCCCGGGAACACCAGCCCACTCAGCCAATTCAGTGTTCCAAGTGCACTTACTCCTGCTCCAGCAAGGGGGCACTCAAAGTCCACGAGAGGATCCACTCTGATGAGCGACCTTTTAAATGTGAATTTTGCAATTTTTCCTCCAAACAGCGCAGTAACTTAGTCATCCACAAGAGGAAGTTTCATGGAGATAAACCGGAGAAAGGAAGCACAGGAAAAAGTTGTCGAGCTGGGAGTAAAAGTGGAGGCAATGAATCTCCAAAGCCTGTTAGCTCTCGATATAGGGCCAAACTAGACGCAGCTCGAGCTTTCTGCTGTGACTCCTGTGACGCTTCCTTTGTGAGAGAAGACTCTTTGAGGAGCCACAAGAAGCAACACAGAGACACTCAAAATATGTTTCAACTTCAACTCTCAACTCCAACAAATGCAGTCACTTTGGTTCCTGCCACAACTTCACAGTGTAGATCCCAACTTGACCTTCCCACTCCAACTGACTCAATATCTCCTTTTGGCAGCACACAACTCAAAATCATTGTATCTCACTCTCTGAACCAGAAAACTACTTTGGCTGCTGTGGACAGTGCAACTAAAACCAACATGCTTCTGCTCAGCCCAGAGAACCAGAACATGGTTGTTAACTCCATGATCCAACAGGTGAACTTGCTTACGCCCATACATTCATTAGGGACATCCCAGACTACAGAGGCCACCCTTGAACCACAAACTGTCCTTTTGACACAGCTCACTCCTGAGGACTCCACCAACTCACTGCACCAAGCCTTGCTCCATAGAGCCATAACCTCTCAGGACCCCAGTAGCAATACACAGACCTTTATCTGCTCTGAACTAGAAGGTCTCAAAGCTCTCATCCAAGAAGGGGGCACAGAGGTTACAGTAGTGACAGAGTCCAATGCAGCCATAGTGACCTCGGCTGATCTACCAACAACGGTGTGTGGACAGACGGACATTTCAACACCAGCAGGAATGATTGAGGAGAGTGCCTTAGCTTGTGAAGAAAGCACATTACTGATGCCAAACATCACCATGGGCGGCCAGAATGTGGTCATCCACAGTGTGCCGCTCATAGTGTCCACTCAGACTCAGCAGAATGTAATAGACCAGCTTCCACAGACACTCTACTGCAATTCACACTTACTGGAAGGCATACCACATTGAACAGCTTCTGCTTTCCCTTCCCTACATGCTATTTTTTTGTCAGTTTAAAACTCCAGAACCCAATATTAGGCCATGAACAGCAACATCTTTCATTTACCTTTTGACTTTCATCATGAATGCTGACTTAAAGAAACACTTTGTAACTTTTAAGAATGAAATACGTAACCTATATAGCTTCAAAGTAATTTTGATGGTTCCTGGGACGATGGGAAATGTGTTATCATTTTAAGAAAACATATCTTGCTAAATTAACTTGCTGCATATTTTCATTATACAGGATGCATATTGAGACAGGAGTATACCTGCATTCAAAATCCTTGATCCCTACAGGGTGCAAATCCTGAAAGGTTACACAGTGTTGCTTTGAGTTTTGTGACATGGATTATCTGTTCTGTTTATGATTGTTAGTGTTTCAAAACAAGGTAATTGCATAGAATGTAAAAAAATAAAAAATATCACCTGAGATGGCAAGACAGAAAAAATAAATATTTTTCCTGAAGTATCAAGAAGTTCCCTGTTGTGACCAAAAGATGGCAGCACAGTGAAGCCACTCAAGCCCAGAAATTGTACTACAGCATCTTCATCCTACAAATTCTGTTCTATTCTGAATCTAGGAAGGCAATTACAGAAAACAATGCATCAAGGTCTTACGTTTTAAAAGCAAGGCTGGTCTCCATATAGATTTTTCAATAAAGTGCTCTTTGCTCTATACGTGTATATCTAAGAATATTTTCCTGGCCACTTTTAACTTGCAGTCTTCAGCACTTAGTATTTGCACAAGTAAATACTGAACCTGAATAGGAAGCTCCTCTGAACAGTTGATTATTGATTTGTTCCTTGTCCCTCCACTCTAATGGCATTACATTTACTGGCTCAGCATGGCCACAGGCTGAGATAAAGTTGTTTGAAGCATGAGTCTGACAAGCGTTTCTTTTTGTCAATATATTTTTCTTTTCTATTTTTTAACACAATTTAACTTTTGACCAAAAAGTACATTCATTCAAACTCAGTTTAGATGTAAAACAAGTTACGTGTAGCGAGATATCAGTCCTATGTGAGTTTGTTGCATTGCAAATTAGTATTTTGATAGTTGCATTCATTTGGTTTTTTTTTAATAATTTTACACTTTTGCCTTAAAGAAGGAGTGATATATTTAAGGATTAGATAGCTGTTAATTCCAACAGGCATCACTGTTATTGGGTGCTCTGGGAGAAACTCAGAGACCCATTCCCTCTGCAACAAGTGAAATATTAATGTTGAGGTATCCCATCTCCTTTTATCCAATCAGAGGGTTTCCCTTTTTTTTTTCCACGGGAACTATATTTCAAAGACTGTAAGGCTCAAAATTTCTGGTCTGGTTTAGTCATTTACATCACGGTTTTGTTTCCTTAAAGTGTTCTTTTGATGGCCCTTAGCAAAGTGTTATTCATTTTTCTTGCTTTTTTTTTTTCTTTTTTTGATAATTGCTGATGGACAATGTGAAAATTAGATATCAGGTAAGGTGTATAGTAGTACTGTTCTGTATGTTTGCTAGCTAAGTAAATTAGATCTGTTACAAGTTAACAATGTGCCATGCTAATGCTAAGTTAGCCTAAATGACTTACCATTTCTAATATTGTCTAAGAAATGATGTGAAGATGACCAATTCCATTTGTTAAAAACAAACAATTTGTGATGGAAATCTTTACCAACAAGAAACAAATTAATAAAAAATAATCTTTAGCAACACAAATAAAATGCTTGGTGAACCACGTTTAGGTCATGACCCAGAGTTTAGTAAGAACTGGTTTAGCTAGTAATGTTGGACAATGTAACGACTAAGCTAGCAGGTGAGCTGTAGCTTGCTATTCATTATTGGTTAACAACAATGTGCAATGCTAAATGACTGACTTCTCCTTTTATTAGCCTAGTTTTACTTACTAGAATGAGATTAGACTTTTAACGTTTTTAGAGTGTATTTTATATTCTTAATCTTTAAAGAAATTTTTAGCAACCCAAATAAAATCCTTGGCGACCTGCTTTTAGGTTATGACCCATTATTGAGAAGCACTGGCCTGCACATTCAAACAATGGTGGAGAATGTGAAAACTAGCACTCAGGTGAGCTGTAAAGTAGCTGTATTGATAACTGTTAGCTAAGTAAATTTGGCTTGCTATTCAATGCTAATATGGCAGATTGACTTAATAATTTAATCTTCCAAATAAGATTGCTCTTTTAGGTAACAATGTGATCAGAAGACAACCACTTTCATTATTACCATCATGACTATTTTTGGTGTCAGTTAGGATCCTATTTGACACGGACTGTCCCCTAATCTCCAGGTAGACAAGACAAGACAAGACATTTATTTTTGTATAGCCCAATATCACAACAACAGCAACAACAGGTAGCTAGTGAGATTCTATTATGTATGTGTTATTAAAATGTGGGTAAAAAACTTAAAGTGCTCTCATCTATATCTCTTTGATCTATTCTCTAACAGACTTCCAGGCCTTAATCCTGAGCAACCTTGAGAAGAAGAGGCCACCCTGCTGCTGCTCCACATGTGACATCACAGCCAGGTTAAGTGCTTTTTCAATGAACTGCAACATTTTCAGAGGAAAACGTTGTAATAAGGCTACAATGCAAAGCTTAAAAATTATCTGTGATTACCCGGTAGTATTGGAATATCTTATTAACTTTCTGTATAAAATCTATGTTTTTGCTTTGCTTTTTTTTATGTGTTTTCCAGAAAAGCTCGGAGCACTTTTAAAGGGACCTCTTGATACTGTATGGCACTTCTCAGTTCCTTCCTTCCTGTGTTTGAGATGTCAGCTCTTTGAATGGGGTCATAAATGTCTCCCCCCTCAAAAAGCAATTTCCACTCACAGCTGCTTAAAGAAATCGTAAGTTGTGATGCATTCCTTCTGGACATAAACAGATCCAGAGAGGACAAGGTGATGGAAAGACAACTGCCAGAATTAGACACATACACACACGGGCATTAGGGCTACCATTTTAAACGGTGTGAAACCCTGAGAGGGCTGTAAAATAGGCCTTAATGAATATAGTATTACACTTTATTTTTCCATCAGTTGTGGTTGTAAATAGCACAGACCGCTCCTTCACTTCCCCATTACATTTCTGACCTTTGCTTAGTTTGCGCACAATTTGTTAACCCATCACCAAATGGCACTGAATGCTTTAATGAAATTAACTGAATGGCAAAGTATTAATATGGATTTTTTTTTTCAAAGCAAGCATCTTTTCTGTTGTGACATTATTGACATCTTAAGTGAGTTTTGATTTCTGGGAACACTGCAGGCTTTTTCTCTCCAGTGTTTTGTTTGAGTCAGAAAACCATCAACATGATTGAGATATTTGATCAGCCAAGCTCCAAAAAGACACCTTAATTTGCCATTGTGAATACTGTGTGATTATTTGCAAACATATTACACAGCCATTGTGTCTATGAGCTGAGTCAATACCGGTACCTAGAGCCAAATACTGCTTCAAACTCAATTGCTCTTAGATTGACTGTCCTTAAACTTTGAAGGCATAAATTGCAGCCAATCAATTTAGTTTTACTTTCTATTTAAACCTGGCAGCCCCTCCTCTGCGCTGGCCATTTGGCTGAGAGTGTTGTCATTTTTTTGTCATTCTTGAGTTATCAAGTAGCACTTCCCTGATAGCTCTTTTGTTACAGTTGTTTCTTTATGTTTTAAAACAATCCCTGGGGATAGACCTAACCCAGACAAAAATGATTTTGAGCTGATATTCTAAGGAGCAAAGCCAGTAAGTCCTTTTTTAGGACAAAGGAATGCTGCAATATCACCTGCTTTTTTGGGGGTTTTATGATAACATGGTTTTGAGCATTTAGCAATGAACACAGAGTGTGATCTCTTCTGAATGCAAATCAGCTTTTGTAATTCAGCAACAAAGACATTTAGCCATTGTTTTCTCGTCCTGTTTCTGTGCCACTAAACCTAAACAAATGAATGTTTGCATGGTTTTGACCGTGCACATTGCACCACGCATTGAAGGACAGAACAATCCCTCAATTGTCTTCTTTCATGCCATATTTTTGGGAGATGGATGTGGTGAAATGCTGGCTAAGTGTTATTAGGCAGAGCAGATACAGGATTTGTTGTTTTATGCAGGCTTTTTGCTACTGCCTGTGATCATTTTCCCCTGTCAGCATGTTGCATTGTGCTGCTCCTCATTCAAACTGCACAGCGCGGCCAGTTGCTGGATTTGTTTTCAATGCTACTGTGTTATAATAAAGTGGTTAGATTGTTCTTAAGCAATCAATAACTTCAGTTGTACAGAAAACATTGTATATGGCAAAGCAGATTACAGTTTGTTATAGTGCCCAATAAGATTATGTGAACACATTATGTGAAATAAGGCCTTTTTAAACAGATCATGAAATTACTTCTTCTGTGTGGCGCAAATGTAAGAATACTTTCTCACTTAAAGCAAACAAATCTATTTACAATTTCAGAAATTCCACCGGTTTCAACAGATGGCTGAGCAAGCAAAATATTGCCTTTGTTCACCCATGCCTTATCCTAAGAAAACAAACATGACAGAAATCTGATCTTTACACATACAAACCATTGTTGTCTCTCAGTGTGTCATTGCACTCATTCATGTGCACGTTTCTAAATCTAAGATAGGAAGCAGTGGCATTTTTTACCTTGTAGTACAATAAATAAGAGTTTTATGTCTCTATAAAAGACTCATTTGAAATCCAAAGTTGTTTAGGGGGGTCAGTGAAATCCCAGAGGCTGTTGTGTGGCAGGAAATGTTCTTGTTTTCATTGTGATATGACTGGAGAGGATGGTGATAGAGTTGGGGGGAGAAGATAAGTCCAATCTGCACTGTTTCAACTCTTACGTCACTAATTTGGAGTAACTTTAAAGACCTTTCAATTCTCCAAAATACTCCCTGCCACAGTAATGTCCAGCCATGCCCGAGATCTGAGTCATAGCCTGTCCATATTTGCTGTTTGTTTGACCCCATAAGGCCACGAACTCTGGCTGATCCTTCATTTGAGGACAAAGCTTATGTTTGCAGTGACATTATAAATGCCTGTGCAGAGGCAACAATGGTTGATGAATTTCAACGATGCCAAAAAAAGAGTGGTCCTTAAATTTTCCACTGGATGTTTAAGAGAAAGGGCTAGCAAACACCTTGACCAGAACATAATTGACAGTTGTAATTATTGTCAGGGGTTGTGGCATAAAATGTTTATATGAAGCTTTGGAGACAGTCAGAGATGGGTCTCAGCTCCTTGGAGAAGAAAGAGGCATTGTTTTTACAAGGTGTCTGGAATGTGTTGAAGACTGTGGACATCTGTTTTTATTAGCATATGTGATTCTACCCCCAGCTATGAATCGGTTGGTGGCCTGATAATGTTTCTTACCTAAACTGATAATCATCACACATATGTTTGAAGTCATATTCTAAGTAGAAAATAGGATTTGTGATCAGTTTGCATATTAAAAGTAAATTTTCTTTTACCCAATTGCACCACATTGGGATTAGCTCTATATGAATACATGTGTGTGACTCTGCAAACTTTGAGCCCGGGTCTCCTGGAGCTTATTGGTGTGAAAATTCCTCAGAGTCATTCTCAGGTCATTACATATGCATCCCACCCATGCATTCATAGTGCCTAGTGGATTACCATTTCCTTTGTTAGGCTAATTGCATTATTGTGGCTTGAAATTTTTAAGTAGGGGAATGTGAGCCTATACAATAATAATATGCAATAATATTTGAATGATAATTATTTGGTTCTTATGGAAATGGAGGAGCTTTGCAATAAAGTTTTATTATTTAAAGCAGCACAATGTGACTTTTAGGATTTTGTTAATGACTTTGTCTGCAACTGCGCACTCACATGGGACTGTATCTCAGTCATATGTGTTCTATGTATATCAGGTATGTGAATATATGTGTTTATCTGGTGAGATATCTGTTCTCATGAGATGGTAACATGCTCTGTCATTCAGAGTTCCCTTTAGTTCAGAGTAATTAAGAGTACCTTTTGAGTCAGGCGCGTTTTAGAACACAACCTTGCATAGAGGCTTAGAACAAAAAAAGATTTCCTTTTAATCACAATCTGACTTTTTGCAGGGTTTCTCCACAGACAACAATATGTCCCCACAGGGCTACCATAGGTGCCCACAAACTTCTATGTTATGTATTGTTAGTTTATCTTATGTAAATAGTTGTGTTTATCTGGTGAAGTGTTTTCTCGTAAGATAATAACATTTAGCATTACTCATTAATATTACATATTAAAATATCTTTAAGCACACTCTAAACGAGTCCTCTTTTCTTCAGGACGGGGAACCATCTAAATTATGAGACAACATAATTTAATAATTTTGTAAGTGTAACTTTAAAAAGATAATTTCAAAAGTTTGTTTGTTTTGGTTTCGGATTGACCCACAACACCCAGCCCGAGGACAGTTTCTGTTATCACAACTTCAGGCCAGGTAATTAATTACTTTATGAATGATGCACCATTTCTCACAGGCGAAGTGATAGAGATCTATTAAATAGAGGCACATGTAACCTAACACCTTTTTGGGAATGCACTCAATCAAGCCTATTGTTTCTGCTCACATACAGTTCCTTTTGGGAGATAAGTATGGCCTGGCAGCTAAGATAACAACAATGCCTTAAAAGCATGGATGAGACGTTCACTGTCAACACCTCACTGTGGAAAACTCCCTCACAGATGAATGCCCAGACTTTGCTCAGCCCCTGTCCAGAGTTTAGTAAACCATTGTTTCCATTAATACTTTTACCAGACTGATATTCAGACGGTTAGTCAGGCTGTAAAGGGCTGGATGTGATTCATGAAGCAGTTGGATGGGGGCAACTTCTGAATAGTAAGCATAAATATTATGGCATGAAGGATGTGAGTCACAACAGAGAGAGTGCAGTTCTTTGGGCTGTTACTTGAGTTAAAAGGAAGAAGAGGAAGTTGGTTTGAAGATTTGTCACCAGCAGATCTGTGTGTTTTCGGAAGGGGGTGGGCTCTGCATGGCTCAGGAATGTGAAAACCCGGCCGTCCATAAATAAATAGATGGTAAAGTGGTCACCAGATTCAGTAGAGTGAAAGCCTGAAATCCTGTAACTGTTGGTTTAAGTCTTGTATGTTAATGACCAACATATCTTGAGAAGCAACATGTTAAGGAGTTGGTATTTTTGTTTGAGTAGTATAATATTAATCACTAAAATAATGCTTGTAATTGTTGTTAAAGTACGCAAACTACCATAGTTGATGTAGAAGTATTTTACATATATTAAAATTGAAAATGATTAATTATCTGTGGCTCCAAAATGCATCACAAAACCAATATGGCAGTTACAATGTACAAAATATTTCACCAGAAAGATACATTAAATCTCTAACATGAAATCATAAAATAAAAGAATTGAACATTATCAAAAACAAGTACTAGTACTAGTAATAGTACTCACAATATTTGTGCCTACTGTACATTTAATCCCAAGCTTACATATCTCCTGCCTGGTTATTTTATTTCTCTTGACTCCATTTGTACCTAAGACAACTGTCTCACACAGACACTTATCAGTAGCACTGATATATCCATCTACAAGGGGCGGCTAATCCTTGACAACTGCGTCCTTCTGGCCCCATATCTGTTGCACCGCTGCCAGAGTGATACAATGGACTCCCCTCTTTTGTCCTTGAAATTGTTTTTAATTAGCATCATGGCGGGGGTTGGGGTCCCAAACATAAGACTCACTCAATGAGACTGACAAAATCACAGGAGCATGATACCACAGGCCTGGAGATGACAGATTTGCATTTAGGATGGACCAAACCGGCATTTGCAATCAAATGAAAGCGAGAATCACAACAGCAAACAGCTATCTGACTGAAAGGTGTTATTATTAGATGCAGAAATAAAGTAGGCTAGGTATGGATTAGTACAAAGGAATAGTTTGAAAATGAACCTTGATTCTGATCTTGGAAAAGCATTCAAATAAATTCAAATATGATTTATTTTCTAATTATTTGTATTTTGACATTAAGTGGACTAAATGTAAACACTTATTCATTAACAAGAATAGTGCGGCTGTACATACTCTAGAACACACACAAAGACAAAGAGCCCCCAAAACTACTCATTGACATCTGACATTTTGAAACTCACAAACCTGTTATGCTTGCTTGTCTATGATTCAAAGAAGAAATGCAATGGCAGCCATGTCCTCTTACTCTCATTTTGACCATAAACCAGAACGGATTTGTCAGTTACATTTAATTTAGTAACTTGACTTAATTGTACCTAACTTTTGTTTCAAGCACCTACTGCTTATCTTATGCCTCTGGTGTTTAACATAGAACCTGATTACTTTATGCATCCCTAAACAAATTAGTTCAGGCTTTAAAAAAAGTGCATTTTTAAAATATTGTAGTTTACAGCTGAACAAGGGGGAAATCGGTCAAAATTGTGTTTTTATTAGTGTATAATCACCTCAAAAGCTCCATAGAACCTAGTGGAAAGGGCCATTTTACTAGCATTTAACTAAACAGAGTTGACATGTTTATGTATTAGATATTAGACTTAAGTGATGAGATGATGGAGAATAAAGTGATAATGATTCTAGAGATGATAGTCGGGTTGGATGAGTGTGGGGCTTCCGTCTGTGGTAGTTCACCCAGCTGAGTAGGGACCCCCCACCTTGGGTCTAGTTACAGCAGAGAGGACACTGAAAGAAAATAGGTAAAAAGAGAAAAGGAGACTGGGAGGGTGGGGTCGAGAGAACAGAAACAAGCAGTGATGAATGAAACTGACGTGAATAAATAGGGCTTCTGGGAAAATTAGAGGTGTGGTTGAGGTGTGGTTAAGGTAGCTAAGATGTGTTTGAGGTGTATTTGAAGTATGGTTTTGGTCCCAAACCTAAGTTTGTACATTAGGTCCATTAGTTCCATTACTTCCTGTTCCTGTTACTACAACTGCCTAGATAAAACAAAATGTTCATCGCTAGAAACACATTTTGCATTAACTAAACTGATTTTCTTTCCACATTTATTATCAAATCATTTTCACTTGTTTTTCTCACAAATTACATCATGTCCCTGCAAGGCTACAGTAGGTACTTGCATACACAACTACTTTTACTTCGACTCAAGTATATTTTTGGTCACAGTCAGCACTGACCAAATGTATAGAGAAGTGTGTGTGTGGTGTAAAGGTTAGATAAGCCATAGCCACATGCGATCACTTGTCCCACCAAAAACTTGCAGCTTGGACCATTTGGACCTCCCAGCAGTTGAGTGAGTGCTGCCAACAAGAGGTGACAAGAAGCTAAGAGGATCATGTGACCACTGACTCACCTCTGTAATCTAATGTCCACGTCTGGTGTAAAATTCTCATAGACTTTACTTTTTTTTTTTTTTTTTTTTTTAAAGACCAGTTTGTTTTTAAAGGTGAAGTGTAATTTATAACACCACAGATGAAAAATGTAGTTTGCCCTTTATGTAAATTCTCTGCCCCCTTTCCAAATTCAACTAGTCAAACACACCCATCCCCCAATTTCTTCCTTCCCCATGGGAGGAGGAGTGCTTAGAGATGTAAGGCGTGCGCACACACACACACACACACACACACACACACACACACACACACACATATACACACACACACACATCCCAAACTATCTGAATCCCTTTTAACTAAGTTGCCAAAGAGGAGTAAGGAGAATTATTCCACCATGATGCATTCCTTTTCAAAAGAGGATTCACATCTTTGTTTACAAAGTGGAATGCCAGCAGCTGTGTTCTGAAGGCATGTAGTGTCCACCCACTTCTTACACACACTCACAAACAACAGGTGTATAATATTTTGTAGCTATGCAGATACATAAGCTGCAGCTAAACCTCCACACGACTTCCTAATGATGAAAAATACAGCTGTGGGATATTTGAATGGAGGGAGAAGGCTACAATTAACAAAGATTAATAACAGTGCGCTGCAATGAAGACCCCTCCTCATACTGGCCCCCTCAGGCAAAGTTCTGTGGGAGAAAAAAAGTGTTTGTTTGTTTTCACCCTTCATAGTCATGCTGATTATAAGAAACTGGAGACAGTGCATTCTTGTCTGTGTGGGATTTGGAAGACCCCCGTTCCACAAGTAAAACTCATTTTGCAGTGCCTTTCATCATCATGTAATTAGGAATAGGACAAATAAGATGGATATCAGCAGGATATGGTCCATCATCTCGCAAGTGATTAAAGATATATTGCAATGCTGCGTCAGGTGCTAGGTTTAGGCCCTGTTTAGGACAGTTGTACATTTGTGTTTAGACTTGTTTCAAGTCCTTATTTTAGCCTTGATTTGGTTTAGTTCTTGTTAGGAATGTTCCTGGTTTGGTTCTTGCGCATTTTACCCAAATTGCAAAGATTTATGGTTGTGGTTTGGCCTTTTCTTTCTCTTCCAATGAAAATGCAAACTTTTGAAACCGGCTAAAACAGGGTTTTTGTTTCAGTGCAGCACCTGAGGGCTGTTCCATAAAACTAGCTAACCCAATAAGCTAGGCTTAATTTCCGTGGCAGGCTTAAGATCAGGCTTAGTAAATAACAAAGTAAGTGTTAAAGCACTCATTTTAGATCTGTTTCACTAATGTCATATTAATTAACTTAACCAACTACTAAACCCGTCAAGAATATTTAGCCAAATTAAAAATTACGAGATAGATTATAATCAACATGACATTGACGCAGTTTGTTTTGGTATTGTATTTAAATGACATTATAATCCTAAATATCACGTGTATTTGACATTTTTGTGGATTGACCTAGCTTACTTTATTTTACCACAGTCACTTTTTGTGGAACGTTTATTTAAACCAAGTCATCATTAACACATTAAATTACATCAGTGTTGTGTTATTCTTGTGCGGCTCGCAGTGCTTTGTGACTTTGGTAAAATACGTTTAATCCAGTAATAGAAAATTGTCTCAGTTCTCTTGTTAACTCTAAAGCTCCGTCACTGAAATTAAATGCAACATATTTCTACGTTAGTCTCTCTGCTCCTCTCTCATCTTTGTTTACTGTGTTAAAGGGATGTATAGAAAGTAGGCGTTTTCTCACCTTAGTTTTTCATGGAGGCTCGATTGAACCAACAATTGACTTCGACCCACAATGTAATTGCCACTCGTCAGGAGACTGATGTTTGCCTGGCTGTGTGATCCCAGAGTGGTCTTTATGGAACAAGCTAAGCCTTGACTACTATATTCAATGCAAGCTAAAATTTGGGCTGTAAGCCACGCTTTTCTGAGCGAGTTTTATGGAACAGCCATCTGCTCCATTGTTGTGTAAACGGTGAAGATGACATCTTTAGTGAAAACAGCCGCTTCCCAGAGAGCTATTGGCTGCTGGCTACACACAGCGAGTGGAACAACACTGGCGGAAATCAGTGTTCTTGTGCTCTATATAAACTTGTGTTGTGATAAGATATAGTTAGTAACATGTATAAATTCTAGTGCTGGGCAAGTTAACGCATTATTTTTGTGTTAACGGATTAATGAATTAACGCCGCCAATTATTTTATCGCGCATTAACCTCGTCCGATTAGTATAGTGAAAGATGTTGGTCTGAAGAACATTCTTAGGATCGCAACGAATGACTGCACGTATGAGCCGCACCATCACAAGAACAATACACGAGTTGTATGAAAAGGAGAGGCATACAAAAGCGACGGCGTTACAATGTGCACCAACTATTGCCCTCACCGTAGACTACTGGACATCGCTAGGCAACCATAATTACCTCGGCGTTACAGTGTACTATATTAAAGAACAGCGGGAACTGCATTACATGCTCTGACTGTAATGAAAACACAAGAGAGACATTTATATTGTTTATATTGTTATGATTGAGGCTCTGGACATAACTTGTTTTTCTATAACAAACTAAACAAAATATTAATGCCCTGGCAGTGGCAAATATTTTTGGTTTAATATTTAATTTGATTACATTAATGTTTAAGTTGAGATTTACTAACCTTCAACTGCTGTAAAAAGCACCTCATTTGTTTAAAGTGTTGTTTAAAGTGCAAACCAGATGTTATTGCACTTTTGTTCATATAGCAGTTCTTTCAAAATAAAAGTATACAGGACACTAATTTTGAATTCATTATTAAATTTTGTGTATAATGCGATTAATCGCAATTAATCACAGAACATTGTGCGATTAATCGCGATTAAACGCTTTAATTGTTGCCCAGCACTAATAAATTCATACTGAGGCTTCAGAGGTTAACAATGTGGCTCTAGAAAACCCCAGGATTAAGGGTTGTCTGTTTGAGAACAGGGTTTATTGTTTTTATCCTGTTTGGTTTCCACAATTAGACCTGGGTTATGTTGTGCTTAGTTTGTGGTTGAATTGTGGTTAAGTTGGTTTGCCAGAGGCTGGTAATGTCTATATGTTTATATTGTTTTATTAATTAATATTTTAAATAGATGTATATTGGGGAATCTATGATGCCAATGATGATTACAAATCTGTATCCTTTTGAAGTGTGCCTGCTGCTGTTTCAAATGAGAGAATAAGTGAGTAACAGTAGAAGTGACCATCTGTCTGACTGCCCTGTGACTTTACACACATAAGAATGTGTTTGGTTCCAGCCCAAATACATTCAAAAAGCCATCTACAACAGTCAGAAAAACACTGGGATAGTGACAGCCCCCATACCACTGTGAGAACGGCTGGACACCACCACACAGCTGCTCACTTTGGAAATTTGTCTTGTGCTCATTGTCTTAGAGCTCAAAGTGTTAAAGCTCCGGCTGCATGCTCCATTCGCTTCCAATGAGCGCCAGGTCTGGGATGATACATGGCTGCAGTGTCCAGTTTCAAGGAAATGGTGAGTGAATTAGTTTAAAAAAGTGGGACGATGAGCTCCATTAAACACCACGGAAGAGTTCGGAAGTTGCCTGGAGTAATCAATACTGCACTGGCTACAGGTGGGAATGAGGCCCCAAAAAATGAAGTCCAAGGGTCCCCCCCTCCCAGAAACCAAGTCAGGGCTTAAGGGCTTAATCAGATATTACAATCACTAATTATGGCATATGTGAGTTCTGACATGGTCTCATCTCAAGCCTTTTCCCTGGTGCCTGTGTGGTGTTGGCAGCAGGATCAATACACAGACAGCACTAAATGTGTCTAAGTGATAAGTCCAGCCCTAGCCTTTCATCCTGAACCCTGGTCCTGGGACAGAGACAGGTCAGGGTTAATGACAGGTTGTCATTGCACCTTTAATGTAGTATGTGTTGAGTAAAGGCCTCATCCACAACTGTTAAAGAACTTGAAGGAATGTCATAATTGAATATTGATAAAAGCTTTGTTCCTTTGTCATTACGTTCATGTTTAAACAGTAGGCGCCCCATCCATTTTCTTTCTGAGACCACTACCAACTACATTTCCTCCTCTGACTTAAAATAGAAGAATGTGCTTTAATTTGTTATGGAGATCTGAGCTGACAACATTAGTAAAGTCCACTATTACAACCTTCCAGGGCCCCTGACCTAGGGAGGGAGTGACCCTTGACCTTATTTGGGCCTCTTTTATGAGGACTTTTTTTTGGCTCCGGCCAGATGGCTTAACTATCAAAGGGATTTTTATGAGAAAAATCTGCAGGCAAGAGTGGAGTAGTATATTTATCTCATTGTGTGAAGGACAAAGCTGCTGCAAATGACTAGTCGAGCAAAAATGTGCACTGGCCGCACATTGTGTCAAAAAATCCTATTGTATTTTTATGGTATGAAGTTAGATTTTCTAATTCATGTGCTTAGAAAACATTTTTCCATATTATAGTTAAAGTGAGTGAGATAAAAAAAAAAAAAGTACATATAATTCAACACATTCTAGCTTTATGTTCGAAGTCTAAAGACTATTCTGAAAATAAATATGCAAAACCATGTGCACTTTATTAACTCAAATATTTCTTAATTCAAAAGCCTGGCCTAAGTTACAATATTTCAAATGGAAGTGGAATTATGTCTTTTCACATTTAGTCATTTAGGTGATAGTTATATTTTCATTACTTTACTTACTTTCTACATTACTTTATCAGTACTCACTCCAACTCAACCTCTAAAACTATGATAATATTACAATTTTGTGAAATGAAAAAAGTTCCATGTCAAATTAACTTCATGGTAACAAATCAAAATGGTGCTCATAAGATTACATAAAAACACATTCTTTTTGTTTTCAAGCTCTTTACACACTGACGTGTAATCCAAAACTTGGAGATTTCATAAATGCCAGCCTCAAAGTGAATGTGACAGTTGGCTGAGATCACAGATGAGCGTGAATCGGTGGAATTTGTGTGTTTGGAAAAGGGGAACAGTTGTGTCTCCCTAGGTCACTATAACGAGCTCTGCTCACATCACTCATGCGGCCACTTTATGAGCGATGGTCTGTTTGGTTGTATTAAGTTTCTGGGGAAGCATTTAGGGTCAGCCTATAAGCATATACCTGAATAGCTTGTAGATTATATTAAAAGTTACATATTCCATCCACAAAAATGAACAGCAGGTCACATGTTTGATGGAATTATACAAATTTGTAAAGTCTTACTGAGCATTAAGAAGCTACTGTAGAATCCAAACTTCATGGCAGACAGCTGTTGTAAGCATTACCTGTTTGTTGTTCACATCAGGACAAACTAAATTCCCTTTGAGGCCACTTGTCATACAACTTTTTACTCCCTGTATGAGTTAATTTCCAGACTCCAAAACTAGAAATTGGATATACAGAAGTCCCGTCTAATATCAAGAAACCTATTTCTTATCCACTATATTTCTGCATCTGCACTCAAGTCCTCTGTGTTGTTTTTCTGACTTGTTGGTGAGCTCGTCATATCTGGGGTAATCTAAGCTTTTTTTGCGGGACACTTTTTTTTAATGTGGTTGTTCCTTCCCTTGATTGCACTCAAAGGTCGAGGAGATTTGAAGTCACTGGAAGCAGTTAAACTAATAAGAGTTGACCATGTGTTTGAGGTTAAGAGAAGGGGAGTGGACAACCCCTTTACAGCAACCCAAACAGTCAGAGAACATAATTAGATGAATAGAATAGAGGAATTTTCTTATTAGTACCATCTCATTTTGAGAGTATTCTGTGATTATACACTAGTAAAAATGTAATATTGACTGATACATTCTGTTCTGAATACCATATGGTACAACATTGTAAACAGTGCACCTTTAATCTGCAATCTGCAAGTGCGTGCATTGAAAATGTATTATAAAATTATGAAATGTGTTTTCATAACCATAAATTTGAATTTAAATACACTGGACTGTTTCCAAATACTCAGTCAACTACATGGGCTCACTCCACTTACACTCTGAGTAGATTTCTCCTCCCACTTTCATTCACAAATAGAAGCATGAGGGAGAAGGGGGCGGGGTTAATCTTGACCCAAATTATGGTGCGCCACTGGAAAAGCACCAGGCATCTGCTCTGTGTAGCAAAAGTCATCTGATACTATTGTAAACTCTTGTAACATGTATCTAAATCAAAAGAAGATGGCTCCAGTTGATCACTGCTTTGGTTCAGTGTTTCTCTGTCTTTACCACCTGTTGCGAAAACCTCACTTTGATTTGTGTTCCTTGCAAATGAGCTAGAACCACAAATCTGAGGGGTATCATTCACCTCTCCATCTTCTTTTCTTGTTCGCAGTTAAAGCTCCTAAAACTTTTGGCACACAAAGCCCCCCGAGCACTGGCCAGCCCACCCTGCAGATGGCCGGAGGATCAGAGGCTGTCAGCACGCTTAAACGAGCCAAGAGTCGGGACTTGAGCCCTGCGGGGGACGACACACCATGAATGGGGCATTTCCACCAGCCTCTATAGCCCCCCGCTGAGCATTTGTAAAATGATTTGTGGCAAATTTGTTTAATAAATATGGATGCGGGGGTTTGGATACAAGCTCGAACGGGAGACTTACTACTTGTATGCAAATGTTTTGTCACAACAGGGAGAGCTCACCTTATTGTTAATCTGTATGTGGGTGGAAGGAAGTAGTGCAGTTCAGTAGTGAAGGAGTCAACAGAAAATATACATTGGTCACTGTAAAGCTATGCAGTTGAATGCATATTTTGTACAAATTTAAATTCAGTCACTGGTACATAGTTCCTCAAAGTTATAGACTTAATTAATCTAGTGTCCAAAAGTCTAGACTAGAGAAAGGTCCACATAAGTAAGTAAAATTCACATCAAGTGCAGGAGATATTTTATTATATCTACAAACCAACATATTCATTTACAGGTTTGCCACAAATGATCTATTATGATATAATAGATGGGTTTTCTGTTAATATCCACTTGTCCTCTATAAAGATAAACAGCTGTTTGTCCAGTTCAATCATGGCTGCTGCTGAGGAACACTCACAATGGACTAAGCCCCTCCCATCTTTTGTGATTTATAGTCCTCCTTCCTATAGTTATATAAGTTTACCACCATTTGTCTGGAACAACCACACACACTTGATCTTCTTCCTTTATCACAAACCCAAGAAGTCCCAAAGCTATGTGTATTCACCATTAGTTGTTATATCCAGTAATTTCATCTTCTTATCTGAGGTTTTTATGAATTCTGGACTACACATACAATCCTTTGTTCCATTCTTTTCATCTCAACTGGACTGAATAACTTCTCTGGCTCCACTCGTGTCTCTCTTTGTCCTCCTAATTTCATATCTAAACACACCGGAGCGTACTCAATTCCGGCTTCTGGACAGATGTCATCAGAGTTCCTCATTTCATTCTCATTTTCTCAGCCTGTCACTCCTGAAAGGGGGAAGAAGCACAGGAAATAATCGGCAGAACATCCCATAAGTCTAAATGTGGGTGCAGCAGATGTGGATTTCGAGCGAGGGGGGCTGCCACCCGGCCTCCCCAAGTCCCATCTGACTATTGTTCAGTGTAGAAGCCATTTCTGTGGTTGCCATAACAACCATAATACACTCCTACCCATTTTGCAGTGCAGCACTCGCTCACTCTGTGTTTAAACTTATTGATATGGCCCGAAGCCATATAACACTGATGAATCGTGGTTAATCTTTTGGTCATTTTATTTGGAGAAATAATGCAGCACCAGCCGTGTGATATTTAACACACTTCAACAAGACATTTTGGACAGATTTGAACTTTGTGAATACAGTAGGCAAAGGCTGTGGGGATTAAGTTCCTTTTAGCGGTCACAGAAGGCAGTCAATACCTCAGAGGTCCGTGGCCGTCTTTGTCAGTGACCACTATAAAGCTACAATGCAGAGGCTGAAAACCCACCAGGTGTCTTAAGGACTTTCAATATGACCACATTCACTGTCAAGTGCTTTATGCTCAGTGTTCCCTTTTGTGTTCTCTCTGGTTTTTACCCTTTACCACCCAGGAACTCTTTTCTTTTACGTTTTTTACTTCTACTGCCTTTTAGAATAGTCCTTAAAATATAATAAATGCCATTGCTGCTTCATTGCCAGTAGAAAAGAGTTTAATGATGATCAGACATTTTACACCCGAGCCACTTAGCCTGCATTACAAATTCACATGAAAGCATTAATATAAAACTAGTCTTGCTGTTGTAATTCTTTTTCTAGTCCCAGATTGAATTTAGTTTGATTCAGTTTTTATGTTGTTGTGAGCAAACCACATTAACTTGGACAAGATTTATTATTTGATTCACATCTTTTACAAAAAGCCCTGTCAGTATGTATAAGCAAAGATTCATGTAACTTTAGTCCAACATTCTTAAAGGCATAGATAGGCATAGGCAATTTATTCCCTACAATAGGTAATTGTCAGCACACTCCCAGTTTGAAGAAGCAGACAGGAGCAACAACACATGCTTTGTGCAAATTGCATTAGAAGTAAAATATACATCTTTTTTTTATCAGATTGCTCTTTATTCCGTTTTTATTTTATACAACCCTAGAACTTAGCACTCCCCAGTTTAAGCAACTTAATGTGGCTGTCTGAACCGATTTGATATCAACTTTGTTGATGGCCCTTATCAACAGAGTTGATAGAAATAATTGTGGATGAAGTGCCCAGCTTGGTCCACTTCTGTCTGCAGTGTGAACGTAGCCTTTGAAGAGTATGTGCACATGTCCCTGTGTGTGACATCCCAACATCATCTGAACCCACCAGTGTTACAATCATCAATTTTTCATCAGCCCCATAGCTTACTGGTCACTTTACCATCTGTCCACACTCTCCTCAAAACCTTAACCCGTAAGTGTGACTTAGCATTACATGTGCCCTTCTCACTGACCTGGTCCTGCTTCAGATTCCCAAACCCAACTTTGATTTGTCAGCCTTGTTTTTGATGACTTATGCCCAGTCATGAACTAATTAGAGCAAAGTATTTCTCATTCTGTAAATGTCTCCCCATCAGATTTGCCCCCTGTTGACTCACCATCTCTTTCATTATTAACTCTCAGATATGTCTAGAAGTATACAATGAGTCTGACCTGAGCTGCCCGGGCTTGTTATGGAGCCATTCATATGCAATGACCGATTAGCAGTGATAGTGAGAAGTAGCCACAGTGGGGTTTCTCTTCATACAGTGAGCCCTTGTCCCCTTAACACTCCATTGTTTATTGATGGAAGCACTTGTCATAGTTGTGCCGTAACAAAAGCCTGACTATGGCCGTGTTTACCTCTGCACAGGAACCACTGGGCAATTCTCCATTAAATTACAGCCATGTGTGGAACTCTGACGTCTCCCCCTCACCCACTTTTAGACCCCTGCCCCTAAGACACACACAGCATATTGGCATAGAAAAAATATAGTGGGCCTTTTTTTGTTTTGGAATCATGTTTCTGTCAATCAAACAATCATTGACAAGAATTTGTACCAAAACTGAATTCCTGACCTAGAAGTTGGCATGGTGGAATGCTATAACACATAATTTCCCCCTGTCCCCAACCCCCAAGCTCTCAGTGGTGTGAGACAAATAAGCAGTTATCTTGTTATCTCTGAAGACAAGTTTAAAAGCAAGTCATTTTTTCTTCCTGTTTCAACCAGGTGTTACAACCATTTCCAGTTTTCACACTCTTAAGATGCAAATGTTTGGCTTGTCAACGTCACCTTGGATTTCCATAAGATGTTAATATTATCTGTCTTTGGGTATTTGTTTTTCATCACCCAATTGTCCAAGATACACACATATAGGGCATTGCAGTTTTTTTATTTATAAAATTGTATATGTTGCCATCATTCAGTTGGGAAAAAAGACATATAGGTGCAACAGAAAACACACAACACATTTTTTTTTTTTTATGTAGCGCTTTTTCACCTAGTAGGCACTAAAAGGGCTTTCACCTCACCCTCCCGCCCTAGGGTTTTATTCCAGGCCAAATTTACCAAACAAAAGCACTAAATACATGTGTTCATGAAAAGAAGCTCATTTGAAAAGCTGTTACTACTCTATTCTCTGTCTAAATGCTAGATAATGCTATGGATCACAAGAGGTGTTAGTAAAAATTACTGTAAACTCCTAACACTGCTCTCATAGAAAAAAATAAAATAAAAGAATGATTGGCTAGAAGTGAAGTTTATGATTTGATATGATGAATGGAAAAACAACACGAGACCTGGCTTCAACACAAAAGGTCACCTGAATTGTTTTCATTACTCGGCATTACTTACCCTTTCCACAGGAATCAAGTGAAACTTTTGCCCATTGTCCTTTGTATGGCTTTAATGATGTTATTTATGACTACAAGGGAGGAAATGTTTTAAGGGGCACCAGAAGAGGATAAAATAATAAAACCAGATCTGGGAACTCACTCCTGTGTCGCTAAGCAAGGAACTGCTGAAGCGTTAAAGGTCTGCTCAAACCACCCTGTGTCCCATTCTTCAAAAGGCATGTAAAATTGTTTCTATTGTGTGACTGTGGCAAAGTGGGCTATGAATGCAAAGGGTCTTCAATTAACATTTGAATCCAAGCACTGTAAATCCAGCAGGAGGATGTAGATATTTGTTCCAGACTTAAAAACGCATACCTTTTGCATTGTTTACACATAGTGTTCACACATTTTAAACATGGACTTTTGACTATGTTGTTACTACTGATCCTTTCATATAATATCAAGTTATAAAGTTTCACTTGGACAAGGATTGTTCCATAATGCTGTTAAAATGAAAGTGCATTTGTGTGAACATAGCCATTGTTTTCTTTCAAAAGTACTGAACTACCCTTGTAAAGGAACAGTACCGTACAAAAAAAGTTATAAAATATATGCTTATAAACACAACACCTCATAATGACTGGTCATGCTTTTTATCTTTTATTAAAAGGCCCTCAAAAACAAACGCACAGCTTCATATGTGTGCAAAGCTGTTACTGTTTGTCCACTACAAGGTCATTTCTCAGTAACTTTAAAGCCATTTAACTTCAGAGTAGGCTTCACTTCAGGAGAAATCAGGGGAAAAAAAACGTCACAATGGAGAAAACTCAATAGGGTCTGCTCTGAATTGGTTTTCAAACCCGTGCTCTGGATTATTTGCGAGGCCTTTCAGCGGTGACGGTTGTAGATCTGCCATTGTCGCATACATGACCTGCCAAAGGACACTGCATAATGTTGGTGTTCTTATTTTTAATGGCTGATATGACATTGACCAGTACAATAAGTTAACAGCCCACAAACAATTATCCTTTAACAAAAAAGCAGGGATGAATGCCAAAGATCCATCTGCACTTCTGTGAAATATGGAAACATTTGACACTTTTAAATATTTTTTTTCATTAGTATATATATGTCTACCCATTTGGTTCCCACAAATCCACTTTTATGGCTGTCCACATTTTGAGTGGTTTCAGGTTGAACGTAGAAGAAACACAGTATTCAAGCATAGCTTCTTATTGGGGCAATAAAGCGTCTAGACAGCACTCCCCTCTTTTTCACCATCAACCCGTCCCATAAAAAGTATTTGTTTATCTCAAAACAACGGCTCATCTTTTGTCTTTGTGAATGATATTTTTTACTTGCTCCATTTCAGATTCAAGATATACACATTCTTCAAATATTTAGCCTAAACTGAGCTGTCTCGGCAGCAGTTATATGTATTGAGGTATGTGCTTTTTCTTGTTATTTTACATTTTACATAAGCCCACATCACACATAAATAAATCACTGTGACAAACTCTGTTGTGTTTTCTCATGTTTGATATGAATCCTCACTCGGACAATAGATATAATTCTGTAATTTGTATACCACTGCAAGTTTAGTTATTGATTAGCTGATAGTCCATGGATCTATGGCATCTGACCTGACCAGTTATGTGTGGACAGAGTTGTATATATGCAGTAGGCTGACCAATACAAACAGCAAAAACAGGCTGAAGAACAACATATTGTGAATATTTCCTAGAATGTGTTACACTATAGCTCCAGGGTGAATTCAAAATGATCCAGCAGAGTTGTGTGTTTGTTTTAAGGCTACTTCACAACTACACAGAATTTAACATAGTCCAGCAATGTTGCAAATGAATGTATAACACTAAGGCGTGTACCTTTGTGTGGGTTTTGTGTGTCCATCTGAGACACAACAGGTTTAACCTCTCACTCAGTTTTAGGAAAACTGACATCAGTCTGCTTACTACCGCCCAGTGACAATACAAACATGCCATCGACTCAAAGTACATAATTGTATTTCACTGTGTATAGATTATACGTCAAAATGAGCCTTTGTCGTTCCACAATAGAGTACCATATTAGATTTATACATTTTTATATTCTACATTGTGTGATAGAGAACCTATGGTTTCAAAAGGATTAAGTCTTTATTCTTCTTAATGCATAATCATTTATTAAAGTAAATTCAGTAAGAGTCTCTTACATTTTTTAAACTGTAGGCCTACATAAAATTAGTAATACTGAACACAAAGTCCCCAGTGAGTTTGTATTAGCGCAATAAAAGTAACCAAGGAATTATTCATTGAAGACGACAGACATTAAAGTGTATTAGTTGACTCTTGAGTACGACGCTGGCAAAATGTATAGCCCACTTTTTTAAGGAGGGGGGCAGAGCATGATGAGTTGGGTGTTATTGAGCCTGCCTCCATGACGCAGTCCGGCCACTCGCAGGGCTCCTCCCGCCCCCTCTGCCACTACACTGCTCTCATCAATAGGGAGCACATTTGAATAATGTGTGAGCGCTTGGACTGGAGCCAATCAGCTGTCAGGGCACCGTGATAAATCGCAATGCATTATTGATAATCATAATTACGCTGACATGCGCATTTCTACTTGAGGAGCTAATTTCCAGAGCTGAAGAATTTGTTGAAGAAGAGGAGAAAAATTATTTGGAACTCTTTGCTCCTGATGGTTGCACCATGTCGAGACGCAAACAAGCCAAACCGCAGCACATAAACTCCGACGAGCCTGGCTCCACGGAAAATGGTAAGGCATACCAAAAGTTTACAGATTGCTGGCTAGTCTACAGTTTTAACCTGTAGCTCCGACACGCAGCTTTTCGATATTTAATTTTAAGACTTAGTTACAGATTTTCAGCCTGTTTCTCTTGCACTTTGACCTGTTCTTGTCTCTGTAAATTAAGTACAACTTTTCAGTTTGAGGGAGAGTAGCGTAGACCAGAAATAATTTGAGCACAATACAGGTGCTGAGCAGCGGTCTCTCTAAACTCTTGTTTGGTTACTTTTAATGTAAACTTGCTTCCAACTTGTCGAATATATCAAAGAATTGGTCAAAAATGTCATATTTAGAAATTTCCTACAGCATGTTATTTTTGATAAAGTTGGCTAAACTTTGCATCTATTTCATTAGCCTTCGTAAGTCATTCATTATATTAAGTAAATTTTTTCAAACATTGAAATGTTAGTTTTTGATACAACTTTGGAGATATTGGGTAGCTAGTGTTACTCGTCCTTCGAAATGTATTTTAGATTTTTATTTCTTAATTTATATTTTGAGCATTCTCTTTCATTGTGAGAAAATTTAGGTGTTGGGCTTTTGTCGGTCTTGTATATATTTAGGTTTCTTAAATGTACTTTTACTGTAACAAGCGCTTATTTTTGCTAACCTAATGCTGCTTGGTTGAAGTTGTATGAATAGTCTGAGTTGAGTGTTGGTTTTAAACAAAGGTGCCCAAAAACAGTATGAAATGTGACGCTGGAGTAAGCTGACCTACAGGCAATAAATCCCCCAGTTTAATGCATGACTGTTTCCTTTCGTACATATGTGGCGAGGTGGGGGATGGAGCAGTGGCCTGTTTGTGGAGACTGGGTGGGGGTGCGTTTTGTTGTTGCCATAGAGCTGGTGGCCCTCACCTTTTTTTCTTCTGGAGAATAATTTGTAAATCACACTGAACTCTGCTCAGCTCTTGAGGTTTTTTCTTCTCCTTTTTTTTTTTTTCTTTATAAAGCACAGTAGGGTCCACAAATCAAATGTTCGTCTGACCTCGTGTCCTGTACCCCACTAAAGGTGATCGGGTCATGCGCCGCCAAGTGGCAAACCAACGCACTTCAATGGCTCGCCGTTTTGTGAATGGGGATCATATTAAATAACTGGCCTTTAAATTGAACGTATTATATTTCTAATTCCTTTCCCTAAATCCAAACTATTCTTGGTAGACTATTTAAAATATAGCCTTTATGAAAAAGGGTTGCAACTCTTGCATGTCAAAACCAATGCCTCCTGTTGAGTAATTCACAAGTCCAACTGTTTACACAAATGCAAAGACGTGGTCTAGCCCATTGCTTTGAGTTTATTTAAATGGTTTACCCTCACAATACTCCTACTTGTGTAGTGCTACTAGCAGCAGTTAAGTTAAATTCCATGGTTGAAGCATTTATGCGCTTTATTCAAAGCCTGTTGAGGACCTCCATCTCATTGCATATTAATTAAAGCACTGGGCACAAGTAGTTGATGGCAGATTTTCAGTAAGAAGTGTTTTCAAATTAAAGCTAATAATGTAATGCTTGTCTTAAATTTATTTTTTACATTGTTCTTATTGCCCTCTGCTGGCCCCATGCCCAAAGTCATAGTTATACAGAAAAGAGACACAACAAAAAATGTTTTGCAATCAAAACCATCATTCTCAAACAATTACAATAAGTATAAGAAACCTGAAATCTTTTGGAGCTATTCATAGTGGGGACCTGTTGTAATCCTGCTCTTTGGTTTTGTGTATGCAAATGAAGATTACGACTTGTATTCATAGTCCAAATTGTACTAAATGTATTCTCTTCTCTCATAGGCATTGTTGAAGCTGAAGAGGCTGGGAATGAAATGAAGAGGTTTAAGATGGATGAAACTAAAGTCTGCAATGGCTGCTGTGCTGAGTTCTTTAATGAAGCAGAGTTCATTGAGCATAAGAAAAAATGCACTAAAAGCCAGCAAGTTGTCATTATGAAAGATGGACATGGCAGTGATGTGCCAGGGGAGTTTTCTCAAGGTTCCCTTGGAGGCCTTGGTGAGCATAATGATGGCCAGTCCCATAGTCATTCCCTAACCAATGCCCTTGCAGACCAGCTGGACCAGACCGAGGAAGAGTCCAGTATTAATGCAGAAGATGCAGGGCTTCAAAATCAAGCAGACATTTCAGATATGACTTTTGACCCCTCGCCACAAATGCAAGACTCAAATGTCACCCTTGAAACTTTGGCTGACACTAAAGTAGCTGTGTCTCAACATGTATCAAGTAATACCTCTGCCTCGTCACAAGACGGCATGCAGGTAATCCCAGTGATTCTGGAACAACTGGTGTGCCTCCAGCAACAGCAGCTTCAGCAAATCCAACTTACAGAACAGATTAGAATACAAATAGCTATGATGACTCCACAGGGTCTTCAGGCATCAGTAGGGGCTGCTATGGACCCACTAAAAGCTCTTGGTGCACATCTTTCACAGCAGCTCTCTGCTGCAGCAGCCCTTATTGGAAAAAGAACAGGTTGTCAGGCTCTTTCTGTAGAGGCAAAAAACCAAGGCAAACTACCTCTGCCCGCCAGTGTACTAGCTGGAGGGCTGGGAACCATGAGCTCAAAAACAGACATTTTAAAGAGTATTCCAGATTTGGCCAATCGTCTTCCAGCACTACTGCCCCAGTCACCTGGTGTTGTGGGTTTCCCAAGCACCTTTAATGGGGCTGATTCTGCTAAGAAAACAAAGACAAAAATGCTAAATCTACCACCAGAAACAAAGAATGGCGACTCCCTGTTCAAGCACAAGTGTAAATACTGTGGGAAAACATTTGGCAATGACAGTGCTCTCCAAATTCATTTGCGTTCTCACACTGGAGAGAGGCCCTTTAAATGCAACATATGTGGAAACCGATTTACAACCAAAGGCAACCTCAAAGTGCATTTCCAAAGACACAAAGACAAGTATCCAAATATAGCAATGAACCCTCATCCTGTGCCAGAGCACCTTGACAATGTTCCAACCAGTAGCGGCATTCCCTTTGGCATGTCTGTGCCATTAGACGAGTCGAACATGTGTGACATGAAGCCTATGCTCCACTCATCGTCCATACCAGGCTTTAAGACATTTGATGGCTTTGAAGGTGAAACGTTTTCACAGAGGCCATCACCATCAACTAGTGAAGGCTCTCCTTCAGTTTCTGTGTTTGGCCAAGACATGGGACCGACTCAAACTCAGAAGGATTCTAAGGAGCTTATTGGTGCACTGCACAACATGACTGCCACTGCCCTCACAGGAGAAAGTTCAGGAACCGCAAAACTTCAGCAGATGGTGGATGGGCTGGAAAAGAGGACCAACGATCCCAATGAATGTGTAATCTGCCATAGGGTGCTTAGCTGCCAGAGCTCACTAAAAATGCATTATCGCACACACACTGGTGAGAGGCCATACAAGTGCAAAATCTGTGGCCGTGCCTTCTCCACAAAAGGTAACCTCAAAGCCCATTATGGAGTGCACAGAGCGAACACCCCCCTTAAAATGCAGCACTCATGTCCAATCTGCCAAAAGAAGTTTACAAATGCAGTTGTATTGCAGCAGCACATTCGCATGCACATGGGTGGTCAGATTCCAAACACCCCAGTACCAGAAAACCAGTTTGAGGCAGCTGAAGCGATGGACTCCTCTTTACCGGACGGGAAGTCTATGGATACTAGTGGTTTTGATGCCAACATTGAGGAACAAGAGCCAGAGCTGAACTCCGAGATGACAGATGATGCTTCTGATCCTGTTGCATCTGCTTCAGAGGAACACACAAATTCAATTCAGGGTGCTTTTTCCAGTCTAGAGGTATTAAAAAATCTCACATCTGCTCTTGCACTGAAGCGGCAGAGTAGCACAGCCTCAGAGAGTGAGACACCATCCAGGGAGTCCCCTTCTGCTAGAGAGTTGGAATATCAGAATGGCCGTAGCCCACCTATTTCTGACTCTGCTATGTCATCCTCCCCTATAAACACCAATATTGTGGCTAATGGCAAGTCTCCTGGCTCTGATGAATTTGTCAGCAATGGATTGAAGCCAGATTCTGATAGCGCCCAAGATGGAAATGAGTCAAGTGGAGCTCTTGACCTCACAGCCTCCAGCAGCTTTACCCTGAAAGCAATTAAAGATGAGCCTACCATACCTTTTACAAATGGAGACTATAGTAAGTTTAAGAGTGGTTAGATATGTCATTGAACTTAAATGTAAATATAATCTTATATATTTTATTTTTCTTTCTTTTGCAGGTAAGAGTAACCTGTCCTTCATGAGGTTACCGCCAAGTCTGGCCAGTTTGGAGATGAAGATTCCTCCTGAGAATCCTTTGGGTTCTCATGGTTTGTTTAGCTCTCATTTGCCTCAGGGAACATCTATGCCTTCTACAGTATCTTCTGCACCAAGAAGATCGAGCAAGCAGCATGTGTGTAATGTCTGTAGCAAGAACTTCTCATCAGCAAGTGCATTACAGATCCACGAGCGCACGCATACAGGGGAGAAGCCATTTGCTTGTCACATCTGTGGGCGAGCTTTTACCACAAAAGGAAACCTAAAGGTATGTGCACTCTTTACATGAACAGGTTTAACAGCATTGCATTTTAAATGTTACATTGGGGATTAATATTCTATTTTCTTCATTTTAAGGTGCATATTGGAACGCATATGTGGAACACCTCATCACGACGAGGACAGCGCCTCTCTTTGGATAATCCCATGGCCCTGATGGCAATGAGTACTGACCCTAAGATTATGTCCTCCCCTAAAGACATGGGTGCACCATCGCTGAACTTTGACCCATCTCTGTGGAACCAGTATGCTGCTGCTTTTAGTGGGGGCCTGACCATGAAGGCCAATGAAATTTCTGTCATCCAGGGTGGTGGCATCCCTATTCCTGGGAGTCCCGCGGGTGGGCCTCTGATTGGATCTACAGGAGGCCTCATGAAGATGGATGGGTCCCACTCTGGCTTGCCTGCAACCATGGCTGAGATAGAGAAAAACGGCTCTGATGGTGTGCCAAAACCACAGTTCCCACATTTCATGGAGGAGGGTAAAATTGCAGTTAATTAGGTCTTTAACTGTAACCCAATGTATCACCTGGACTGTTTTTGAATGTCTATCAAATGAGGTACAATCAGAAATATTTTTGCTCAGTTTGGTTTTAAATTTTATCCATAAACATAGTAGCTCTCCCTGATTTGAAACATGTATCAAGTGTTTTAGTTGAACTTGATATTACTACTGTAGTTGTATTTTATTTTGTATACATATATATTTACACATACGGGTATTTGTGTTTTTGTTATTATTTGGCTGTCTATACAAAAGTTTGAATGTAGAACCTACTTGAAACTACTTTATTTCAGACTGTCTCCCTGGTACTCTGAAGGATTGTGACACAATTAGGAAATGTTTCAGGGGCTTTTAAGGACATAATGTCTATGTTCAAAATGAACTGTAGTTAACCACATGTGTCTGTGTTACTACTTGTATTGCATATCATAGATTTTATGACCTTGTACATTGTTAAAATTTCATGTGGCCTTTATTCAGACTGAATTCTTTTAGCATTGTGTTGTCCCTTAAAGCTTATTCAGTCATCAGTTTCTTATAATAAAAAAAAGCTTCTCACTTGGACAAAGATGTGGGAGTTGGTGACTCATTTTCCAAGTGCCTAACTTTTATCATTTTATTTTACAATACTGTAACATAAACGTGCCAGTAGCTATGTATAGTTAATTAATTTGCGCATGCTGTATTCCGTAGTTTTGGAGTTAATTTTACAAACTTGTCGGGAATTGAAGAGGCTATTATCTGCAAGGGTTTTTATGCCTGCACTTTATTTCAAGCTTTGGTTACATTGTGCGCTCATAACTGCTTTAAAGTGCAAATTATTGGGTCTTTCACACTAACTTGGTTTTGGAAAAGACTACAGTAACATCTGGAATATATATTTGTTCATGTTATCACTTTGTAGCATTAATTTATTTATAATTTGCTAAAACGCTTGAGTCTGGGGGTTAGTTCTACCTCATTTAGATATTTGTCTTGTGCCCCAAGTCTCAATGCACTGTTCTTTCTGTGTTCCAGTACATTTGTGGGTAAGCGATAACTTATGATCATAAACCTGCTGAGTTGAACAGTAATGATTGTATCACTGGACACTTTACACTCTCAATGGTTACTTGTAGGCCTTGCTGTACATTCCTTACAAATATGCATTTTCCAAGTTGTGCCTTTTTTCCTTATTTTTTAGCAAACCATGTCAAAACTGCTTTCCAGTTGCATCTACAATTCAAGTAATGTTGAGCCTGTTGGCCTGTTTACATTGTAAATTTTTTTTTCAAATGTTCATGTTTTCTGATTTTGACAAATAAAATCAGGGTGATGTTTTCCACCTTTTGTTAATCTTATTGGCACCTTATTGCTCACTAGCCCTTAGGATAAATATTTGTTGATGAAAATTTGTTCAGTTGCTCAACTGATTTTCCGATTTAAAAACATGATTCGTGCACAATCCCTACTTTACATTAATTCTCCTTCAAGTGACCCAGGTATAAATACTTTTTCTCTTCTTGCAATCTACCAGTAGTCATAATCCTATCTATTTGCATTTTCAATGACTTAGTATTTGCATGCTTACCATATGCTGGCCACGATTCTTATTTCAGTGAATGCAACTATCCTTAGGCAATTCTGTCTAACCATGTGATCTATGTATATCGCCCAAGAGGCATCCTGTCAGACAACACCATGCATGCATCACTATGAGCGACTTGGCAGGCAAAGTGTTTTCCAAATGTTCCTGCGTTATTAGTATGTGACCTTGGTTTAGTAAAACACCACTTATAATCGTTACACGTTAAACTACAGACGTAACTAAGAAGTGGCACAGCTTGGTGCATGCTGCCCGTCCCATGCGCTGTCAGCCAGAGCCCACACTGCTGTGTAGAGTAGCAGCTGGGAAGCCTCCGCCCAGAGCCGCTGCAGACAAGAGGACTGCCTATCGCGTGTACCCTTGTCCCCGGCCGCAGGAATGACCGATAATATCCCCCTTCAACCCGTGAGAAGACAAAAAAGACAGGACAATAGAAACAGAAATGGGTAAGATCATTGTACAGGAGAGGGCTATTAACCTAAGCTAATGGCTCGACGGATTTCTGTCAGTCTTGGTGTGGCTACTCAATTGTTTAGCCTACAGCTCAGCGCCTGCATTACAATAATAACGAAAGCGTCTGTGAGCTAATAGCATTTGAATTGTCAAATAAAACCACGTCTCACAAATAAAGTGTATGAAGAAATTCACATATTTTGGTATTTGGCTAGCTTTAGCCAGATGGACATCCTTGTTCCGGGGAGCAGCTGAGGCAAGTGTATTTGACGCCTGTGTCAATATTTGCTCGGCTGACTCAGTGCTAAGAATGAAGGCGTTATGCTAACTCTGCTAGCTAAGTACTGTAACCAAATGGAGATCGCTACTTTTGTTTGTCCCTAAATTCACGGACTACTCAAAGAGATGCTCGCTACAATCATTTGACTCTGATGCAAACAGTAGCAGGCCTTTTATGATGATGAATGCACACACCATGGATGACAAAAACAGTGCTGAAATGCAGCCAGTCACAACCTGCTCTAGTGATGTCATACCATACTTACATACATACATAACCATACTTTGACGCAAATACGCATCAGAGTAAAGTATAATTGAAGTCAAGCTTTATTCTAGAAACGCCAGCACTTTTTGTCAATGCACTACATTACACACTACATTATACATTATTATTTGGAGTGCACCCTAATGCCACATTCATAATTAAATCCAAAAATGTTTGTTTCCCATGAATATAGTTCCTGCCATTAACAACAAATGAGCTGAAGTCACTTCAAACATGACATAAAATATTTTAGAATGCATAAACAATAATGGTCACAGTAAAGTGAAACAAAGATATCAGATTTACTTAAGAGAAGTATGCATTTGAGGGTTTGATGAACTATAGAGGTGATTAAATATTAAACGCATGGACAAGGAGCCTATTTGTTATGGACAGGAAAAACTGGCCACTTTGTTAATGGATAAAGTTAATATTTCACAGTGACAGTAAATCAGTGTACTTCAAAAGGACTTTTGTTTGTGAGATCTCATTCTTAGAATGATTTGAAATTTAGAAATTCAACCAAATAATACAATGTTTGATACAGCTGGTTTTGTTCTGTGTCTTTTTGTGCAAGGTGCTGCCCATGGTCAAGTTGTTGTGGCATGGGGGACTTCCGTCCCCGCACTGTGTGGCTCGGCCACCCAGAAAAAAGGGAGCAGAGGTACCCTAGGAATGTCATTAACAACCAGAAATACAACTTCTTCACCTTCCTGCCTGCGGTTAGTGTCAGTCAAAGGTTACCCCACCATACTCTCACCCTTTAACCCCTCAATCTGGCTCTGATTCTCTGGACTCATTTTCCCACTCACAAATTTATAATAATTATTGTCATCCTGTACTTGAGTGTTTCTTTTTTTGTCCTGGCCAATTTTACTTTTTAAAGCAACATTTTATAATCTTTTTAGATTTTGTGATCTTTGTTGTTTCCAAGTTTAGTTTTGTCTATACTCAGACACAGCCATGAAGATCAAGCAGCAGGGATCCCTAGTCATGGAATAACAGAATGTTATAAAAAATAACTGTTCATTTTCTTCAAGATCTTTGCAAGTTGACAACACTGCTTAAGCAAGGCATACAATCATGTAGACTTCTATCATTAGATTTCTGATCATATTTGCATCATTAGGACAGATGTGGCATAGGTTTGATATTTCTTATCCGTGACTGGTTAAGCTGTGTTATTTTGACTCGCGCATGTTCCTATCTCTGATTTACATATGTATTTGTTTTCCAGACATTTAGTTGTCTTAAGATCTTTTGACTTTTTTTTTTTTTTTATGAAGCCAGACATTGAAAGTAGCTCAGATTTGTTTGGAAAGCAAAAGAGAGGAGCAAAGCAATTTTGCAATGCAAATTATGAAGTTTTTATTGACTAGATGTCAAGATGTGGTCGAAGAACATATTGTTTGCTTTATGCTTTTACAAATTTCCATTGGTTGTAGCTTTACACATAGGTACTGTCGAATAAAGCACTGGTAGTAGCATTTTGGTAAATTTTACAGCCATTATATTTGTTTGTGCCCATGTTAACCCTATTTTTTCTATGGACAAAAGCAAGATATTTTCTATTCTCTACAAATAACTAGTTTTCTAATAAGCATTTTAAAAGTCATAATCCTTTGAAATGGTCCTTGTCATTATCAGCTCTGCCATCAGCCAAATATTTCAGGCAATTAAATCTTGCCACACATTAGTTACTAAGCTTTATATTTTTTCTTGTGTGTTTTTTGTTCACAGGTGCTGTTCAATCAGTTCAAGTACTTCTTCAATTTGTACTTTCTACTATTAGCCTGCTCTCAGTTTGTGAATGAGCTGCGCTTAGGTGCGCTCTACACGTATTGGGTTCCTTTGGTATGTTCCTATTTTCTATAGGCTTGCCTCTAATAAGTGTTGTGAAGAAAATTCATACATAATAAGTTAACAAAGCATGGAACAGAATTCCTTTTAATATTTTTTGTATAGGGTGTTGTTTTGCTTATCACCATTACCCGAGAGGCAGTGGAAGAAATAAGGTGCTACCTACGTGACAAAGAAGTTAACTCTCAGATTTATAGCAAGCTCTCAACAAGAGGTAAGTAATAAATTGTTCTTGGTAAATGTACATTGTTACGTCCTTTTCAGCTGCGTTGTTGATTAACTGTAGGAGACTGGTCCCATTAAAACTTTTTGGGGCAAAGGGAAATTGTGGGTAATTCAAAGCAGAGATGTAAAAGTGTACATAAGAGGCTATGGTATAAAGCGCTACTAGCAATAAAAAGCAGGAGACCTCTTGTGGTTTCCATCACTTTGGCCCTTTGATGTGGCAGCTTGTTTTACCCATAAACACTATGACTGGTTGCCTCCATGATAGTGGCCCCCGTGCATATCTGCAGTTTGTAGAAAGTTTATGGTGTTACAATTTGCCCTGTTGTGTGTAATTATAAAGAAACTGACTAGTAATGTTTTTGGTAGATATTGGTAATGAATATTCTCTGAAGGAAAGCTTTGTGGTTTACTGAGTTGCATTTAATCTGCAATATTTTAACTGATATCTAATAAATGCAAAGCAATATTAAGGCGCTTTAATGTTTTACATATGCAAAGCACAGAGGTCAAGGCAGAGGTTAAGGGTCAGGAATCTCTTCCAAACAATTTTGCCCGTTCATTCCTGATGGAGTGGGAGAAAGGCCTCAACTGCCCAGCATTCTTTGAAATCTTCATGGAGAAGTGTAGCGCAGTGACTGGTGAACCATGAACCGACCCAAAGACAGCAATAGGATTTGATTTCTGCATTCGACTGAAAAGTTCTTGCCTCTGAAAGTTTTCTTTTCAACTTTATTGTCTTGTAGCAATACCTTGACAAGCAGAGTTACTGAATGCGTCATTAATTTTGTCTTTTTGCATATTCTAGGTACAGTGAAGGTTAAGAGCAGTGGCATTCAAGTTGGGGATCTCATAATTGTGGAGAAGGTTTGTCTGTTGTTGTCTTTTACATCTGTGGGCAGTTTTTAGGACTGACAATTAAGCATTTTATGACTGCAAACAATGTGGGGGTTGTTAGTCCTTTGTGCTTCACTGGTGACTGACATGAAAGGAGTTAGTAAAGATTTTGTAATCTTCTGATCAATTCAGAGATTCAGTCTGTCAAACCCGATGCATATCTTACAGACATGAACCTAAAATGTCCTTTTAATTAGATTCATTCATTCATCTTAAACACAAAATCACTTTTTATTGATACATAATTGGTATAGTTTCTTTCTCATTTTAAAAGCACTTAGCAATGTTTTGCTCTTTGTGGAAATAGTAGGTTCAGTAGTACCTTTTTGTCTTATGAGAAATATGAGAAGGTAGTCCTGTCTTTAGTTTCAGCTGATGGATTCCTTCTGGATCACTAGTTTAAACACAGCTGAAGGAAAGGTCACACATGTTGTCTTAAACATTCTGCTTATGAGTCAGCAATTTAGTGCTCGTTGTTTCAAAGTTAAAACCATTTCCACCAAGTCGTATGCAGTAGTTTGGTGCGACCAGGTCAAACATTGTAAAACCTGTGCAGAACCTGCACACGTGGTAGTATATTTCTGACTGACTAGCTAATATGTTACACAAGATTAATTTTCACTAAAGAGGGGCAGCGGTGGGTCCAGGATCAGGAAGTGATGTTGAAGTTGTGTTTGTCTTTCTGCTTTTCTTTGTAGAACCAGCGTGTTCCTGCTGACATGATCTTTTTAAGGACCTCTGAAAGAAATGGTAAACATCTGCTGGTCATTCATCCACATCGCCACAACAGGCCCGGCTGGCTGGGGAAATGGCTTGTTTAAAAAAAGGCGCTGAGGTGCAGGGATTAGTCCTGAGCCAGGACAGGAACTCCTACTATGTCTAAATTGTGATTGGGTGAACTACTAAAATATGACTCACAAATGCAAGGTTGTTATATATTTAGGTTCAAAAAGGACACTGCAGATTAGCCTTTGTTCACACTTTGTTTAAGATTTACACTTGGAAAGCCTTTGTCTTTCAAATGAGTAGGAAAGGAAAATTAATGGGCACTGAACTCCAATGCAAAGAAAGATAGAACACAAGATAGGATGGCTCATTCGAATAACCAAATACGGATTAAGACGGACTTCAAACGTGTTAATACAAACTCAGTAAATAGGAATGCTCTTGTCTATTTGCACATATACAAAATAAGATTGGTCTATTCAAAATCAAGAAGCAACAAAGAAAGTTAAGCTGCATGTTGCATCTTCCTGTTGGGGGAAGGAAAACACAGCTTTGTTTTACTGGAAATAGTGCTTGGTTATCTCTCTCCCATGTGGAGGCCATTAGGTCAATTATGAAGGTCCTAGGCCAGGATTGAGAGTTTTGGGCAGGATGATGCATGCCACTGGGGGGATGGGCTGTGGGGAATGGCTGCACCTCCACCCACTTGTAACCAATAATTAGAATATTTTCTGACCCATTCCCTCCACAATGAGTCCTCTATGTATTTATTTCATAAAAAGGTGGCATGATTCTGTCCAGATATGAATTCTAAATCTGTTTTAATAAATAAATTGTGTTGTATATGTGTTAGCATCTGGCATCAGTGGCACTTCTTGTCCTCTTCTTTCTAGGCTCCTGTTTCCTGCGGACTGACCAGCTGGACGGAGAAACAGACTGGAAACTACGCCTCCCAGTGGCCTGTACGCAGAGGTTGCCGACTGCTGCAGTGAGTTGTGAAATATTGCATTCTGCGAGAGTAAAGTTGTATGCTGTGTTTTTTTAAATACCTTTTATAGACCCATATTATAAAGCTAAATCTGGTGTAAAAAATAAAACTGCCTATATTATAAATACTATACACAATAACCTCTCTTCTACATAAACTGATACAATATATACATTTTATATACACCTTATTTCAAGAACAAATATTTTTATTTTTAGTGAACCTTTAAACATCTAACATCTAACTATAGTGTTACTTCAGTTGTTGTCCTGGGGCAGAAGGAGGAATACCCTGTATGTTTATTTTACACCTTCTTTGGTGATTCTTGCTCATGTACCTTGAAGAAAAATTATAATAACAATCCTGTGCTCCTTCCCCAGAAGCTTATTAAGCACATACACAGTAGACAAATACTGTAGGTCTGTAAGAGATGCCCACACTCTTGAATGATTGTACGTCTTTTTTTTTGTCATTCAGGATCTTCTACAAATCAGATCTTATGTTTATGCTGAAGAACCTAATATTGACATCCATAACTTTATTGGAACTTTCACGAGGGTGAGTGGAGTAACACACCTCTGATCAGATATTCTGTTTACAAACCTCTGTTTATCTATGTTAATATTTCCTTGAGTTTGTATCTTATCAGTCTGTGTGTTTTTTTGTTTGTTTGTTTAACTGTCACAGGAAGATGGAGACCACCCAGTCAATGAAAGTCTCAGCATTGAAAACACACTGTGGGCCAGTACTGTTGTAGCATCTGGTAAAAAAAAAAAAGAAAAAGCTATTGTACCGCCATTTTTGTTTGCTAATAAAGCACTTATGGACATCTGTTAGATCTCATAAAACCAAAACCTGTCAAACCAAACACCAAACTTTTAGAAATAGTTTTAGACAAATACGTTTAGCAGATGAGAAAGTTTGCACCCATTGGGAATATACTCTTCCACATATGTTATTCATTAGTCAATTGGAAATCTGGATCATATATTTCAAATGACATTTTCACTGAAAAGCTTATTTATGTCAAGATTATAAGTCTGGGAAACATCTCCTGGACATTCTATGTTTAATGGTGTTTCTTTATTACACTGGTGTGTGGCAATTTTTTATCTTCTCCTTACTTTAGGCACAGTGGTGGGGGTTGTGATTTACACAGGCAAAGAGCTGCGCAGTGTCATGAACACCTCCAACCCCAGGAACAAGGTACAGTAGTAGAAAGCAGGGCCAAACACATGCACTCTATAATAAAGAATATGTAGCTGATTTTAGTTGTATTCAGTTAGCTGTTAACACCACTCGTGTGTTTGACTCTGTGTTGACAGGTTGGTTTGTTTGACTTGGAAGTAAACAGTTTGACAAAAATCCTCTTTGGTGCCTTGGTGGTCGTATCCCTGGTTATGGTGGCTCTCCAACACTTTGCTGGCCGTTGGTATCTCCAGATTTTACGCTTCCTTCTGCTGCTCTCTCACATAGTTCCCATTAGGTGAGGCTTTGCGTCATTTATGATACATTTTGCTTCTTATCAGAAATATAGAAATAAATAACTCTCCTTTTTTTTTTATTTCCTTCAGTTTACGTGTTAATCTTGATATGGGGAAGATGGTTTTCAGCTGGATGATTAAGAAAGACTCCAAAATTCCTGGGACAGTGGTTAGGGCTAGCACTATTCCTGAACAACTGGGACGGATCTCCTACCTTCTCACTGACAAAACAGGTTAGACTGGGCAATTGTACATAAAGCAACATCTTTCTATCTTTGCTATTGTGTTGTGTGGCAAAGAAGGAAAGCCTGAGTAAATAGAGCCACCCTGAAAAAAGCTTTTAGTCTTGAGAATCTAGTTGGAGTTGGGTTTAGCCATTTCCCCTGGAGGTGGTTTGTTGAGTGGTGGGGGCTCTGCTCCCAGAGACATGCTACTTATTAGACCATTAAATCATAAAACAGCCTAAAGCCTCTCATCCAACACACCTTTAAAGCACAACACAGCCACAAGTGCACTTCCTTTGGGCACGAGGTGTTACCCATCAGATTTACAGCCTTCATGGCCAATAAACTTACCGGCCATTTCCCCGTCCAGAGTGTGATAAGGCTGCTGGGGTCTGTGGGTCAGCTTAATGTACGTGCTGGGCCTCTAAGCCCTAAGATATATGATCAGAAAATGCTTTAAAAGTGTGAAGGATATAGAAGTTGAAGAAAGGGTTTTGTCTTTCTCACCCAATTATATCTCCTAATATTTGACAGACATCTTTTTAAAACTTTAACCAAATCTTAAGTATTTTTGTATTCTTTTATTTAATTAACTTTGCAGTAATGTCACACTAAATAAGATGAATATTTACTGTTTAAGTAAACGTTTATATCTTTGAATGTATTTTCCAATAGGAACTCTTACTCAAAATGAAATGGTGTTCCGGCGGCTCCATCTTGGAACTGTGGCTTATGGGATGGACTCAATGGATGAAGTACAGAGCCATGTGTTCAGTGCGTACACACAGGTCAGTAGTCTGTAGGTGATGTTAGGAAAGATTTCAAGCAAACTGACTTGGGCTTTGTTTTGAGAAAGATATCAGTTTGTGATTATTGTTTGTCTGAATGCTTCCTGACCTCAGATGACACTCTTTGTCCCCCCTGACACCAGAGGTTAGTGAAGCAGGAAACAGGATTAGCCCACAAGCAAAGCACTGACCGGAGTCCTTTAATGACTCTACCATTAACCCCTGGAACACACAGCATTCTAAAAATAGAAAGGGCACAATGCAAAAGCAAATGGTTCATATTTCCTTAAGGCATCTGGTTATACTTATAGACATGTATCACAATGAATCGTAAAACTAGAGTAGCCCATTTTATCAAAGTCAATTTCTCTATTTATTTGTATGAAACACTTGCAATGTTTTATTTTGTTGCTGGCTGTGATGGAAAGATAACTTACATTTTACGTTTACTCTTATCACTGTACTTTTGTCACTGTGTTCAGCCCACTCATGACCTTCCAGCCTCCAGAGCTCCAGCAGCCACAAAGGTTCGCAAGACAATCAGCAGCAGAGTCCACGAGGCAGTGAAGGCCATTGCCCTGGTGCACAACGTGACGCCTGTGTACGAATCCAACGGTGTGACAGACCAGGCTGAGGCCGAGCAGCACTATGAAGATACCTGCAGGGTTTACCAGGCCTCCAGCCCAGATGAGGTAACATACAAATCTCTACATGCATAACACTACTTACACAATATTAACCGGGTCATCATATTCAAAGTTTGCAAACAACAGACTAAAGAGCTGGATACTTGCAGATTTGTAATATTATTGTACGGTTTCAGTCTCTGTCTTCACTCTTTGCTGGTGGTGTAAACAAAAGCACACCGTAATTAGTGTTTGAGACAGTTGCACAAGTGGATTTTGGATGGCACATTTCCAGTAATGTTAACTAGTGTTGATAAAAAGACAAGGATCATTTTAGTAACTTAACTGTATTCTTATTCGACTTCTGTTTTTTGGTCTTTTGTAGTGGCATTATTAAATAAAACATCAACATTAGAAATTATAATAAATATTCCCACTTTAGTCTGACCTGTTCGGAAAAACTTAATTTACTATAAACTTTACTATAAATTTCAAACAATAAAAACACATAATCAATCTTAACAGGAAGCGGTTTTGTCAGTAAGACAGAAAATGTTATCTTTAGTGTCTTCTCGGCTTACATCCTACATCATACAAGGTACTTTTACAAGCCACATTCATGTCCTTGAGCAGTGGGATTTCTTTGAACATTAGGAAAAGAGCTGCAGACCTTAACTTCATTCATTTCCTGTATTTTAAATACGGATTTCCTTAATGTGCTCTCCAGCCCATTGCCCTTATCCCCTTTTGAATTTCCTTCTTGATATCACATTTGAGTGTTGTCTTTATGCCTCACTCCTTGGACAAAAAACTAACAGGTTAAATGGTGTTCTGTATCATCTCTTACATCTCAACAGTCAACTGTGTACATGAAGTCCAAATATAGGTATGGTTTTGATTAACCATATTTACAATGTCAGTTGGCGGCAGAGTGGTTAGCACTCACAGCTAGGAATTGGGACTTTCCTGGATAAATAAAAAAATGTTACTGTAAAGTGCAGGGTTATTTGTGCTGCAGGCAAAACTAATTACATCCTTACATAAAGGACAAACAACAGACTGTTTTGGTATTAAATTATTATGTCCATGTCAAATATTATATTTTCTTGTATCAATCTATATCCATCCCAGGAGGAGGTGCCGCTGTGGTGGACGCCAGATCCAAATATATTTCTCCAATGTGACTATTCCTAGACAGTGACTAAGCACAATTTTCATATTTCCCAAGCTGGATGACACTACACTACAAACTTTTCTGACGTTATAGTCCACATAGTCAGAGATTTTCAGACAACATGGTCGTCTGTTGCTAAAATAAGTTTTCTAAGAGCCTAAAAAAAGTGGTTTAAAACTAAAATGGGAACATGGCAGTCTTTGTTGTTTGTTCTCATCTGTGTCCATTTGGCTGCTCTGCGATTAGTCTTGTCAGGGGATGGTTGATGAATTGTGTATGTGATCTGGTTTCTTGTCTGGAAGTTATTGGGGAATGCCATCTCTTCCCCCGCCAAAACATTAATAAATGGCATCTGTGTCCTTCGAAAAGACCTCGACAAACAATATTTTCTCCTAATAAAGGACATTTCCCTGTTTTTTCAGTCAATAGACTTGAGTGCTTAAATGCTTTAGGTATTGATTAAAGCTGAATCGTTACAGCACTCTCAGACAAACATTTTTTTTTATGTTACTGAAGCCTCATACATTTTATTGAAATGCAAAAATAAAAAAACATTTGTTTGTAATTACATTTTGCACCATCTACCTTTTACAATTTGGGTTGGTAGGTGTCGCTGGTGCAGTGGACTGAAAGTGTGGGACTGACACTTGTGGGAAGAGACCAGTCTTCTATGCAGCTGCGGACCCCTACTGGCCAAATACTGAACTTCACCATCCTGCAGATATTCCCCTTTACCTACGAGAGCAAAAGAATGGGCATCATTGTGCGTGTAAGTATCACACAAGTGTCTCACAGATTAGTGAGAGAGTAGAAATATTCCAGTTTACAAGTGAGTATTCTGTGTCAGCATTTGTTTCTAGGAGACCAGTTAGGACTCGGCGAGAAAAACAAAAGAAAATCTATTTTTCATTAAACTTAACTGTATAATGAACTCCGAGAAGTCTGATGACTAAACATTATTTTTGTTGGCTTTGTCTAACTGAACCAAAACTCAGGAAGCCTGGAATCAAAATTAAACTTCCCCGTGATTATATTTTCACATGTTTTGAAGCCCCTAGTGAGTACCAAAATATTTTCGGGCAGTGCATAATCATAAAGTGAAGTGCACGTGTGTCTCGGTTCATGTGAAATAGGCTGGATATCCATTGTGAGTCAGATGGGACTTTCACGAATGAGACGTCAGGTTTATGGTCTATTTTTGTCTTGTAGTTAATAAAATGTTTGTATTTGTTCTTTAGGATGAATCGACAGGAGAGATCACGTTCTACATGAAAGGTGCTGATGTTGTGATGGCCGGTATTGTCCAGTATAACGACTGGCTCGAAGAAGAGGTATAGATTTTATTGCTATTTAATTTTAAACTTCATGCAAATTCAACAAATTATTGTATTTTCTTTGGTATCTTTCTGAAACTTTATGTTTTTTTTTGACAGTGTGGAAACATGGCAAGAGAAGGTCTGAGGGTCTTGGTAGTGTCGAAGAAGTCACTGACAGAGGAGCAGTATCAGGATTTTGAGGTGAGAGCAATGGTGCATTTGTCCCTTTTTTTTTTAAAATTGGGATCCACATATACATTTTGGTTGGTGGTAAGTCTTGGCCCTTGTAGTGTTTTAGCAATTAATAGGTCATAGGTGAAATATATAAAAATAATTAGTACTTACTGCACTTATGATGTGAGAGTGGTTTGAACTGTGCTTTTAGGTTCTTTGTAGTCAGGTTAGTCACTTTTTGCGAAACTATTGAGAAATTTATGTTGAATACCAGATTTGGTGTAGGGCACAGTATTTATGTCCTATTTTATGATTCAGTGTTTCCAGTTAATTAATGCAAACATAAGCAAAAAATTAACTCAAAGCTAGAAAAGCTTAGCATTTAAATTGTATATTTATTTTATTTTCAAACTTATTGTCATATGTGTTGATAGACAAGAAAGTAGTTATATTCAGTAAAGGTATTTCCAAATGTTAAAGTATGTTTTTGAGTTATAAGAGTGACCCTTGACCTCCCAGGGCCCACACACACACACACACATGTCCCAGTCATTGTTTGAGCTGGGCAGGGCTGTCTCCCCCTGCAGCCCTCAGCCCCAGGCCCAGCTCTGAAGTGTATAATTGTGTGAGCCGAGCTGGTGGGCAGCAGTGACTCACCAAATGACTCACACGCAGTTTGTGTTCCTGTATGAGTCACACTCAGATTGTTTTTGCTTTATCTCACTTGCAAATTGCCCTGCAGTATGAGCGGAGAAGATGGGCGTCGACCAATTGATGTTTTTGTCTCCGAGCTATTTTTAAATGTACCAGTTGCACCAACAAACATTAGTTTTAATTGAACTTTTTATTTGTTATTCTGCTTTTATTCCACTAATAGTAATAATCCCTCAATCCCCTCTCTTTGCTGTCCAGGCTCGATATGTCCAGGCCAAGCTCAGTGTCCATGATCGCTCTCTGAAGGTGGCTACAGTGATTGAGAGTCTGGAAATGGAAATGGAGCTGCTCTGTCTGACCGGAGTAGAGGACCAGCTACAGGCCGACGTCAGGCCTACACTGGAGATCCTCCGCAATGCTGGCATCAAGGTATTGCACAAGCATCATAAACAAAAAAGCAGCCCGACACATGGGGTAGATTTGATATATAAGGCTTTTTGAAGCAGGGCTGTATGTGGTAGGAGATGATTGTCTGTGTGGACCCAGTTTGGTGAATGGGCCCATCTCAGAAAAGCCATGGGGCTATAGTGTCAGGAGAAAAGTGTTTTTAAACCCAGAAAACTAAAAACATTTCCAGAAGGATTGTGGAGTTTTCTTACAGTTCAATATTACTTTTTGAGGGATGACTGGGTTATCCATGCCACTAACTAGCCTGTGCTACAGTACGGGTCATAGGAAATGGTTTCAGTCAAAATCTCACACTCATGTCTTACACTAAAATTTGTAAATAATTTTTTTGTCTTGTCTAAGGGGACACTTAAAGCAACATTTTTAGCAATGGTATTGTCATAAGAGCTGTATATTTAAGAGTTTTTTATTTCTTTATTTTTCTAATGTTTAGGTTTGGATGCTAACAGGAGACAAACTTGAAACAGCCACGTGCACTGCCAAAAACGCCCATCTGATCACCCGCAACCAGGACATCCACATTTTCAGATCAGTGAGTGTTTTAACAAGCTCCTGTGTGTAGATTTGAATTGAGTACCAAAAGGGTCACCTCAGTTGAATGCAACTCAGACAGTTTCCAGTCTCGGTCATCCCACAGACCAAGAGCCTTTTAGGAAACTGTACAGCCCTGCACAAAGACGCGTGCAGCCCAGGCCCGCTTCCACAGCTGAATAAATCACCTCCCTCCAGTCAACGCATCCGAGTCACTGTCAAAAAGAACAAACAGGCCCTCGCTCAAACAGAGAGAAGAAACCAGCTGAACCACTCCCAGAGGGAACATGCTGAGGGCTCGCTTCCTAATTTGTTTTGCAGGTTTCAGGCTCTTTTGCAGCTTTGATAGCCCCCGCTTCAGCTTCCCCTCTGGAACCGTGCCAGAGCAGAAGAAGGGCCTGCCATAAGGAAGGTTAAAACTTGCGTACAACTGTGGTTACTGGAAGAAAATAACAATGGCTGGCAGTGTTTAAAAACCTCTGTCCCAGGAGATGGGGAGTGCTGAGTGGTCCTACAACACACACATCTGGATTAGTTTCCTGGTCACATCCAGTGGCATGATCTAAATTGACGTACGAATTGTCAGCGGTTGAAGGATATTCATACCAGAGCATAACATCTGCTGACAGATTAACTGCAGCTCTGCATTTTTAGAGTTTTGGGGACTATATTTGAACTTGACACAATTGTTGCAAACCTCAGTTTATTTAGTTTAACTGTGTGTTGTTTGCAATGGTTGCTTCCAATTTTGTTCAAGATTTTATTCATAACAGAGAAATCACTTCACAAAGTTACATATAAAGCAGACAGTTTTTTATACACTACAATAATAGGCTTAAAATAAAAGGGTAATGGTTTAAAAAAATATATATCCTATTTAGGGAAGTACCATCTATTTGGCAGTAAAAGATAAAGATCTAGGCCTAGATAACACTGCCGACAGTTTTTAATCTTCTATACATAAAAAGTTGTTTACTTCACTTTAATACATTCTGCTGCCAGATTAAAGGGACAATGGGGTCTTGAACATTGGGCTAAGATGAGGCTCTAAAAGGAAACCTTTAGACCTTTATTGTATTTCATTAAAAAACGATTGGTACGTTTGGACAATACCACACAATGAGGCCAGTGCCACTAGTTCCTTATCTCTGCAAATGTGGTCAGCAGTTACTTTTAAAAGCAAGACAAAAAGATTGTAATAACTGATAATATTTATGCACCTGTGCCTTTGCACGCTCTTTTTAACCTGGTTGCACATGTCATAGGTGACCACACGAGGAGAAGCCCACCTGGAGCTCAACGCTTTCAGAAGAAAGCACGACTGCGCTCTGGTGATATCGGGGGACTCGCTTGAGGTAAAACTTACGTGTGTGTCCCTTTTTTTTTTGATGGTATCAGCTCCACTGCAGCGTCTCTGAAAGTGGTATATGTGGTTAGTGACACTTTCTAAAACAAAGGTGTTAGAAGTTCAGTTATGAGCGGTGGACTAAGTGGTCACGTTTCGGTGGGTGTCTTGCAGGTCTGCCTGAAATATTACGAGTATGAGTTTATGGAGCTGGCATGTCAGAGTCCCGCTGTGGTTTGCTGCCGATGCGCCCCGACTCAGAAGGCACAGATAGTCCGGCTGCTGCAGGAACGCACGGGCAAACTCACCTGCGCTGTGGGTGAGTACACCTTATTTTGAAAGGAAGAGTATAATGTATGGAACTTCTCACTAACAACTCTGTTGCATATTAGCATTTTTTATGTTTGACTTAGTTTTTTTTTATTTTAAAGACAATATGACGCATTTCTATTTCTATTATTGGTATTTGACATTTGGACTATTATATTAACCTGGACAACAACATTCACATTGTAGATAATATAAATGTGCCTACATTTTTATCTGCAAAGTGCACCACATGTCAATGCTTCAAGCCTCAGAAAAATATTCATAAAGTGACAAAATAAAGTTTAAACCAGTTCTGTATTCATTGTATTATCCTCAGACACCTATTTTAGACATGACTCCAGGGGATTTTGTTTCTGTTAAACAACTGCCTCTGCCTGTATTTCCCTGAAATGTATTAAGAACTGATTAGTATTAAGTTCCTTGACCATACTTTTTTTCATTTGTTTTTAAATTGCAACAAATGATGTGGCAGTAAAATGCATTCAAATCATGGGAGTGTCTCTGTACAAATAATAACCGCGCTCAGAGCATTTATTAGTGAGTCACCGATGTGAATCCTGACACCTCTGTGGCTTTTGTTTTCTCTTAGGGGATGGAGGAAACGATGTCAGCATGATCCAGGAAGCCGACTGTGGCGTGGGAGTGGAGGGAAAAGTAAGACTCTGTCCATCTCATCGGCTCACATTGACGTGTCGCTCTCACAGATTTTTATTTTGCGTTTCCTGTCAAGATCCCTCTCACGTACAGAGCGCAGAAGAGACAGTCACACAGATGATTCCTCTTTGCTTCTGTAGGGGTCTACAGTATGTGTGTGCATGCCTGTGCAGACAGGAAAGAAAGGGCAGAATAGTTTTGTGTCAAAGAAGAGGTCTGTCATCATTCTAACTCTTTCTCAGTCTTTACTTCAAATCTCTTGCACTACTTCAACAATATCGGTATACTGCTTATAAAAGCTATAAAATCAAGGGACTGTGATTCTGCAAGACAATTATTTAGGATATAATGCATTACAAAGGATTGCAAAAAAATGTTTATTTACAGCATTGGAGTATCACCTTTATGAGAATTTGTCTGAAATCAAACACTGTTCATTTCATTTACATTTACATTTAGTCATTTAGCAGACGCTTTTATCCAAAGCGACTTCATCAAATGCATAATCATTATATACAACATGCATATACAACCATGACACATCCATCTATATAAATGTCAAATATCTGTATCTCTGACGCAAAAGGTAATACTATGATACATTGGCTCATCTCAACAATGCACTGCAATCCTGAAATCCTTTGTGCCTGTGTAACTGAGACTTGTTGTGCTGTGTGTTTGACAGGAGGGAAAGCAGGCCTCGCTGGCTGCCGACTTCTCTGTAACGCAGTTCAAACATTTAGGTCGTCTCCTCATGGTCCACGGTCGTAACAGCTACAAGAGGTCTGCGGCACTGAGCCAGTTTGTCATCCACAGAAGTCTGTGCATCAGCACTATGCAGGTAGACCACTATCACAGTGGGCCTATACTTGAATGGAGGGGTGCAACCTTTGTAGTGCTTTTAAATTGTTATATTAAATGAAAAGTATTTTTGTCCATACACATTTTTAGAAATATCCAATAGTGTTGCAGTCAGATTTGTGCCAGAAAAAAGTTTATTATGTTTATTAATGTTTATTAGTGGAAAAACCAAGACAACTTGGTTGAGGGGTTCATACACGGTTATAACATGCCATCAATGATAGCAATTACATGAGAGTTATCTTTGGAGCATTACCATTTTCATGTTTATTACAAACATGCCTGTTTTTGCCTGTCCACACTACTGGCCTTTCCAAAATGGCTCCCTACACCCTCAGCCTACCCACTCAGTTTGTGAGAAAGTCATAGTGTTGAGGCAGGAATTCCTTCAGAGGTGGTTACGAGAGGGTGAGGTTCACGATGAGTCAGAGGTCTGGGCCCATGGTGCCCTTCTGAGCCTCCTCCACACAGACGTAGTCCCCCATCCCGTTCCCATGTCCCAGTCCAAACTCAACCCCCACTAAAACAAAAAAAAGTAGAAAAGCCCATGACTCATTGAATCGTGGAGTTTGGGGTCACATTAACAAGAACCACAACCCCCGCTGTGACCTGTCTGATTTGGCAACTGTAGACTGTATTTAAAAAAAAAAACAAGGAGTGAAACTTGATCTATAATGTTACAGACTCATGTTCATTTTTATTTTGTCTTCCTTCTCCAGACAGTTTTCTCTTCTGTCTTCTACTTTGCCTCAGTCCCACTCTACCAAGGATTCCTGATTATCGGGTAAGGCACAATCGAGATGACTTATCGAGAGAGCATTTGGCTGCCTTGGCATTTCCTCTTGTTGAAATGCTAGTGAGGGGAAAATATGAAAGTATTAAGAACTGGCCTAATCCAATTCCCACAACAGTTAACAATGTAATGTGTGAAATTCCACATCGCTGAGACATCTTATTGAGCTGATTGATGATTTCTTGTTTTAGCTACTCCACCATCTACACCATGTTCCCTGTCTTCTCCCTGGTACTCGACAAAGATGTCAAGTCAGAGGTTGCCATGTTGTATCCAGAGTTATACAAAGATCTCTTAAAGGTACTCAATTTATAGCAGTCTAATTTTGAATATTTCCAGATAAACATTTGCTAAAGAAAGTGTGTCTTGTTTTGTTGTCATAGGGCCGACCACTTTCATACAAGACATTTCTAATATGGGTCTTGATAAGTATTTACCAAGGTAAGAGGGAAACCAAATAATAGAAAACCATCTCAAGGAAATTTCTTTTGTATCTTTTGTGACAAATTAATCTTAATCAACCCACGCACCTTCCGAGTTTATTTATGGCAGGGCTTTCCTACATGGGCCATTTACACTGAAAAGGAATCTGCAGGGGCATCCCTAGCTACGCCCCGAAACCTTTTATCTATTTCTGTCTACATATTATTATTTGTATTATACAAGAGGGCCAGGTTTCCACATGTACTCAGTTTATTGACATAGCTTTTGTCAAATGTTCTTCTCTACTTTGTTTTGTACTTGCTTAAAGTGGATGAAGACAGTTAAGGCGGCACAGTGGCAGAGTGGTTAGCTCTCCTGCCTCACAGCAAGAAGGTCCTGGGTTCAACCCCATCCAAGGCAGGGCCTTTCTGTGTGGAGTTTGCATGTTCTCCCTGTGTCTGCGTAGGTTTCCTCCGGGTACTCCGGTTTCCCCTACCACCAAAAACATGTACAATAGTCCCCCCCCCAAACACACATGGGGCCAGGTCATGTTTGTAAATGAGAATTGGTTCTCAAACAGTTTACCTGGATAAATAAAGGTTAAATAAAAAAAAAAGAAGGCAGAAAAACATACTTTAGTTTGTGAATGAAATACATTGAAGATGATATTGATGCATAGTATCTGTGCTGCATTTTCTATGGGCTGGGCTTTGGTGTGATTGTGAATGTTGAGTTAAAGCTGTGCCTAAAGTTCAAAAAGATAATCAAATTCATTCACCTCATGACAATCTCATGACTTTTTAAAAGCTTTTCTTAATCCTATTTCCAACTCCAGGAAGCATAATCATGTACGGAGCGCTGTTGCTGTTTGACTCGGAGTTTGTCCACATTGTCGCCATTTCCTTCACCTCTCTGATCCTGACCGAGCTGCTCATGGTGGCCCTGACCATCCAGACGTGGCACTGGCTCATGATCGTCGGCGAGCTGCTGAGCTTGGCCTGCTACATCGCCTCGCTCGTTTTCCTGCACGAGTTTATAGGTGAGCCAACAAAAAAAAAAGCAGCCCCATTTAAGTTTTTTGTTTTTAAATGAGAAAACACATGTACTGTAGCCGGATGAATGTTGTTTTGCCCGTGGCTGACCTTGAAATAGTACGTCATTGAATCACCGGGAGGAGCCCCCCGTATTAAAATAAAGCCCCTAGAGTAAAATGACTGGGATACTAGGAAGGCTAAAGGTGAGGGCAATGACAAGATGTTCTGATGTGGATCAAGCTCAGGAATACCATAATATCAAAGGGAAATGCCAACTGTCCTGTCAGCTTCCTGACTGAACACTGCCAGCAAGTTTATTGGTATGTTTGGACCAAAAAACTGCTGCTCTTTCTACAAAGTTACATAGAAACACTATAAAACATGTTTACAGCAGACAAGAAGACCTATTGTTAGTGTTTATGTAACCTGTGTGTTGCCATGTTTCTGAACTTGTATTTACCTAAACTGGCTAAAAATAGCCAGACTTAGCTGTGCTGTATTACGAGTTGTGACATACAAAGCCTCGTAGCCAAAAGCTTTCCGAGGCTTTATTTTCAGCTTTATGTTGGGTGTGGAGGCCCATTTTCAGCCTACAATCTCGACCACTGAGGATCATGACTGGCATGCGGTCAAGTGAAACCCTTTTTGGACACTTTTTCCCTCCTGATGTGAGACAGGAATAGATTTTAGAGGCTATTCTTTGGACGTTTGGGCAATTTAAAAAGTTGTCAGGTTTGTTTTTTTATATTCAGCATACAACAGCTGTTTTATATATACATATATCCTGGATTAAAATTGGTCTTGTTTTCAGTAGTAAAGCAAACAAGAAAACAACCTGGGCTGAGTAAACATTAAATTACAATAATATTCTAACAGATCAGTATTGAAGCACTTTGATGTTACTGCTAAGCATCCTGACCTTTCACCTTGTGTGTGTGGCAGATGTGTACTTCATCACCACCGTGTCGTTCCTGTGGAAGGTGACGGCCATCACACTGGTGAGCTGCCTGCCGCTCTACATCCTCAAATACCTGCGCAGACGCTTCTCTCCGCCCAGCTACTCCAAACTGACGACCTAAAGAAGAGTCCTCTGCCTGGTTGAGAGGGAATATCCCAGTTTTCTCTTCAGCAGAGCCCTGCGCTGAACACTATTCAATCCCACGTGGTTCATGCTCTTTTAATTTATTTGTTTACTGCGATGAGGACTTTGTATTAAAAGCATTGTGACCTGCAAGATGCCACGTATTACGCTGCCAGTTACAGTGAAGACTAGCTTTTGTAACATACTGTGCTGTCAGTTTTGAGATGACCGAAATGTAAAATGAATGTCACAAGTGACTGTTCTTTTCCGAAAACACGATTATGAATAATAATAACTAAAGAACATGGGATTGAAATGGAACAATATATCAATTTAAATCAAGGGAAATAACTGGAAAAGGTAAATCTGAGTCATCTCTCACGTGTAGGCTAAAGATTTCTCTCATTTCCACTTGAACCTTAAAATGACTTCCCAAACTGATTCCAAATTACAGTTTCAAAAACAGTTTACTAACCAAACTTTGCATAAAAGGCGCGCCTGCAGGTGTGTGTGTGTTTGTTTATGCGTCACTTGATGCTGCAGTCGGACATGACGGAGGTGGTGCGGCAGTTTATTTTAGCATGGCCCCATGGTCTTTTGCGAGGAGTGACTGAGGACTGACTAAACGGTCGAGTTGTCAGTGTTTGTGGAGTGCGGTTAAAAAAATAAAGAAAAAAAAGCCCGCAAAGGAGAGAGTTATTTGTAGCCAAGGTTTTCTAGCAGCGTTCCTGACCAGCTTCTGCGTCCACTTGGGGAATGCGGCGCGTCCCATGTGGCCATGCTTCAGCAGCGCTCGATGACTCACTGTAACGGTGACCTGAAGCCATAATTGAAAATACACGAGTGACCAGCTGCCCACTTCTATGTCCAATCTGGGCCCACTCACTTCTCACTGTTACTGACCTCGCTCTAAACAAGAAAAAAACGGAAAAAAAGAAGAGAATCAAAACTACAGTGTGAATATTGTAAAGTATTACTGCACATTCAAAAGGCATTACAAACACTGTTTATTTCCTTCCAATGTTTTATTTTCCTAGCTGTGTAGTGTTATTAGCAGCCAACATGGTCACTTTTATGATGTGACCATGTGTGAGGTGTGTCCCAGGTGCCATAACAATGTCTCCGCATTTTCCTCTTCTTGAAACTTTTAACAATCCTGACTCCGTTTGCACACAACTGATTATTATATTTTTTATGTTGTAACTGGACTAAAAACCTGAATGATGCTAAAATAATTTGGGTGAGTGTAAATGACTTCTTATTTATTAACTTTTTTTGTTGTTAATTTTTTTATTTATGCTAGTAATTGCACTTGAATGGGTAGAACAAAAAAAAGGGAAAAATGTGTCAATATTGTGGTGATGATGATGATGATGATGATGATGATGATGATGATTAATAAATATATGTTTTCTTTTACTTTGTGTTTTTTTTTTTTTTTATAAATACAGTCACGGAAATGGGAAACAATTGGTTTACCAAACAATGAGAAAGTTTCCTTTTGCTTTTTCGTACTTGGAAAACAGACTGCGGCCTGAGTCTGTGCAGGAGTACTGGTGGTCCGTATGGTTGTGATCTCGTCCAGTTTGTGATGAGGTGTGAGTTACACAGGACATGCATCAGGATGAGGAGGTTTGGCACTTTCTCACCAGAGGGGGGAGTTCCTGAGGCCTCACTACTAAAGGCAAAGAAACCATAAAGCAACAGCAACATGCCCTTTACATGTATTTAAAACAAATTAAACAGCCAACTAAACATAAGAGTATCATTTTGTTCAATTCACCCACACATGCATAGTAAATGTGTTTATTCTTTTTTTAAAAGTTACAGAGATGTAAGTTAGACTCACTCATAAAGCCATTTTATTTTCTAAACTCGGGCTGCACTGAATGTTCAAATTAAAACTACACTGTATGTCAAGATTTTTTTTCTTGTTCCACTAAATCAAATGCATACATTTTGCCATTAAAGAAACCATTTACCTTAATCAGTCCCCTGAAATGTGTAATTCCACTCCAGAATCAACAGTGCTGCCTACTAACCTTAACATTCACAGCCTTTTCCTGTTTATTCAAAGCCAGCTGGTTTACTGCCAAATCCACAATCCAATCAGCGTCCCATTTACAAATGTACTTAGCTTCTTTACTACATTTGAGTTGTGCCTTTTAAAAGAGCAACCTTATATAATGTACAGTATTCAGGGCTAATTATCACAAGTTTTTATTTTTTTATCGCAGGATTACTTTCCAGCTCGGAAACATCTTACTCGTTGCTCCCAATGGAACCTGCTCGACAGAATATACCACAATCTGCTGCAGGCTGCTGCTGAGTGATGCTGGATGGAACCATGTGGGACCCAGATCTAAGCTGGAGGCCAAGGAGACCACATTAAGCAGGTCACTGGGTCTTTGCCACTTTCCTAGACAGCAGAGTTACATTTACGGCATTACTTTTGAAACCATTTGTATGACCATAACATTTATTAAGTTTAAAGGTTAAATGGTAAAGCTAGTCAAAAAGCTGGGGTTTAGCCAGCACCAGACACAGTTTATAGTTATTTCTTAATCTATGTTATCTTTAGGGTGCACGTGGCAGAGTGGTTAGCACTTCCTCACAGCATGAAGGTTGTGAGTTCAAAACCCGGCCAACTCAAACATTCTCGGCCGACTCTGCTCTTTCTGTGAGGAGTCTGCATGTCCTCCACATGTTACTGTGGGTTCTCTCCGGGTACTCCGGCTTCCTCCCACCGTCCAAACACATGCATGTACAGGTTAACTGACTGAATAAATGTGAGAGTGAATATTTGTCTGTCACTGTCTGTCTCTAAATGTTAGCCCTGCGACTAACTGGGAATTGTTCAAGGTGTACCCCGTCTCAGGCCCAAAGCTGCTGGGATAGGCTACAGTCACCCGTGACCCCAAACGGGACCTAGCGGTAGAAAAAAAAATGTATGTATGAATGTTATCTTTATAATCTATATGTGTTTTAATGTAGCCAAAAACCTGTATCTATAGGTTAACGGAGTGGTTGTCTGTGTATGTCTCTAAGTGTTTGCCCAGAGCTCCATCCCCACATGAGCTGTACCAGGATCAGCAGTAGAAAATGAATCAATGAAATATTTTGAAAAAGTCAATGAATATTTGGACTTTTACCTGAGTACAGTAGTTAGCTACTGTTCCCAGCAATTTCTCTCAGCTGCTCCTTTCAGGGAATCATCGAGTAGTCACATATTTACTTGCATATGTTTTTACGACAAATGCCCTTATTGACACAACTCTCTCCATTTATACTGACTTGGTAAAGATATACTGACTTGTGGCCCCTAATTGAACCTTAACCTCTGATACATTTGGATATTTAGGTTGCATCTGACTACTCAAACTCTTGCAAACTCCTGCACTCATTTGCATATAACTTTCTCCCACTTGAATCACACCCATAATGCATTTGGGCATGATAAAGAAATAGCAACTCCAAAACACATGATGAAGGATTTGGATTGACATCCAATAATGAACAAGCGAACTAGATGAACTGTTTACTACTCTCTGTGTAAACACTGGATTTGTGACAAGCCCTTCACAGAATTATTGCAAAGCCTGAACACAAACACACACCCTTTGCTGGCTCTATTTTTAGCTCTGTGGGCCTGGAATGCTTTGATTTGTCTTAGCATCCACAACTGTTAAGGAAGAGCTGCAGATGTGTTTCACGAGCCTCTCCCTGTGATCTTTGATGACACATAAGGCCTCCCACAACAAGCTAATGAAACCAGTCAAATCACTTAAAGACCCACTGGATTAAATATGTTTTTCCTTGCAGCTTAATGGTGAATGTTAAGGCATTAATGCTGTCTTTATTTAGAACTAATGGGAGGAGTGCATGTTGTTTTAAGATAAAAAGTTTCGGCTGCATTGTGCTGATACAGTGCAGTCGGATGGAACTGGAAACCTGGACAAGACAGAAAGCTGTCTCGGCGAGAGGAGATATTGTTTCATTGGGATTTTCAAATTGTTGAAAAAGGAAAAACCCATGAGCTACTCCACAACTTTCCACTGGACTTAAGACGTCTGAATTCGTTCTACAAACATTCGAGTATTGATCAGAATCCTGTTACATAACGACAACTGCGAGGCTGCGTCCAGAGTAGAAGTGCATGTATGTAGTTTCCATGTTAATGGAATATATTAGTTCATGCACTTTGGAAAAAAGGGGACAGTGTTTTCCAGGGATCTTAAGTTGTGGCAGGAAGGAAATAAGATTCCTTATTGCACAATGATAGTATGCCAGCACTGCCCAGATGAGAATCCTCTAGTGGTTTCAAAAGCTCTTGTGCAATGTGAACTGATAGCTATGAAATATATTCCATTTCATTAAGAGACAAGTTTGTAAAAGTTATCAACACATTTCTGAATATACACAAAGGTTCACAGGGTTGATTTCGAGGTGATGGCAATAACTTTAAATGAACAGGCCAGTATGTTGTCAATGCGGTTCTTCCAATGTGTATTACATTGAAGGTATTTACATGCATTCTTTCAACAATATATTGAAAAGCTATCCTTTATGGACCATACATTAAATGGACATGGTGTTTTCTGTTTCTCCAGACTGGGAGTGTACTGTAGTAAATAAATAATAAATAAGTTATGCGAAGGTATCGAATAAAACCACATTTACAAAATACTTTTGTTAATATACCTCCACCACCTGCAGGAGGAACCATAAGGGGCCGGTGCAATGTGGATTGGGTGACAGTCGAAGGCGGTGACCTTGGCGACCCAATCCCTGGACACAGAAGATTCTTGTTCACGAGTGAGGGAAGGAGGGAGCGTGAGATTGACAGACCTCCTGGACGCCTCCCTGGGAACGCCTCGGTATCCCCCCGGAAGAGCTGGAGGAAGTGTCTGGGGAGGGAAGTCTGGGCGTCTCTGCTAAGACTGCTGCCCCTGCGACTCGGCCCTGGATAAGCGGTAGAAGATGGATGGATTTTGTTAATATTTTGTCATTACTAGCAACATAATTGAAGGTTAATATGTCAAATGTCAAATTAGGCAGCACAGAGTGGAGATGTAAAGATATAAGAAGACACAAAAGTCTGTGTGGCCATTGACTTACAAAAATGACAAAAAAAGAGAAAATAGTTCACAACCTTATAATCAATATTATAAATTTCACAATAAAAGCATAAAATGTAAAGCAACACCTATTAGAATGATACTTGTTAAATGACATTGGAGTGTATTGGGTCAGAATATCTTTATATTAAATTGAGTGTTTGAGGGAGACTTTTGACACTAAACAGAGTTATGCATAGGCAAAGCAAGGCAGTTTTATTTATGCAGCAATTCATACAAGGGCAACTCAAAGTGTTTTACAGAGATAAAAGACACATTTAAAGTACACAGACAAGATTTAAAATAAGAAACATAAGTAAAATATAGAATCAAAAAGACAAAGAGTGCAGATAAAACCCTTTCAGCTGTTTTTACTGAATGTAGCTAAAGAGGAAGGTTTTTCTTCCTCTTGAACATCATTAAAGTAGAGGCTTGTTTCACTTCCTCTGGGAGGCTGTTCCAGGTTTTTGCGGCATAAAATTTAAATGCTTCTTCACCAGGTTTACAGTAGTTCTAACTCTGGGCACCAGATGTTCTCAGAGTCCGAGGAGGTTCATAAGGAACTAGCATGTCAGAAATATATTCAGGGGCTAAACCATTAAGTGACTTGTAAACCAGCAGTGCTGTTTTAAAGTCTATTCTCTGAGCAACAGGAAGCCAGTGCAGAGATTTTAAAACTGGACTGATGTGGTTGTACTTCTTGGTTTTGGTTAAAACCCGAGCAGCAGCGTTCTGAATATACTGCAGTTTTCTTAAACCTCGTTTAGAGAGACAAGGCTGTAACAGTAATCTAACCTGCTGGAGATAAAAGCATGGATAAGTCTGGTTGAGACACCATCCCTTTGACTTTGGAAATGTTTTTAAGGTGATAAAATGCAGATGATGTAATTGACTCAATGTGAAATTCAAGTCAACGATGACCCCTAGATTTCTAACCTGTTTTTTAGATTTTAGAGAAAGAGACTCAAGGTGACTGCTGACACTTTCTCTTTGTTTCTGTGGCCCAAAGATGATTAGTTCAGTCTTGTTTCTGTTCAGTTGGAGAAAATTATCGAGTGACACGGTGAATGGATTGGTCCAGTTTCACCTGCTGTGAGTGAAATGTAAATCTGAGTGTCATCTGCATAATTATGGTATGATACGCCACAGCTGCTTTTAACTGGCCTAAAGGAAAAACATTTAAAGATTGAATAATAAGGGACCCCCGTGGAACCCCACATGTCAGGGCCATTTGGTCTGATACACAGTTACCAACCGAAACAAAGTACTTCCTGTCTTCAAAATAGGACTGAAACCATTTAAGGGTAGTTCCAGTGATACCTATCCATTCCTCTAATCTTTGTGACAGGATTTCATGGTCCACTGTATCAAACTCAGCACTCAAGTCCAACAGAACTAAGACAGAGACTTTGGCCGTGTCATGTTTCAGACGGATGTCATTTGTGACTTTGATAAGTGCAGTCTCAGTCTGTGATGGGCCTTAATCCTGACTGAAAGGGATCAAAGCAGTTGTTATGCAATAGAAAGTCAGTAAGTTGCTGATATATAACTTTTTCAATGACTTTATCTAAAAATGGCAGGTTTTATATGGGCCTAAAGTATTTATTTGATGTTTATAGTCTAGCAGTAAACAATAATGCGGCCTATATTTCAGTTTGGCCTATGCAGAAAGTGTTATGATTAGACAACAAAGAGATAATGTGGGCTTGTGTAGTAGTTTATAGATGTAATAGTCCAGACAATTTTCATGTCTGATGTCCAACCCGCACCAGACATAACTCACACCATGTCCTCTAATATAAATTGTATGCTCTACTCTAGACAGGAAAAGATTTCAATTCGACCACATTAATTTTGCTATTTTCATATCATGGTTCCACTGCTTGGATTGAGAGGCTCATCGCATGTTACATTTGGAAAACTCTGCTGCCCAGACAGCTTTACCTCAGAGTAAAGCTCTTTTACACTGATGGAAAAAACTTGGAAAAAGTGAAGACCAAAAAAGCGGAAGTGCAAACTCGGCCGTCTGGACACATGTAGTTTTCCTTTCTTTAAGCGAGTCACATACTCGTTTACTCATTCATAATTTGAGTTGCGTAAGCGTTCCGTAACAGTGGAGGAATTTACATCTGGTAGACAAGGCCGCCGGCTGGAGGGTTACAGCTCTGGGCAATATGCTTCACACTCTCCTTAAAGTCACCTTGCATCCACTTGGGCACTTGTCCAGATCTCGGTCCAGAACACTCTGTTTCTTTGGTTTTGGAGCTGACAGGACTAATGTCAGTTTTCCATAAAAAGGCCCAAACTGACTCTCACTGACCTTCTGCTTTGGTTCTTAGGAGGACGCCATCTTAATCTAAAAGATTGATTTCAACACTCAGTAAATCAGTCTGAGAGTGAATGTGGAAATCGAACAACCTTTTCATAGCTTAGTGGAATCAGTTCACAGAGCAGGAGACTGCTTCATCTGTGACTGGGCCAATAGTGTCAACAATACTAAATATTTATAGTCAGAAAGTTAGGAAAAAGTATACGAGGTCACACAGCAATATATTTTTCACTACATGCGCAACCTGAATTGACCTTGAAGTTTTGTCCCATTTGTCCAGTTGTAGTTTGCTGTAAAAACGCTTTCATTTGACTCATCTGTTGGCAACAGTCTTTGTTGAGCCTAAAAGTCTTTGCTTCAGGACGTTGGACATTTTCCTTCATCTCAGCAGTTTAAAACAACTCATCTTTTGACGTTATTTATCGGCCCTTTATAGTCCTGTGTGCACTGTATATATCCTTGCTCACCCCCCTTCTGTTCTTGACCCCAGCCCAGGTTGCAACCCTGACCTTGACCTTTCAGTTAACAGTTGTTTGCACACTCTGCCCTGCAACTGCATTTTTTCTAAATGCTGCCATTTTTTTATTGAAGGATTAGTGTATACTTGGATAAATAATTTCTTCTGACAAGACCTATTGTTTGTCTTCTGTCCTGAAAGGCAGTACCCTCCGCTGTGGTTCCTTACAGGTTTCCTCTGGGCTGTAGGTTGTTGTTCATTGTACAGTCTGTTAAACAATTGTGGGTAACTCTGGTTTTGATGTTGGGCTACATCAATAAAAACGACTTGTCTTGAGTTTGTTCTTAAAATAATATGTGGCTCATGTGGTGGTCACTGTGATGAACAGGGGACTCAGGTGGAGAGGCTATGCGCTGCAAAGGCTAATTGTAGAGTACCTTATTTTTAAACTTACGCTATAAATATATAAATTTAGAGTGAGCTTTTTGGATTTTTCTGTGATTCACCTTTTAGAACGCACCTGTTGACTCCAAGTAAGGTTACACTGGGAATATATCGTATTTTGATCAAACCTTCTTAGTCGATAGAGCACAAGAATGAACAACTGTCATTATCCTATTATAGTATGACTTACTCTATGTCAAAGGTCAGGACGGTTAAGTGTTGTCATTTAAATACTATTTTAAAGAGTCTATATCCACTGTTTTGAATTGTTTATTCCCTAACACTCTTTCAACTTTCCTGGTCTTTCTTGCCACAAACATAGAATACAATTTCTGGTATTATGTCACAATGTCCCCCTTTTATCCAATTAGAGCCAAGAGCACCGAGCATCAGGTGACTAGTCATATGGGGGTTTGTTAGCACAGAAGGTTAGGCTTGTTGTCAATGACTTATTTTTATTGGAGGTATTTGTATGTATTGGCCTAATATTCCTCACCCACAGTAAAACAAATGCTTACCGTAAAGTTAGTAACAGACACTGAGTCATGCCACGTTACTCTCTAAAGTGTCAATATCCGTTATTTACTGTCTGTTTTAGGTATTACTCGAGTTAAAAAGGCACATTCAGCTTGTAGACCTGGCAGTGCGAAAGACCGTGTTAAGTCTAGTTCATGGTGTAAGCTGCAATCAGACTCGTACTATTTTTCATTTGGGTGACTCCCTCTCCGCTACAGTGTGCCACAATGAGGTTCTTGTGCGCTACTGTCTGAGAGAAGCCGCAGAAATGCCTTGGCTCGGGAGCTGGAGACGTCATGGATTCCTGAGTGTGGGGCTTTGCAGGAAAGCCCTGAGTCTCCGACATGGACCCGCTCCAGGTTTCCATGGCAAAGGCGCACAAACAGGAGGAAACACTGAGGGAATCCCGTTATTTTACATTGCATTGGACCATTATAAACACAGAGCGGGGAAGGAAGCCACCCTTCAGACCCAAGTAATCCTTACAGAGCTCGAGGAAGGGAGACTTCACACCACAAAGCTGCCTGTTTTTGAACCGAGAGGCACTTTACGCGCAGCTGCTGTATGGCAACTTCTTCTTCAACATTTTACCCCGGTTTTTTTTCGACATTTTAAAAAACCGAGTGCTATGATTATCAAAGGAGAATAGCTTATTTATCCACATTTGATTTTGTTTTCTTTCTTTTTTTTTTTTTACTTTTTCTCCAGATGTTCAGAGAGGCTTGGAGGCTGACACAGTACCACACCATGAGGTCCATGGATCAAGGTACAGCTTCAGTGTTGTGTCTCTGGTAACTAACACATTTGATTTATTTATCTATTTATTCACTTGCTGTATGTTCTTCTGGTTAGTTTGTTATCAGTCAGGAGTGTGTGTGAGATGTGTGTTTGTTGATGTTTGGATGGATACAAGGCTGCTGCTTCGTTAGAGTGCTTTTAATGGGTAATTACGAAGGAAGTGGGTGGGATAGGTCTAAGATACAGAAATAAATAAGACGTGTCTGAAGTTATAGACTGTGCAATGCATAATTTATGGCGTTTAACATGGATGTCATTTACACTTATATTCATATTCAAATGTACGTTATATCGTTGAGTTAGGTTTAAATTGAATGACACTTTCATGTTACAATTCAGTGATAATATATTCCACTATAAAATGATGTATTAGCATTATTTTCTGTTTAACAGACCGGATATTTAGTGACAAAGCTTCAGTATGAGCAGAGTCAGAATTTTAAATACGCCATTAGATTTAGTTTAATGGTGCCTGGGGTTTGCGTTTTGGAAAAGAGAAGTCATCGGGGTTTTTTTTTTTAACAATCTAAAGTGATGTGCTAGAAAAGACTAATAACAAAACTACCCTATCTTTATGGCGGGCCGGTCACGTGTTCAGTGGTGTCGCACGCGGGGAACCCCTTTGGGACTCCCACCTGAACTGAACGTAGCATGAAAGCTCGTTAGCATGTACCATGTCGTAAGTATTCTATAAAATATGTTTCATTCTCTAAGACTTTATTTCTCTAAATATAATTACACAGTTACCAGGATTTAATGAGCTTTTCGTACGTGAGAGCTGTAAATGCTACCACCCCCGGGTTCAGGTGTAGCGTGGAACAGGTCCCAGAGCAGACACCCGGGGGCAGCACCTCCCTGCGCCTCTGTACGTGTTGTGTTGTGTTTTAATGGGACACCTCACTCATCACTACAGCCGCATTGTCGCTCTTTACCGCGGAGCATTAGCGCGCACAGAGGCGTGCCTCTTACATAAAAGCAAAAACAGCGCCCGGAGTGTGACAGATAGACCCGCCTCCATGTGACAGCTCAAACAGGAAACCCTTAGGACCCACCGTTGCATCATTTTGAACAGCTTTCCTAAATCCTAAACCTGTGACCGACGTCGTGTGAAGGAGCTGTTCCAGAAGAAACTTAGACAGATGAGCGCTTTTTACAACGAGAAAGACTTGGAGGAAGAGCTGAGTGGAGTAAACTGTCCTGATGACGACTTGCAGTTTGAATACTTGTTTGAGTATGAGCCACCTTGCAGCGACTTGGCGGGGGGAAATCAAGGTTTGTCCCGGGCTTTCTGCTGACATTAGTTAAATCCTCAAACTTTATTGGTTAATTACACTATCACACTTACAACAATTTTAAATAAATGTTTGTTTCAGTTGCAAGAAAATAACCAGGAAGTACTTTTAAGAGGCTTTCTATATGTCCTACTTTTGCAGGAGCTCTGTAGGTGGCAATTAAAGTACATATCATTATAATTATTCATTAATATTCATAATGACTAAGTTCTAAGTGCAGTTTACACTGAAGATTACACAAACAAAACAAAGCAGTTATTTCAGAGGCTACAGTAGAAAACAAATTGTGCTAAAATGCAAATAAACACCTATTATACATTATTTGTAGGAACACTTTGGTGAATTTGAATTGCCAGTAGTGAATGAATGTGACTGTGAAAGGATGTTTATAAGTAATAGCCCAGCAATTAACGGGAAATTGTCCAAGGTGTACGACCACAGAAAAGAGAAAATGAATATGATCGAAAGTAATAGGAAAATCTAAACTCATTCTGTTGCAACTAATGTACCTATAGTTTGTATTACAGCATATTGTCCTTGTTTGTGTGTTTGCAGATGACCCAAACCTTGCCTCTCACAAAGTGCTCAGTCCAGGGTCGGAGCACACGTTCCCTTTGGAGGAAGCCTCTCCATACGGCATTAAGTCCTGCAGCCCATCCTACACTGAACCCAACTGTGAGGTCCTGTCTGTGTATGAGCAGCAGGAGGCCAGAGGCTACCTGGACAGCACCCGTCCCACAGGCCTGGCCCTAAGTCCCAGGATTGAAATCACCCCGTCCCGTGAGCACTACAACCATGGCCGCAATTCACTGCAGAACCAGCATCAGAATCTTAGCCCCAGACCCACCCTTACCGTCCCGGGCCATGACCTGTCTTATCGTGAACCGCAGTGCCTAAGTCCCGCCAGTAGTAACTCATCTACTAGCTGGCATTCGGAAAACTACTCCCCCTGGGCTTCACCCTGTGTGTCTCCCAGCAGTGGACAAAACCCCGGGGACTTGTGTCCTCGTTTTCAGAACATCCACACTGGTTCTCCACGCACCTCCCCGGGCACCTCACCGCACACCAGCCTGACAGAAGACGGCTGCCTGGGACCACGCTCGCCCTCCCCAAGACCTGGCTCCCGCTCCACGTCGCCACAAGGGAAACGCACCTACGACATGTACCGAAACCCAGGCCTAGTGCCGGGACATCGCTCACGAAGCCCCTCCCCCCACAGCAGGCAACACGACCAAAACATAGGCGCTCACTACACCAGCCTCAATGATGCCATGAATGGATTTGGTGCAGGACAGCCAGGCCTGATGCCCACCAAAATAGTAAAAACAACCAACCACCTTTACACTCTTTACCCGGAGAACAACGGAGAAGCTAACTATCTGGTGTCATGTGACCAGGATCTTAAAACAAAGCCTGCTGCAGAGCCATTCTTTGTTATACCCCAGGTCTGGCCCAAGCCACTGGTGTCAAGCATTTGCAGGTGAATAAGCACAAAGATAAGCATCAGTTACCATACATTTCTGTTACAATACATTGGCAATACTCAGTGAATCACGCATTAATAATTCACAATATTCCCCAATATGTCTGACACTTAAACTGATGTAGGAAAGCTAAAATGATTTTAAAGTCACCTTAATAGACAGCTTCATATTATAAATAAGCGTAAGGACGTACTGTGTGAAAGGAGGATATTTTTTAGTCATTTGTTGTGAGTTACTGAAAAATAGCTTCAAACTTCCATTCATTTTATCCTTCTTTATTTGAAAAGCGGTTCATTATAACATAGCACCAGTAAACAATACAATAACACTGTTTTTGTTCATATGAGTATTTAGTATTGAAATGTCTTACCTTCGACTAATAACTTTTGTTTTCCTTCTCTGTTATGTTCTGTAGCATCCCAGTGACTTCCCTCCCTTCGCTGGAGTGGCCCATTCCCAGCCGCACGGACCAGTATGAACTTCACATTGAAGTGCAGCCCAAGCCACATCACAGAGCTCACTACGAGACAGAGGGGAGCAGGGGTGCAGTCAAGGCCCCCACAGGAGGACATCCCGTTGTGCAGGTGAGACGAGGTCAAGGTTTTAATGCGTGTGTCGGCGGAAATCAGACAAATGACGTGGAAACTCAAACAACACAAACTTCTTCTTGTACTTGTTCTAATGCTTCTGTTGCTGTTGCTATTTTCTCACTTTTATTGAAATGCAATCAGGCTAACCGTTGGCATACATTTTCCATATTGATGCTAACCTGAGCTTTAGCAGAAATGATTAAATGAATAAATTAATATAATCAATATTTATTATTATGTTATAATATTATGATTCCGTGCATGAATTGGCATTGTGTAAAGTATTCAGTTCAGGTTTGGAGGGAGGTTTGCATATGATCATGTTTCCCTACATATTGTACAATACACCATTCTACCCCTGACCAGTATTATGAAAATGAGTTCATCTATAATTACTCACAACAAAAACATTAGCCCTATCCCCTGACATGTCACACACAAATTAGAACCGCTGTGTTGCCTCAAAACAAGTCTGTGTTTCAGGTCGGTGAGCAATACAGCCGACTTCATTCTTCTTGCTTAAAATAGTGAAGTTGTGTGCTCTGGCTCGCCTCAGTGACTTTAACCACACAAACTGTGTTCATAGTATCTCTTTACTTCCTCTTACACACAGCTTTGTTGACTGCTGGCTCTCATTTTAGGAAGCTGACTAAGAAAACATTTCGAATGTCTATCCACGTGGCTGAATAATTAGGCCATAAGACACAGTATGTTAAACTAGCACTGACTCATTTACAGCATGACTGTTTTATCCTAAAATAACTTTCCTTTCTTTGTGTTACCGTGGCAATATTGTAAAGCAGTTGGCAGCAGCAGGGGCTTCTTAATTCTTTTCCATTCCCAACCCTTCCCCAATGGCTTTACCCCGAGGTCAGTTTGTGTGACCAATCAGATGGTCAGGCCTGGCTAGCCTGCACTCTTTCACCTTCGCTTTCTGTATAGGTTCTGTTTAGTTGTTTTTTTGTTGTTTTTTCCCCCCCCTTCCTTCCTTCCTCTCCGCAACACTTTCTCCTGTCTTCTAGCCGTGCCAGCCTTCACTTCACTTTCCTACTCCGCTCTGTGACATGACTCACCGCTGCAGCTACTGCCATGACAACAGTTCGGCTGCTCACATAGCCTGGTCAGTGTTTGCAGTGAGCTTGCCCTGTTTAAGCCAATAATGTTTCGGCTACCTGGATATAAGGCCGGCCAGCTCGCTCATGTTGCCATAGTTTCTGCTTACTCTGAGCCCCGGCAACTAGTATAAACTGCAGTAACAGTTTTTACAAGCTGACGTGGGCACTTTTTAGAAATGAAAGAAGTTCAGGAAGCGCAGATGTTCTCAAGATTATTGTAATAGCCTTGTTCTAGCACTAACCTTATAATAAAGTTTTTTTTTTTTAGCTTTATGATATTGACACTCAAAATGCTGTTATATTTAATCATGTGTGTTCTGTCTCTATGGTAATACTCCTTGATCAAAGTGATGCACTGCATGTTGTTGCTTTGTGGTTTTTGCAGGCTTCCTCAGCAGGCAGCGTACGTGTAGCATTATCCCCACTGTCTCACCTTTGACAGTTTCACCTTTTACTTATTTATTATGGGTTATATAAAAACTTTTTGAAATGAGACTTAGCGCTTGCATTCAAGGAGGCTCATGTCAAGGCACACGTGGTTTTTAACACTGAGATCCTACCTCTGGGGGGGAACACATCTGGAATATTAAGAAAAGGAGGATACTGAGGAACACAACTGCTAAATATGGACTCTCTCTGTTTCTTCTCTTCATAGTTGTGTTGTATTCTGTTTTTTTTTTTTTGTGCGCAGTTACATGGCTACAGAGGCAAAGAGCCACTTGGCCTGCAGATATTCATTGGTACAGCAGACGAGCGGATCCTAAAACCCCACGCCTTCTATCAGGTCCACCGCATCACCGGGAAAACAGTGACCACCACCAGCTATGAGAAGATTATTAATGGCACCAAAGTCCTGGAGATCCCACTAGAGCCAAAGAACAACATGAAAGCCATGTAAGGTCTCCGCAAGTTTATAAGTAATCTAATAAATAATGTCCACTACACTGTATTCATAGGAACTTCTGCTCTTTCTGTTGTCGTAGAATTGACTGCGCAGGGATCCTAAAGCTGAGGAACGCAGATATCGAGTTGAGGAAGGGCGAGACCGATGTCGGCCGCAAAAACACCCGTGTCCGACTTGTGTTCAGAGTGCACATACCACAGCCGGGAGGGCAGCACGTCTCGCTGCAAGCGGCCTCACATCCCATTGAGTGCTGTAAGCATCAAAAACACATTAAAACACCGCTAAAACACACAGACACAAAATCTTCATGAACATATTTTAGATATAAATATTCCCTTGAAACACCGTGAGCTTTGTCAGGTCAAAATGCTGATGGTGTTTCCAAAACCTTGTACAAACTAAACATCGTAAAAAAAAAAAAAGGAGACATATTCAAATGAGCTGGAGCTGATGTGATAGTCCAGAGACTCTCGCACAAAGAAGTCCTTATTTAGACAGGGCTTCTATCCAATAGGTGGGTGCTTCACTGTTTGGGTACATGAGAGCATGTGTACAGAGTGTTATTAAAGCATGAGTCCTAATCACAAGTCAAACAAGACGGCTGTTTAACCAGACGTTTTGCACACAATATGCTCCACAATGTGATAGCGTAGTGTATGAGTAAATAAGTCGTTATTGTGCATCTGTCATCAAGCTGCTAAAAGGCCAAAAGTTTAGTCGGTGTTGTAAGGTCTTTAATATAATGGCACTCAGGTGTAATGTTGTTTTTTCTGCCTGGTGAGTTTCTGCACATCTGTCAGACTGGTTGTGTCACTGCGTTGTGTTTAAAGAGACAGGGCCCCACCAGTTTCCTCGTCTGTGTAACTGTGTAGCAGGTAGAGCAAAGCTGTTCAAAGGTCACGCAGGCTGTTTGTCCACACCTCAGCTGCCGCTTCAGTGATTGTGGAGATTCAGGCCAACTCTAGTGGGTGATAGTAAGCCATCCGTAGTAACAGGAAAGGCATTAAGGCTACGTACGTTGTGGGACAACATGTCATAGTACTATTGACACCTATTTTTTAAATTCATTATTGGTTAGAATGATACATATTTCATTTTATTTACATAAAAATCATTATTCTTTTTTATGTACTATTCTTGAATTAGGATAAATTATAAATAATGGGCAGTATACATTCATTATAAGGTTTATAAAGTCAAATGTGATCTCTTAACATCACAGACTTTGGCAAATGTTTACCTCTAAATAAAGATAACTAAATGTGTCAATGTGTTAAATACCAAATTAAAAAGACAACCTTAAAGATAATTAAAATAAAAGCATATACTTCACCTTCAGTATGCATGACTTTACGAGATCTCAACAATGCCTACACATATTCTTTATAATCATTTCTGAATTTGCAAAATGAAGAAACTTGTTAATAATATACATGTGTTTTGGAAATCAAGTTCAACACAGGTCTATGTTCTGACGGTACTGTAAGATGTTTGTGCCAAAAAATGTGTGTTATGACCGGACAGTGTCGCAGCAGAGGGACAGTAAATGAAACTCACAACAACGCCCTTCTCTGTGCTGTATGTGCGTGTGTGCAGCCCAGCGGTCAGCTCACGAGCTTCCCATGGTGGAGAAGCAGGATATGGACAGCTGCTCTGTGCTCGGAGGCCAGCAGATGATCCTGACTGGGCAGAACTTCAGCTCCGATTCCAAGGTCATTTTTTTGGAGAAAACCCAGGGTGAGTACCTTCATATAAAACATTAAAGCTTCAATAAAATTAAATACAATTTCAACTTGTATATCTAAATAGTATAAGAACACCTAGACAGCCCTATATCATTATTACTATTCTTTCTGTGGCTACTTATCATATGACAATTTGCGGCCTTTACCACAGGCTATGGCATCCTGTCTTCTGCATTCACAAACCACAGACAGAGGTACATTCAATGCTTAGCTGATGCAAGAACAATTTTAAGAAAGTTGGAACCGTGTAGCAAAGCAGTAGATGCTCATTGTGTGCAACAAGCTGTAAATCGCAGTACGAAAGTTACAATAACAATGAATGACTCATAACACACCAGGTTTAACATTTTAAGTTCACAGCTTTCTTGTTTCACTTTTGTGCGGATGAGTCTCAGGGTCAATGTGTGAAAGATTTGCATGTTCTAAATGATAACACATCTGTAGCTCATTTCCTTACGCCCTTTTCTGACTGACAACCAGAACCTCCCATCAGTCGCAGGAGCCTTTTTATTTTGTCATTCCTAAGCTACCCAAGACTGTTATGTAGTGAAATAAGATGCATTAAAGAGGAACTCATTTTATTGTATCTTTTATTATTTTTAGAGATTAAAGCACTATAAATGAGTAAGCTGTATTTTAGTTTGTCTTTGTTTTATCTACTGCTCAGATGTTCTGTGGTGTAGATGGTCATGTGAAAACACTTGTGACTCACAGACTCCACTGCAAGCAAAGTGTCTGACTTTTAAAAATGCAGACACTCAATAAGAATTTGGAGCCACGTTCCCTAGTTCGTTTTTTTCCCTTCTCCAGGGTTCCCTGCTGCTGACACACTGCAGTAATAGTGAGACAGAGATGGAAAAAGGCGTCTTACAAAGAGAGAATGGCATTGTTTTGGAGACTTTGTGTATTACACAAACTTCTGGAGCAGGCCGGCTGTGAAATCCCTCAGAATAAGAGACTTCTTGGACGGAGAGGGAAGGAAAGCTTCCTCGGGGGCCAAGTCCTCTACTTTCCTCATCCACATACAATTATCCAAAGTCAGGGTATCCCTTAGAGCAGGCCTGCAACAAAAAGCAAACATATCCAAGTGCCAAGAAAGCAGCAGTCGTTACGTTTTGTTACAAGAGTGGAGAGAGCTGATCATAAAAATAACGATGGGGGGGGAGAAATTTGGCGCGTTAAGTGGAATCCCCCTTTCTTTTGCTGACTCATTTAAGCCATGTGGTTTTCATTTGTAGTTTGACAGAGGGTTTCCCACCTTCAGTAAAACACAACTCTCTGCAGCACATGTTCAATAATGTGTCCGAGCAGCCTCCGCCGGTGTTATGAAGAGTGTTGTAAAGCAAATACTGGTCACTTCACTGCCGAACCGGCTTTATTCATGTTCGGTCCCTTAGAGTGGTCATCTCTACTTTAAGTTAGTTAAGTGATGTAAGAGGAAGTGATGTTAAATACATAACTAAGCAAATAATGAGATGTGTGGGATGATCCAAACTTTCAAAGTTCTGTATTATCTACCAATATCTTACTGCTCTAGAGAACACAGAGAAGCACATATAGTACTATTGTCTTGGTGAAAAAACAAAACAAAAACTTGAAATGTCAAACAGAAGAAATAAATATCCGTTAATTACCATCTCACACTTTTTGTTAAGTTAGTGTCTTGATTTCAGAGGTTTGTATTTTGAAGTTCTTGCCAAGAAGAACTCAACTTTTTCTATGATTTTTGGGGGAAATTTTGAAAGCAAAAACTCAAATGTAGAATGTAAATGGCTCACAAACATTTCCAGTTTTTGAGCGGCTCTACCACTGAGGCACTGCCGCTCAGTGGTAGAGCGGTCGTCCTTCAACCGGAAGGTAGGCAGTTCGATTCCCGCTCTCCCCACAGTTCATACTGTCGTTGTGTCCTTGGGCAAGACACTTAACCCCCCTTGCCTCCAGTGTGTGCCAGCTGTAACACTGGTGATTGGAAGCTTAATGTAAATCGCTTAAAAAAAAATGAAAGTGTCGACTAAAATGTAACACTGTTGAATGTAAGTCGCTTTGCATAAAAGCGTCTGCTAAATGACTAAATGTAAATGTAAAATGTTTTTATTTAATATGTTTGCTGATTCATTTTTCTGAATTTTTATATTATGTTCTTTATTCATTTATAATATGTTTGTTTGTTAATAAATATCTTATTGTATGAGTTTAAATGGTGGAAATTGTTTTTATGTGCTTTTCTCGGTTTTTGTTTTTCAGATGGGCAGCAACTCTGGGAAATGGAGGCCACAGTTGACAAAGACAAAAGCCAGCCTGTGAGTATTAACTCTGCTGCTGTAATACCAGATGTTGACATGATGACACATTTAAAATCTTTACAGATATGCTGCCAAAGAGTAACGGAGAACTGTCTTTCAGAGCATGCTGTTTGTGGAGGTGCCGTCGTATCAGGACACTACTGTGTGCCACCCTGTTAAAGTCAACTTTTATGTAATAAACGGCAAGAGGAAGCGCAGCCAGCCACAGCATTTCACTTACACACCTCTGACATGTAAGAATCCAGTGTGACTTCTGCGTGTGTTATATCACTGTGTTTGAGAAAATGCTTAGATTCTAATGGTTTCTTTCAGGTTCATCCATTAAGACTGAACCTTTAGATGAATATGAAGGCTTTGTCTTGCCTCAGATGTTAGGGGCTCAGTCTTACTATCACAACCAGCGCGCTGTCCTGCATCCCGACAACAGTTTGGTGTCAAACATGTCGTCCTGCTTGGGCCCCGGCGTTCCACCTCAAGACGGGAGATTCCAGCAGCAGAGCCCTGCCATTGTTTACTCACGTGGGGTTAAAAACGTGAGCCCCGGGCTTTACCATCACACCACCGCCGTGATGTCAGACCCCCACCGCTCAGTCCTGGTCCACACTGGCTCCCCAGCGCAGCACCCTCTATCATCCAGTTCTCTCCGACCAATCAGCACCTACTGCCCCGAGCAGGTGAAGCCCTCGCCGCTCCTCAGGCTGAAAACCAACAGGTGGTCTACTGCGAAGGCTACTCGCCACAAGCAGCTCACTCCCCCACACACTACCCCACAGTCATCCAGCAGCAACCTTACATCCAGAAGAGCCAGCAGAAAGGCCGTGCCCCCCCAGACGAACCCGGAGATGGACAGAGGAGGGTGACAGTCAAAGAAGAGAACCTGGACCAGGCCTACCTAGATGATGGTGAGTGTAAGTTCATGACTTTATTCTCTGTAGCTACTTTTACACTCCATCCTTTTTACTGTCATTTAGATTAGCTGTATTTTCTGCTCTCCAGTGAGCTGAGATGGACTACACACCCAAAAATGTAACCTCCATAAATTTAAACATAAGTATAAAAGAGAACTAAAGGCAGAAAGCAATGTGTTTAGAGATGCATTCATCCCCAAATTATTTGAGAGGGCCATATGGAATAAAAGCATGTGTGAGGATTATTTTTTAACTAGGAAAACTCATGAACCAACAACACAGTGTTGAATAGTGTGTTTAATAAACACTTTGCGTTTCTTTTGAAACATTATGTGGAGGCCTGGTCTAATGTACCTGTAAATATACATTAGGTCATATTTGTTCTGTGTTAATAGAACGTAGCTGATAGTGATAAGGGCCTTGTGTGCATGTCTTGGAATCAGTTATGACAGATGCCTATAACGGATGGTAAGACAGGGCAATGTTGGTTTTTCTAAGAACAATTCAAGGATATTTACAGTATCAGCGCCATCTCCCTCACACTTATTCCCCGTACAATGTACGTGCTATAATGTCCTGAACTTGTGTTGCTCAAACAATTATCGCCATGAGGTGCAGTAATGTTCCACTCAAGGTGGAAATAACAGGGATTATGAGTCATATGTTTATACTTATGCTTGTCAACCCTGTTAGCCTACAGTAGTATTAATGTCAGGTCACATCCAGCAGCAGCATGATCCCCAACCTCTGAGAAGGGAAAAGGTCCCGAAACCAGATTAACAGCATTGTGACAGATTCTTAAAGAGCCATACTTATTGTCTCTGGTCAAAGTCAAGAAGGTTGAAGCTTTAAAATTTACCATCACGTCATCTATTGGAAATTATCTTTTTTTTCTCAAAGTGTGAGATGTAGGTAGAAAAAGTGTCACTCGCTTGACTGACTGGACATGTTGACACTGTTATGAAGTAAAAAACAACCTCCATGGCAACCATTGTCAAACAGTGGAACGGGCTGCCTGGGAGAGCTGGGGAAAGCCTCTTTGTTTGTTATAGTTGGCTGGGGCTTCTCCTTGGCCTTACGCCCCTCGTTTCTGTGGGGGAACCCACCAGAGGATTAGTTTTTTTTCCGACCACGGAATTCTGCCAATCTGGCACAAGAAAATCCTATTTGCAGCTGCTCTCTTCCAGAAATCCAGCCTGATCTCTGTAAGATAGCACAAGGGCGGAGGGGAGAGTGCAGGAAAGGGAAGGGGCCGTGTGTGTGTGCCTGTGTCAATGGAAAAAATGAAACAGCGAAAAAAGGCAAGCAATGGAATTTGTGTTTTTTGGATGGAACTGTCGGGTTTCCCTCTGCAGTAAACAGCAACAGTGTTGTGAATCGATGAATGGACAAGGAGTCAGAGGAGCAGACAACATAGCCTCGTTCTTTGAACCAACATCAAAAACAAGTCTTCAGTAAAATTAGACGCCATTGTTTTCTGAAAATCACATCAAATTGAATTCAATTTAGCTGCCCATGCTATTCCCTATATTATCAGGAATATTCTTACTTAGTCCATGTTTAGTCTACTACTGGTCAATATCGTCTCATGCTGAATCATATCTTTATAATCTAAGTTAAATGACCCAACTGCTGAAGATTAGCAAAGATTGTGTGACTATTCTACAATTCTTATTGGAATTGTTTAACTGTTTTTTACTGTTTTGGTCTAAATTATTCAATTATTTAAAAAGGTAATTGACTTAACCTGTTTGACTAACCTTTGACCAGTGACCACAAAACTAACACACTAAGCTCACAAACATCTGTATTGCTCGGGTAGTCTAAAACAGAACTTTCCTGCATGCTAGTTTTTACCTGGTGTGTACACCAGTGTGTGTGAAGCCATGTGTCAGCCATCTTTCTTTCTTCACCTTTAACATAGAAGACATATGGTCTCTGTAAAATAAAATAAGGAAGACCTTTAATTGCACATGATTTTGTACTGTCATCCAAGCACATTTTTTAAACAGTACTTAAAAGCCCTAAAATTAATATTAAACAGCTGACGTTGTGTGTTTCTTTTATCAGTCAGACGGGTGATAACCATATACCAACCCACGTCAATACAGTCTCTAGTTAGTGACACTTTAATGAGAAGAAAACAGGGACTTCCCGTTATTCAAAACTTTTTTCAAACTAGGTGAGAAGATGAGCAAGGTAAAAAAAATCCCTCTGTGTTGATAGATGTGGTGTTGAAGACCAAGCCAGAGACACATGGACTTTAAGAGACATTCTCACTATGAGCATTACGTGTTTCAGTCTGGAGTCATTTGTGAAAATGGGGGGGGATGCCACATCCTGGTATTGTCACACTGTTGTGGTCAAAAACTGTCACATCTCATCTGTGTCAAATGAAAGTCAGGTATTGTTTGGTGGCACCAGGTTTAGCTTTTAGTCTCCCCCACACTGACAACCTGTTACACCAACCTCTCAGTTCTCATGTCGCTTAATGTTTCTCAGAAAACTCCCACTAAAACCATGCTTCTTTCTGTTAAGTGTCCAGTTGAAAGCTGCGTTTCTCTCAGACCAGGACCAAGAACGTCTCTATGAATGTCACATTAGTGAAAACGAAAGGCGGAGGTAATGGGAGTTATTGGGAGTGGAATAAGACCTGGAGGCAGTGGAGCAGGTGAAATTGTTCCAGCAGGTAGCTGAGGCCGGCAGAGATAAAGCACACAGCAAGAGCTCAGCGCACGAACATTAGTCTCAGCTCAGTTGTGTCCTGTTTGGAAGGCTGTGTCAAACACACAATAACAGGAAACTGGTTTCTTCTTATGAACTCTGTGGGCAAGCTACTTTCTCTTTTGTGTCTTTATGGTTAAATCTTCCCACTGTCATAACTACCCGCAGTAGCCCATCAGACATGTCACCTCATAGTAAAAAAACATGTAAATACTTGTACGCCCACATATCGAGTGTGTGTGAGTCAGCTACTGTACTGTGCTGATTTCTCCTCCCACTGATGCTTAGTAAACAGTGTAGCTCATTGGTGCACAAGCCAGGAGCTAGACACTCACCTATTGAACAAAGTAGGCAGAGTGTTCTCTGTCCAGCCTCAGAAAGGCGCTCAGTGCCAACCCTTCATTAGCCGCATACAGCCTCACTGTATGCAGCACCGCTGCGGCAATCCGGTTGCTTCTCTAAGCTCATTTTATGCTCAGGAAAATCCTGTGGCACCGCTGGAGAGATGAAAGTTTCTTTAAGGCATTAGATGTCAGAGGGAATTCCTCCACAGACTAAAATAAACAGGGACGCCAAGGCTGTGACAACAGCAAAACGCCGGCTTTGGCCGCTCCTGCATTTCAGCAGGCTGCTCAGCCTATGAAATGTGCACAATGTAAGGCTTTTTCTTTCACATCTGCAAGTAATCAGAGACAAAAAAGGAAGAGCAGAGAGATGGTGGCTTGTTGAGCGAAAGGACATTTCCTGCAGTAGTATATACAGTGGCAGAGATATCTATATTTGTGGCTTGTTTAAATACCTATTTGTGTAAGACACAAGATGTCATGTTTATGCTTGTTCCTCAATGCCTAACACCATTTTCATGCTCCATTACAACAGCAACAGTGCACCATACTATCTAGTGTTCACAAACCATTATCCACTGGCTCTCAATAGGACACATTATCATGTGTTTTTCCAAATTACATAATCCGAAAGAAACTTTTCAAAGGTTGCAAAAAATAACCTATTTTGTGCTAACTGCCTGTTTGTTGATTAACTCACCTGTGCAATGAACTAAAATAAATTTCCGCTTACAAATTATATCAGGCATTTTTCATTTTTTCCCCAAACCATTTATATCATCATGATACTTTTAGACATGTTGTAAATGCACTTACTGTCTGCTATTGGTTTACTGAAGTTAGACTTCATACAGTGTAAACTTGACACACAAGCCACAATTCCTCTGTAAAAAGCATTAGGCTATAGCCTAGCTCGTATGAGCCAATAGCTCAGAACTTACATGTTAATGTCATTATTTTCCCTACAATAGTGTGACACTGTTCAATATTTATGAACAGTTCATTATTTACAATGTGTAAATAATGAACTTTAGGTGTCATTATCAGTATTTCAGATATCAGTATGTGGCTCGAGAGAGTGGTTGGTCCTATAACCCGAAGGTTGGTGAATAGAGTCCCCACAGTTCACTGTCCTTGGGCACCTATGTAAGTGTCTGTGGCACTGGTGTATGAATGTGTGAGAATGTTTGGTGATGGTCGGAGAGTCCGTAGGCGCAAAATGGTTGCCACGTCTCTGTCAGTCTGCCCCAGGGCTGTGGTTACAGATGTAGATTGTAGTCTTTGTAATCTTGAAAAGCGCTATATAAGTAGTATGTATTATTATTATTATTATTAAATATTAATATTTATAGCTCAATTACAGCCTGTTGAATTATACTGGGATCTGCTGATAATTTGATTTCAATGTACATTTCAGCTTATTTTAATAGCCCATTTCAAACATGTGCACAGTTGCCACGAATACACAGCAATAATATGCTCTATAATAGCATGGTTACAGGCAAAAAGCTTTTTTGGACCCCACTGAAATACTTGTATTACTCATGGACCTTAATGAGTTCCCTGAGGCGCAGTGGAAGCTATGGAACTAGTCTCTAATGCTCCTGAGTGCCAGTGTACACACACACACACACACACACACACACACACACACACACACACACACACACACACACACACACACACACACAGACACACACACACACACACACACACACATACAGTAGGCTGTCCACATTAACAGAGCTTCACACAGAGACTGGGGCATATCTGGAGAGATGACATGTTACTCATAGTTGCCATTCCTTTTGCGTAATGCACAACTTCATGTTGACACTGGTGCTTTCTCTGTGTTTAATCAAAGTTGAGGGCACATAGTCGGAGCATAATACAATCAAAAGCACCCACTGCTCAGGTTAGGTATAGTTTTTACATGTGTGAAATACTACAGTTAATTATTATAAATTATTCTGTGCTTTTTTTAGAAGCATGAGACTGAAAGTATCTACTGTACCCAGCTTCCTCTTTTATTGATGTATATATAGCAGATTGTGGTAAATTTGAAAAAGAAGAACTCTTTTTTTTTTTCGGCCTCAAACAATTTCTCAACTGTATACAAAAGCTTACCAGTGCTTACACTGATTTGAAATGTGTTATTGACATATCAAAAGTACTGTTCAGGTAATTCCTTAACTGTTTTTATACATATAGTGATGTTACATGCTATTATTTGTGTTTTAAACACATAAAAATGAACAATTTTGTGCCTTGTTTTGTTGCAGTCAATGAAATCATCAGAAAGGACCTGACTGGAGTCCAGGCCAGAAGTCACACATAGTAGAGGTGCCTCCTGAATAGGAAGTGACATGTCACCCACAGACACACAAGAGACGACAGACATGAACATTTTATTGTGGTAACAAACATCCAGTGGCGTTCTCAAATTCTTTTACACATACTTAAAAACACCCAGTGACAAGTGCCTAATTAGAATTAATGTAATGTAATGTGACAACAGTCCCAACTAAACTGTAGCATAAAGTATTTCTATAGACATTTGTCTTGTGTTAGGCCCAGAACATAGATGTAAAAGTCAAATACGTGTATTCTATTTGTCTTATTGTTAGTGTGTTACATGTTGATCATCTCAAATCTCATGAAGCACATGCTGCCTTATTTTGACACCTTTGATTATGCACTGTTTTAAAAAATAGGGGGTTAAAAATTGTATTTACATTTTGAGTCATGTGAATAATGTATAATTTTATAGTAATAAACTATATATTGCATTGTATTCAGCAGATGTGCCAAAGTGGCTTTAAACAAGTCTTTAATGTAAAGGAAGCATGAGCCAAACCTCCTGTTGTCACCTAACTTAACTGGTTCTTGCAAGAGAAGATTGTTTAAGTGTAGCTACAGTTTAGTCTGTAAGGACACTCCAAAGACTATGGTGTAATATTTGTATGCACTTGAATACAGAGTGACGTTGCTGTTCTGTCTATGCAGAAACATGCCTTTTCATTAGACTAGATACTGTAAGCACCGTAAAATGTAATTTTTTAATATCCAAAGCAGCTGGCAATGGGAAAAAAGTCATTGAAAATATTTTTGTACTGACAATCAATTCAATTGGATTTTAACATTAAGAGCCAAGTGCTATTTACAACAATTTGTAAAAACATAATGGAAGTCCATTGAGAGATCTCATTTTTAAATATTTAATATGGACTTATTTGATGGAAGTTTTTATTGTTTTTCATTTCACATAAATGTTGTTTCCCATTGAGCCGGTGCACTTGGGTCTTTCTTGAATGTATACATTAGCCTTTCCCTTCTGTAAATAATAGATAAATTAGTTCATTTGTAATGTTTTACAGCTACAATGTTATAGTAAAATAGGAAGCATTTGTCTTATGTATAATCTAAAAAAAGTTTTTGTTTATGTTCAAATATAAAGTTATTATATCCTTTTATCTGTTTACTACAAGTTCATTGTTTATTCTCATCTCTGTAATAGTTTTTTTGTTTGTGTTTTTTTAATTTTACAATATTTTACAAATTTCAAAAAGCCTTAAATGACTTTTTAATACGGTGTTATTTTATTTTCTGTTCAGAGACTTTGTACTGCCTTTAACTTTTCTGCTCCATGCTATTTTTGTATTCTGACAGTAGCAATAAATAATAACCCTCTACAGCAGACAGTGTGTGCAATTTATTTTTCATTGTTTATGTATTTGGACTCCAAAGCCTGTTAACATTACTTAAACATGTCAAATCAATAAACTTTTAATCTCTGTCCGGAGGAAAATGTTAGGTGACACTTAAATGGGACAGCAGCATGTTTGTTGCATAGCAGCAAATAAATATTCAGAGAAGTAAAGCCTAAAAATCAATGTCTCATTTTCACACACATGCTTTCCAAGTTCATCCATTACACAATTACAAAAAGAGGGGATCTTACATGCCTGCTGACTCTCGTTACCTTGGTAACGGCTTGTTTGGTGCTTGCTTCCTGTGTCAGCAGAGGGGGGTTCTGTGAATGAAGCTTGTGTTTGCAGGAAGCCTCTGGTTATGACATCAGTGCAGCTCCAACAGCGGCTGCACATGGGCCTAGTGGACACATGGACAGTGTCCGGCCCACTCACAGAGACAGATATGCCCCGGTGACTCACACGCCCTTTAGTGTGCTCAGAAGTTCACAACGCATACAGTTTGAATGTGATGCCTCCAAAAAAGAATGAACTACACGATGAGTTTGGCATTTGCTTTCAGCTCGCCTTTTGTGTCATTTCTACAGCGCTGAGCTCATCCCAGCAAAAAGGCTGACATCAAGCTTTTAATGGTAACAATATTAGCATTCATTCAGTAAATAATCACATTTACTGAATGAACACGCTTAAGTCAAAGTGGCTTTTATTTGACCCCTAAAGGCAAAACAAGGAGCGACAGGGTGAGTAAAATGGGATGTCTGTGCAGAATAACGTTGACATTATCCATTTGCAGACACCTCTCAGAGACATGAGTCACTTTCCTGGGCTTCAGGTGTAAACGCTGCTCTTTTAAAACACACGCAGCAACAACAGCAGCAGCAGTGGCAGTGATTAAATTAATGGACAGGAGTAACTTTTCATCTAAATATGTGTTTATATGTGTCAGGGATGAATGGACCTGCTGTTAGCCATAAGGATGTGCGTGAATTTAAAAATGCAAACTGAATGTCACGTTGACCTGGGAAGTTAGGAGTCAAAATAAACAATACATGCTGTCTGCTCAATCACTGTAATGGAAACGCTCTACATTCAAAGTGTGCATGAGGTTTATACCTTGTGTTATACTGACTACTAGTGGAAAAACTAGGAAAGTAATCATCCATCTTCACTGGCAGCCTGCAGAGGGAGACAAGAACACACTGAAAGATACCCTTTTTAAGTCACATCTCAAAGAAGTTATAACTAAGAGAGATGGACACAATCTTTCATTTATGTCATATTCTATCAATGTTGTCAATTAGTATCTCTATTTGTTTTTCAAATATCATTTTTGTTTAACCATTTTTTAAATTTTGTTTAGCTCTGTTGTAATCTCAGTCACCATTGTACCACCAGTTGTAGGTCACAGTGGTATCGTGCGCAAATAGTATACATTTTAATTTAGTTGATACAAGACATAAATCATTTATATAAATCAGAAATAATTTTGGCCCCAGTGCTGATCCCTGGGGGATCCCATATATAATACTCTTCCATCTTGATGTGTTCACCACCTGTACATACTGCTGTCTTTCAGTTAAATATGCTTGTCCCCATTTACGTGCAATTCTCCTAATCCCAATTTTTTCAAATTTCTTCAGAAGTATTGCATAATCTATTGTGTCAAAAGTTTTTTAAGATCTATGAATATGCCTATTGAGTCCAATTTATTATCAATATTATGTGTTATTTCCTCAGTTAGATCAGTTAATGCCAGTGCTGTTGATCTGTTATTCTTCCATATTGACTGTCATAAAGTTTTATATATATATATATATATATATATATATATATAGTTATATTTTACAATAAAGCCATGTAAATGGTCAATGAAAAGTTTTTAGGTCTGTATACTGATGGCCGTCTCCACTTTTATGGATTCAGCAATGGCATTAGTGGCTTTAGATTTGATGCTGCCTAAGCAGCCGGAGATATAATGGCTCTTTATCTATCTATATTTCTCCTTAATGCACCGCAATACATCAACATTCCTTCAATGTTTATATTTTATTATGCTCTTAAGAGGGAGGGCATGCATGCAGCTTTTGTAGCATATAATAAACACGCCCTTTTCTCATCACCTGTTTAAAAATAACATGCGATTTTAACTGGTTTTAACTTGAATTTAAACAGGTTACATATGGATTTAGATTTGAAGTGCTTTAACTTCAACTGCAAGTAGTTTTGAGGGTTAGATTTAGGGTTAGGGGTTACGATGCAGACTTTATCTAGTTTTAAAGGCATTCAACCTTGTTATGACCAGGTTTGGATGGGCTTTAATTGGTTTACCACAGACCCTAACCAGTTTAAAATGGATTTAACCTGGTTAGGACTGGATTTGGACAGTTCAAACATTTGGTCGGGACGCTCTTGGAATAAACGGACCATAGCAGTGTTACATGTTTTCACAATTTTTATATAGCCCTGTATTTCTGGGAATTTACTATTTTATATGAAAAAGACTATGGGGTTTCTGGAATAATTCAAAATGTCCTAATGATTGCTTCATTATGGTGTGTTATGAGCGGTTAGTAAAAAAAACAGTCAAAGGGTAACAGTGACCCCAGCGCTGAAGTGGCTCCGTTCCTCATTAAATGAAAGGAAACAACAGGCAGCGGGCAGTAAATGCAGCTGCCGCCCACCACCAACAACAATACAAGTAACACAACACTGCTCTACAGCTCACCTCTATAGTTCCCTCAGAGATGCCTTTATATAATAGTGCCGGCTCACAGTCACTCAGAGCAGACTCACAGAATAGGATAATAATTTGATATACAAGATTCACCGGACGAAATGACAAATAATGACGGTACTTGGGAGTGCATTTGCATTTAGAGTGATATGTCTGATCAAAGTTATAATACCATCTCCTCTCACATTTTTCTACAGCTGCTCATTGTATTTCACATGAAAACTTTACTTTAAAGTAAAATACAGCAACAATCTCAGCAACCTTAAGTATGGATGGCACATTGTACAAGCCATAATATTTCTTCTACTCAGTCATTTAAATGTTATGACCTACTGTTTATCTATTTCCAATATACCATGAGTTATCTCCTATTTGTTTACCTCCAAATAGATATCTGTATCATAATAGTGTGAGCATGTATACTCTTTAACAGTCTTGTGTTACTTCCTAATTGCTGTTGGGAGCGTATTTTCTGTGGCGGTGGCTACCAGTAAGTCATATCCCACAAACCTCTGTCCTCTCATCATTACAGACTCACTCAGCCTAACGCGCACATCTCAGAGGAAGCGAGAGTGGCATCAGCGGCGTTATCTATCAATTCAAACCATTTACAAACTACTTTCCTCCATCAGCTGCGGACCTTATCCTTCCGTGCTTAGCTGAGACAATTGTTATAAAGGACAGATTGATGTTTTCTTTTGTCATGTTATCCATTGTCATGAATCCAATTCACCGATGTGGTCTATTCTTAAAGGCCCAAGTATCACGTTGAGAACAAACTCCAAAAGCCTCCTGTTCGTTCATCTCACTTATTCACGGGCTCTGAGACATTTACATCCAGCAGAGATGACATTTGAGAGCCCCAAGCTGAGTACACATGCTACAGAGAAGACATCACATATTAGGAAAAAATTGTAAACAAGAATTGTGACAGCTTAAATCATAGGGAACATTGAGGAACAATCAAGTAAAATGGCTCAAAATCAGATCAGACAGACCTGCAGCTGATTGACAAGATATTATTTTTTAACCATCTGTTGTGTGCAAAGAAATCAAAACACAATAAAAAAGCATTGCCGGCAAAGGCCAGCAGGATCCAGCCTCGGGGAATTAATGAGCCTGGACTAATTATGCATTCATCTAAGCCATTTGACAAACATGTTGAGCCTTCTCACCATTTGATTCCGGTTTAATTATAAATCACAGCCACAGTGTCTCATATTTGCAGCAGTGCTCACAAAAATTAGCATTTAGTCTAAAACACGTTGAAAGCAGTGATAAAGACTTGACACGTTCCCTTCCGGAGCCGCCACATCAATGGAAAAGCAATAGCCTGTCTGTTTAGCATAAATATAGGGTGTAAGAGGGGTACCCGTATCATGTCTTAACATGCCGCGCACACTTTCAACTTTGTCACGTAGCAACAATGTGGTCGCCATGGAAACTGAGATAAACTTAAAACAATTGGTATTTATATCTTCTTGAACAGGATATTTTTAAATAGAAGTGTGAGAAATCTTTAAACATTAAAGCGAAGGCTGATGGTGTGCATTATGAGTCATTCCTAAATTTTAAATTAATTTAAATCCAGTAACAAGTTGTGCAAAGGTTACATCTTTAAGGGTTAATGGAAAAACTGTTTTTTATTCTCTAATATGAATAATTATATGAACTTTGCATCCTTGGTGTTAGTTAAGTTGGCTGGACTAACAGTCAGCAGGGCGTGGACTCACGGACATGCCAATCCGCTCTGAAATAAGCGGGAACTTAGCTAAAATAATTATGAAGAAATATGTCAGAATCAATCTGCGATAAGGTTTCAATCACAACAATCTTATCTTTTCATTTTGAGACAGATGTCAAGTGTCAGAATGGGCTCCAGCATAAAGTGACCCCCCATAAAGTGTGCCATTTTCTGGAGGATGTACACTGCATGTTTCTCATTCTTCACAAGTCTCTGAGCTGTGGGATGACAGTGTTTCCACAGGGATGAGTGTCGCAACGTTCTGAGCCATAGGTCATCAGCTGCTCACCGTCAACAGGACAGGAGCATTAAATGCAACATCTCAGCAGGGAGCTTCATATTCCTGTTAAAACACACCAAGAAGGGCTTGTTAATGAGAATGATGACGTTGTTACAGAAGCCAAATCAAATCACCATCTGAATTATGTCCACTGGGTTTGTTCATACACCACAGCATGTCCCACCAGGGCATGGAGGGACATAGCTGTTCACATGCTCCATGCAATTTATTTGTAGTTTGTAAACAAGTATATCCTCAAAAAAAATAAAGTAAATTATTTCTAAAGAATAAATGCCTTTAACAGATTGTGTCTGAGGGCAAAAATGGCAACTTAAACAAAGTAAAGCAGAATCTTGTGAAACGTCCATAAATCCCGCTTATCTCCCGCCAGGTTAGTGTAAGCAGAGACGCCCAGACTTCCCACTTCCCAGACACTTCCTCCAGTTCTTCCGGGGGAATACCAAAGGCGTTCCCAGGCCAGCCGAGAGACATAGTCCCTCCAGAGCGTGTCCTAGGTCTTCCCCGAGGTCTCCTCCCGTTCCTGTGGTCCCCAAACCAGACTCCCTCCGGCCCCTGGCTGCGCCTAGAAATCCTGTCCATAAAGATAATAAACGGGACCAGTGACAAATAGCAGCCCTGCCGGAGTACAACATGCACTGGGAACAAGTCTGACTTACTACCAACAATAAACCAAGCTCCTGCTCTGGTCATACAGTTAAACGTCAAATATGGAAAATTATTTAAAAAGGTAGTTCTTCATAATTTTCAGAGTAAATAAAGGTCACTTCACTGCAACTGGCCTTACATTCATCTGATATTTGAATGTGTCATATTGAAAGGCCCAGGTGTTACTAAAGCATGAACAAGGTCCCACTGTGTCTAAATGTTGTGACAGTGACAGAGTATCAGGACTGGCAACAGAATTGATTTTAAGTAAAGTGAGTGGTGTTTCATGTGGTAATACAGAGCTGTGTTACAGCTGCAACATCCAAATTGTGTTGATTATCATCATTAACTCTGTACCACACTTCTCTCAGGCACAAACGTATAATTCCAAGAGCAAACATTTTCTCACGAGTCAGTGAAAGTGACAGAACACGTGCAAATATATCAGGCTGCCAATGTGTGCTTTAACAGGAACTGCATGCACATAAAAATAACTCACAGGTAGGCTATAACGCAACATCCTTAAAAAGATTACAATAATGACTACAGATTGAAGGATTGTAAGACCTGAAGTCCTGATATCAGAACAGTAACGCTGTGTACACCAACAGTGGTCCTCTGTAAAGAGTTTCACTTTGCCTTATACGTATGAAGCCTTAATTGCATTGTGTCCTGAACAGCTATGGGTCATCCAGATTTAAGGATTCTTTATTGTCATTCCATCATATAACATGAAATACTGTACTCAAGTCTCAGTAAAAACTTTTCTCAGAGCAATTCTTCAAGTAATAAAATAGTAGATATTAATATAAATATTATAAGTAAGACATAAAACACATAAAAACAATGTAGAAGTAAAAGTTAAAGCAAAAGCACCTGGACTAGGTTTTCAAGGTGAAGACGTTTCATTTTATCTCTAGAGGGAGGGGTTTGACCTGAAACTGACTCTGATTGGACCAGGCTGTTCTGGTCTCATAGTCGTTAACCATGAAAGGGCAGTGTGACTTTTGATGTGAGAGTTGTTGAAGGCTCAGGAGAGTCGTTAGTGACACTGTTCCATTCAGGTGTTGTTGTTGTTCTAGAGTGAAACTGTTTTAATTTAGGTTTCAAAACACTGTTATAACAGTACAACATGAATCTAAGTCCACCTCCTTTGTTCAAAGAGGGCTTTTTCCATTTGAACAAAAATGGCTTCCTGCACACCTCTCTCAAACCATCTGGCCTCTCTGGCCAAAATTTTAACATTGCTGTCCTCAAAGGAATGTCCTTTCTCTTTGAGGTGGAGATGAACTGCAGACTCAGGTCCTCCATGATTGGCTCTTCTGTGCTGATACATCCTCTTGTGAAACTGTTGTTTTGTTTCTCCGACATAACTGTCACTGCACTCTTCACTGAACTGCATAAACTACATTACTCTGTTTGTGCGAGGGGGTCAGGTCTTTAAACAATGTAGTTTCAGCAGCCTTAATGATAAATTTGCAGAATTAAAAATAATGCAATCAACAACCCCAAGATATTTAAAGCAGGAGACCATCTCCACAGCAGCACCATCAATGAAAAAGGAAAAAGGGGTGGGGTCAGTCCTGCACCATTTCTTTGGTTTTATTGATGAATTACGTATTATTCAGTTTGCACCACTTCACCAGCTCACCCACCTCCTGCCTGTAGGCCGTCTCTCCTGAGTTTGTAATGAGGCTGTCGTCTGTAGACTTTACCATGAGGTTGCTGGCATAGTGAGCTGTGTCAGCAGAGTTTATAGGAGTGGACTGAGGACAACAGCCTTGTGGGGAACCGTTATTTAGGATGACACAGGAGGATCCTTACAGTCTGTGGCCTGATGGTTAAGAAATCCAAAATCCAAATGCCAAGAGATGGGGACAGCCACTGGACTGGCATTTTGGTTACTAGAGTCTGTGAAAAAATGGTATTGAAGGCTCAACTAAAATCCAAGAATAGCAACCTCTTGTTTTCCAAATGTGTGAGGGCCTGTGGTACAACTGAGGTGGCATCTGCAGTGCATACTGGTGGGAGATAGTGCATTTAATTAAACCTTTCTTATGCTCCTGAATCTGCTAAGTTATGTTTAATAGCCTACTGTTTAAATATGACCCTTGTGAGGCATATAAAATAGCCTAGGCTAAGTTTTTTCTTTTTCCTTCTTATACTGTCTATTGTATAGACCACCCTATATGAATGTTACTAAATATTAACAAATAAATACATAAAACTTCTTAAAATACAAATGATCAAATTGAGTAGTTTTGCAAATAAATAGAAGCACAGTTTTTTCCACGTGTCTTTCATATCCGCCCCTATTATGCACAATATGCTAAGCTACAGTAGCTTAGCTTAGAACCGCTCAAAACAAATACAATAGTCCTGGCCCTAGTTTGAAATGTTTTAGCTCCAAAACCCTCTATCAATTGAAAGTAACTTTCTATTAAACATTTATACCGGCCTTCAGTTAAAAACTCATCAAATTTGATTAAATTAGAGAGGTAGCTACGGCTAAGCCTTTGTTTGCAACAGAAAAGACGAACTAGGCAGACTTACCGCCATGTTGTGAAGCCTCACTGAAACAAACTCATTATAGTCGAAAGCATTTATCAAAATTTGGTAAAAGGAATGTAAGGTAAGACACTTTTAAGTAGCCTAATACTATATGTGGTGCCAAATCTAAAAAGTAAAGTTTGAACGTGTTAACTCTTGTTAAACATATAGATTTAGCATTTAACATTATTTATAAATATTTAAACATATCTGTTATTTGTACAGAAATTAGCTGTGAAGAAACCATTCTATATATTAAAACATTAGTTAACAATTTTAAACATATTTGTTTTACATTTGGCACCACAAATACATATTACAGTTTGCTACATGTTGCCTAAAGTCTTCTAGGATGTCCATTGAAAATTTATATTCAATAAATTACCGTTCCTGTGACCTTTGTGAGTTACTAATAGACAGAAGGGAATCAGGAACAATATATTCCCATATCACTTTTCAAGCATAAAAAAAGGCATTCTGCCTTTGCAACATTGTGTCATTTTGTGTTTTCTTCTTTTTTTTTTATGTGACCTTGATTTCTTTTGTAAACCAGGTACATTTGAACTGTTCTCAAGCTCAAGTCTGCCCAGCTGTCTATCAGTGAAGTGTTCCAGGCTGTACTGGTGCGATGGGACCACGGTGTGCTTAGTCACTCAGCACAATTCTGCATCAGACACACCATGGCATCCACAAGTGGGAGTCTCTGTATGTATCTGCATATATCCTCTTCTATTGCTGCTGTGTAAAAAAACCTGCCTATTGAGGAAGCTTCTTTTTGTACAGTTTTGACTAAATATATTCGCTCACAGTACTGTATCTGTAACCATGATGTATATTTAATTCCAAAGAATGAAAGGTATTTGATGCATGAGGTGCAGAATGTTATATTTGGAGATGTCCATTAGTCACTGTCCGTCACTAAAAGTTCCAAAGCTCCTGGCTTTGCTTTAAAACTGGACTGAGATGCATAGCCTTTGCTTACCACCTCTATATTATAGGAAATTAAAAGACTGAAAGAGTATCTGAAATGTGAAATGACAAGTGAGAACAATATTTATCGGTGGCAGCTATACTTAAAATGGACAAGTGCTACTATTCCTCTGTGAGACACTTTATTAACCTCCTCACTGTGCTTGTTCCGTTAGTGCACTCTCTGTAGCTTCCCTTAACATTGCATCACTTCAAGATAGGAGCGTTTCAAATGAGCTCACATTTAGAAAGCATTTCACATGACAGATGGACCATTACACCTGCCAAAGAAAAAAAAGCGCTGGCGGATGCAATTTTAGTGCATCAGGTGAAAGATTTGAGATATTATGTTAGCATTGGTGTTTAGATGCTCTTTTAGACCTGTGCATTATGTTTAATGCAATGCAGTGGGATATGGATAGGTGTAACAAAAGCATTCATTTGTAAAGCTGGAGGTGTGGGAACACAGAGGAAATATTTAGGGGAAGTATTCTCCCAGCATTGAGGTAAAGGAACACATGTTGTTATAAAGACTGCATTATAGCTTTTTGTGTTTAAAAGATACCATTTTAACAAACTAATGGGCAAAAAACAGGCCACATTAACTTTTACTTAAAAAAAATTACAAATTAAGCACTGAGCAAAAGCTACATTTTTCTATACTGGAGAGGCTAGTTAATATATTCAGTGTGTGTGTTTGTATTTTTGTTTTTTACATGTGAGTAGCATGGAGAGCATGTTGTTTGAGCAAACGCAGTGACCTGACAGCTGTCAAAAATAGGCCCAGGTCACAAATACCTCCCACACATTTCTTCACTTTGGTATACAGTATATAACGCTCTCTATACAGCCCCCTGTGCTGGCAGACTAAGCTTATGTTATCTAGCAAATAAAGCTACAGTATTGACTCATTTGGAGAAAAATCAAGTCGAGATTAGAAGTGATCTCAGGCAAACAGACGCAGCTGTGCCTCATTTTAATCAGAGCTTCGACACTTGGCAAAAAAAATGCATACTTTCTGGCCATTTTTATTCTGTTGCATTCCTCTGTCTGCAAACTGCGCAAAAAATGAAAAAGTAACAGTGAGTTATGAAGCCACAGCCGCAGGTTGGACATTACTCTGTGTCTGTTGCAGTGAGAAAACAGTCTCTGCCACAGTCTAATGAAACAATTAGACAATCGTTCTTGCTTATTCCTCCTACACATGTTCACTTTGTTAATCCATCACAGCCCAAGTAGATTGAGTGTTATAACCTAAGGCTACATTACCTCATTAAACAAATTCTTGCTGTTTCTTTGAGATGAACGCAGTCAGAAGTGCAGCCATGTCAAACCAGTGACAAAGGAGAAGGACAACGATACCAGCTCCTCAGCACAAACTGAAATGTAAGTATGTTTTAGCCATTAGCAAGGACAATTCCTCTTTCAAACAGATAAAATGATTATTGTGAGGAATGTGCTATTAGTGATATCTGACTACAGTTTTTTGATCTTGAGATCTCACAGCTTTGACTGTACAATTAATATTTCATTTGACAAACCAGCACAGTTTATCAATGTCATGAGGAAAGAGCATCCCAGTGTACATGTCTCGTAGATAAATCAAACATGACAAAGACAGGATATAATGAAATTAGTCTACAAGACGTTTAGTGGTGTTGTGGCAGACAAATGGAGCGCTAAGATGCTAGTACTGATACTCTAGTACTACTAATGCAGCACTTGGAGGACATGTGTGGATTTAAAGTAGTAATAAAAATGAGTGACTGGATACTAGGGCTGTGAGACAGAAGGCCACTTCAGTGAAAGAACATTGTGCGAATATGAAAGACATACTGACATTTTGAATTACATTCTCATCTTCACCTGCTTTTTGGAGAAAAAGGTGCCTTTGAAACTGACTTGGATTATTAAGCACAGGGAGATCAGAGAGTTTTTTTGAGCCAGGCTGAGGGATTGGCCTTTTAAGCAAAAAACGGTGGGGAATAACTGAAAGAGTGAGGCATTATGGGCTTTACACCAAACAGGTTGGAAATAGTGTCAGAATGTAGAGCATTGTTTGGAAGAAAATAGAGGCAAATCATATCACTGCCTGGCAATCAGCAATCAGCAGGCAAACACATGAAAGTGCAATCACCGCTGAAAAAATGATTGTGTGTTGAATTCCCAGTTCATTCCTGCACGTGTTTCTCTCAGATTTTCAACAAGCCTTTACCAATTCATCATGCATCACAAAAGTGTTGCTAAAAAACAAACTTACATAATGACAAACGTGTTATCAACAAGTTATAGTTTGTGTAATAGCAAATGATGCAGGTTGTAGCAGTGCAATCAATATCAAACATAAATAGTTTGGTGTTTTTTTCCCAAAGAAATAGTTAAAATGTTAAATTATTCATGAACTTGAATAAAAGCTCATTGAGAGAAGCATCATAAAACATGGTATTAATAATAATAACGTCATCGGCAGTACTTATCTCAGATGCACTGCCAAATGCTGTAAACCATAATGTAACAATATTTTACATTTATATTGTTCTTTTAATGTACTCCTGCAAAATAGAAAGACATATTTGTACTTAACTTTAATTAATACACAAGGGAAATTGGTTTATCACAGTAGCTCAGTTACAAACAAACAAACACTAATGAACACAGAGAATAAAATCAAGAAGTTAAGATAAATATATACAATAATATTAAGAAAGAGCGAATATTTGATTTACATAATATGAAATATATTTATACTACATAAAGAGAATGAATAATAAGGTGCATAGAACAGGTGTGAACGATGTATTGCACAAAGGTGAGTTGTTGTAGCGGTAAATTGAGAACGGTATAAATGATACGTCTTATACTGTTCAGTGTGGCAGTGGGGCTGAGTCTGTTAGAAAACAAGCTCCGCTGCACTTCTATAGTCCAGTGAAGAGGGTAGGATGATGGAGAGCAGTTTGTTCAGTGTCCTCCTGATATATTTCTGAAATAGAGTCTTTTCATTATATTATGAGGCAGACTGTAATCATATCATGTAATGTCTGGTTCTTACTAAGACTAGTCTAAACTTAATTGTCATCCCACAGCCCCCCTTGGTAATATTTCTGTCTGGTTTAAATAAAATCATATCAACATTATTGTATACATTCAAATAAATCAAAATACTACAACAGAAGGTCTGTACTCTGTGACATTATACATTCTTTAGTCACCCAGTGTTAAAACACAATTACAAACTTGTTTTTACCAATAAAAAAACACATGCTCAGCACTGTGTCCAAATGCCCAGAAAGTGATAATAGGATATTTTTAAATCTATTTTATCACACTCTAGTGAGAGCGAAAGCAAAATTGCACCTTTCCGTTTGTTTTTTCCACCACAATGTTTTCTGTTACAATGCTGCTGTAGATTACATAAAAGCACCGGAGTGAACATAATCCACTTGTCTTGTGTGTTTACTTGCGCACTTTCCATTCAGACAGGTCGATCAATAAAGGGATAATGGACCCTATCAGAGAGCCAGAGTTTTGAGGCGCAGTGCATACTGATAAGCCTCACTGTTTGAAAGGAACAATGTGGTTTCCTTTATTCACTCAAGTTTATTTTCATCATTCGTTTCTATTAACAGATGATGGTTGCAGTTCATCAATATTAGCATGAGCTGTCCCTTCTTCTCATCATGCCTCATCATAGCTATTGTCTGAAATTTGACAAGACGTTGTGCTCTCCCCCTCCACCTAAGCCGGGTCACCCTTTGGACTAATGTAAACCTTTGTGTGAATCCACAATCAAAAGACACTGATTATACCATTTATAGGTTGAAGGGAGGCACTGCTTGCAGAACGCTGGTTGCCATGGCTTTCTCTCAAAAGCTTTTTGGTATATTGACACATCCCACTTGTGATGTCAGCGTTGAAGGGGAAAGAGGAGGAGGAAGGAGTGGTGAGGTGAGGGCAAATGGGAAGGAAGGAGGGAACAAGGGAAGGGAAGAAGGAGAGGGGAGGCAGCCTGTTGCTCCTCATAATCAAATAAGCTACTTGACCAAGCCAGTGGCTGCGCAGTGCGTGGACGCGGCAGAGTTAGAGAAGAAAAAGCTGGACAACACAGTGGCATATCATTCTCAGCACTTCTGAAAAACTAACAGCAGCTCAGAGATGATTCACAAGCACAGTGAGTATCTTTTCATTTATTTTTAACATCAGATGCAGTATAGATTTTAACCAGAGGGCTGCAACACACCACATGGACTTAGTTGTAAGTCACACTTTCCACCATGCAGCCTATGGTTTAAAAAATTTATTTGAGCAAATGTTAAATTTATTTTTGATGAATTGTATATACATATAGATATATATATGTGTGTGTGTGTGTGTGTGTGTGTGTGTGTATGTACATGTATATATATATACATATACAGAGCCTGGTTCTTGTGTTCGTTACTGTTATTTATTGGTGCACTCTTTTATATATATATATTTTATCAAAGGTTGCAGCAGATTTTAAATGCACATAGACATCTTTAATATTTATCCACTTGCATTGTTTTCCTTTGTTTAATTCTATTAGCTTGCTACACTATGTGCATCACTCATGACAATCATTTGCATGCTGGATTTAGTGCTCATACTCCACGTAAACAGGGCTGCAGTAGCATTACATTGTCAACATTTTCTGATTTCTCACCAGAGCCAAGGTTCAGTCTCACAGAGAGTCTGCATCATGCACCATTAATTCAATAAACATTTGCAAAGAAACTTGCAAAGTGCCACTTTCCGTCCTCAAAAAGTGCCTCTAATGGCTGTTGCATTAGAGTGAATGATCCAGACAGCATATTTAGGGCAGCACATGGTTTGAATATGTTAGTGGCTTGTAATGCTATTATGAATGCACAATGTAAACGCATGGCTGTGACTCAACATCAGTGATATATGATATGCAATACATCATGCTCCTCCAGGTAATTGGGACTGTAATGAGATGAACTAATGACGTTTCCTTTTCTAACAGCTAATAGTTACTGTCTGTAAAAAGAAGGCGGTGAAGTAATTATAATGTACTATTCCCAGGTGTCTTTGTGTGTAAGGGATTGGAGGAAGATGTCGACGAGTGTCATTAGGAGAGGTTTGAGAGTCAGCGGCAAGATTTTCCTCAGCAGCAGTGGACTATGGAGTCAAAAGAAACCGGAGTGATGGATGTGATTTGAAAGTGTAAGTAGTAGCCGTAAGTTGTTTTTGTCTGCCATTTTTCAGCCAAAGAAAGACCTTTGTGCTTGTGTTTTCCGCTCCATTTCCTCGTTCTCATCAGCTAAAGTACTTTTTCACTGCTAGTGCAATGGCGTTAAGAGGAGTTTTCTTTCTCCATGTTTCTTCACCTATTTTTGATTGCCTCATCCCTTTGAGACCTGCTAATGTGATCTGCTAAAATACTGTGCTCCTAGTGACAGACGGTGTTACATATCACATATCTGTTATCAACTTAGTTCAAGTTTCAACAATAAAATTGAAAAACAGAAAAAAGCCACAGAGAAGTTAATATATACTCAAAAAGCACAAAGAGAGTTGTTTGCATTCAATGTAAAGGTCATGTTTTTGGATAAATATTAATTGGTGTACTTTGTTGGGACTAAGTGGCAGACAGACAGGATGCATAGGGAGAAAGGAAGATGTTTTATCACAAATGGTAATAGCAGAATATTAGCATTTTGAAAGGTCTTTTTAGCATTTCAAATATGAGCTTGATGACACTGAAAAGAGGAGGTTTGCTCTTAATTATCTCTGTTCTATTCATTGTTGGGACACACATGGGTTTTGTGCAGGGTTAACAAAGTCATCACAGTTATTTTGTATGAATTTGACCTCTTGTTTATCTTAGAACCAGGCAGCAGCAGGTCCACAGTGCACCTAATGCTCGAGTGAACTAGTCTTCTCACTGTGCACCCAAATCAGTTCTGCTCCTGCTGGATTTTATTTATGTACAAAGGTGTCTTTTTGGACTTGAGCTACATAGTCTCATCTGTCTCAATATTTAACCAGATTTGAAAGAGAGGAAGCTAAGGAGCGACACAGAGGTGGTTTTGGGTTGCTCTTGTGGTCTGAGTCAATTTCTGGAAACACCAGCTTCTTATGGTCCATTAGAGAACTGTGAGTTTAGAGAGAGAACTGTGAGAGAATAGAAGAATAAAGTCCATTGTGTGGTCTGAATGGCCATTATGTCTGAAAGGGAAATGTATAGTCTCTATGTTCTGTTGATACCATTTATTTCTCTGAAGGATAGAGGATGTACTCTCTCTCATAATTATTAGAGGAATCATTGCATCTGTTTTTATTTTACACTTTGACTGAGATTCGGATCAGAGACACTCATCACTCATAAAATTATCATGTGTTTGAGTTCGAGTTTGTCAAAGTCTGACTCGTCTGTGAAATTGTGTATTTAGTGACAGATTGGGAGAATGTGCCTAGTTGTGTTTTTTTCAGCCTGATCTACACACGCTTTCATAATTTAAGGACACTATTAATTGACAGATTTACTGTATATCAAAAACAGACATAGTGCTGGTGTGAATCTGGAAATGAAAAGAGCATTAGTCATCATCATCATCATGTCTGTACTGACATTATCCTCTAATGTAATCCTCAACTTTACCTTCGAACAGGCTTTTACTTTGCACTAATCATACTCTTCATTAAAATCATCTCAATCAATAATAGCTGTAGTGGAGCTCTCTGCCGCGTCTCAAGCCTCTCGAGGATGCGGGACCAAAGCAACTTAGACTGAAGCAATGAGTCACCAAGGCAATCTGGAGAACATGCCCCGTGGCTGAGCTGTGATCGCGCTGGCACACACAGAGGCCAGACCTCAGCCGATCTGGTGGAGAGAACAGCGGCGTTTCATCCTCCTAGATAGACTCTAGTCCTCACTGGAGTCATCTGACGCACCACTCAGAAACACAACACTGTGACCGCAAAGAAGAAAAAAGTACAGTTGGTCAAAAAGAAGGGTCTCAAGTGTGGATCTGGTGGGAACACAGAAAAAGCCTAGACGCGTCCACACTGCTCATTTGTTGTAGGCGCATCGATAAGCTAATAAATGCAGGGAGAATGTGAGAAATGCCCGATTTGTAGCAGCATAAGGGGACGTAACACTCTTCAGACATTCATTCATTCTTGTCTTTGGTTTTGTGTTTTACATATTAAGTATTTCAGTGAAGCTTTTTTAGATTTCTTGAAATCCTGAACTAAAATATTTTCTTTCCTGGTGTGGGATTCAAATGTTTGCAGCAAAACTGCCTTAGACATCACAAAAACACACCACCTTTAACACCATTAAAGGGATAGTCCAGTATTTTGTAAATGTGGATTTAAAGGTTTGGGATAGCTAACTTGTTAATTTGGTTTGGAAAAGCAGACAGGAGCAATGACACAGACTAAACTGCTATAAAACAGTGAAGATTGGGTTTTAAGACAATTATAGCAGATTTGTCCAGAATATACTGTATGTTGCAAGTAAGCATGAATTGTGAATAAGCAGTCATTTTGAATCTCTAGGTGTAGACTACTGTTTAATGTACCATAACATCATAACTTCAGCTAAGTAGATAACACACTGTATTTTTTTAAAATAATGCTTAGATAGTAGACTGACAGAAAAAAAGAACATTTTTTAAGCCTAAAAATTGAAAATCAATAGTTCAGCTTTAGGACAGTCATATGGTGTACAATCACTTGATGATTTTAATCATTTACTGATTTTATGTAAATAGCACATAGCACTTTAGTTTTCATTACTAGTTTCACTATTAATATGTGCTTATATTATTTGTTTATTGACCATGAGCCAGATACCATAAAGCTCATGATAAACAAGTGATGAAGCTACTGTTTCAGAAAGAGTTTTCTCTAATGTCATGACTGGAGCGTGCTGGCTGTAATCAGTGGCTCACTCGCGCTGACAGGGCAGGTGCCTAATAAGCACTCAGCGACACTTCCACAGCCCTGATTTAGATCTAAGACCTCCTTCTGACCCACTACTGGTGACATCTCAAACCAGCCTCCTCCTAAATGACTGTAATTGGTTAAATTAGTTTGGACAGAGGCCAAAAGGTCATCACCCTCCTGCTGATTTAAAAATGTGTCTTATTCACTCTCTAAATTAAAGTACACTGTCACTTGAAGAAATAATGTATTTTTGTAAGAACCAAGTTACAATATCACTTCATAAATCTTAAAATATTTTTTCTCTTTTAGCTCTAGTTGTAGCTGCAAACACTAGTCATGATACATGAGTGAATTGCAAAGCCTTGGGTGGAACATCAGGCCATTATCTGTAATTCTTGACTCTAGTGAGTAACAGATGTTCGACACACTGCTGGGACTGAAAACTTCATCCCTTGGTGCCTTGTGTATTCCGATCAGTGAGCACACTCAAAGATGTTGTAATTATATTTTCATAAGGCAAGAAGCGAGAAACTGTACACAGCTTCATTTCAGTCCATGCTGGTGAGAATAATATGTATCACAAATCATACAAATGAGGGAATTGAGTATCGTCAGAGAGCACCTGTTGTTTTCATTATCAGAATATATTTAAAAATCCATGCTATTTTTGCCTCTTGTGTTCGTTGATCTAACTTGTCCAAAGACATAGACGTGTCAGTTCATTTATTCTGGTGTAGTTTTTTTTTGTTTTGGCTTCTATTGTTTGATTAAGTAACAGTATCTATCATTGTGCATGAGCATGACATAACTATGGCCATTTAACCTAAAATCGATTATAGTATAGCATTGTAATGATAGAATCATTCAAAATAGAAATGTACTGTTGTAAGCTGTGATTGTTTTGCTCTCAGGTGCCCGTGTGCCATTGGGGATGTGTGCACAGGGATGTGACCAGTGAAGATGACCCTGCTGGCAGGTGATGGCTCTGATTATGACTACAGTGCACTCAGCTGTACCTCTGACACGTCCCTCAACCCACCGCCTCTCCATGAGCAAGAGGCTCAGAAGGGGCTCTTTTACAAAAGGGCTCAACGTGCCCCTGACCCCAGCACTGAACACATAAACACACCTCTGTCCAGCGCGCGCAAACTCCACGCCATCATAAATGTGGGTGGTCTGCGCTACCAGTTGCCTTGGACCACCTTAGAGGACTTCCCCCTGTCCCGGCTGGGCCAGCTGCACCTCTGCAGCAGCTTCGATGACATAATGCGTGTTTGTGATGACTATGATGTAACGCACAACGAGTTCTTCTTTGACCGCAGCCCCTGTGCCTTCGCACCATCCTGACTTTCCTGCGAGCGGGAAAGTTGCGCTCGGCCAGGGAGATGTGTGCCCTGTCCTTTAGAGAGGAGCTGCTCTACTGGGGTGTACCCGAGGAGAGTTTAGAGTGGTGCTGCCGCCGCAGGCTTCTGCAGCGCATGGAGGAGTTCGAAGCCATTGAGCAGGCCGAGGAGGAAGAGGACGAGTTTCTTGAGGATCTGTTTGACTCTGAGAGTGGCCCCAGGGAGCGTGTGGCTGAGTCTAGACTAAACCGCTGCATGGGCCAGCTCAGAGACATGGTGGAGAGGCCACACTCTGGGCTCCCAGGCAAGATCTTTGCCTGTTTGTCTGTACTGTTTGTCACCATAACTGCCGTCAACCTGTCCATCAGCACCATGCCTGCCATGAGGGAGGAAGAGGAGGCGGTGAGTAGACCAGTCACATTACTATGGGTTCCGTGCACAAACACATGACGCTGCTATGACGTTTGCACAGCAAGTTTATTTCAGGTCAGAGTCATCCCACAATGAGATGTCTAATAATAAAATTCAGGATTTTCTTTTCATCTAAATACAATTATAATTTCTATGTCAAAATGAGGAGAAAAGTTAAAATTGCTATAGCTTATTAAAGAATTATTGTGGACTCTGCACTACTGAATGAATTTTCCAACTTCTGCTGAGAAATGCATTTGTTTTTGTCTACAGCAGAAGTGAAGTCATCTATTCAAAAGGCAAACAGAAAATTGACTTTTGAAAAGCACTTATTAGAAAATTCTAGGGCATGTCTCATCTGTCATTTACAGTGTTCACAGCAAGAGGAGGCAGAATGCTAACAGCCACAGTGTGCACCAGTTGTTTAACCAGATCAAAAAAAGAAATATTGGGAGGCTTCAAAGTGTGCTTTTATGAAATGTGTTCATTATTATGTCTTACTTCAGTCATAACCATAATTAGCGCCCCAGTGTCTTTTGAGAAATATCTGTATTTTAAACACATGTCAATTTCTTACAGAGCAAATTATGAACAGATTTTAGTTCAGTTATTATTTTTGAAAGCAATTAATGAAAATACTGCTTTGAAAGAACTTGGTGGTTATTTTTACATAACCACTCACCACACAACACAAGGACCATTCTTTCTTCAGTAGATACTAAGTACTTGCTCATTTACCTTACAGCAGCTGGAGTCGCACAGGATTATTGAGTGAATAAAAATCTATGTACTGCAAAAGTGTTTTAAGCTTACTCTAATTTTAGCACACATCTTATAATGCCACATCTCATTGCGTTTAGTCCTGAATTACAAAGCATTTTATGGCATTACTCAAGTAAGGTTCTCATGAATCAATGGTAAAACCCTGGATCTGACATTGAAGAGTCTCCCTCTAGTGATTACAACCAATACTGGCACATTTTTAAATCTTTTCTCATTCAACTTTCTGTCTTCAACAGGGCACATGCTCCCAAATGTGCTACAACATCTTTATTGTGGAGACAGTGTGTGTGGCCTGGTTCTCCCTGGAGTTTACGCTGCGCTTCATTCAGGACCGTAATAAGCTCATGTTCCTCAGACAGCCGCTGAACCTGATCGACATGGTGGCCATCCTTCCATACTACATCACTCTCTTGGTAGACAGCACTTCACAGGGGGGGAAACGGCTGGGCTCTGGCAACAGCTATTTGGACAAAGTGGGCTTGGTGCTGCGTGTTCTAAGGGCCTTGCGTATCCTCTATGTGATGAGACTCGCTCGTCATTCATTGGGACTGCAGACTCTTGGACTCACTGCTCGCCGCTGCACACGGGAATTTGGCCTGCTCCTACTGTTCCTGTGTGTTGCCATTGCACTGTATTCTCCTTTAGTGTACCTAATTGAGAATGAAATGGCCACAACACAGGAGTTTACCAGCATCCCTGCTACATACTGGTGGGCTGTCATCACCATGACAACAGTGGGATACGGAGATATGGTGCCCAGGAGCATCCCTGGTCAGGTGGTGGCTCTAAGCAGCATTCTAAGTGGAATTCTACTCATGGCCTTTCCCGTCACATCCATCTTCCACACCTTCTCTCGCTCATACGTGGAGCTGAAGCAGGAGCAGCAGAGAGTTCTGCAGAGGAGGACACACTTTATGCTGCGGAGCCGCATGGCCGGCCTGGGCAGCAACCTTTCAATGGAGCGTGACATGCTCTTTCCTATTGGCTCGTCTAACACCAGAGTTATGGAGGACTGACTGAGACTTTCATACAGACTTTGTATAAGAGAGGAAAGGTGTAACTTTTTAATGTCCCAGGGATGAAGCCTTACTGTGTAGCATAAAATGAAACAAATAAAATAAAGTGTTTTCAAGATTATGACTAAAATGATTAAAAACACATGACTGAAGAATACTTCTGAAAATGAAATCATAAATGATTAAATCCAACATTTGTTTTAATTTTACCAAATATCCTTATAACAGAGACAGAGTCTGAAATGTGAGACACAAGAAGAAACTATAGCGCATGTCACTCCTCATTAAACAATGCACTGATGTTTTCCTGTATGATTTCTTAAGACATATTAATGCACTGCTGATGTTAAGTGCTTCTGGGAGTCAGAATATTTCAATGGAACATGCTTTTTGCTTTTGTCCCTAAGGATTTGTTTTAACTCAAAATTGAATCCCTGGCCACTCAAGCATTGTGGTTATTTATTTAATGGAATATTATGGTGAACACTACCCCTCTGGCACTGGCAATGCGAGCCTTGACGTACAGTCTTTTTTCATCTTGAAGTTCAATATGCAACTCTTCTTTACATTTTTTTAAACAGCATTACTGTGTGTGACGTTAATGGAAATGCTGTCTATGGCTGATCATTTATTTCTTAAAATGACTGAACCTCAATCTTGTCTTCGGTGTTCATTTCTAAACTGTCATACACACTACACTGTCTATACTGTCATCTCATGCACGAACACTAGGAGGAGGCATTGTTTCATTGATACAAAAGGAGCGTACTCGTTACAATAGTATTGTAAAATGTATGTTTCATTTTGCTACTTTTATTCATTCTTTATCAAACCACTCACGTGTCCAGTATATTCCACTGAGAAAATACAAAGGTAACTTTATTTTTTGCCCGCGCCATACACCTATAAGAGATAACACCTATGAGAGAAATGCATCAGCATAAACTTTAAACCAATGTGAATCGATTGATAAAAAGCAGTAGACATACATGAGGAACATGCCCCAAAGCATGTACAGCACGTTTGAACCTGCACTTTTCAGGTGAGGAGGGGCGGGCTTCAATGATACGGCATTCAACGTAATATATAAATCCATCCACCAATCAGAGCCTCTGTACAGACCGGAGTCCCGCCCTCCGCCTCACGTCACAGCCCAGTGTTTTGGTCTTGATTTTGTGGTTCCAATGCGCATCGTGGCAGTAGCAGGCAGAACATCGTCCCACTCTTTAGCTTGCGTTTTTAGTTCGTTTTTGTTGTGTTTAAAATCCACTTACTTTTATCTCTTTTACTTTAATCTGTGGATCTTTAACGAAATGTAAAGCATCCTTAGTCCCTCGGCGTCATGACTTTCCCGGGCCGCCTCTTTAGTTGAATGGGATCCCTCTATGTCTCTTGCTCGCTTTTGGCATCGACTCCTTCCTCACTGCTGCTGCTTTAAGCCTTCGTTCAGGATCTGTGAGCCCTCTGAACCTCTCCATAAGCACTTTCACTAATGGTTTGATGTGAAATCCTCCTGTGTGCGCTGCAGAAGATCTCCTGAAGCTTGAACGTCAGGGTAAGTTAAATCTGTTCTGTAATGACATAACATGATTTAAGAGTGTTTAAATCAGTACGGTAAAGGGGAGTGTGTAAGTTAAACCTGGTTATTTTAGGTTGGAGTTTTGCATTAGGAATTTTAAGTATGACACTGTGGATGTAGTGTCTGTGGCTCTTTGAACTCCTGTCCTATCTTCACACTGGAATGCCTGTAGTAGTTGCAGAGCCAAAGTTATCTCACACAACATTGTCTGTCCTTGGTTTGTATTTGAAATCGTAACTCTAGCCTTACGCATTGAGTTTCCCAGCTGTACGACTTTCTCTTGCGGAAGAAGAACACTTGAAGTTAAAGTACAATTCTCAATAGGGCACGTTTTAAATACATGGTTCTGCTTGTTTGCTCAAATACCCCACATTTTTCCCACCACATTTTAGACTGTCATATGCTTAGGATTAGGCTCTCCCACTCAACATGACTCAAAGGCCAAAACATTGACTTTAATGTGGTGGTAATTAATAATAGCAAAGGTAAGTGTGCATAGAATTATAAGTAACTCAATACGCTGTAATTTAATGTAAGCTATACAGTCTGTATCCTTCCATATGTGTGTTCGGGTAGGCTGTACCCATTTAGTGGCTTTTTTCTATTGTTACTACACATTTGAGGAGATCTATCCAGGCCCACCATGTAAGACGGCTGGTTGAAGCTGTGTTTAGTGTCTAGACCAGATTTATTCCGGGACGCCTCGTTTTGCCAGGCCCTCAGTCTGTGCGTGTGACACGTTCGTTATCAGTGCAGTTGAGATCTGACACTCTGCACAGCTCTTGTGTACTACTGCTGCCTTTTGATCTGCCTCAAACACAAATATTTAGTGTAAACCCTCAGTGGATTCCATATTGTCCTTTCCTTCAAAGTTTCTGTGTTAAATTGTATTTCCCATGTTTTATTTTGTAAATAGTCAAGAATTAATGTTAATGTTAGTGCTTGTGTAAGTGCATTGATTTCAGCATTAGGCTAATCCCCTACAGATTTAGCTTGTTCGCATTTTTTGTATTTTTCCTGTAGGATTTAAGATGTTTGACAGCAGTCAGGCAAAAACATATTATGTCTGTTGGATTCAGTATCCTAAATTTCAGTATTGGGTCAATGACATGCAAACTGATGCTAAGGATGTTTTGTGTAAACACCACAGGGCAAGGATCATGTCCATTGTCACTGGTTGCCTGTTTTCATATCACTTTGTTCTCTTTTCTAGGACTCTCAGCCGTCAATGAGGGAGAGGTGTTTGTCAGAGTGGTAGGAGTCAATTGGACTTTGTAGCTGCCAGATTTCCGACCACACAGACGGGACCTAATGCTCCTTGGAATCTTGTGAATGCCCCGCAGTGAAAGCTGTAGATGTTTATGTCAGCTAAGATGAGATTGGTGGAAAGTGGCTCTTGAGGCAGAAATGCCTGCTAATTGGCAACGTGGCTGTGGATTGGCCCCTTTGTTTGCGCTCATACTGGAGTGGTTTGTGTGTCTGTCGGGGTGATACACATGGGCTTGGCATCAATGAGCCACTTGTTTCCTCAGATATCCGGTCTTAGAGAACTGACAGCCTTTAAGATGAGTCACTTCCACTTCTAAAATTGCCTTTGTGCACCTTTTCAAAAAAGCCCAGACGGTGGGCATTTAAGAGCCGTATAAAGATTAAGTGTTTTTCAAGCATCTCGACCAAGCGTTTTTTTTATAGTGAGTGGTATATTTTGCCTGTGTGAACCCTTTTAAGTGCACTGAGGCAAATTGAGCAGTGGCATTAAACAGACTCACTGGTGCTTTGCTGAGATCCTCATTTGATCTCGTCTCTGTGTCCCACTTTCCTTTTGGTCAAATGAGGATTAATTGGCATTGAGCACTGAGGACATATTGTAACTGTGATATATATAAAAAGAGTGGCTTATTGGCCGGATAAGCAAACTAAAAAGCTTCTCTAGTGACGGTACAAAAGCAGAATTCAGTGTTCCGGCTGTGATAGTAGTATTCCCTTTTGACTTCAGAGTGCTAAACAAACAAAACACTTTCATCGGCGTCAACCTCTCTTGGACTTGTGTGATATACCAAAGTGAGAGAAACAAAGAGTCACTCGGTTGGTAGCAGGAGATTAGTGATGGCTACCCGCTTTAAGAAGGCTTTTGAATATTTTATGCAACAGAAACGAAACTTCTGTCGCTCTGGCCCAGATTCGGTGCTAATTAGTGCCCAGTTATGTTCAAGGGCATACGCTCAAACATGGGAGTGCGACTGCCACCTGTTCATCTTTTGTCTCAGATTGCAACATTATTATTTTGCTTGTCGCGTTTGCTCCATTGACAGTAGTAGACAGGACCGAGGGACCAGTTGTTGACGTGGAAGCACATTTAGAAGTCACGGGTGGGTTTGTAAAACTTGTTGCTCATTAATTCTGTTTCAAAAAGCTAGAGTGAGTAATAAAAAAAGCAGTTAATTCTTGTTGATTATTGTTTTGCTAGACCAGTTTAAATATTTTAATGACTCACTTCTCTCTAAAGGTTTTTGTATATAACCTTTTGTAGTTTTGGTTATTGTTTTTCTACTGTCTGTGTCTGTTGTGTCTCTGTGACAGTTTCCATTAGTGAGGATATCTACCTACTTCCATATTACACATGCTTTTGATGATGTGTTTTATCACCAGAAGACTTACCACAAAGATGAAGTTCCCAGTATAAAAATAGCCGAAACAGTGCCCACACAGAGAAGTGTATTAATATGTTACTAAGGATTACAACTGTCAAAAGTGTGCTGCATGATAAGGAAGAAGAAGTTTAAGTGAAGTTCCCTGACATGTCAGCCCTCTAAGCTCTCTGTTCCCCAAGTCCATTTGAATAGAACATCTGATAGTGTTTGATACAGTTAAACAGAGGAGGGCTTGTATCCTTGCAGGGTCTCAGGCCACTTCCTGTCCCTCTGCTCTGGGAACAGGCCAGGGTGACACAAGCTATGCATCTCCTACTCAATCCACCCACTGTTGGCTGCACGGAAAAGCTTTAACTCTGTGTCTCTCATTCCCAGCGCACCCTGCAAGCTCTCTCCATGCACGTTTCTTTGTGACAGGAAAAGCGTCTTTGGCATTTAGAGAGATGCTTCTATGTGTGGCTTTGTGTAGGCGCAGCTGTGCTAGCCCCGTCCAGGAAGATGAGATGCTGCTCCCGTTTTTCTCTCCCTAAAAGTCTCTGCTCAAAAAAATCACTGTGGTCTGCGTTGACATGGTAGTTATTACGCACATCCCATTCTGGAACTGACCCAGCAGGATCCTGTAATCAACCAAAAGGTACACATTTGTCTGCTGTTCAATGCATTCATTATAAAAGTCATCATTGAAATCAGGATACAATGTGTGAAAACATGGTACTTCTACATCCAAATTAATGATCTAAGAATGACTATAATAGTTCTGTGGGCGACTGAACAGTGACTCAGTGATTTCTGTGGTTAAAAAAATCCACACTTTTAAATATGTCTCCACAGACTTCTCTTTTGTAAAAACTGTAATATAAAATTGTACATGGTGACTGTGTTTACATACTGTACATTACTCTGACTGCCATTTAAGTGTACAGTCAGACCTCCCTCGGCTACAATAATTTTTTGGCACATCTGGTCCTGATGCAAGTCTGCATAAGATCACCATCCGTATTTTGTCATGGTCGGCTGACTGTGTGAATCACAAGGAAACTCCAACAACAACACAGGCCATTTGAATATTAAAATCAGGAGCTGCTGAACAAAGGCGTGGTTTGAAACAGAGACACAATGAGGAAACCACTCCAGTGTTTTGGAGACCTCACCCTCCATATGCCCTTTATGGAAATGCCGTGGAAGGGAGCAGTTGTGTTTTGATGATGAAGTGTGGCATGGGACATATTTTATTTTATTTCAATGGCAACCCAATTGTGTGATTTTTCTCTTCCTTTTATGTGTTTATGGCCCAAAAATTGTGGGATCTTTGCCGAGTGTTTCTCTTTCAGTTTGATTAAACCTAAGCAGCTGCAGAGTTGATGAAACAGCAGGCTTTGTTTGGACGATTGCTAAAGCATAGAGTCTGGGCTGTTCCCAATTCACTAAACGTTCTGCACAGTTTCTTTTTAAATGCCATGGCACTTAAAAGCTTATTTGTCCCCATTGCCAGTAAGAATAAGAAGAATAGATTGAATTACTAATCGGCTGCAGCCTGCAGCTACTGTTACGGGCAAACAACCCGAGCAAGACTCAAACCTGGTCTTCCGCGTATTTGCGTATTTTCATGTGCTTTACTGACTGAGCTAGGGGCAACCCCCAGACAGTTACTGTTTAACCCAATGTCACCAGAAGCGCAGGTTTTTATTGTCAATATTGGGAAAGCAGAAAAATGCTACATTAAGATTAGGATACCTAGATATATAATGGATACCACATCCAACAAAAAGTGCCTCAAACACCATGACAACATCGTCTGTTGTCTCACTATGTTGCTTTTAATTCCTGTAATTGTTTTATTATAATATAAATGTTATTGGGTGTTTTACCCCTACTGCCCTGGCAGACATTTCAGTGTTTTCTATACCCGAGTAAATCCAAATTCTTGCCATTGTAGGCTTGCAGAAATACAGTTTATGGAAGGGATGATGAACTGTAGTTTGTGAAATTGTTTTGGATTGACAGCGCCCTGGGTCATTTTTTTTATAGTGTATTCAATTTCTGTTAACTTTGCTGTCTTGGTATTCCTAGTATTGTGGCGTACCACTCCTTACACAACTTAAGTGTGGCCTCTCTGACACAATCCAAATCTGTCAGGCCTGGTATAGAGAGCTCAGAACACATTGCAGCGTGCGGACGGTGTTTCTACCTGCTTCCCCTTACATTCCTGCTCAGGGCTGTGAGCAGGAGAGCAGTTGAAACTCGCATTGTCCCGCGCTCTGCATTCCTCAGCCATGAGTGAGCTCAGGCACACCGCTGGGAATGCGGCAACGCTCGCATACACACCTGGCTCCTGGCTCTCTCCTATCCCGACATGTTTACTTCTGGGCTGTAATTGGTGTCGCTTTGGAAGACACATCTAGCCTGTTCTATGTTTTATACATGCAGTTGTCCCTTGGGGTGGTGCTTTTAATTTCAGAGCTGCTAGGATTCTTCACTGCCTGTATGGGTAGATCACAAGTTAAATGGTGAAAGCCAAAGGTTCATAAAGCATGAGGCACTAGGAGTCTCTGCAAACATGAGCAGATCGAATGCTCCATTGTTCAAATGTCATGAAGTGGTGAATTTAAGGGTCTGCATGGGCAATAGTGGCCTGTATTCTTATATGGAAGGCCTTTATGCTGCATTTCTTGTACATTCTATTATATAGCACTCCTGGGAGTTAGTGTTTTTGTAGCATTCAAATTTTTTGGTGGCAAATATGTCCCTCAGAAGCCTCCCCCAGCTGGCAGTGTTACTTTAGCGTGACACAGTATACGGCTGACACATCAGAAGAAATGTAGTCTTTTAGAAAAAAAAAAAAAAAAACCTTCCCCTGTGGAAATCTCCTGAAAAGCCTGGAGGAGAGAATGGGGTGAGAGCACAAGAAAAGAGGGGATAGACCCAATGTGAAGGAGTAGGGCTTGGGGGGGGAGGGGCTAAACACAGCCAGAAGCCTTCGAGGATTATCTTTTTTTCTTTCCTCTTCCTCAATCCTTTCCGTTGCCTCTTCTCCTCGTCTTGTTGGACCACATGACCGCAGCTCATCAGTTCACGTAATTACCATATTTAGATGAGAGAGGGGAATACGAGCCACTGAGCAGTCACAGCCCCGAATTGACTCAACCTGGAGCGGTGCTGTGGCTTCCCAGGCTGTTACAGTAGTAAAGCATTCTGTCTATACTTAGTCTATACAGTAGCCGCGTTTTGAACAAAGCTCAGCACAATACAGTGAACTCCTGCTGTGAGCTGCGGCAGGCATCCTACTGTGCATGCCGCAAATACCTTTAAAGTGTTTCAGGAGATGAGATGCAGCTGCTGTCTGAAGTGACCCCTCAAGCTGTAAAACGTAATCTGTTCTAACATGTTTCATTTTTTTGCTTACTAAATTAATGTTAGTTTTGTTACGTAATGCGTACTATTGGATTATGTGCTGTGAATTTATTTGATGTTGTGCAAAAAACTTGATGGGCTAACTGGAGAAAATTGCAGTAGTGTCCTCTGTCTGCTTGGTTTAAGCCATGTGAGCTACACCCAGTCTAGAAGGCTAATGGGAGGTTTGACGTAATCACCTGACAACCCCTGCTTAGAAAATACAGTAGCCTGTTTTTTGAGAGGAACTGGTCATTGTCTGGGCCTGTAGAGATTAGACACGTATTTGTTTATGGTATAACAGGAAAATTCTCCAGACATTCCCCACAAAAACGTCTGTCTAAGGTCTCCAGGCTGTGCTTGAGTTTTTAAAATTTGGCTGTAAATTGACCCCGAATTGTGTGAAAGTCCGTCCACAATATCCTGCTCCATGGTGCCAAAAATTTTTAAATAAGTATTAATTAAAAAGAGGTGGAAATATATTAAGAAAGAAAACTATTAGTTGGAGCTCTTGCAAAGCTGCCACTCATCTGGTGCCAAAGCCATTTTCATTTATTTCAGATTGAAAGCAACAATATGCAACTTTTTAACTCAAAAAACAAAATTGACAAAGTAAAATGTTACTTAGTGGCGCCTTAATCCAAACGTCACCTGTGAAGGGTGATAACCTTGTGTCTGTTCTACCTTTGTAAAAAAGCATTGTGTCAGCCCTTCCTATTCTATCACCTTCTGTCCTGTTCATTGTTAGTCAAACCAAACATGTTGTGACAGGTCTCCCCTGTAACCTCTTCCCTTTACTTGAGCTAACGGATCATCTAAAATGGACCAGATATTTTCTTCCTGCGCCTCAATCCCAAAATAATTTGATGCATGTCATCGTCAGATTAGGAACAAGGGATAACAGAAAATCCACGAACCTGCAGTGGCTGCCAGCGGTGTTTGTTGTTCGGGGCCGGACATAAAAAAAAATCTCTAAGCGCTGGGTTTAGGATCAAACTGACCAGCTGCTGTGAGATCAGAACTTTCATATGATGGTTGGGTCAGGTTAGCCGAGCTGTTTGGCAAACACAAGGTGATGGGGATGTACATTTTTGGTTGGCTTTTATTGCAGGGCAGTATTGGTGAGAATCATACAAAGGCACAGTTAAAGGGATAATGACTCACAGACTTGATCCTATTATAAACAGCACAGTAGCAAGGCTCCTGGGAGGTTGTAAAAAATGGGTAAACATGTTTTTTTATGTAATGTTTAAGGGTTAAACTAAAAACACAGCAATAGGGTGTACTACCCAAGGTAATCTCCCTTCTTTTTTTCAGGAAGTGACAGCCTCAGCTAATCTTGCTTGTCTTTTTGTCAGATATAGACTTGCAGTTTTCTCCCACAAAGTCAATGAGCAACTATTGCACATCTGTGCAGTTTGTTGCTCAGTGGAATGCTTGGAATCACCTCCATGGCAACCACCGGGATATTTTGTGTGCGTCTGCGTATGCATGTGGTAAATATTGACTTCACTACCTCCCTATCCCTGTGTCTGCCCGTGACAGGAACACAGGGCTGAGGAGGTTGGTACACACACTTTATCCTCGACTCAGCATTTACAGACAGGACAGTGAACACATAAAGACGCCTGGGATGGGGCACTTGAGAGGACAGTGTATATTCAGTGTATGCTACAACACAATGACAAAAGAGTTAAAAAAAATAACACTGGGCTGTTTCATTAGACTGCATAGGCGCCCACTGTCAGTTCTGTATGACTGGCCTAATGAGTAACTAAATAGGAAGTGTGGATGGACACTAGTCATTCCCTGAAACAAAATGCGGGGGTGTGCAAACAGCCATTTCCTCTATTTATGTTTGCAGAGAGACACAACAGTGGAATTAGATCAGAGGTGGATGGGAAGAAGGTTACTTACAGTTACTGACAGTATAGGCTATATATGCTCTAGGAAATTAACCAGGCCATGTACTGCGTATACTGCTGTTTATATGACAGTCTGGCATGTAGGTTTATTGTGGACCTTTTGGTTTGAAATTTTTTTAAGTTACATTGCTCTACTGCAAACATAAGGTATAAGACATTGTATTTTGAGTCCCTTTTTTGCCACGTTTAATTTTGATTATTTATTTTTTTAGTAATTAAACAAGTTGATCACAGTCTCGTTAAGACCATTATTTCACTAATTTAGGAACACACATTATTTTGCATCAAAATTTAGAGCCACATTTATAGTCATCTATTGCAAACTTTAGGTGCTAAGTGATTTAACTAAATAGTAAAAAAATAATCAAATGACCTCTACTGGGGTCTTCTGTATTTTACATAATGCAACATAACTTTTCCAGAGTTGCACCCAGTGACTGTATCTCAATATGTACGTATCTAACAAACTGTTTGCACTTTTTATACAATTCTATGTTCTTTTTCTCATCATTAAACCAACAAAATGATGTCAAGGCTACATATTTGAATGAAATTTAATGATATACTGTACATATTCTATGATAACAATAACATAACAGAGTGTGGCTTTAACTGTTACCTGAGTAGTGGCATCGGCTATTATAGTCACCTCTACAGCCTACTTAATGAGAAGAGTTGGTAAATCAAACTGAACTAGTATTTGTGCTCCTTCTGAGGTTTTCCTTCCCTATATGGATATGTTAAGACAGGATATGAGATGCGCAGCATCAGCAGGCTGGGGTAGGGGTTTGACCTGTCCCGTCATTGCAGCAGGCACGTTGATTCTCCCAGACCCAGTTGGAATGTCATCCCGGCGAATACGATTAGGGAATAGATGTTGACAATCTGGACAGAACAAGCAGGGGCTGGATTATGCTCTGATTGCCGGCTGGTGACGCAGAAGCCAACCCCCCCCCTAGTAATTACATAGAGGGCATTAAGATGAAGGAATACATCCAGCGGCCAGGCGAACATTAGGATCGCATGCACTTGCTCTCTCACGTGTATATATTCCATGTGTTAAAACGCATCTGTCCCTAACCCTTAAGCCAGGTCATTTGATGTTTTCATGCTACCTTTTAATGTGTTTTTAAAATGGGTATCTAAGAGCCAGAGCATCAACCAGGCCATGTGCTGTGTATACTTTAGCTTGAGATTGTGAATAAATATGACAAGCAGATGGAAACAATTTGTAATTGATCAAATCAGGAAGAGCTGCTCTGTGTATCTGTCCTTGCTGTTTGTTATTTTTAGAACTTAAAGGAGATGAGCAGATTTATTTAGACATATACCTTGGATGACCAATTTGAGATGTCCAATCTGAAAACGTTAGAAAGTTTGTTACCTCAGATTATTATTGACACACTATCATGGTAGAAAATACTAGTGTGGACATCATTTATTTTGTGTGGTTTTAAATTAGTGTTGACACAGCCCAGAATCAAGCAGAAAGATTATGTTTCTGCAGAGACTCGCAATGGACAAACGTAGTCTTTGAACCTGTCAATTTGCGATAGCTGAATATATAGATATATTTGCTTATTTATAAGAACTACTCCAAATCTCACATGAATTTCAACCATGTAACCTAAACTGATCAAGCTTCACCACTGACTGCAATTGAATTTGTACATGTTTTGTCTACAACTCCCACCAACAAGCTCTGATTTCTGTACGCACTCGCAGGTATGTCATTTAGAATTTTCTGACATGCGCTCATGGAAATACAGAAACGACACAATGACAACTGACTGCAGTTTGCACCTGTTGTTCCAGTTGTTGAAATGAAAGGGGGACTTTCAGGGGGGAGTTTTGCATGAGGAGAGTAAAAGTAAATTTGTCTTTGTTATCAGGCCTCATCTAGAAACGTATCATTGGACTTACAGGTGTAAGAACTCAAGAGGAAGTATCCATTTATTACTTTATGTGTTGTTAATGTCACATGATTGTCTCTAGTCCAAACTTGCCCATCACTGTAGCTGGGTTTTTACTGTTTCTCACAGCATTTCTTTGAGTTTGCTTCAGCTTCGTTGTGGGAAATCTTCTCTCATTAAATCTGCATACAGAAAATCTGAAGCCGGCCGCCTCAATTTTGATGTTCATGACCGTTTGATCATTCCCCAAAAGATCAAAAGACTCAATACAAAGCATGTGTCATTGGAAAGATGGCTCACTGTCTGCTTCCTGTCCTGACAATACTTATTACTTCAATTAGAGAATAGCATGGCGAATAGGTGGCTAATTGTTTTCTTATCACATGGAAGAAAGCAAGTAAGACATTGTAGAGTAAAAATAACAACAACAAAAAAAGCAGCCCTGGCAGCCATATTAAAAGACTATTCCGAGTCAGCCAAACCCCAGGAGACTTGAAGGATTTGGAATTCATTGCCTGATCTTATGCATAATTAAACAAATCCCTCACCCATCCAGACACCCCCCTCATTGCCGGAAGGAATTTCCAAGCAACTCTTTCTCCTGTGTAGGTACTCGTTATAGCATTTCATATTTCATTGCCCCAAATCAGCCTTTTGATATTGATAAGCAATACTATTGGTCGAATTCTCTCTCCAAAACATGTCCATGTCTGGCTTCATCATGGCATGCTTCTTTTCAATGTGTTACAGTGGCTTTTAAGTGCTAAAACATGCTCCAGTCTGGCAGCCCACAAAGCCCAGTCCACTTCTGTGTGTTGTTTACGCCGCCTGCTGTGAGCTGACAGAAGCTGACTATGTGGGAAACTGTTCTTGCTTAAGTATTGTCTTTGACTTTTTGAAGTTGCATTTGGAATTGCACACTGTCTGGGACACTGGCAGTCAATAGGAACCAGACCTTTTAAAATGGACTATTATGAGTGTCCGGAGTTTTGTTTGCCACATCAGATGCTTTCATAGTGACATCTGCAGCGAGCCAAAGTATTTTCTGTGCATATAATGTGTTATTTAAGCAACCAGATATGTCATTAAGGCAGCAGCCCTTAATTGGAAGTGGCATCTGCACCGAGTGTTTTTACGCTACTTAGACGTGGAGATAAGAGCGGATCCATCTCTAACAGCTTATTAACCATTCAGCAAATTGGCCGGAGGAGAGGCACACAAAGACCATCAGTCATCTTTGTGTCTCCCCTCTTGTGTGCACGTGTTAACCTGCACGCACTGTTACACTTGCTGCGACGATGTGACCCCCTTTATGCAGACATGCCCCAAGGGGTGGATGGGGGGTGGGGGGGTATCGACTGTCCGGCCTCGATGACCTCTTCCTCACTTCCTCTGAACCTTTTTTATGATGCCTAAATTAACTCTGATGTTTGCGTTCCGTATTGTCTGCCCTCTCCACTTATCTTTTGTCTAACATTTACATGAAACACTATGAGTTCCCTTGCCTCAGAGAAGAACCCAATTGTATTAACTCTATATTCACCAAGACACCATGTGATGTTGTTATAGTGACCATTAGCAGACCATTAGCTTCAATGTTCATGACCTCTAACATTGTATATATGCATTCTTACCATAGATAAATAACCCTTGCTTCAATAGTCTTGCATATTTTTAGTATAAACCTTGTCCTTGTGAAGAGCAAAGACAATGTTGAGTAAGTCAATGTGAGTCTAAAGGGTTGTCTATTAGTGTTGTACCGCTCAAGCCTGTAATCTGTAAGCAGTAGAAAATGCATCAATAAATGCATAGTAAAACTGCACATCAATGTACAATATACATTAAGGACTTCTAAGGAAGTATAGACAGCCTAGACCCGTCCAGAGAACTGCAGTTTGAATTATGGCCCAGTCTAGCTTGATGCCCAGATAAATTCAAGATAATTCATCTTGTTTTCCTCTCCACTGAGGAGTGGTTGTAGGCCAGTTTTTCATGGATTAAAAAAAAAAATAATGCACTGATTCCACTTTTTTATTGCGCAGATGTGCACTTCTAAATACCGGGTGTAAGGCACATGACGTCAGCAGAAGCTTGAGTAGCCTGACACTCACCACATGCGCACTGGTCCTCATCTGCTTTATCAGTCGGACTCCCAAGCCAACAAACCTTGGTGTTTTCCGTTAATTAGCATTTCCTAGCGGCCCCCTGTGGTTACATCTATGCATGATAGCAGAGGCTTGAGTCTCTAAATTATCCTTGGCTTAGTGTAATGATTTCCCCGCGCTAAGCTGTGATTACAGAGCTACTTCATGTGCTTGAGTAGGCGGGGAAGCTTAGAAATTGAAGAGACACAGAGAAAGCATAACAATTCAAAACTGCCCTCATAACCCTTCAGTGTGTTATCATGGTTTTTCATTTGACAAGTAAAAGATTTGGTTTTTGATCATTTCAATCATCTATAAGCATCTACAAAAGTTTAAAAACGGTGAACCCATAACTGCGTGTAACATACCTCAGTACATCTGTGACTGACACATGTGCATTCAGGAATGTGTGACATGTTTGCCTCAGAGTCTGGATATGTGTGCTCTACTGGTGGCAGTAGGATGAACTGGATCCCATGTCTGCACTGAAAATGTGGAGTAGCAGCTGCTCAGAAATCCATGGGGAGTCTTCTTGCTTCATGCTGTCTATATGACAGAGCGTCTCGGTGGGCTTAGAGAGGGCTTGGTCCCCACTATGTCTCTGGTTTCTGCAAATGGGCTGGTTGCACTCACTGGAATGTTTCCACTCACTGTTTTCTGAGAAAGCAAGCTCAAAAGAATGATAATTAATGTGAAAGTTATTTAAATAGAGTTTAATTGGAACCATTTTTCTTTCTGTCCTTTAGGTTTTGGCCATGGGGATCCAAGAGTAAGGCCAAGGATGTAGGCCAGCGGACCCGCAGCCTCGATGGCAACCTCAGCTCTGGGGGAGGGGCTGGCAGCCACCACCCTAACTCCACTCAGCAGTCTTTAGGGCCCAATCGAAGCCCAACCATAGATGGTGGTATGAGTACCAATACTAGTGATGCAGGGCTGTCATTGTTTGGGGGTGTAGACAGTAACAGTATGACAGCTAACAGATGCACAATAGCAGGTGAGAATATAGATGAAGAAATTACTTTTTTACATCAGACTGAATGTTTGTTTGTATTTTTGTTATTACGCTTCATCGTGTTGTATTTTTAACAGGAGGCGTGACAACGTTTGTGGCATTGTATGACTATGAGTCAAGAACAGCCTCAGATCTGTCTTTTAGGAAGGGTGAACGCCTCCATATTGTCAATAATATGTAAGCAAACCATATACACACGCCCTTTCTTTCAGAACACTCTATTTTTTCACACACACATTCATACTTAAACATATAAAAAGTCACTAGCGGAGTAAATGTATAAATGATGAAAGAAAACAGCATGTAGAGGCAGCACTCTGGCTATAATGATAGGCGGCTCGGCACCCCGAAAAGAGTATCACTTGTTGTCTTTCTAAAACCTCCTGTAACCATAGAAACAGTCTTACTTGTGCAAGACTATCTGTGTCAAATAACATTATTTATTTGCAAAAAAGTAGCTTGTTATCCCGGCTCCAGTTAATTCCTGAAAAGTAGACAAAGTGTAAAAATATTACAATCTAATCTAAACTCAAAGGTTAAAGAGTAATTTTTGATTGTTTTGAAAATTTTGGGTTTGCAGTCGGAATCAATAGAAGTGCAGTGAACCATGTCGTGTGGTGCAGCACCCCCAGTGCTGACCTAGAGAGCAGTAACTAAGGACAATAGTGTATGAATCTGGCCCCTTAAGCCATAGACCTGAATGAATATTGGGTCACGTACACTCTTATTCTATGAACCAACTCAGAGATGACTTAACATGGTTTTACAGTGGGGGTGCACGGTGGCAGAGTGGTTAGTGCTCCTCTCAGCAAGAAGATTGTCATTTTAAACCCCAGCTGACTCAAACTTCCTCCGCCAACTCCGATATTTCTGTGAGGAGCCTGCATGTCCTCCCTGTGTACACGTGGGTTGTCTCCGGGTACTCCAGCTTCCTCCCACCGTCAAAGACATGCATGTACAGGTCAATTGGCAACCCTAAAGTGTCCCTAGTACATGTGAATGTGAGAGTGAATGGTTGTCTGTCCCTAAATGTCAGCCCTGCGACTGGTCACTGTCCAGGCTGTACCCCGCCTAAGGCCCAAAGTTGATGGGATAGGCTCCAGTCACCCACGACCCCCAACAGGACCAAGTGGAAGAAAATGAATGAATGAATGGTTTTATAATCACTTTTACTCTAGATTACACATAGTTTTTGTTCTCAATAATAAATGTTTAATTTATTTATTGTTGTAGCTGTACTGTTATGAGTACTGTTGAATTTACAGTATTGTTCAAAATAATAGCAGTACAATGTGACTAACCAGAATAATCCAGGTTTTTAGTATATATTTTATTGCTAAGTGTCAAACAAGTTACCAGTAGGTGCAGTAGATTCTCAGAAAACAAACAAGACCCAGCATTCATGATATACACGCTCTTAAGGCTGTGCAATTGGGCAATTAGTTGAAATGAGTGTGTTAAAAAAATAGCAGTGTCTGCCGTTAACTGTACAAACTCAAAACTATTTTGTACAAATGTTTTTGTTTCTAGGGTTTAGCAATCATGTGAATCACTAAACTAATATTTAGTTGTATGACCACAGTTTTTTAAAACTGCTTCACATCTGTGTGGCACCTCTCAGCTGTTATTCCACTCCATGATTTTTTAACAACATTCCACAATTCATTTACATTTCTTTGTTTTGCTTCAGAAACAGCTTCTCGATTGGATTAAGGTCCGGGATTGGGCTGGCATCTCCACAACATTAATTTTGTTAGTTTGATAAATGCAAACTGATCCATGATCCCTGGTATGTGATAAATAGGCCATAGTAGGAGAAACATGCCCATATCACGATGCTTGCTTCACTGTCTTCACTGTTTACTGTGGCTTGAATTCAGAGTTTGGGGGTCGTCCCACAAACTGTCTTTGGCCCTTGGACCAAAAAAGAACAATTTACTCTCATCAGTCACAAAATGTTCCTCCATTTCTCTTTAGGCCAGTTGATGTGTTCTTTGGCAAATTGTAACCTTTTCTGCACATGCCTTTTTTTAACAGAGGGACTTTGTGGGGGATTCTTGAAAATAGATTAGCGTCACACAGACGTCTTCTAACTGTCACAGTACTTACAGGTAACTCCAGAATGTCTTTGATCATCCTGGAGTTGATCTTTGGCTGACCCTTTGCCATTCTGGTTATTCTTCGATCCATTTTGATGGTTGTCTTCCGTTTTCTTCCACGTCTCTCTGGTTTTGCTCTCCATTTTAAGGCTTTTGAGATCATTTTAGCTGAACAGCCTATTATTTTTTGAATATGTTATGCAATCAACTTTTTAATCAAAGTATGCTGTTCTTCTGAAAAATGTCTTGAATGACCCATTTTTCTCAGGCTTTCAAATGCATGTTCAACAAATGCTGGTGGCTTCATCTTTAAACAGAGGCCACCTGATTCACACCTGTTTTTTCACAAAATTGATGACCTCAGTGAATGCCACACTGCTATTTTTTTTTAACACACTCCTTTCAACTATTTGTCCAGTTGCACAGCCTTAAGAGCGTGCATATCATGAATGCTGGGTCTTGATTGTTTTCTGAGAATCTACTGCACCTACTGGTAACTTGTTTGCCACTTAGCAATAAAAAATATACTAAAAACCTGGATTATTCTGGTTAGTCACATTGTACTGCTATTATTTTGAACAATACTGTATGTTTCATATTTCTGTCTGTGTGAATATCCAGTATCCAATATCAAACAAAGCAGTTTCAATATTATATTGTTTAATGTTGAGTAAATGCATTATGTCTTGTCTTTTCCTGTGTACCCTGCTGTTCACTGCTCATATATCTTCTTTAACTCTTTTCTCCTCCATTTCCCTTTTCATTCCTCTATTACAAACCATTTTAAAAACAGAAGGAAGGTCAACTGCAGGTTTGTGACACTTCTCTGAAATTAAATATCACTGTGCTGTTTGTCCACCTGTGTGTTTGTAGCTCATAATGTTATACTACTTCATTACAAAAGCAAGGACCACATAACCCTGCCCATATCCCATTACCCCTTTAATAATCTAATTTAATCTTGCAGCACTATATCAATATTGTACCAAGAAAACCAAATGTGTATTCCGTTTGTATCTAGTGCTGCAACGTTGGAGTAACTAACTCCCCAATCAAATATAACGACAAAATATAATCACTTTTGGTGCATTGATGTGCATTTCTTTGAACATCAAGTTTCCAAAGCTTTGTATAAAGTCCGTCTGTCAGCTGAGTCAGTTAATTGAAACTACTATTTATTTTTCACTAGTGGGTGCTAAAATACTAAATAATCTGCATTCGGTAATTACACTTGTTAAACACTAGTCATAAACCCCACACCATAAATGAACCTTGTGTTTCTTTTGCACAGAGAGGGGGATTGGTGGCTGGCACGCTCCCTTACCACTGGAGAAAGTGGTTATATCCCCAGCAATTATGTGGCTCCATCTGACTCCATCCAGGCAGAAGAGTAAAAACTCCTTCTGTTTTATAGCTGTCTCTTATCTCTGTCTGTCATCATGAGCATAGCCAAAAGCAAAGTGCTTTTAACTGACTTTCTATCATAGATTTCTTTGCTTAAAAATTGTATGTATTTCATACACAGGTTTTTTTCGTTTTTATGGTTGGCATTTCAGATGTTTGCACACTAACCTGCTTGCTTAAACAAGATCCAAACTAACCTTTAATAACATCATCTTTTCTTTGTTGTGCTTTGCCTTCGCCAGTCACTTCAGACTCACTCTAGAGTCCAGGTAAGCAGCTGTATGCTGCATGCAAACGCGTTTGTTTTTCCACAAACTAATTAAAATAACAAACAGCAACTCACTCTGGCTTCTGCATTTCTTTCTTTTCCCACCTACACACATTTCTCTCCCCTCATCAACCCGGTCCTGTGTGTCCCTTGCTTTCTCTCCCAGGTGGTACTTTGGCAAAATAACACGACGCGACTCGGAGAGGCTGCTGCTAACTTTAGAGAACAGACGAGGGACGTTCCTAGTGAGAGAAAGTGAGACCACCAAAGGTAAGTATGTACAAACTGATCAATTAATGAATAGGTTTCAGTCCCAGCCACATAGTGCCTTGCAGTACATTTTGATAAAAGCATAATAGTAGAATCTGTTTCCTAATCTCTGTTAAGAATTGTTTAGAATTGTTTTGCATCTTTACTGCTTTTAGCATTTTTTTAGAATTATAGAACGTAGTGTCCTCGGTGTGAAATAAGATTTTGTTTTGAGTAGGCTTCAAAATGTCCAGCCTAGTACATATCTACAAATTGATTTCTTGCATGCAAGAGAAGCACAAATGACACCTTGCTGTGGACCATGCGCCTGTGTCAGATGAGTGGCAATGTGTAAGTGACGCCTGTGGGCCTCAGTCTGGAGATAGGTCTGATAGGCAGCTGTGTTTCTGCAGCTGCTGCATTAGGAAGTGGGCTCAGCTTGGCTCTGTATGTTAGGTTTATGTTTGCATCTACATTGCAAGATTGCTGTTCCTGTTACATGGATTCAGCGGTGGACACAATAAAAAACATTGACAATTCTGTCTGTGGAGACAAAGAGAGCAGTGGAGAGGTATTGGTTGGTGAAATAGACAGAATTAGGTCAATGGGGAGATGAGGCTGAGTACTGTAAAACCAAGGGACATATCATCCAGTTCAAACATTAAAGAAGGGGGAGGCATGCCTTGGGCTGCTTGGTTGTTTTCTGTATTGACCAATGCTGCCCTCTGGTGGCAATGTTGTTCATAAGTACACTTATGTTTCTTCCAGGTGCCTACTGTCTATCTGTACTAGACTATGACAACACCAAAGGGCTGAATGTGAAACACTATAAGATAAGGAAGTTGGATAGTGGAGGTTTCTATATCACGTCACGCACACAATTTAGCACCCTGCAGCAGCTTGTCAACCACTATCGCAGTGAGTAAACACTCCCGCCGGTCCTGTTTGGTGACTGTAACACTGGTAATGTAATGTAAGTCGCTTTGGATAAAAGCGTCTGCTAAATGAATAAATGTAAATGTAAATGTAAATGTTTGCTGAACAATGTTGCGTTTCACTCTCAGATGAAAAATCTTTGAGGAGAAGTACAAAACTGTCCCTCACTTTTGTCTCTCCAGAGCATGCTGATGGGCTTTGTAACACTCTCTCAGAAATTTGTCCTGTACTGAAGCCACAGACTCAGGGCTTATCTAAGGACGCATGGGAGATTCCAAGAGAGTCCTTACGTCTTGATGTAAAGCTTGGTCAAGGTTGTTTTGGAGAGGTCTGGATGGGTAAGCTGTACCAGATTGCTGTAAAATATGTTCTTTTAAAAACATACATAAGAATATTTAAAAGAAAGTAAATCATACCAGACAAAGTCTTGTTTGATTATTAAATTCAAAATATCTCAAATTACACAGTGAACTTATAGTCTTTTGACATATTGTGGTTTCCAATTTATCTTTGTTTCAATGCTGGAGTTTGATAATTGAGTTGTGACAATACAATTCATGTGGCTCCTGTGTTTATTTTTTATACACTAATACTTGGAAAAGGTACTTGGAACGGCACAACACGGGTTGCCATCAAAACTCTGAAGCCAGCCACTATGTGCCTGAAGCCTTCCTCCAGGAGGCACAAGTAATGAAGAAACTGAGACATGAAAAACTGGTTCAGCTCTATGCTGTGGTGTCTGAAGAGCCCATCTACATTGTCACTGAGTATATGTCTAAAGGTCAGCAAGTTCAACAGCATTCGCCTCATTTCCTAGCTCACCCATCTACTGTATTCAAATCTGGCATGTATGTTTGTATCTTTCAAACAGGAAGCTTACTTGACTTCCTGAAGGGAGATATGGGAAAGATTCTCCGCCTTCCACAGTTGGTAGACATGGCTTCACAAGTCAGTATCTTACTACTATTATCAAATCAATCTATAATCTGTACAGTTGTTGTAGTTTTGTGTTGTTCATAAGATTAAATATGTCCCCTTAGATTGCTTCAGGAATGGCCTACGTGGAGAGGATGAACTATGTGCACAGAGACCTCAGAGCAGCTAATATCCTTGTTGGCGACAACCTTGTATGCAAAGTGGCTGATTTTGGTCTTGCCCGTCTTATTGAGGATAATGAATACACTGCAAGGCAAGGTAACGCCCACGTAGACCTCAATTCTTATTCTGATGACTAACACTATATAGCTCACTATGAGTTCTACTGGATGTAGTGTTATATTATATATTTTCTTTTGTCTGTCATGGAATAATAACTTTTGTGTTTTCCTTCAGGAGCAAAGTTTCCCATCAAGTGGACAGCGCCTGAAGCAGCTTTATATGGCCGCTTCACCATTAAATCTGATGTGTGGTCTTTTGGGATCCTGCTGACTGAACTGGCTACTAAAGGCCGCGTACCTTATCCAGGTAGGGCTTACTGACTGAAGTCTAAGCCAATGATGTTTTTATTACAAGACCTAAAGCGATTAAAATGATGCACTACAAATATATATGTCTGTAAAGGTTCTCATCCATCTTGAAAAAAAGGTTAAAGTAAAAGCATCTGGACTCAGTTTTCAAGGTGAAGACGTTTCGTCTCTAATTCCAAGAGACTTTATCAATTCTGAGATCAACTGGTAAGAGAGCTGAGCTTTATCTCTAGAGGGAGGTGTTTCCACCGAAACCAAACCTGATCTTATCAGTTGATCTCAGAATTGATAAAAGTCTCTTGGAATTAGAGACAGAAACGTCTTCACCTTGAAAACTGAATCCAGATTTTTTTTTTTTCTTTGGAAATGAAATAAAATGTACATTTGATATTTAGTCTGATGCAAAAATCTTTTTTCCCTTCCAGGTATGGTAAATCGAGAAGTGTTGGACCAAGTGGAGCGAGGTTACAGGATGCCGTGTCCCACAGAATGCCCTGAATCTATGCATGAGCTAATGCTGACCTGCTGGAGAAAAGAACCAGAGGAACGGCCTACCTTTGAATACCTGCAGAGCTTCCTAGAGGATTACTTCACTTCAACAGAGCCTCAGTACCAGCCAGGGGAAAACCTCTAACCTAAACCTTCTGAATATAATTTATGTACACGCATCAGGAGTACTGTGTAAGAACATACAGCAAAAAGTCAACTTTGGGTACAATCACTAACTTGTACATCTGTTGCATTAATGAGGACTGTGCATTAATGCGACAGTTAGTGTCTGCTATTTGCAAAAATCATGGTAATTTTGCCCAGAGCTGATGATGGAAAAACAAAGGAAGAGACTATTTTCTAATACTGATTGTTACTCAAATCAATATCCTCAACAGCACAGCAGAATGAACTTCCTATGGAGACATTATGATATAAATATGTATCCTCTGTGTTCATGTACCGAACTGGTATACACAAAACTCCTGACAGAAGTTATAATTGCATATACGATTCAACAATTGGAAAATAATGCTTAAACTTTAAGGTGTCAGGTCGTGACACTTGGTTTGGGATGTCTTCTGAAGCACTTCTGTGTTAAAACCTTTTCATGTTGTAATTTTTTACACAAGTAACTTTTTGCAACCTAAATTACTATAAATCTTTTTTACTGTTTGTATACCTGGATCAACTGGAATATTTTCAGGTGTATCACTTTCTAATCCTTCTATCTTTTAAATGACAGATTGCATACTTCTTATTTTTATCAATTATCTTCAGATCAGAATCAACCAGGCCATAATGAACCTGTTGGTTCTTTGTTGACATTACAGCTTAAGATAAAGAAGTGGCTCAGTGGTAGAGCAGTCGTCCTATAACCCAAAGGTTGGCGGTTGGATTCCTGTTCATACTGCTGTTGTGTCCTTGGGCAAGACACTTAAACCTCCTTGCCTGTATGAATGTGTGAGAATGTTTGGTGATGGTCGGAGAGTCCGTAGGCACAAAATGGCTGCCACGTCTCTGTCAGTCTGCCCCAGGGCAGCTGTGGTTACAGATGTAGCTTACCACCACCAGTGTGTGACTGTGGAGTGAATGAATAATGGATATGTAAAGCGTCTTTGGGTATCTTGAAAAGCGCTAAATAAGTACTATGCATTATTATCTAAATGGAATTTTTCAGTTTTGATTTTACAGTTGTGCTCATAAGTTACCCTGGCAGAAATTGTGAAATATTTTATCACTCATAGTTAGTGGTTGGGTGAAGCCATTCATTTTCAAACAATTGTGTTAATCTTTTTAAATCATAAAGACAACAGAAACTACAAAAGTTTACATTCCCCAGTTCTTAATACCGTGTATTGGCACCTTTAACATCAATGATAGTTTGAAGTCTTTTGTGGAAGTTGTGGATGAAGCTCTTTATTTTCTCCGACGGTAAAGCTGCCCATTCTTCTTGGTAAAAAGCCTCCAGTTCCTGTAAATTCTTGGTCTGTCTTGCATGAACTGCACGTTTGAGATCTCCTCAGAGTGGCTCAATGATATTAAGGTCAGGAGACTGAGATGGCCAGTCCAGAACCTTCACTTTAAGCTTCTGTAGACAATGACAGGTCAACTTGGCCTTGTGCTTTAGATTGTTGTCGTCATGTTGAGCTGGGCTGATGAGCGCCAATTTTCCTCTAGTCTTTTCTGATAACATGCTGCATTCATCTTGCCATCATTTTGACCAAGTTTCCTGTGCCTTTGTAGCTCACACATCCCCAAAACATCAGTGATCCACCTCCATGTTTCACAGCAGGAATGTTGTATCTTTCATGACTCCTCTCCAAATGTAACGTTTATAGCTAAAAGGTTTCATTTTGTTCTCTTATTACAAATTACTTTGTTCCAGAAGTTTTGAGCCTTGTCTCTGTGCTGTTTGGCATATTGTAAGCGTGATGCTTTGTGGCATTTGGTAGTAATGGCTTTCTTCTAGCAACTCGACCATGCAGCACATTTTTCTTCAAGTGCCTCCTTATTGTGCATCTTGAAACAGCCTCACCACTTGTTTTCAGAGAGTCCTGTATTTCAGCTGAAGTTATTTGTGGGTTTTTCTTTGCATCCCAAACAATTTTCCTGGCAGTTGTGGCTAAAAGTGTTGTTGGTCTACCTGACCATGGTTTGGTTTTAACAGAATCCCTCATTCTCCACTTCTTTATCAGAGTTTGAACACTGCTGATTGGCATTCTTAATTCCTTGGATATCTTTTTATATCCCTTTTCTGTTTTATAAGTTCAATTACCTTTTCCCACAGATGCTTTGACAATTCCTTTGCTTTTTCAATGACTCAGAATACAGAAACATCAGTGCAGCACTCAATGAAAGCTCCAAGGGTCTGTCAGGAGCCCAGAAACTCACTGACCCTTTATAAATACACATTGATTACAAACTAAACTAACAGATCACAGGTGAGGATGGTTACCTTTAGTAGCAATTCAAACCTGTTCGTGTCACTTGTGTGCATGTTATCAGGACAAAATCACCAGGATATGTAAACTTATGATCAGGGTCATGTGGGTAGTTTCTATCATGATTTGGCTTCACCCAACCACTAACTATGATTGAAAAAAAAGTTTTTGTGTTATCATTCATATAATCTGGAAAATGGCCGAACAATCACAAGTTCTGCCAGGGTATGTAAACTTATGAGCACAACTGTACTTCCAAACAAATGGCTACTGATCACTAAAGGTCATCTCAGGTTGAGAAGACATACATTTTTGTGCCAATTCAATTTATTTTTCTTATGCTTATACTGTGTAAAAGTGTATTTTAGTACAATGAAACCTTCTTACAATTAAGTGGGAGATATATAAAGAGAGGAAATTCAAACTAGTGGGTTATCCTTTTAAAGGATAACCCACTAGTTTGAGATTCCTTTTGGCTTGTCAGCATTGTTTTAAGGTGCTGGCCATTTTCAAATTAAATCAGGTATTTTACTGATGTTTCCTCTCATGTATAATCCTTTTTCAGATTATGCTCTTTTATCTGTGTTAAATCCTTCTGTATTCATTTTAGGTGCCTCTTTTGGCACAATCATACACTGGAGATACAGTATTGATTGGAGAGTGCACAGCATGAGCATACCCTTCAGCCAGCAGGAGGCCGTACAGGGAGCCTGACAGCACTCACTTTCAGAAAATCATTTGGCCTCCTGAAACTAATGCATTGTAAATAACCATTATTTTAATATTTTTGTATATATAATTTATACACACAAAAATGTATTTTGCTTCCAGCATCAGCAGTACATTTCCTGGTACATTTATGGATAAATAAAATTTGAGATAAAATCAATTTGAAATTATATATAGAGGCTATAAATTCGTTAAGATATGTTTTGTGCACACATTTTTGTCAAAGCTTTAGTTGTATAATTACCATGACTGACAAATAAATGCTAATCTTCAAGGATAAAAATCTGCTTTTGAGGTACGGATCTTTTATTAAATTGCAGACCTTCAATAATAAACATTTATCATATTAACCCAGAAAATGAATTAGGGTGAAGTGGATGTCTTTGGAGCCTCAATTTCTTTTGTGTCCATCTGTAGTTTAATGTACCATAATATGTGACCCTTTAATATTCCATCAGTGTTTATGCCATTTCACCTTTTAAAGCATACAGTAGCCTTGAGATAAACAAGTGTGAATGTGACTGGCACATCTAAAGAGAGCTTTTTTATATCTGTGGCGTGTCTTCTGTATCTAAGATATGGGGGGTGCATTGACCTGTATCATATCTTTTATATTATGTATAAAAAATGTGCATGGCAGGTTATATTGTCTGTTTGCAGACATATGTTAGCTTACAAACCAAGGTTTTTGTGGGTCTTCTTTCAGGCTATGCATGGATTTTTATTGGCGTGTGATTCCTAACTGCTCTTTTCTACAGTTTTCAACAGAAATCTTTAGATATAAAAACTCTTCATTTATACGCTGGTCAAATGTACATTGTTCAAAATCAATATGTTTGTAAGCCAACATGTTTCAATAAAAGTTGTACTGACATTTGAATCTGCCTTTGAGCATCAATAAGACGATAACAAAGCCTAATATTAGTGGACATGTAGTCCAAAACAAGCAGCTTGAATATTAACAATAGAACAACAGTACCTCTGTGTAATATAACTGTAATATAACTCCATACTATATAAAATTATAACTTAATTGTTCTCTTATTGTTTTACAGTTGCTTTTGTAGGATCAGTCTTATTAAAATAGGCCTATAACAAAATAAAAAAATTCAGATTTGAACTAGTTACATTATTCTGGTTGTTCATTTTGTTCGATTAAAAATATATATTGTAGCTAAGTAAAACAGAAGTGTGTCTTGCCTTTACATCCGTCTAATTAAAGCTAAATTTTTCAGTGGACACAGTGGCGTGCTTATCATTAGCCAAGAGTATGCAATTGAATAGGTACCACAACATGAAAGGGTCCCACAAGCACCAGACCAAAACGGGAAAATCATCTGTGAGCAGTGCTGCCAGTGAGGAGACTGTAGCTTGTGTCTACAGACTCAGATAAAGTCCCAGTCTCTGTTAATCCAGTGCTTTCTTGCTTAACCATTAGTGTTTCCGGGCCTAACCTTAACCAGACACAGGTCATGCAAACTCAGGGTGCTGTCACAAAAAACTAGGGTCCTAGAACTGCAGCCTCCAGTTGTGCAAGAACATGCTGATATTGTTTTACTACAGTTCCGCTATGGCGACGTTAAGCTACTGTTTGCAGCAACTCTACATTTCCTGTAATCCATTCAAAATAAACGCCGTCCTTTTACTACAGTTAAAAACACTTTATTTTGGTGGAGGCAGAAAGGACACAGCATTAGATCTGCACAACTTTATCTAATTTCACGAAAGACATCTTCCCCTCAACAGCAGCAGATACACAGCAGGTTAAACAGACAATTAGATTAAGTCAGTGACCAGCCTGTAGGCCTACTTTAGAGTTGGACATAAAAGGCATACAAAGAATAAACTTAACTTTCCAGATGTAAATTTTAATAAATTAAAAATTATTTGAGCAGGTCTCTGTACTATGCGCTTTAGTGTTGGGCTCTGCTTCAGGACACCCTTTTAGAAGGCTCCGTTAAATAACATGGTCCCAGTTTAAATGTATATCATTAGACTTTGTATTGCCATTTTAAAAGTATCAAATTTATTTAAGAACAGAAATCAACAATCCACAACAAGAGGGCCATCATATTGAATGAGTCATGACAATGTCAGACAATGTCTGCAAACCATTATTAAATAGCTTCCATTTGGTGATGTGTGACTAGTTATTATTACAGAATCTGTCAACCTCAAGGCCTACCGTTACATTAAGGCAGACATGAGGAAGGGCCCCTTCTCAAAGGTTTGCCTAGGCCCCCAAATTTGCTAAGCCCGCCACTGAGTGGACAGTAACTGTAGCCCTCATTTGAACTGCGGTCAAGCCCTACCCCTTTAGCGACACGCCAGTCAAGCCAGCCCCGTCTTGATTTCGGAGTGTATCCGTTATTAGATGCTTTACGGTAAGTGCATGGATCCAGGGCCGGGATGTCCTGTGAACTGATATGTCAGGTTTATCAGATAATATTCAGTTTTTATCAGAAATATTTCTAATTCACAAAATTATTAATCAATTCAGACCTTATTTCAATTTTGAAACATTAACTTTGTTACAATGTTACAACAATGTTTGTTACTTCAACCCTCAGACAAATATCAAAAGAATATTGAAACCTGCAATTTCAGAATAACTTAATGCAGCATTACAAAATAAAAGTCCTCTGAAAATCCATAACTGGTGAAATTTGTAATACACGTTTAATCACTTCTGGTGAGTAGCAGAGGACCTCCTGATTCCTCATTGTTCTAAAATTACTGATTGTTCAGTGATTTCAGGACAATCTGATGTAGCATTTCATCTGAAATAAACTCTGAAATAATCAATGAGTTTGTGAATTAGAAATATTTCTAATAAAAACGGAATATTAACTGATAAACCTGACAGATATTGTATATCCCAATATCTGTCTGACCTACTCTCCTCCTACCGCCCTGTCCGGTCCCTTAGATCAGCCGAACTCGGTCTGTTATCCATCCCACGTTTCCGTCTGTCTACTGTTGGTGGAAGGTCTTTTAGTTTAAATGCTCCTCAACTATGGAACGCGTTGCCTCTTACTTTACGAAACATCTCATCTGTGGATGCATTTAAGTCTCAGTTAAAAACATATCTATTTAACAAGCATTTTGGGTAATTACAACTATATGTTTCATGTGATGTGTATATATAGATGTATATGTAAGTGTTTGTCTGTACTGTATTTGTGAAATGTAAAGCGACCTTGAGCTACGAAAAGGCGCTATATAAATAAAACTTCTTCTTCTTCACGAGGACATGTAGGCGCTGTTTCCTTGCATTTACCGTAAAGCATCTAATACTGTAGCACTCCGAAATCAAGACGGGGCTGGCTTCACTGGTGTTTTGCGAAAGGGGGATGACTTGACCGCAGTGCATTTGCTGACATTTGCTGGGTCGCTGGTTTATCACGTGCGCCAGTCCGCGCGTAGAGCCGGCGTAAATGTTCGAGCTAGAAAGTCCCGGAAGTGTCTGTTGTGTTGGTCGAGCGCGTGGCGCAGGTGAGAGCTCCATCAATTTACCTGTAAACAATGCAAAAAGAGGGATACGACACCAAGGACAGGCTACAGTCCGTTTCACCGACAACAACTTACTCTGCGACTTCAGCGCGGTTCACGTAAGGGCTCTTTTCTGTTCGACATAGACACACTTTAACTTGTTTGATAAGAATTTAATTTTCTTTTGTCACTTTGACTTTACATTACGACTTCTAAAGTTCCTTTGTTCTATCTTAGCTTAGGCAGCTTAGTACACTTTATGCTAACATTTAGCTTAAATGTATCGTATAACTTCTTCAATTGTGAAAAATTCTGGCATGTTACGTTAAACTTGCGATGCTAAAACTGTTCAATAAAACCATATGCCCGTGCGCTCTTTTTTCATTTAGAGTTCTCTGAAAACCTGCCTTCTTGCTTGGTAATATGTTGTGGCCGGAATTTGGGTTTGACAAAACAGCTGCCACACCTTCTCAAGGTTACCAGCTTCCTATCATTGTGAAAGGCTATGTTTTTAATGTCTCAGTGGACGTCTTTTGCAGCCTGATAAGCTTTCTTCTCCTCCTCTGTTTCTCTCACTCCTAAACCTGCCTGGCTTGACATCAGTGCTTGATCCAACATCCTGATACACAGAAGCATTAGAGGATACTTCCCAGAGCTACATGTAATAAGGTGAGTCAAGCCAACCTAATCCACTGGCTCTTAGAAAAATAAGGTCACTTCTCCTTTAAATCCTGCTTTCTTCTTTCTACCTCTGAACAGGACGGACTCGTACTGCATTCCTGCTTAAACTTGATACTAAATCTCTTAATACTAATCTTATGCAAATTGAAATTACATTCTGCGTTTTCAGTTCATTTTTGCAATGTCCCAGAAAGGTAATAATAAGCTCTTTTGACTAGCGTGTGCTTTTATCCCTTGTCTTTCAGACAAAAATATAGGGCAGAATATAAATACCGCACCTTCATTTGCAAATGAATACAAATGTCTATCATCTTTTGAGTTATTTTTAGTTTGACAGCTTGTCTTGGCTCTGCAGGCCACTAACAGCTCAACTCTTGCTAGAACAGTTGTGTAATTTGCTGCCTGCTCTGTGACATACCTTGATGCTATCTTGATATTAAGGGTAATAATTTTAGAGCAAAGGTTGCTGCTTGTAGTACTTTTGCTTTTGCTTGCTCATGTTGCTCAAGTCAGGGTTCATATGGGTGCTTGAAATCCTTGAAAATTCCTTTTGAATGACGTGCTTGAAAATGCTTGACATTTTAATCATATTTTCTCACACCAAATGACAAAATGTTGTTATTGTTATGTAGATATATAATATAATATAGATAAATATCATGAATTAGAGATCAGTGTGCATAAATGCCACATGCCAATACTAAAGTGTATGGATTTATTTATTCAATGACAAAGGGTAAAGAAGGAGCTCAAATACCATAATAACATTCTGATTCTAGGTCTGGCTTAGTCCTGCAAGTGCAGCCTGTAGAGCGGGTTTAGTCCTGGTCTAAGTGCAGCCTGTAGAGCGGGTTTAGTCCTGGTCTAAGTGCAGCCTGTAGAGCGGGTTTAGTCCTGGTCTAAGTGCAGCCTGTAGTGCGGGTTTAGTCCTGGTCTAAGTGCAGCCTGTAGTGCGGGTTTAGTCCTGGTCTAAGTGCAGCCTGTAGTGCGGGTTTAGTCCTGGTCTAAGTGCAGCCTGTAGAGCGGGTTTAGTCCTGGTCTAAGTGCAGCCTGTAGTGCGGGTTTAGTCCTGGTCTAAGTGCAGCCTGTAGAGCGGGTTTAGTCCTGGTCTAAGTGCAGCCTGTAGAGCGGGTTTAGTCCTGGTCTAAGTGCAGCCTGTAGAGCGGGTTTAGTCCAATATATTTACAATATAAAATACATTGTACTCAGGATTATAGGTCTGCATCATCTAATCATCATTCATCTTTTTTATTTAACTAGAAGTCTTGCCCAGTGTCGGACACATTGAGACAAAGTGAATACTCTGTGTTGTGAAAAAGTTGGAAAAGGAAATGTATGTGGTCTCTCTCGAGCAGACAAAAACGAGCAGTGTCATGCTCTTGTTGCATGTAATGTAATTACAGTGTGTATATCAAGTGGAGGGTTTCACTCTGAGACAGGAGAGAGTAGCTGTTGTGTTGCAAGGTTTGTGTTCTCAGGAAGTAATGTATGGGCAAACGCTCACAGGAAACATCATCAACCACAGCACATTTACAGAGAAATACTGTACTATATGCAAGTTTCCGCATTTTGCTGAAAAAGTGTTATAATGGGGTGCATTTCCTGGTGCAGATCCAGGAAGTAGTGGATTTGTGTGTACAGGCAGTATTATCTCAAAAGATCTACCTAGACAGGTTTTTGGTTTAACTGAAGTAATTGAAAAACCACATCGTGTGTTATGTGCTCACTTTTTCAAATAATTTTTTATTGCATGTATTCAACTCTGCTGTTACTGTGCTGTGTGTTTGATTGATGCCAGTTGAACAGTTAAACTGTTTTAAAAATATGAGATGTTTATTTTATTTATCCAATGATATTAATATGCCATTTTAATAATGCAGTGGTTACACCCTTGTTTTAAGGTGTTTGTCAGGTTTCAATAAATGCATGTGTGATAATAATTAAGTAGCCGAGAAGTTCCCTTTTGCTTTGTTGTTCAATAATTGAGGATTCTCAGGGAGATGTTTCACACTGTGTTGTTTCCAGAACAGAAACCACAACAAGGAAGTCCGGAAGACTTCAGCCAACTAGGTGACTAAAGAAGGTGACTAACTACGTTAAAGACTATAATTAGGAGGGTAGGAGGTGGGAACTTCCCCACAGCACAGTATGAGGGAGGCTCAGTAATACTCAATCTTCCTCCATAAAGTCAAACAAAGTGGAGTCTATAAACCTTTGATCATCTACATTTGACCTGACCAGATGTGTTTTCCAGGAAGGATGTGTAATAGCTTTCTATAATCTGCTGTTTTTATAGATTACCGTCAGTCTGTCTGAAGGAGACCACTTGCTTTTCTCAACTATGGCAAACCAAGAAGCAGTCAACCCATCACATGCCACATTCGACCTGTTTGTCCAAGCCCAGACGTGTAAGGATGTCAGAGAGCACTTTGCTGCGCTCTGCAAACAGTTGGATGTCAATCCCAGGGATTTTAGAAACTTCTACAGGACACTGAAGGAAAAACTGAACTACTGGAAGGCCAAAGCACTGTGGACAAAGTTTGACAAGAGAGCATCACACTCTGATTATCAGCAAGGAAAAGCCTGCACCAAAAACAAGGTAATAAAAAATAGAACTGAGTTTGCTTTATTAGTGACTGATTGGGAATCATTTGCTTCTGAGAACTCTAAATGATCATGTTAAATGTTTTATAGTCCTGTATCTGCTCATGTTGTTCTAGCCAAACTAGAAGAGATTTGTTTGTTTTTTGCAATAATTAAATAACCACTAATTTTAATGTAGCACATTAAACCCAATCAGACAATTGATGATGACTTATACAAGTATAGTAATTAATCGTAAGACTGCTAATCAACCCTTTTCAGGCCGTCCTTCAAAATGTCTTGAGGGTGTACAATTTGTAATACTACTTGACCTAAATAGGGTGCATTTTTGTAAGATACAGCTTTTGACGCCAGAGTCAGTAAAATACTTTGACTAAATCTGTTTTATTCCAGTGCATCACAGACTTATTACAGTATATAATGTTTTATCCTAATGAGTCCTTCTCCAACACAGTGTCTAGTGCTGGGGGCTGGACCATGTGGGCTAAGAACGGCCATCGAACTGTCCTTGCTGGGGCTCAGGTGGTTGTGCTGGAGAAGAGAGAGACTTTCTCCAGAAACAATGTTCTTCACCTTTGGCCATACACCATATGTGATCTCCGTGGACTTTGTGCCAAAAAGTTCTATGGCAAATTCGGCACCGGGTCTCTGGATCACATCAGTGAGTGTTTACAGTCAAGTTGCACTGCAGGCACAGATGCATCCTGTCGTTTCTGATGAAATATTTATGGATGTTTGCAGGCATCCGTCAGCTGCAGTTGATTTTACTGAAAGTGTCACTTCTCCTCGGTGTGAAGTGCACACTGGAGTGGAGTTCCAGGGTTTGGTTGAGCCTTCAGGAGAAAATGGTACCTATGCTTTTTCATTTTTTTTTTGGCTGTTTCTACTTGATTCAGCTTCTTTAATTAAACCTACTGTTTATATAGTGTTAGAGATAGACATTATATTATATATTAATGATGGCAACATTATACTCTTGTATTGAGCACCAGTACCTTTTTAAAGTTACAAATGTGTGTTTATTAGAGCTGTGTTCTTCCAATAGGTTGGATGGCCCAACTGAAGCCTGCGTCCCATCCTGCTTCCACCTATCAGTTTGATGTCTTTATTTCTGCTGGAGGAGGCAGTTATCTCCCTGAAGGTGAGGTTTAGAAACTTTACCAAAACCCTTGTATTTTAACAGTTTATTTTATGAGACCATGGTAGCTTCATTTTATACGTGTTTGTTCTAAACTCCAAGGCTTTAAGCGTAAGGAGCTGAGAGGCAAGCTGGCTATCGGAATAACAGCCAACTTCATCAACAGAAACTCAGCTGCTGAGGCTCAGGTAGCAGAGATCAGCGGTGTGGCTCGCATCTACAACCAGAAGTTCTTCCAAGAACTACTCACACAGACGGGTCAGAATACATATGTTAGCCGTTAATGAGAGTACACATACAAATACATTCTACTCATCACAGCAAAGATTAAAAAAAAAACGACACTGGTTCCTCTTTTGTGCCTTGCTCAATCGCTGCCTACAAGCTAAAATGAATGCTCATGCCATCCTACTGGCTTTAGTGTAAAGTGTGAAAGAGCAGCAAAGCTGTAATCTTTGTTTGTGATCTCAATTAATGTCCGACAAAAGCATAGTCATAGTCAAGTATCAGACTTCATTTAAAAATGATGGATATGCTAAAGGTGTCAGCCTCCCTAATTCTCACATTGTTTCAGCACTTGTCTCAGATGCTCTTTATTTACCATCCTGTTCTGCTTTTTTTCCTGTACAGGTATTGATTTAGAGAATATTGTCTACTATAAAGACGACACCCACTACTTTGTCATGACTGCCAAGAAGAAGAGTCTGCTGCAGAAGGGGGTCATTAAACAGGTGAGAACAGCACATCCATTACCAAGACAAAGTGTGATTCCTATTGGCACCCGCTGGCGCCAGTGAAAAAGAAACAAACCAAATAAGCGAGCAGGTCTGGCCCACAAACTAGACCTATAATATGAGTCTTATGTGGCCCAATTTCCTCATCACAGGACAACAGTGACGCAGACAAACTGCTTGCTCCGGCAAATGTTGACTACGAGGCCCTGTGCCAGTATGCACACAATGCTGCACAGTTTTCTACAGGCGGAAAACTGCCTAACCTTCAGTTTGCTCAGAACCATGCCGGCAAAAAAGATGTTGCCATGTTTGATTTCACCTCCATGCACCGGGCTGAGTACGCCTCCATGGTCAGGGAGAGGAAGGGCAAGAAGTTGTTAATTGGTCTCGTCGGAGATTGCCTGGTAGAGGTATGGTAACTGTTTTAGTTGTATTTGTTAAATCACTTTAAATCTGCCCTCAATACACCGTTTTGTTGTTTTCCTGCAGCCTTTCTGGCCTCTGGGGACAGGAATTGCTCGGGGTTTCCTGGCTGCTTTTGACACAGCCTGGATGGTGAGGAGTTGGGGCATGGGACTCCCACACCTTAAGATCCTGGCTGAGCGGTAAGCCTCTGTATATTAGAGATTATGTTTTGTTAGGTCATGTTCTATGACTTAGTATAAAACAGCTGATTTGTATTTGATTGTTTTTGAGCTTTTAGTTTTTTTTAGCTTTTCTTCGATCGGTCAGTTAACTCATTTTGACCTGAGATCATGAGATGCTTGATGACATCAGAAAAGTACTATGAGTCATCTGGGCTGTACAGGCTATTTTAAAAGCTGCTCGCCCTGTGATCATTTAATCACATTTGTACATTTATTTTTAGATTTTGTGTACCGTTGCAAGTCTACTTTTAAATAACAGTGTGTGTTTCTGCTTTTTTTTTTTTTTTTGGTCTATTTGTAGAGAAAGTATCTATCAACTCTTGTCCCAAACCACACCAGAAAACACCAGCAAAAACTATCCTGCTTACAGTATTGATCCAAAAACCAGATACCAGAGAGTGAACCTAACCTCCATTCAGACCCACCAGGTGCTTAAATCTTATATGTAAATGATTACATAATAGTTACACACTGAAACCAAACGGACAGTTAAAATTCCAATTGTGTTTTTATTTGTTTTCTTTTGATCCCTTTAGGTGCAGCACTTGTGTGACATTGAAAAAGGTGGTTCATTGAGCAAGAGCAAGATAATTCCCGTACGACAAGGTTAGTTCCTCTTCATGTGCAATTACTTTTACTCTGATAAGCTTTTTTATTTGTAATGGAGATAAGAAAGAAGCACATAATACTGAATAATTTTGATGTCTTTTCTTTCAGATTCAGTTAATGGCTTTGAAGAGCTGTTGAAGTGGTGCCAGAAACACACTGCCGGTTATAGAAATGTAAATGTAAAAAATTTTACCCAGTCCTGGAGGTCTGGACTTGCTTTGTGTGCCCTGATCCATCATTTCAGACCTAAACTCATGTGAGTCCACTCTTTTTGCACTTCATCTTGACTCAGCATAATGATTAGTCAACCTAATACAAACCCTTTAACAATGAGAATCTGTTTTTGCTTCGGAGACAACACTGTGTAGAGTATTATCCTCTCATTTCTTTACAGTGACATGTCCACCCTGGATGAGTCCAACGCTGTTCACAACAACCAACTGGCCTTCAGCATTTTGGAGAAGGAGCTGGGCATCCCTCCAGTCATGTCCGCCAATGAGTTTGCAAAAGGTGGTCAGGTAGACAAGTTGTCCATGGTGCTGTACCTCACCCAGGTCCAGAAGGCTTTCACTGCACCAGCCAAAGGTGATGAGCATTAATTGCTTTAGGAAAAAAAAAAAAAAGGCAAAGCATTTGAACTGAAAAGAATTTTCATGGATTTTAAGTGATTAATTGTAACCTCCTGAACACTCGTCCTAACGTGTCTAGTGATGTGAATCTTCTAATTAGTGTAAAATAAGCTAGAACAGAAGCGACCAAAGTCTTGCATAACTGTGTTTCTTGGTAACACAGCATTAGCATCACCATAAAAGGGTCAGGTACATCGTCCTCCCACTGTAGTGTGTTTGGTGTTGAGAAGTGCGTAAATCAGCACTGTGTCTTTAAGAGCCTGTTACCCACAATTCCCTGGTTTCAAGTGGCCAGTGCTGAGCTCAAAGCCAGCCCCTACAGCTCGCACTGCTCTGCACTGAGACACCCCAGCAGCAAGAAGAGCAAACGATTGCAGTGTGGAGCGGGCTTATCATGGTCTGATGGGACTAGCAGCTCTTGAAGGGGATCTACTATTCCTGCGCTTAAAGAGGATTTTCACCTCACGCTCTGTAGGTATTTTAGGAAGGTTTGTAGCTTGAGGAGTTTGAGCAGCATTCAGCAGCACTAAATGAGCTGAAGTGGGTGTGATAGATGAGCTCGGTGCCTGTGATGCTGTATTGCTCTGCATGAGGTGTGTTAACTGATGTGCTGGCAGGAGGGAGCTGTCATTCTCCTGAAACTGACAGAGGGGGGTAGTGGTCATGCTTTAGTGTTAGACTTTTGACACTGGGGTGATGAGAGAAATTCAGCCACTGTGACATGAGACTAAAGACTAGAAGGGGTCATATTCATAAAAGAATATACTTTGTATGCCGTTTTTTACTTCTGAATTCTCTGTATGTAATTTAGGCCAACTATACAGACTGCAGTTTTTTTTAGACCAGAGGAATTTGATGTGAGTGCCTTTTGTAACATTTTCTTTGATTCCATTTTCTGTTGACTACAGACCCTGTGGGCTTCCAGCCCTCTTCCAAGCCCCTGACGCTCTCCCAAACACAGTCAGCTGTCTTTTTCCTGAGCAAGCTAAAGCACAACTCTCTACAAAGACGAAAGGTAGGCCCACTGTGGTTTACAAAGCAAAGAAATATTTAAAGATGTTTTCAAGTTATGTGGTTGGCCCGAGTTTATATCTAGACATTGCAGTATATATTGTGGTCCCACAATAGCTCACGTGACACTGAGAAACACAATTTAATATCTGTCACATGGTTTGATGTTGTACTAAATTGGGACGCTTCCAACTAGACATTGAAACCTAAAGAGTGTCTTCTCCACAAAAAGATGAATTACTAGTTGTCCTGTTTTCTATGTAGGAGAAGTTGGGATCAGAGAAACGGGCAACACTGAAAGAAAGAATAATGGGAGACGAGGATAATGTAAGTCTTTTGAGTCTTCATGCTTGAATTGAAAGGATTAAACAGTGTATCATTGGCAACATATATTTCTTATAGCGACCCTCTGTGATTCCTGAGCTCAAGCCTGAGCCTCAACCTATGCCTGAGCCTGATCCTCAGCCTGTCCCCAAGTCTGTATTGGATTCTAGAGTTTCACTGAAAAACAGTGATGAGTGTTACTTTTGTGGTCAGCGGGTCTATGTGTTGGAACGCATCAGTGCTGAGGGCCAGTTTTTCCACCGCAGCTGCTTCAAATGCCATGAGTGTGCCCTCACTCTGAGACTAGGAGATTACACCTTTGATCAAACTACAGGTAAAGTCTCTAATGCTCATTTTAGAAGTCTTTTTTTTTTTACAGCAAAGATAACATTATTTATTTATGTTTAATTTTTGTATTAATAATTTGTGTTGGCTGAAGTTTCAAGTGGAGGAACATGAATTATTTAGAGTTTTCCCTTCTTTCACACATTGTTGGCATGTCTCATGTGTGATGTCCCCTCAGGGAGGTTTTACTGCGAGTTGCACTCTGAAGAATTAGCGCTGGAGAACACCGCAGAGACGTCCTGTAAGGTGGGTCACTGAACAGATGTAGACCATTCTGCTGCTCACTGCACAATATTACATTTGTGTGTTGTCAGAAGTCACTTGACTGCATTGATGATAATCGATTTGAAACTAATTTCAAAGAATATGTAGTTTTAAGACCCACTTTTTCCTTTTCTTTTTTTTTAGGTTGAAGATAACGATGACATAAATGAAGAAAATGAGCAGTCCAGTGATTATACCCCATCACCTTCAGATGAGGATGATGAATACCCCCTAGACTGTACCCCTTCTAGACACTTACTTAAACCTTTTGAACAGGATATAGTTAAATCTGAGGACTCAACAGAGCCACAATCAACTTTGTCAGATCCCCCACAACAAATGAATGTAACTAGACCCACAGAGGAGGAAACTGTAGCCCACCCTGTCCCAAAACCCCGCTTCTCTCGACAGGCCAACCCTCTGCCTTCTCCCCCTGTAGCAAAACCTCGCACCGTTCACCTTCAACCGGCCTCCCCAGTCAAAGATTCAACTCCACCGCCAGACTCCCGTCCTAAGCAATCCCTGCGAAAGCTTCCGCTCTCAGACGAGGAGAAAAGCCAGCTGGTTAATCTCCAAGAGTTTTTCAGCGCAGACTCTGATTCGGAGACTCCATGCGGATCTTCCTCTTGTTCCTCTTCCTCAGCCACAGCACGGGGTCCCAGCCCTCCGAAACCAGAGGGGCTGGATGGGCAAGAGGAAGAGGGCTACTGGAGCGGCAGCACAGCGAGCCACATAAGGGAGAAGAGGAATCGGCGTTGCTTCAAAAGGAAAGAGATCCCAGGCGGACAGACAAAAGCACGATCCAAGTTTTCACCGTGGAATCTGTCGTCCCCCAGGATCAGTAGAGACCACAAGCTCAGCGTCCACAGCAATCATCCCGGGACAGTGGGTAAGATCAGGACACAGTGCCTCATAGTCTTGTGTTTAAGGAGACTGCTTAACCGAGGTGTTTTTATTGCATCTTCTCTGATGATTCTCACAGAAACAACGTTCCAAAACATTCCCAGCGCCTCAGAGGAGGGTGCAGACGGGGATGACGACGATGAAGATGAGATGTTTCAACGTGATGACATTGACCCATTTGATGAAATCGTAAGGAATCTGGTGTTTATTATTTAGTAAACGGATAACGGAGCATAATCTTTGCCTCTTCTCGTTTCAGACAAAGCCATCAGATCCTGTTGAGGCTCAGAAGTTTGATCTGAAGAAGACGAGAACCCTACAGCGAAGAGCCAAGATGAGTGAATTACAGCGCCTTCGCAAAGCTCAGGTTATTATATTAAACACAGTGATACGTTACACAAAGTGTGCCATTTGACTTTCATAACATTAATTTAATCTTTTGTACACGCCAATACTCAACAGTCCATCCAGAGAAGACTAGAGGAAATTGAGGTCACTTTTAAAGAATTGGAAGATAAAGGTGTAAGACTGGAGCAAACTCTACGTGGGGAGGCTGGTAAGATTAAAAAGCTGTATTCTACAGTGTAGCTCTCCTGTGATATTTAGATTTGTAGTTTTGTAGATATTTGATGTAGTTTTGAACCTTGAAAATAAGAGAATGCTAACTAAGCTAAGACAAAACCCATTGCACAAAATGGGCTTCTAGTTCTTTTACTTCAATAGTGAAACATATGTATTAATGTGCATTTTATTGAAAAATTTCACAAAAAAATACTTTTAATTTAATTTTACCCAACCACTGCTTTTCCCTTCCAGGTAGCAGTGGCTCTCCTGACATGATCGAACACTGGATCCAGCTTGTTCATAAGAAAAACTCCCTGGTCTCTGAGGAGTCTGAACTAATGGTGGCGTAAGTCAGTCAACAGCTAAACACAGTGCATGTCTGTTAATTCACACATAGAAAACAACAGTGCCTTTGTGCAAACCCAGAAGGTCCTTTACACTTCCACCTCACAACTGTGTGGCTACTGTTTGTTCTTACATTCCTGCAGCCAATCATTACTGTACACTCCAACAATTACCCAGCTAGAGCAGGATGCAATATTAATGTGACTCAGCTGATGTTTGTTTTGTATCCACACAGGTCTCGCCAGCTGGAGCTTGAAGACAAGCAGACTATGCTGGATATGGAGCTCAGGAAATACATGGAAATTAGTGGTGCGTAGCTTGCTGTTTTCTAAATATTATCTTTTTTTAAATATATATTAGTGTAATTATTCAAGTTCTTTTTCTATGGCAGACAAGACACCTGAGCAGCAGGCAGAAGAAGAGCGAATTTTTCAGGAGAAGCTTGAGGTTGTGGACATGAGAGACTCTTTGGTGGCTTTTCTGGAAGAGAAGAGACTAAAAGAGATGAGTGAGGAGCAAGAGGCTTTTACTATTAAGGAGGCCAAACGCCACTCAAAGGCAGGTTCTCAGGTCCAATGGTCATAAATGTACACACACATACACGGATCTGTTCTCTAAATGGCCTCGCGTGTAATTCTTGCAAAAGCCAAAGATGATAACGGAATGGAACTGTGGTTTACTGTGTAGCACAAGCCAGGATTGCAGTCCAGACTCTTGGGTGAATAAGTTTCCATTTACCCTCTAGAGGGAGACATATACTTGAAGAGCTGAGGTGTTCAATAACTGTGGCTTAGCTGATGCCTGGGGTGATGGTAGCAACAGACCACATACAGTACGTCTCACTATTGGACAACTACTGCAGAGCAAGGAATCACCTGGCTGGGGACCCGGACAGTTTTTCAAGTTTGAAATGTGACTCTGTTGGCTGCATAATTTTACTGTGGAAAGAAAACAAAAACAATTTACTACTGGTTTTACTGTAATTATTATTGCAACTGTGCACATACTATAGATATCATATGTTTAGTATTTATATCTATATAAATTTTGTTCAATGAATGTGAGGGAAGTAACAGTTAAAATATTGAAAAGATAACAAGTATTAGTAGTAAGTCTTTGTTTCAAATCTGTGCGTTTGCCATTTTGTTAGTTGCTGCTTTTCTCCATATCCCTTTAGGAAAAGCTTGTTGAAAAGTTAAACTCAGGGCTCGACAGATCAGTCCTCTAAGATCAGAGTAAGGGGTTTTCTCTGATGGCCTTCAATTGTCAGCCTTTTGCATTTTATGAACACAACAGACTAGGCAAATAAAAAAGAAGACTGGTTTGTCTATGTATAAATGCTATTATATTTTAAATTTTAAATAGCCAAACATAAGCGAAAACTGATTTATTTATAAGGATGAGCCTTACATTCATTGTTCTGCTGCCATTTTGTGCCACTTGAACAGCACTTCACATTATATCAAATAAAGAAACTGCACTTTGATGTTACACTTTCATCTTTTTCTAATGCACTAAAGTGGTCAAGGACTATCTGATTCATGTCTGCTTCAGGTTGTCCCACACTTACTCATTACAAATGTTATTTCGTGTGTACTATTCTTTTTGTCATTTCTAATAATTTGCTTCTTGTTTTAACTTTCAGCCTCCAGAGGGCACACTTATCCCTTTTAAAACACTTGTAACCCTAAACATGCCACTCTCTTCTCTGCCAGCACTTCAATCAGATTGAGCAGTGTCTGTTCTGATTTCAAGGCCACAAAGTTCATCTTGGCCAGAAAGTAATGTGTTGTAATCATGGTTGAAGGACTTTACTATTTCATACATAAAAGGTATTTCCTTTTAAATGTGTCATTTTATGATACAAATTATGCCTGGGCAGATTGAGGAATTGAATGCTAAGCGATCCTGTACATAATTTTAAACCAGAAAATGAGTACAGAAAGAGCTGCCACTCTTATAATTGTCTTAAGTAGAATACCATTTCCTTTTCATAAGGAAGGATCTTTCTGACAAAATTGCTTTATAATGACCGTGATTTTTATCATTTCAGACAAGTACTGAACCAAATCCAATCTTCATGCAGGGGAATACAGTGCAATAAAAGAAAAAATCAAGTCAACTTAATAAACATCTTTGTTTTATTAATTTAGTATTTCTAAAGACTGGGGTATTTGGGTTTTCCACCAATGAGTGCCCTTTTACTTTTGCTCCTGACAAAAACAAAACTAGTTACATAAGATATTTAATGTTTCCTGACCACTTTAGCCTAATCCCATTGACCACTAATTTAGTCACAATGCATTTTAAGAGCTGTGACGTGTGTTTGTTTTGTTTTTCCTCCTTGGAGCTTTGTTTTTTACATGGGTGGAGCTTAAAAAGTCCATACTAAACCTTTTAGACTTTGTGAAAAGGTTTGTTTTTATCCTGTGACAAACCTTTTCAAATGGTACACATAATTTGTGTTGTCCTACAGATGTAAGACTATTACATTATCTTCATCTTGATCTTCCTGGAAGGGCTCAGGCTGAGTAACCCTGTGCTATGTGGGCGGGTACTGCGCTCTGATTGGCTCTCCCCTCTTCTGTCTGATTGTCTGATGTGAGACAGGTGTGGTCAGCAGGACTCCACCAGCTGCATCCTGTTCACTAATGAAGAACAAAACACTGTCTTTATTCATTTAGATTTTAAGAGTACTGTAGTTTGTTGTTTAGGAGTAGGCTACTATGAACTTGAATAATACTTTCACAATTATGTTGAATGAAATGTTTTATTGTGCTATTTTAACAACAGATGCAGTTTCAGTATTCATTTATAAAGTGAATTTACTTATCATTGGTCAATTACAGCTGCTAGCCTACTCTATAGAAAAGGACGTCTGGCTCAATGTAACTCTAATATCACTGTGTGTAAGCTAAACCAGATAATCCTGCATCTAGCACAACATAATGATGGTCATGCCCTTAAGACTCATAGAGCCATACAGTTTATCTGGAGTGGCCTACACCAGCAGAGGTTGCCCCGTAGACACCATGGCCTGACCTTGTCTAGGCTCCATAAACACCTGATGCAGATTAAAGCATAAGCTTGTACTTGCAGCTGCAATTGAAGGAGAGCCTACCTACTTTTCCATATTAATTCTGTTTGGGTAGTATTTTTAATTTTCACTTTTTTGAAAAGCATGATGTATATGACCGTATTTTGTCTTGGTAGGCTAAATGTGCAGTGACACAAGACGAATACAAAACGTGCAATTCCACTTGTCAGTCTTGAGCAGGGGTAGGCAATTATTTTTCCTCAAGGGCCACAGGGAACATAGAACATGGGACTCTTGTGGAGGGCCGGACCAATCTGTTAACTCACTTATGCTCAATAAAACATATTTCTTTTGCCTATAGTTTAAATTAAAGACAAAACAATATGTGCAATATGTATATTCAACACCACAGTAACAACTCCAGTTTTAGATCCACTCTTCACAGTTTGTTCTAAAACTAGTAGAGATGTTAGCTTTAGGAAAGGAAAGGTACCATTTGGAGTACATCCTGACAACCGGTAATGTTGGGACATTTTTTTATTTGAATAAAATTAAAACTAAAAGACTTTCAAATCACATGAGTCAATATTTTATTCACAATAGAACATAGATAACAAATGTTTACACTTTTGTGCACAAACTTTGTTCATTTCAAGTTTGATGCTTGCTACAGGTCTCTAAATAGTTGGGGCAACAAATGGCTGAAAAAGCAAGACATTTAAAAAAGAGTCAGCTGGGAGAACATCTAGCAAACTAATTAAGCTAACTGACATCAGGTCTGTAACATGGATAGCTATAAAAGAGGCAGAGTCTCTCCAATCTGTGAAAGAGTGCGTAAAAAGATTGTGGAATACTTTAAAAACGATCGTTCTCAACATCAAATTGCGAAGGCTTTGTAAATCTCATTATCTACAGTGCATTACAATTGTCAAAGGATTCAGAGAAACTGGAGAAATCTCTGCGTAAGAGAAAGGGTCTAAGGCCTTTGTTGGATGGCTGTGGTCTTCGGGCTCTCAGACAACGCTGTCACTCATCACTGCGGTATGGCAAGTCCTTTTATTATTTAAAAGCTAAGTTTGACTATCCGAAAGTTTAATGGCATGTTATCCACTCATCTCGAGTAACTTGATTCCTTTTAATAATAGTCTGGCAGAATCACGCACACCTCTTTTTTTTTTTTTCTCTTTTCTGATTATCCAAAAATTCTGCTAGCTCCTGGGTATTGTGAACCTGCTACTTCAAATCCATCCATCTTTTACTGCTTATCCGGGGCCGGGTCGCAGGGGCAGCAGTCTGAGCAGAGACGCCCAGACTCCCCTCTCCCCAGACACTTCCTCCAGCTCTTCCGGGGGATACCGTTAGACATAGTCCCTCCAGCGTGTCCTAGGTCTTCCCCGGGGTCTCCTTCCGGTGGGACATGCTCTGAACACCTTCCTAAGGAGGCGTCACTCCAGATCGACCGGTAAATCGAGAGCTTCGCCTTACAGCTCAGCTCCTTCTTCACCGTGACAGACCGGTACATCGACCGCATCACTGCAGAAGCTGCACCGATCAGTCTGTCAATCTCACGCTCCCTCCTTCCCTCACTCGTGAACAAGACCCCAAGATACTTGAACTCCTCCACTTGAGGCAGGAGCTCTCCACCAACCTGAAGGGGACAAGGTCAGAGGTCAGATGAAACAACTACAAAGTCAATCACTAACCACCGGCCTAGGGTGTCCTGGTGCCACGTGCACTGGTGGACACCCTTATGCTTGAACACGGTGTTTGTTATGAACAAACTGTGACTAGCACAGAAGTCCAATAATAGAACACAACTTGGTTCTAAACAGAGGGGCCGTATCTCCCAATCACGCCCCTCAAAGTGTCACTGTCGCTGCCCACGTGAGCGTTGAAGTCTCCAAGTAGAATGACGGAGTCCCCAGTCGGAGCATTTTCCAGCACCTCTCTCAGAGACTCCAGGTACTCTGCATTGCCATTTGAGAGACCCAAAGGTGCAGGGAAGCCCAGGTGTCTGGGGATTTGGTCACCGAGGCCCCTGCCTTCGACTGCCACCCAATCCACTTTGCACCGGCCCCTTATGGTTCGACCCGCAGGTGGTGGACCCACGGGAGGTCACTCCTTTGGGCTGAGCCCGGCCGGGCCCCGGGCCACCTCAAATCCACAAATTACATTTCTTGTCTACCGTAATCACACATAGCCTACATCATTGTACCGGTTTGGTGGTCTTCCTGCATTTCTGCCTAAGTTGATTAATTTTTGAAAAAAATCCTTGATTTTGTACATACATTTTATATATATATATATATATATATATATATATATATTATATTTAAAATGAACTGTTTCAAGCTCATACTCTGATAGTATAAGGGTGTGTAAGTGCATATGGTACGGGCAGCTTCCATGTTTTGGAAGGAACATATAAAGGTTTTAGAGCGGGGCGGCAGTAGCTCAGTGGGTAGAGCGGTCGTCCTTCAACCGGAAGGTAGGCGTGTCCTTGGGCAAGACACTTAACCCACCTTGCCTCCAGTGTCTGTAACACTGGTAATTACATTAGAACAATGTAAGTCGCTTTGGATAAAAGCGTCAGCTAAATGAATAAATGTAAATGTAAATGTAGAGCAACACTATTTCAGGGAAGACTTTTTTTTTCTGGGTGGTGGGGGAAACCTACGCAGACACGGGTGAACATGCAAACTTCACACAGAAAGGCCCTGCCCTGGATGGGTATCGAACTCATGGCCTTCTTGCTGATTACTGCAGAAAAAAGCGTAAATTATATGTAGTTATCAAATTATTAGTAAATGTTTGGTGCGCCAGATAAAAATGCCAAAAGGGCCGCATCGTTTGCCTTACACTGGTCTGATGATGCACATATGTGGGTGTATAATTTCTGTGCAGGGACGCGCAGTTTCCACCACTGCTGCTGCTCCAGTTTGTAGAAACAATAACAAACAGCAGCACCGTTAGCACCTGTGAGAGCGTTAGCCCCGCCCCCTTGTCTCCATGGACGTTTTCTCCGATCCGACATCACTGACTACTGCGATCCCTCACAAACTAATCTGTCCACACCTCGGAGAGCTTTTGACAGGAGAGTCAGAGCGGAGCTTGAAGAGCCCTCAGTCTCTAGGTGAGTCCCTTTTTCTCAACTCAGTCAGTCATTTTATTCTTTATCAACGTGAGCTGCAGCTTTTCAAACACTTTTTTTTTACCGGAATCATGCTCATGGCTCAGGTTGCTCATAAGCCTCCTGCACATTTTGATGATGTGCATTTTGCATGAGTCATTTGGAGAGTATTTTTGATAAACCAATGCTCATTCTTTAAAGTCAGTAGCTATAGCTCGCTGTGAAACATGTGAACAGCTGTTTGTTGCTTTTATGCCGCAGCCCAGTGAGGTTCCGCGGCTGCTGCAGCAACTTGTGGCTGCTATTGGCAGAAGAACGGCTCAAGTTTAACGCCGAAGCTTCCTCTAAATCTCTTGAATAACAATAACGTGGCAGATATTCCTGCACTTTATTTTGATGCAGGGGTCTGTTGTGTCTGGACACTATAATTCTTTGTGTTGGAGCTAGAGGCTGATCACATGAGTGCACACTGGCCCCCTGACTACTGATGCTTCAAATGCACCACTAATAACACTGCAGCAACAGTAACCTGCAACATATTTATGATACACTGCAGCACATGGTGTCTGTTGTGTCTTTAAATACTTACAGGTTTGATGATGGTCATAATGACACACATTGTACACAGTCACATTGTTATAAACATTCATACAACATGTAGTCACTTATGCCTAAACACTTTATGTATATGATAGGAGTATATGGTTTTGTTGTATAAGACTGGGCTCTCAGCACTCCTTGTTCACATGTTAGAACTGTCTCTATGACTTATTTGATCATTTTTAATTAATGTAAATCATAATAGGGTACTGCCTTCAATATTACATTTCTATTTTTCTTGGTGAACAGCCTAAATTCACATATTTTATTCACATTTTGTTGTCCTTTCCAGGCTGTTATTCGGGCGTGTGATTGGTTAGATCAGATCAACAGTTGCTAATCTCTTATATAAGAGATTATGAGGGAGAAAAGGGCCAACCAATGTGGGTAACCTTCTCATTTCAGGTGTCTAATCCTGATCTGGGCCTGGGCATTTATTGGATAATGTCCATTAATCCTGATATTGCTTTTAACATGAAAGTCAAAGAAAGTTTTGGTAAACCTTGCTATTGTATTGGCAATGAAAGTGGTGAATGCTTGAGGGTCATCTTTTGCCTTGTGTGGCGTTATTAATGGGTCATTTGAAGTGAATAGGGGCCAGGCTTGGCACTGGCCCTTCCCATGTGCTGGATACAGCTCAGATTAGTGCTCTAACCTTTTGTCTGCCTGTAGACTGCAGACAGTCTGAGCGACAAACATACATGCACCTCAGCTTCATGACTCAGACAACTCCAATAATCCTCAAGGACTTTCTGTTTATGATTACGATGATAAGGCAGTCTGGACATTAAACTGGGATTATTAATTTACGGCACGTGTCAGAGCTTAAATGATATCTACTGTTGATTTTCCCTGACAGAAATCCCTGTTGAAGTGTCTGCAAACATGGGTCGCCAAGAAGCTGACTATGTGTGGAAGAAAAACACGGAGAACATCCAGGAGATCTTTGACTTCATGGAGGAGTTAGGATCGTAAGTACATTACAGTTACATGTCACACACACAAAAAAAAAAAAAAACATTAATTTACTGCAACACTTGGTTTCAGTGAAAACTTGTGTCCTTGTTAAAGTTAACATGTGTTTTCACACCTCTCCACACGCATGAGAGACCCCCAGCGGCCCAATTACAGGGCAGATTACTGCTTTGATTGGATTGACAGCAGCAGGCCTACTTACCAAAGAACACTCTGTGACTTGTCTCTTTCCTAATTGTACTAGGCCAGCTTAGTGTCCCATTCAGAAAAAAACTCACAAGTAAATATGCTGTAAGAATGAAATGCCTCTTGGCTATCATGTTCACATCCCACAAAACAGCTTAGCCTTTTTAGGGCCAGATATAAGTAACACTGAGAAAAAATCCAAACATTGCATGTCCAGTGTCCAGACTCTAAACTCATGTATGGGGTCTGCTTCAAAAGCACTGTAGCCTGAGAACTACAACACCAGAGAAAGGAACTGCCATAAAAACAATACTTTTTTTTAACATTACACATTAGGTAGATCTAAAGCTTAATATATGGATCTAACAATAGTTACCCATAAAAGGTAATGAGCTGTGGTGGTACATGAAGTTAATGAGTGACATTAAAGTTTGAACAAAACATTGTCCAAGTCAACAAGGCTTTAATGATTGGACTGTTGGAAGGAAAAACAGTAGATAACATCTTCATTGTACAAATATGTCTGAAGCTAAGAATAGATTTGGATTTATACATGTATAAATAGTGTTACATTTTGCATTTAAATGTGTCCCTGGTGCAGTGTTTCTCTCTTGTCTTTCTGTTTCCCCATCGCAATTAATGGAAAGAGTCCAAAAGGGATGGTGTCTTATGTAAAACACTCAGACAAATACAGTTGTTCTCCTAAGTCCTAATCTAAACGGCATTGGACGTGTTCCCTGGCAATCATGGGTAATCAGGACACATGCTCTTCAGGGAAAAGTTATTCTGGTTAACACTAGAATAAGTTATGTGCTCCTTATCTTCAAAATGTTTAAACATTACATTAGTGATTGTGTTTTGGAAATGCAGCTTGACATTCACTTTCAAGGCTTGATTGAAGACTTCTTCTAAGAGTCACTATAAAATTTGAAGAGATGCACTGACGAAAATGAGATTTGGTAATCAAGAAGATGTTTAGAAGAGCTGTGGTACTGGGTGGATTTTGCGCCTAATAATTACCTGCATAATAAGAATATGTGCTTTTAAATAGAAGTTAAAAAACAGTCCTCATGCAGACAGATAAACAAGTGAGCATTTCTTCATCCCCTGGGTGAGTGTCACCACCTTTACACAAACGGGGGTCAGGGCCCCTAAGAAACCATCTGCACATGCTCAGTTGCTAACCTTTGCTCCTTAGGCCGGCAGCACCTAGGCCACCATTTCCATTGCGTCATGAATAAAGGACTTAATCCGCCCGAGAGAACAACTATTCCCAGACACAGGCTGAAGATGGCACAAACACACAGCTGCACCAAAACACATAATTGCAAGCCTCGGCACCGTTGGATAACAAATAGTTCCACCTCCTGAGATTTCTGGTTCCACTCAATGAATCCAGTGGTATGGCTATTTCTGTGCCATGTTTATTTCATTTGCAAGAAGTTAGGATTAGGCCGTCTCCAGGTTCTAAATCTCAACTGGAACATAATAAAAGCACTAAAGAGGGAAAGAACTAATTCCAATCTAATTGCATCTTCCTTTATTAACAATGGCCCCTAGTCTAATGAAAAGTAAAAGTTATCTCCTTTATGCAGGGAAACCTTATCTCTCCCTGCGCTGTGTCATCAATAACTAATGTTCACTGTGCTGTGCATTATCAGGGGGGCTTTCTCAGAAGTGTACATGGTCAAAGAGAAGAAGACGGGGAAGATGTTTGCCATGAAGTGTGTGAAGAAGAAACAAAAGCGAGACCTCAATCTGGAGAATGAGATCGCTGTGTTGAGGAGGTAAACTGAATGTGATTTTGTACAAGGCTTCGACTTTCATTTTAAAGTCTGTTTGTAGGTGTCTGTAAGATGAGGCCCAGAGGGCTTGTTTTACCAGCTTCTTATTTTTCTAATTTAGTTTAATGAAACATTTTTCTTAAACAGGATCAAACACGATAATGTTGTGGGGATGGAGGACTTCTATGAAAGCCGGACTCATTACTACCTTGTCATGGAGTTGTAAGTGTTATACACGTTAGATTTGGTTAGATTTGGTGCGATACACACATATAGGAATAATGGTTGTGTCGTTTGCAGGGTTTCTGGAGGAGAGCTCTTCGACCGTATCCTGGACCGTGGGGTGTACTCAGAGAAGGACGCCAGCAAAGTAATCCAGCAGGTGCTCCAGGCTGTCAGCTTCCTGCACCTGAATGGGGTTGTGCACCGGGACCTCAAGGTGTGACAGAAACAGCATTATTTTTCTAACACACAGGATATTGTGAAAACAGTTCAGTGAGTACACCAGAGTGTAAACAGTGCTGTATTTGTCTTGTGCAGCCAGAGAACATTCTGTACTACAGCCAGGATGAGGACTCCAAGATCATGATCAGCGATTTTGGCCTCTCCAAAATGGTTGATAAGGACATTATGTCCACAGCCTGTGGCACTCCAGGTTATGTTGGTGAGTTTACAGCTCAAATGAAAGTTGCTAGCCTGTTATAGAAATGTATAACCCACAAGGAAATCAATATACTTTTTCTCACAAACACAAATCCCTAACTGCAGTGTAACTGACCTCTCCTAGCTCCTGAAGTTTTGGCACAGAAGCCCTACAGCAAGGCAGTGGACTGCTGGTCTATTGGAGTCATCACCTACATCCTGTGAGTATCAGCACTTATTAGTTATAGCCAGTTTGCTCATAATAAAGTGAGGGGATTCACTCACTTTATTATTATTGAAAAGCACTATATAAGTATCATGCATTATTATTTTTATTAAAGGTCATGATGTCCTTGTGTGACAGTTATCTAAATATTGCTCTATGATAATGTTTATGGCCCCACTTTATTATTGTTATTCCCATACTAATGAGATGACAAATGCTTTTGTTGCCTATTGCAGACTCTGCGGATATCCCCCTTTTTATGAAGAGACAGAGTCGCGCCTCTTTTCCAAAATCATGAAGGCACAATATGAGTTTGACTCGCCTTTCTGGGATAACATATCTGAATCTGGTAAGCAACAGAACATAAAGACACAGCATATATTCCTCTAGTCAGATAATTGTATCTTAACACTAAATCTAAATCTTATATTTCAATATAGCGAAAGACTTTATCCGCAACATGATGCAGAAGAATCCCAGTATGCGGTACTCGACAGACCAAGCTCTCAGACATCCCTGGTGAGAAGCAAACAGAATCTCTTTAACCGATACAGTGGTGGTAAAACGTTTTCGGACACCCTTAAAAAATCTTTTTGGTGTATCAAAATGTTTGGCTGCATTAGACAGATGCAAACAAATTCAAATTTTATTAATTTGTTTATTTACAAGAAAAACTAACAAAACTAAATTCTTGACAATTTCTATTTGTCAGTTCTTAACATTGTTGGTTTCAAAGTCAACAAATAACAGAATGTGTTGAAAACTGAATAAAAAATAAATAAACCATCACATCATCAAATTAATATTTAGCAGTATTGAAGAGTGATTCTTGATACAGTATTTGGGGTGTCTTTTCCACCACTGTATACTGCAGTGATAATTGAAGGTGTGTGCACAAGGCAACACAGTGTCACCTTGCACTGGCAGATTAAGGATTAACCGTCCTCTGAATAAATATAATGGTTCTTCTTCCGTCTGCTCTTTTCCAGGATTATCGGAAAGACAGCCCGGAGCCAGGACATCTACTATTCTGTCAGCGTTCAAATCCAAAAGAACTTTGTCAAGTCCAAGTGGAAGGTCAGTGCTCAATGATGTGCTTGTGGTCCTAATGTGTTAAACCCATTCAGTACTTTAAATTAATCTGGTGTCCACCTAAATCCTTCCTTCTCTGTAATCAAAGCCACTAATATGGTATAATAAAATGGATTAAATAATCAATGCGCATAAATCTAAATGTATTTTTTTTTTTGTCCATGTTCACAGCAAGCCTATAATGCAGCTGTGGCTATAAACCACATGAAGAAGCTACAGCTGGCACACACAGAGACTGTCCTACGGCAGGTCAATATCCCGGACATTAAGGTGACTGATGTATCTTCCCCGACTCTTCCGTGCAAACAACTGGACAAGCCCGAACTAAAGGCGGCTGAAGCCAACAGCAATGGGACAGAACGCATGCCCCCCCCTGAGCACCACACTGATGCAAAGGGCAACTACAACTCACTGAAGGCCAGCCAGAGCCAGACACACCACGTGCCAACCATCGCCGAGCAGGGCAAGAACGCCTTCTACTCTGAGCCCTCCAATTTAAATGGGTTTGTACCAACAACCACTGGTATTTGACTAATACCTCCAACAGGACAGGCTGGTGATGAAACCTCTCTCTTTTCAGATATGCTAAAAACTGCAATGGCAAGGCTGTGCAGACTGGCGTATGCTCGGTTATGTGAAGACTGAAGGCAGTTTTCATGGACACCCACATTTTACTTGGTATGTTAATTTAGTATACTTGCATGAACAGAATACAATGCAAATTGCCTCAGAAATAGTCTCAACCTGATATACAGAGTAAATATATGTGTGTACATTTGTATGCAATAATATCTAGAAAGACTGTAAAAGTATTAGCCCCTGTGGTTTTATAATGGCTTAACATTTATTGTACAATGTGGATAATGCAATACTAGTGCTTACTGGAAAGTCGTGTAAGGAATGTAGAAATTCAAACTCAAAATAGTCTTGGATGCTTAACTGGCAATAAATAAATGAGTTAAATATTTTTTTACAATAGTGACCTTTTTAAATGATGCACACAAAGCATAGATGCCATGGGTTACTACATGTGCCTAGCAGCCCAGGTTGGATTCCTGTTTGCTCCATGTCATCTCATCTTTCAATTCATACTTGTATACATCAATTAATGCAATACCTGTTAAAGCAATGATTAATAACAAATGATTCTATATTGTACTAAATGGAAAGTCCAAGTAACCTCAGTCAACACATGTAAACCTTATGTATCCTATATTTTGGCTAACCAGAGTGTGTTTGTGCCCTCTGCAGGTCAGTGTTGACTGCTGCATGCCGTGTGAGCACACAGAGTGTTGGCAGCGCCCCTGTTACTGCAAGTGGACCTGTGGTGTTTGAGCCTCGGGATTGGGAGGTTCTTGATCTGTGGGACATTACACTTTGGAAAGAGTGCCTATGTATGAAGAAACCCGGCAACACTCACCCGCAAACTGTCTCTCTCTCACGCACACACACACACACACACACACACACACACACACACATAAAAAAGCACCTTGACTGAAACACGCAGGGTAGACCTTATTAAGACATATTTGCACAGTATTTTTCAAATCGCAGGCTTCCACTTGAGTGTTGAAATAATCTTTGTTACAGTTTTCGATGAAACAAAGATTAATGCTTCACTGTGCTTATTAGTATACTTCTTTATTAACACCTTTATTACATGTTAATAATCACAGTATTGTGTCTTGTATTTTCTTTAAATACATTTGTAAACCTATCCAACTTTAAAACAGCATGCTTTATGAAGCCAAGCGGGTTAATTTATTTAAATTATTCATTTTGTTTATCTTTAAACTTAGTATTTTTGTCTTGTGTTTTTTTTAACTGTTTTTCTATCAAATAAAAATATTAAAAACACATGCATAACCTTATTAGCAGTGTAATTGCCACCACTGGGAATATAAAAGACCATTTCACATTTGTTACAAATGTTATCTGGACTTTGTGCTTTTGTCTCTCCAGCTGTTTGTGGCTTTGTGTTGATGCAGCACAGTTGTTGGTCAAGTCACTGTATTGCAAACTCTGTGTGCATGAATAAAACCTGCACTGGAGAAGCTGTCCTTCCTGCCTCCTCTGAATTTCCTTTTTATAGGAGCTGACTCTCGCTTCTTAAACTAACCTGGAAACCACTTAAGGGGCTGCGCCTGTTCAGTCGATTAGATGACACATCAGCTCCTCGGGCCAATCAAGGATTATTGTGTATGTAGGGCAGCTATCCAGTTCCAGCAGGAACACACTGCAGTGTGTACAATAAATACAAGTTTTCATGGAGATGTATTAGCCAACCAAGCAAGTTTCTCTAAGTTGCATTTATGAAACACATCTTCTCTTAAATTGAATGTATACTTTTCTCCTGAGCGCTTGTTTAAAGACTTTTCACATGTACACAACCACACACCCTGCTCTGTCAATCCTCCTCGCCCCACAACCACAACATGGTTAACCCTGGGGTAATCCAGAACTAAAACAGACTGTTCATTCAAGCAGATGAAAGCAGAAATATAGGGCAAAGATTTCCAAACAGCCAAAATCTTTTCCCAGCAGTGGCAAACATGAATGCCCAGAATGCACACTGCGTTACTCAAAGAAGATCCTTATTAGGAAAGTTGTTTTAGAAATACAGCGTCACTGCTGTATTTACGCTCTAAGCATTGAGGAAAATGACTAATCAGGGAAAAGGTCACCAATGAGAAAATAAAATAACTAGCAAATAATACAATACATATATAATTTATTAAACTGCCTTTAAAGGTTTTTTTTAAGGCAGCATGTCACGGGGAAAACTCATATCTTACCTTACGCTATCAGTCTTTGTGTTTTTATACCACACCACAATAGATTTAAAATAGCATTGCTTTTTAAAATAATATTTTGTAACTGTAGACTTTAATCTAGTGAGACAATGCACAGGAATAAACTGGATCTGGTAGAGTACGTGATGCATGTGCAGGCCAGACTGTCTTGTCCAGTTGTCATCACCACTGATGACACATGGCTGTGTGGCAAAGATCAGACACATTTCACAAGTCACAGACTTCACTGGGAAATGAGTTCAGAGATCAGACTGTGCACACTTTAACCCCTGCAGCCTCTTACTGCCTGAGTGTCACCTCTCTGACCGCGTGCATGCATGCAGCAGAGCACCTCAGTGTCTCATGATTGTATTGAACCCTATTTTTTACTGAGCCTTATCACTAAGTGTTCAATAAAGGCGATACTTTCTCTGACTGTTCTGTAGACCAGGATTGGACACTAGCCCAGCTCTCCTGATGTAGATCAATGTCGTGTGTAGTAACAAGGCAAGTGATACAACAAATAATTACTTTAAATACGTGGGTGGACGGCTGATTATGCATGTGTGTCGTGATAGAATATTTGTTTCGCTTGATGCCCTTTCACCCACACAAACTTCATGAGGCCACTGCACTGTCCTCATAAATATTCATTTGTACCACAGTGGGAGTTGACCTGGCTCCATCTGACTTTAAATTGCAGAATCTGTCCCTGTCTCTCACTGCTATTGACTGATAGGGTCATACTCAGAAAAGAAGAGACTCCTACAGACTTTTGTGAGGAAAAGTAAGTTTCTGTCGTTGTAGTTTTGATGAAATTTCTGCAGTGTTGTTGAAATTCTAACTTTCTTCTTTAATTCCAACAGACATCAACGCTATATGGATACATTAACAGAGCTCCTTCCATTTGCTAAAGAGATGTTGCACCAGAGACCCAGTCGCCACATGTTGAAGATCTACATGATTGGCACCACTGTAGCTGTGCTGGGAGTTATCAGTGGACTGGTAGAAAGCATATGTGCACAGTTTACTCAACCTGGCCTGGCTGATGACATACCTGCACAGCTGTGCCTGGAGAAAAAGGAGAAGAAGACAGAGAAGGAGGACAAGTCCCTGACTGCTCTGATGACAGTGAATGTTGCAGATGTAGAGAACACAGTGCTGGACAGAGCCATACATTTAAGGAGGAGCTCAGCCAACCGCTTGCATGCTTCTTAAAGGCATCCTTTGGATCAGATGAAAGGTTGTTGGTGAAAAAACAAGTTACCACAATTTACCACTAAAATGCTTACTTTGTATTTTTATTGTATATAGAATTTAGTTTAAAGTAACCTCTTGCTTTACTAGACTGTGATGACTGCAGGCTACAGTCCTGACTGCTGGGCAGCAGATACTTTGTTATATGTGCTGGCAGATTCTGCACAGATATAATTATATATTTTAATAAACTCTGTGTAACACGTATTTTTAGTTGTGTGTTGTTATTTATATCACATAAAAATCTTTTTGACTTTAAAAAACTGATTACACATGTGAAGGTTATTTTCTTGTTGATATTGCTCATTCAGGTCTGTTTTATTTTAATTTGATTTGGTTAAAACGTGGCTAATAAAGATTAGGCCTAAGCTACAGTAACTCAACCAATACACCTCTGTGATGTAAACACTAGAGGGCGCTATCCTGCAGACGCAGGATTTCAACATCCATTTAGACGGAAATGACGTACATTCGTTTTCAACAAGACGTGTTTACCAACGGCTAAAATAAAGTAGATTTATTAAGAGGTCGATACAATTCAGCGGTAGTCGTCCAAATGGCGGACCCTATGGTGTCTGCGGAAAGGTTGTTGAACGCAGCTGGGGTAAGAGCCATTATCAAGAGCCACACACGGAGCTTTATTCTTTTAGCTTTAGCTTTAGCAGTACCCTGGGTTGTCATGTGAAAGGCTTAATGTCGTATCAGTTCAGTTGTCGATACTTTGCAGCATATTTTCTCTAAAGCTTAGCTAGTTTTGTGTTTGCGTATAATATTAACGCTAAGGCTAGGTTTATGCTCTATGTCTAAATTCTTGCTATCATTTTACTTAGACCGAAGAGAGTGGTATATTGTCATATAAAATGTGTGTTTTGTCAGCGTGGTGGTAGTAAAGCTGTTTCGAGTCCATCAGAGAACTACTGCCTGGCCCGTCGCCGCACCCTGCAGGTGGTTGTGAGCGCCCTGCTCACGGAGTGTGGCTTTGAGAGCGCAGAGAAGGCAGCAATGGAAACGCTCACGGAGATGATGCAGAGCTGTATGTTTAAAAAATATATATAAACTTTGTCCCTTAAACCCCCTGAAAGCCTTTCACTGTATATTCTTAGCATCACATAAATGAGTTGAAACGTCTTATAAAATGTAAATGTCCCAAGACTGATAAGATTGGTTTGTGTCTTTCTTTTGTTTCAGATATAAGTGAAATAGGTCGCTGTGCTAAAGCCTATTGTGAACACACAGCAAGAAGTGTACCAACCTTACCAGATACTGTTGTCACGCTCATTGAAATGGGTAGGTTTTGAATGGCAAAAGTCTAGCCTTGGGGCAAATCATGGCACAAAGTGAGATCATAAACTGTATTGTGTATGGCCCCAACAGTTAAAATCCAACTAAAACTGGTCCAAATCCTTTCAAACCATGTTCAAATACAACTAAAACCTGTTAAAAAACAACTAAAACCTATTCAAAAACAACTAAAACCTGTTCAAATCCAACTAAATCCTGTTCAAACCCAATTTAAACCTGTATTTACTTACTGTCGGCCCTTGAAAATTTTCCTCTCATCAAATGTGGCCCCGTTTGGACACTCCTGTTGTACGTTGTACTGCAAATAAACATTTGGGTATTTTTAGGTTTCAACGTTGACACTTTGCCTGTCTATGCCAAAAGATCGCAGAGGATGGTTATAACTGCCCGTAAGTACACTCTCAATAATGGATTATGACATTATGAATTGGTTGTGTATATGTTATTAAATGTTTTGAATTTGTTATGCTTTTTTCAGCTCCAGTGACAAATCCCCCTGTAACTCCTAAAGCCCTCTCGGCTGGGCAGAAGCGCACACATCCTCCTCACATCCCGAGCCATTTCCCAGAGTTCCCTGACCCACACACCTATATCAAAACACCAGTAAATATTAGTCTTTCATATAAAGCCTTTGTTTTTGGATGTGTTGAATGTTGGAAGTAAATCGCATTTTTTTCCTAGACATTCAGAGAGCCTGTATCTGATTACCAAGTGGTGAGAGAAAAGGCAGCAACTCAGAGGAGAGACGTGGAACGAGCACTTACACGGTTCATGGCAAAAACTGGAGAAACGCAGACCCTGTTCAAAGATGATGTGACTTCTTTTCCCTGTAAGTGTTCTCTTTAAATTTCAGTTGGTTGTATGTAATAGTAATGTTTTGTGCTTGTCTGTGTGCATTTATGTTATGATTGCTTGTGTTCAGTGATTGCTGCAAGGCCCAGTGCAATCCCGTATCTCAGTGCCCTCCTGCCTTCAGAGCTAGAACTTCAGACTCTAGAGGAGACCGATTCCTCCGAGCAGGATGACCAGACTGACAGTGAAAACGCAGCAGGCAACAATATTGCTGTAAGAAATTTTCCTTTTGTTTAGACTATACAGCCAGGTTTTGTGTCTTTCAAACGTCTTTATTAATTTTTTCCATTCAGGATGACCCAAGTGCTGACAAAGAGAACTCCATGCTTCCTCCTAGTGGTGTTGTTCCATCCGCAAAATCCAACGAGGATAATATGATAGACAACCCCTACCTTCGGCCGGTCAAGAAACCAAAAGTGAGGCGGAAGAAATGACATTAGTTTCCAATGATGAACCTGCAGACTTATTTGCTTTAAGGCTGGTACATTTGACAGTTCACTATAGAAATCCTCCCCAGAAAAAGGAGGAGAAGTCTGCTCTGTGAGCTGGACCAGTGGCTAACTGTAAAGACTGTGGGGCCAGCTCTGCGACTGACGTGTTTGATGTCCTTTTTCAACAGGCACTCGCCTTTTCTGTTTATAATTTTTGTGATGTATTTTTGAAAGGAAAAAAACATGCACAGGAATCATTTTGTAAATAAAAACATTTTCCTTTTTTTAAGACGAATTGATTTTTTTTATTAATGTTATACTAAATTTCAGTAAAAGACATGCACATAAGCTTTATATTAGCATTAATAATACAAACTCAGGTAGGCCACTCTGCTCCTGTGCTTCAGAAACTCCTCTGTGTTAATCTAAAGGGACAGGATGAACAATAATGACATGTTTAGACATATCAAAAGCATCACTCTGTAGAATTTTACTGTAACGTGTAGCATCTAATCTATTGTGTGCCAATTTTTGGACTTTGCCATATTGTTAAGTATACAAGTATGCAAATGTTGTGTAGAGATTGTGTGTTGTTTGTACTACTTAAGCAGATTAGTAATGGTATGCTGATCGTATGTTACCCACCTTCATCCTGAGTGACCTTTTATCCAGATGAGGAAGCCTAGACCAGTCTGGGCTCCCAAAACACATGGGCCAGCTCACCTTCCTGTTCGTCCTTGCATCGTGAGCGCTGTAGCTGCCAGGACTGCCTTACAAAATGAAATGTGTTAATGAACTGAGCACCATTACAATGCACCTTGATTCTCTCTGACTGCTGCCTCACCCGGGGCCCTCAGATTTATGAAATGTCCCTTGGAACCTGTGCGCAGTAGAGCTGAAAGGTGTTTTGCCAGGCGAGATGGTTTGTGACATGCTTTGATCTGGTTGGTACTGCTGTGGTGAAGGGGCGACACTCTAAGGAAAGAACAGGATAGAAATGTAATTAAATCTGAGCTGCTCATAAAGGATACAGTTGTATTCATTTATTACTAAGTGGGAGGAGCATATGAAAATACCTTGCTACGTGGCGGAAAGCGTGCTGCAGTTCTAGCGGAGAGTCCATAACCTTTCTTACTCATTGGGGTCTTCTCTACGTTATACAAAATGGTGCCAAACTGTAGATAAAAAACTGTGAAGATTATGTTGTCATAATCGCCGAAAATATGCAATAAAAACTTACGTGATGGTTGTCATAGCTGCTGGGGCCGACAGAGGGCGCTAACTCTCGCAATGATTGGTTTCCAAGCCTGTTTGGTGGATAGCTTAACGGCAGGAGTTTCCTTTCCTGAGAGCTCCCAAAATATAATTTACGGACAGGAGGTGATGACATTTTGTAAAAGAAAAAATGTGTAGAATAAGTCTTTACAAAAATTAAATTAAAAACAATTAGAGTTGGAGAAAGCAGCCGCCTGTCGAAAAGAAGGGCTGGTGTTTTCAGTTGTAACGATAGCAACCGATTTCTAACCTCCTCATGTTACAGTGGAGCTAAAGTCTTCAATGGAAATCCCTGCTATTCTTTATTTATTTCAAAAGGACAGAGCATTTTAACAAACAGTACAAATGTCAACATGCCAGAGTTAGACAAAAAGATAGTTTTTGTCTGTTGACTCTTGCCAGTTGTACAAGGGCACCCTAAAGAATCTAAAACAATTGTAGAAATGTAAAAAAAGACGCCTAGTTAAACGTTATTTTTTTCAATTTAACAAATAGATGAAATAATTAAAACGTACACTAGGCCTACCCCAAGCTCAGTTGGTAGAGCACTTGCAAATACACGGGAGAATCTCAGACTGTCGTCCTATTGTCAATAAAGTCCACCCCCCATACCTCTTTTAGCACAAACGTTTGCTGTTACAAGGCCCACTTTGAGAGCAGTCAGTAAATAATATCTTGATGCAATATTCCCCCCTCTTCCTCACAAAACCAATTCAAAAGCAAGTGTATCTTCTATAAAGACACCTTTAGTTTTTGTTACCTAATCTATCAAATCAGGTATTTGGACTTCTGTCCGATACAAGTTAAGCCTTGATCAACACATTTCACACATTCTTAAAGGATAGATTGTTTGATAAGGGTGTCTTGAATAAACGTAATCATAAATTGTTTAAAATAATTTATTTGCTTTTTGAAAGTGGCACATGCTCATCATTGCCATTACAGCATATTTGGATTCATCATGGGGGTTTGTTTCCCAAACCTTCCTTACAATAAAATAAATCTAGTGGCACTTCTTTGACCATGTGCGATGAGAACAAGGTCATTATAGTCAGTACTGCACTTTATATTAAAACATCAAATATACAGGCACTTCCAACAGTATTTAAATTACACAGTGAGATCTGAAATTATCAAGCACATTCATGTTGGCACGAAAGGCATGCTGTGGTTGCATTACAAAGACCTTAAAAAGACACTGTACAAAGCAACAATAACTCTAAGTTCCTGAGTCTTAACTAGTGACGGTGTATGAGGAGTGTCACTCCGACTGAGGCACGGAAATTGATGGTCCTTTGGGATCATCAAATCGATCCATGGTGTTAAGCTGCATGACCATATGAAGGCCGTACAGAAAAATGAACAGCATGAGCAGTGAGGTCAACAACCCCATCCAAATCCCAGGAGTGAAAAAGCCAGCGCAGTCATTGGCATAAGAGAAATTTGTTCCATTGTTCAAGCCAAAGCCTTGAATCTGTATCAGAAAAAGCATCAAAGATACATTAACTTGACATTAAAGTATATTAAGAGGCAAAACATACTAAAACCACTTTTTTGTACCTGGAAGTCGACAAAATCGATTCTCCAGTTAGAAACATTTGTATTAGCTGGCACAAGCAGAGCATCCCTAAAGCTGGTGACGGACTGACAGTGGTAGGAATACTCTGCAGGGGCATAGATGTTGCGGCCCCCGTTGAAAGATGCAGTTCCATTATTAGACTGCAACTGGACAGAATCAAGGGTGAACCAGTTCCTTGCAGACACAGGGTAGAAGCGCATACTCATGGAGAAACTGGATAAAACAGAACATCACCTTTTTATCAAAAACGCATTAAAAATACATAATCCATTTGACTAATTTGACTTACCTCAGAGTAATGCCATCAGGATATGAGAGGACAAGTCTGCATTAAAAAAATTGACATCATGGGACAATCTAAAACATTTATATGAAGTCATTTATGAATATATTCTTACCGTGAGTTAGTTGAGTTACATGTTGATCCTGTTAAAGTAGGAGTTCTATTACCAAGCTCTATCCATTCTGATGAGAAGCTGACCTTAAGATTTTGAGCCCAGAGCATTATACAGGGGCTTCCAGATACATTAAACATTATGGGGGGAGTGACATCTGCACCAACAGCCTGGAGCAGAGAACGGCCACCAGACTGTTTTGATGGCGTTGGTTCTAAAATCACCTGCAAAAAAAAAAGAAAAGAAAACTACTTTATTATGGTGCAATATATTTTCAGATGATCATTAAACAAACTGAAATACAACAAATTAGAGTATCTTACTCGTGAAGGCTGTTGTCCTGTAAACATTGCTGTGTAAGGAACATTTCTGGCTTCCAGATTTTTCTGAACATGCCCAATAATCTCATCTGTTTAAGACAATAATAAACTTTTTATTAGAGTTACGGTACATGAGATGTGTTGCAAAATACACAAACCAAACTGAGGATTTTAGCTCACCATTGTGTTTTAGAACCTCCCTGCAAGGCTTGTCTGAGCTACAGTAGGGAAGTTTAATAAGCAGCAAATTGTTGACAGAGGAGCTGATTGAGAGATCTGGCAAAGTGTCTTCATCTAGAAGTAGAGGTGCTACACCAAGCTTTTCCTGTAGCAGAGCAGGCACGGCAGAGGATCCAAACCACTCCAAAGCTGGAAAGGTTACTGATGCATATGGGGACTGCAATGCAGCCTGTAGAAAACCGAGGGAAGTGTGAGAAGACCAGTAAGGGTGGCAGGGGCCTATGGTTAACAGACAGAAACTATAGAAGAATACCTCAAGGTTTTTAAAAGCGCTATTCTGTTTGTTTCCAAACACCCCACCGTAAACTGTGAAGTCATCCTGGCTTAACTGTTGAGACAGAAATAAAGAAATTAAATATCCAGCAGCAACACCATATACTGTACAGTATCTTGTATAAAAGAACAATGTAATGGAAGCTACAATGCAAACAGTTAAATAGAACTGCCACAACAGGAAACACAGAAGTTTTGCAGAGGAACTGTGAAATGGGAAGTTATGCTAAAACTCTGTCTCACCAAGGTAAGAATAGCTTTACATCACATGGGACATCAATGTGCTCACATATTTCGTTTGTAACAATCTCATTAAATTTAGGCTGTTTGCAAATATCTAATTTGATTAACACTTTACAGCATTGCATCCTGTTTAAAAAAGTTTTTTCCTAATCTAAATTATGGCATAGTTGGTCACGCTTTTTGGACTGACCTTCTCTTGGAGAAACAGCAGCACTGTGTGGGTCCTGGAGCCCAAAGCTGAGGTCAGATAGGCACTGAGCTGCTCAATGGATGTGATGTGACCAGCTGCTGGTGAGGCCACAGATGGCAAACTAAAGAAAACGAGAAATAAAATGACATTAAGTAGCCTACACATTTAGTCAACAAACAAAGCAGGTATTTGTTTCATCTAAAAAGTAGGATTTTCTGCCGCTGTTAAAACGATGTGTTAGCATTAGCATAAAGACATCTGCCTCGTAGCAAAAATTCCTTTTAGTTTTATCAAAATAAAAATTACCTTTCAGAGGACCAAATTAAAAGTGGCACGTGTCCCGCAGACACTACTGTGCCCAAAAAAATCGCCAATAAAAGTGATAAAAACAGATTGCGACGGCCACCATGATCCTGCCATTTTCATTTAACACTGCTTTTCCGCAAAGTCGAAGTCACGTGACGCGGACCAGCTGACAGTCATGTGCGCTTTTGCTAAAGATGGAACTTCCTGCTTCTCTCATTCAGTGTGCTTTTGCCCTGCCCTGGTTCTATTGGCAGCGCAGAAACACCCAGATATATTACTTAGAATGGAGTTCTTCGTGACACACAGGACACTTGAGAAAATACTTTTTTTTTGTAAAACCAATCTAAATAAACACTTCGCCCGTCACTTGGGTTTAGCGCCACTTAAGGCGGTGCAACACAGTTAACTGTTACTGCTCCACATTCACAGTCCTGTAGGCCTACACATATTAATCTCTAATAAAGTTTTCTCTAATTTGTGCTTTGTCATGAAGAGGTCTAGCAGCTGTCCGTGGTGCTGATACCCCGTGTTGGCTCGGCCTATCATCTGTATAGTATGCCCAAACACATTACATACATGACATTTATTACTATAATCATCAATCTAAAATATCCCAAGTTGTGTGATTGTTGCACTTTTGAAAATACTGTGCGTGCTCAATAAAAGTAACTCTCTTGTAGCTTCCTCTTGGCTGGTGGCACCGTGGCGGATGGATACCAGAGTCTGATTCCACTCAATGCCGTCCGTGCCTACAACGGAAAAGGAAGCATGGGAAATAAAATGTGTTCTTATAGATAAACAAAAAGCCACATATGCAAACGTTAATATAAGCACAGACAAACTATGGACAACAGTTGAGACCGTGCATACAGCGTTGAGTAAATCCACCTCACAGCTGAGTTTCGTATTAATGTCAGGGATGTGGCTCAGCCCATTGTGTGTGAACCAGGCAGGCGCAGTGAGGGAATATAGAGAAGTGGATGCGCACTATTTGTCGACGCGCACGAACATTATTCTCGATTGTCTACGTCCAGGGCCATCTTTGGTTGTCCTCGCCGGTGACAGTGTGGTCACTATATTTTGAGCATTGTTGCCTTCATGATAATTGCGCTTAACTTAGAGAAGCGTTTAAAATAGTTGAGTTAAAACAGGAGAGCCCAACCCGGTGTGTGGATCCGCTGGCATTGTTTCCTTCGGTACCCTTCATTTCTCAGAGCTAGAAGAGGGCGAGACGGGAGAGGCGCTGACAACATGGATGAGGAATATGATGTGATCGTTTTAGGCACCGGGCTGACAGTGAGTAGTCAAGCGTTACTTTACATAGGCTACAGAAAGAATCAACTGTTAAACACTCGTTAAAAGTCCCTGTATCTGCTTAGAAAGTGAAACTTTGCATCTATGCATTAAAAAAATGTTCGCTGGTAGTTTTGACCCAGCATTTTGCAGGACCTAGTTTTATTGTACACAGCTGACGGTGGCTGTGGATATTGAAGTTGTTGCAGGCGACACCGCGTGCTTAGGGCCAGCAGCATCTTTTAGGCGTAACCCCAGTGTGCGTTGGTGCTGTGCACACGCACGCAGGCCTCCATCCTGGCGTTTGCGCAGGCCTAAACATCGCTTAATTTAATGACTGAACAATTTCCGCGCTCTGTCGCTGCTGATGTTGCGACTACCAGTTCCTATGCGACAGAAACAGGCCTAGACCTATCTTAATAATTTCATGTGACATCAGTTTATTCGTTGATTCAAATTGCATGCGTTTCTGTTGGTATTAATCAGCTTTATGAAAAAACAACTGTCATTACGATACTAGTAAATGCAACTAATAGGTAACGTTTTGTTTCCGTTAATAATAATCTGTTATAAACATTAATATTGTGTTAGTAAATTAATATTTTTGTAGCGCATGCGCACAGAGGAGTATGATTGCTTATCTCTAAACCCTCTCACTTGAGTGAGTGAGTGAAGTATACCTCAGCTGATGTTTTTCACGCTCTGCATTCTATTAATATTGTTTGGTTGGGATTGGTGAACCATGACGTGCTGTTTTTCTAGGAATGCATCCTCTCTGGGATCATGTCTGTGAATGGGAAGAAGGTTCTGCACATGGACAGGAACCCCTACTATGGAGGAGAGAGCTCTTCCATCACCCCCCTGGAGGAGGTAGGGGGCAGCTGGGAACTGTTCAACCAATCAATACACTTTACGCCCCTTGCTACATCTCATTTTTCCTCCATTGTTTTTGTGCATCTGCTGCTGTTTAACTGCTTTCATTTGTTAACTACATTGCCTTCTGTCACTTTGAGCTGTGTCTCACAGATTACAGTTGATCTTAGTCTTCCCTGTTCTGCTTCACAGCTGTATAAGCGCTTTAGCCTCCCCGACAGCCCACCTGAGTCGATGGGCAGAGGAAGAGACTGGAATGTGGATCTTATCCCCAAGTTTCTAATGGCAAACGGTTCGTACTGCAGTGCAGATATAATTGCAGATATACACAGCAGATATAGCTGGACATGTTTAGCATAGGAGCACAGTCCAAATATAAAATAAAACACAAACTTGTAAAATGTACCTCAGGTGTATTTTAACCATAAGTGATGACATGAGGGAGTGAGATAAGGATGAATGTTCAAACTGTAACAAAAGAACATGTCTGTGTCTCTATGATGCCTGCAGGACAACTTGTGAAGATGCTGCTATACACTGAGGTGACACGGTACCTAGACTTTAAAGTAGTGGAGGGAAGCTTTGTCTATAAAGGAGGAAAAATCTACAAGGTGCCCTCAACTGAAACTGAGGCACTCGCTTCAAGTAAGCCACTGGAAATGTGCTGTGATCACTGGGATTTTTTAAATTACTCATTTCAAAAAATAACCTCTTTGTTCTTTTCAGACTTAATGGGGATGTTTGAGAAACGAAGATTTAGAAAGTTTTTAGTCTTTGTGGCCAACTTTGATGAGAATGACCCCAAGACATTTGAGGGTGTTGACCCAAAAACTACAACAATGAGGGACGTTTACAAGAAATTTGACCTCGGCCAGGATGTCATTGACTTCACTGGTCACGCCCTGGCCCTCTACAGGACAGATGAGTAAGAACAGCACCCAACCCTTTTATTATTATATCTGTCTGAAGTCTCGTTAATTTAGTGAGTTAGGCTTTGATACAGCTCTGCTACGTTTGTTACAATTATTAACTTCATTGCCTGATTTATTCTTATTATTAAATATACATTTATTAATATGTTTTATTATTAAAAATACATTTATAGAATTGTATTTGTATTTTATACCTGTATTTTATATATCTTTTTCCTTTTCAGTTACCTTGATGTACCTTGTTTAGAGACAATCAATCGCATCAAACTCTACAGTGAATCTCTGGCCCGATATGGGAAGAGCCCCTATCTCTATCCTTTGTATGGTCTGGGAGAGCTGCCACAGGGATTTGCTAGGTACCTATTATACGTTGTTCAAACATGTGTAAGAGCAGCAAAGATTATTAAACTATATTATGTTCTTTTTTGACATACTTAGGTTGAGTGCAATCTATGGTGGAACATACATGCTGAACAAACCAGTGGAAGAGATAGTGATGGAAGGTGGTCGGGTGATTGGAGTGAAGTCTGAGGGCGAGGTATGACAGTCTTCAGTTCTTTTCCATTACATTGCTCAGTAAATATTTGTCACAAGAATGAGTGGTCATTAACCTTTTCCATATCTATATTCTTAATTAGAATAGAACTAATTAAGAACTTCTTTGCTTAAAAAAGGGATTTCTGTCAAACCAGACCATGTCTAGGAAGAAAAATGTTGTCATGACATGTGCTAAGATTTTTTCCCTTTGCTGCTGCAGGTTGCTCGTTGCAAGCAGCTCATCTGCGATCCCAGCTACGTCCCAGACCGTGTTCGTAAGGCAGGTCAGGTGATCCGTGTCATCTGCATCCTTAGCCACCCCATTAAAAACACTAATGATGCAAACTCCTGCCAAATCATCATTCCTCAGAATCAGGTCAACCGCAATTCAGGTGAGTTGAGCTTTTTGAAGCTGTAATACCTGCAGCATTATGTATAATGCATAATTTTACCTTCCATTGCTCCTCTGATCCCTTCAGATATCTACGTGTGCATGATCTCCTATGCTCACAATGTGGCAGCACAGGGAAAGTACATTGCGATTGTCAGCACCACAGTGGAAACCAGTGAACCTGAGGCCGAAATAGAGCCTGCTCTGGAGCTCCTTGAGCCCATCGACCAAAAGTCAGTCCTCTAACCACCATCACGCATAACAAACATTTACTAGTTATTATTCACAGTGACCACAAATGAAACTATTTTTGACAGGTTTGTGGCAATTAGTGACCTCTATGAGCCCACAGAAAACGGAACTGAAAGTCAGGTACGTAATATTTAGAAAAGTTGTATATTTGTTTGTTCATTTTTTTGTTTGAAATTTGCGATATAACTTTATATTTGTTTGTCCCAGGTCTTTGCCTCAAGGTCCTATGATGCCACTACTCACTTTGAAACCACTTGCCATGACATCAAGGACATCTACAAGCGCATGACCGGGAGCGACTTTGACTTTGAGCACATGAAGCGCAAACAGAATGATGTGTTTGGGGAGGATGAGCAGTGAGCACTATGGGAGGGGGGCATTCGGGAGAGGGCAAAGCCAGGGAATGAGGCATGGCTAGAAGGTGCGGGTCTTTTGCCTCCTTCCCCTCATGCCTGTTCCTCTCTCTTTTGATGCACGCTCAAACACATAAGCGCTCACACCCACAGACACGCTGTTAAAATACTTACACTTCTTTATCTGTCACACAGAAAAGCAGGGTTGACTGGTTCTTCATTCCATTGTAGATATCTATAATCATGTATTATCATAGAAGTGAATTTATTACTTGTTGATTTTAAAAGTAACATCTCTCATTACAGAGTCTGAGTAGAAGGAAAAAACATCTGTGTCCCTCTGAAATAGCTTAGTGTAGAATCCTCTGGAAGGGTCACCTCCAGTCAACATGCATGAATCTTTTACACATAGTAGTATTGTACATAACGACGAGCGGCACTGCAGTTTGAAGGTTGGACCATTCCATTGCAACTCCTGTCAACCCTGCTTTCACATTACTTGTTACTTGCTCTTGTACCTGTCTTACTTCAATAGACGCCTCTCCTTTTTGCAAAAATCTGTTGGTCAGGCGAACGTGATGAAACTTTCTGTATAAATGGCCTGTTCTGTCAACTGATAGTGCTCACTTTGCAATGCTGTTGTGACCCTGTGCTAGCAGGCAAGCTAACCAGTGGCTATTAACTATCACACCCCTTACTCCAAGAACTGTCCGTTTCTGATGTGTGAAGTTTAAAATTTGAATAGTCTATGTTTTAACATTTTAAATTATTGAAGAGTTTTATTTCTATATATTTGGTGAAAATTCACTGGCTGAAGTTATGAAGTTTACAGAACTGTGATACAAACTGTGGTCTTCAAGAAAGCGGATTATTAAAAAGGGAAGGAGTGAAGCAAAAACGTTTGGGGAAGGCTGGTCGTAGTGTCATGAATCGTTTGGAAAGAGTGTTAAGAGCAGAAATTTGTAAAGAATGTTTGTTGAGGATGTTTTGGTTTTGACAAGAAGAAGGAAGTTTGACTTGTGACTTGTGTGTAGGGTGAAGACAGAAATCTCAGCTCTGAGTGAAAGCACCAGATTGTGTCTTGGTTGTTTCAACCCTTGTGTAGGTCATAGAGTTAAGTCATTCCCCTTGGGGGCTTAATCCTAAGAAAAATTGTAGTCTGTAAATAGAGGGTTACATCGGAAACACACACAAAGTTTCAGTAGCATAGCAAAAGTATGAAGCCACAGTTTCCAGTGCTGCCCCATGTGAATGAACCAATATGCTTTTATTTGGTTGTAGCCTTAATTTGGGGTCCCATTGACAAATGTTTGGCCTTCTTTGTGAAATTACTTTGTTTTATATCTTACTGTTTTGGATCCGACTTGTGCCAAAAGTTACTGTTATTGGCAAAACAACTCAAATATACCTGACTCTATACTATAGATGGGATATTGTTATAAATGCAAGTCATATGTCACATTCAGAGCCAGACTGATCTGTGGCTTTGCACATCACCAGATAAGGCACTCCAGTAACACTTAAGCATTTCTCTTTTTACTGTATCTGCCACTACTAATTCCTGCATAACTTTATTTTAAAGCATTTGGGGACTTGCTGGGTCTTATTGCTATTTCAATTTCACAGAGATATTGTGAATGGTTTACATGAAATTCTTAGTTTAGGTTCTCATAATATTATCGGATAGAAACGAGTTTTAAAAGGTGATTTACACTAAGGTGATTTTTTTTGTTTGTGTTTTGCTGTGTCATGTGTTTACCTTATTTAGTGGTCATTCCTGTGTTCATCATAGTTTGCTATGATTATAAGCATTCCTAAATACAGGTTTTGAAAGGAGAATACAGAATGTCATGGAGCTGGAAGCAAAAAATATACTGTTGCATATTCACTACAGTATCTAACTGTTCATCATCCATTGTGTGTGTGTTCTTTATTCTGGAAACATAATATCTGACTGGATTACTGTTTACTCTGAATTTATATGTTGCCTCCCAACCCGCCCCCTCCCTCGCCATAGGATAACATCCACTCTTTCAGTGATTGAAAAGAAAAGCCTTGTGTGGTTGTACTGTTTTAATTTTCATCCATTTGGCCTTTAAAAAAAACACTATTGATAATAATCCCTTGAAATTGACAAAATAAATAGTTCTGGCTGAATAGTAGAAAAGTTAATGTCCTTGTTTGATCACTAGTTTGTGAACAATGCCTAATGTCTTGTGTAACAAATAAAATAAATTTAACTATGACTGAAATGATAGAAAAATAAAAAAGCACATGGCGAACCTGAGAAGAATGTTTTTGCATTTGATTTGTCAAACATACATATATAATATTTTATTTACATATAAAATGTAATGATACAATTTTAATCATTTCGAGTCTTATTATAATCTTATGGTGGAATATAAGTAAATATCTTAAGCAGGATATGTGTGCGAGACATTTTGGAAGAAAATGCTGCAGCACAAATGGACATTTTATGGTTGCCATGCGAACAGAGGAACATAGTGTCTCTGTTGTAAGATACAGAACACAGCTTGAATTCAGTTCAAATTCAGTGATGCAAAAGGCACAACGGCCTCTTTCAGCACTTCACTACGTTATCCAGAACTAGTCTTTATAATTCTTGTGTTTGCTGCTTTTACTGTAGATTGTCCAGTCCCTCTCTTTGACTCTTTCATAAGTCTTTCTCATACCGCTCCTAAGACTGTGGCAACATGTTATTTGAGCACCCTGGAGTCCTAGATGGAGTTTGTCCTTTGTCTGATAACCAGGCCTTGTTTATTGCTGTGACCTGAGCTGTGCAGAGTGAGGTGGAGCCGGTTGGAAGTTACACATGATCCACCACGTAGCTCTCGTAAGGATGACCCAGAAGTCTCGGCACTTCTGCCTTTGGCACCACCCAGCACTTGCCTATATGTCGTTTCTGCACTGTGTCTTTCAAAGTCTTGTCCTGTAAAGTGACCCCCATGTGCTCCTGTCCACACCTCAGGACTCCTCTGGACATTAATTCATCTTTGTTTGAGCGATTGGCACCTCCACCTTCATAACTCATTAGCCTGGTCACACTTATATCGGCATGCTGAAATTGTCCTGTAGCAAAAAGACATTTGACATTAACCAATATGTTTTCATGAAATTACAGTACAAATGTATGTATGTACGTACCAAGCAGGCCTTGGGAGGAATCAGAGAGCCCCTGTCCATTTGTGATGTAAAATCCCAGGTGAGCCATTTGGAGGCTACTTGGGTGCTTATAGTAGTGGAACAGAACCAGGAAGCGGATGTTTCTGGTTAGCTCAATCCAACAGTTGTAATGGTTGTCAACGGTAACCGTCACTCCTTGCCTTGTGATTGATCCCTGCTGATTGACAGGAAGCCTGTCCCGTCCTTCCCCTTCCAACACAACAGTGTCCAATGAGAGCGTGATTATGATATCAGCGGAGCTCCCGGAGGCAATGGAAATGACAAGTTGATCAAAGTATGTCCGAAAGCGCTCCTCGACACCCGGCTTGAACGGGGCTCCAATTAGGTGACCATCCACAATAATCCCTAAAAAGGACATTTTGAAGATCAGCATGCACACAGATTAGTTAATAATAGTGTATTTTTACCTCTCTCTGGGTCCTCTAAAAGTCTAAGGACATCATTAGCTCGGCCATCTACAGTGAAACACAAGTTCTCGTGCAGCTTTGGAAGCTGGACCACAAAATGAGGATCGCCATCAACTGGAACACACAAATTTATTATAAGCACAAATTCAAATGTACATTAAAAAATGTACATGTAAAATATAACAATTTAATTAAATGTTTAAAAATATAGCATGTTGACCTGAAGAGAAAATACTCTGACTGTGCTCAGTCCAGGGGAAGGCTCTAAAAAAGTGAAAACAACTCACACTGGTGAGTATTCCACGATCCAACCATTACATTACATTCTTGTATGTATCTTGTCAAGTAACTTAATCTTACCAAATGATGTGTCTGCAGTGTCACCCCCTGAAAAAAATTACAATTAATACAGTTAAGATTCAAAATTAAATTTGAAATATTGAAAAGTGCCCACCAATAAAACCTAAAAAACTTACAGGTTTCATAGTTAAGGTTGTAGTCATAGTCATATGTAGCATCATAGTCTAAAATTTTAAGGCAGGCAAAAGGTTAATGCACAACAACAGTTATTGAGAGAACAGATATAGTAAAGGATAAAGTTATAGCTTCCTCACCTTTATCAAGATCAATATCTAGAAAAAAACATACAGTAAATACCTAAATTTATTATACATATTGGATAGGAATTGCACAATTTGCACAAAATGCACAATTACCTTTTCTCTGGACCTGAATGGAGGTGGAGACATCTAGTGGAGAGATGTAGAACATTAAGTTATTTAAATATTATTGAAGGGCAGCAGTAGAATAGTCAAATACAGGCAATAAAAAGATTTGAAAAGGTTGCCTAAATGTCCTTGATCTTACCCAGAAGCCCTGCTGCCTCCCACAGCCTGGGCCCATCTGTCACACCAGGCATGGGAGCAAAGGTGGCTGAAATTAGGGTGGCTATGCTTATGTCTGTGTCTGAGTTATTGTTTGCTGAATCTGGGACCGGGGCTAATGTGGGAGAGATGAGAGGGGACACAAGAACAGGCAGAACATTGGCAGTTACCAGCTCCTGAATGTCTGCCGATGCAGCCACAGTGCTGTTGTTTTTTGTCCCAATGGGGGGGGTGGCGACTTTGGCAGGAGGCGTGGTCCTCACTGTGGTGGACTGGGAGGTGAGTGGTCTGGGGTCCACTCTGGCTGTAGTAAGAGGAGTTGTAGTGCTGGTGTTATGTGGTACCGCGGTGGATGTATTTAGTGTTGATGGAGTAACTGTGTTTGGATGGGAAGTGGAGACTTTTCCTGGTGCTGGGGCTGTTTTTAGAACATTAAGCACTGAGGTGGATATCTTTCCAGGTGGAGAAGGAGAGAGCGTTTTAGACACATTTTGGGAAGGATTGGGCTTTTTACTAGATATTGGAGTTGGGGCAGTTTTAGTTAAGCTGGGACTTGTGGTAGTAGTGGTTCTCCTGGAAACTCTGGCAGTGGAAGGTATAGTTTTTTTAGGTTGCACCAATGGCGGCTTGGGAGGCTGTGGTTTTATTTTGTTAGCTTTGTTGGCATTTGAAGTCTTTGATATTTTTGTTGTAGTTGTTGCTGTTGTGGTTATAGTAGTTGCTGTGGTGGGTCTTTTAGTGGTTGGAGTTGCTTCATCTGCATCTGGTTTGACAACAACTAAAGAGGTGACTGGTGTTACAAAGTTATACTTTAGAGAAAGGTTGGTGGCCTTGTCTGCTAATAACCTTTGCATGGCGGGATCTGTAGTGTTCAGTTTGGCCAGAAGAAGCTCTTTAATAGTGAAGTAGGCCCAAAGACGGTGCACAAAGCTGGAAATGCCACTGAAATCTCCTGTACATTCATCCACATTTGTGCTCTCGTTTCCTTGTGAATGAGCTATCAACACATCATTTTCGTATCGCACACGCTGCTTTGAATTTGTGGCGCTCATTGCTACCTTTAAATCCTTGGCCCCTGGTTTGACCCTGCCAGCTACCACTAACTCTGAGCCTTGGAAGTAGTTGGGAAACAGCGAGCAGGTGATATCAAATGCCTGTTCGTCCAGGTAGGACAACTGAATGTCTGACAACAGTGGGCTGGCGACTTCATCATAGAATCCCTTGAGTTGCAGTGCGGCATCTGCGTCCTCATAAACCATACGCGCCACTCCGCGGTTATCTAAGGCCAATCGTTTAAGTAGGAGGAAATCTGCATCATCTCCAAAGGCAAGTCCAAATAGAGAGGCTGAACCCAGAGCCTTCCTGGCGTTACTGAGAATAGTGTCACTGGCAGTCACACCTATAGTGGCCTCCCCGTCAGTGAGGAAAATGACCAAAGGGACACGGCGAGACAAGACGCTGGAGGAGCTGGTTGACAAAGGGTTGACGAGCTGCGCGGCAGAAAGCAGTGCAGCATTTATATTTGTCCCTAAACAAGAGACAAAGTATTAAATTAGCCCTAAACACACACAAAATGACATAGTGTGTTTCTACTTACAACCCTCTGCACAAATCCTCCTCACAAAATCTTTGGCGTCTCGCACATTCTGCCGTGTTGCCCGCACTGTTCGCCCTTTTTTCCATGTTTGAACTTTATCTGAGAAGGTGATGATGTTAAAGTGGTCTCCCTCCCTCAGGTCTCCCAGGATGGTACTCATGGCCTGCTTGGTCTGTCATGAAAAGAAAAAATCAAACTTTCCTATAGTTATATATAATTAATGCATTAATATATATGGTAAAAACAATAAAAATAAGAAAAATTAGTTCAAAAAGCAAACTTTTGAATAGGCAGTAATTTTACAAACTGGTTACTGGTTGAAAAGGAAACGTTAAAAATTGCCAGAAGGAAGCTCCCTTTGCAGAGAGGATTAGACACAGTCAATGCTGGTTTGAATAGGTGGTTACCTGCTTTATCTTGGTGCCAATCATTGAGCCACTGGTGTCAATGACAAATATAACATCTTTAGGAACCACTGGAAGACCTCTGGGTGCAAAGTAATGCACAAAGTAGCCGTCGTGTACCTAAAACACATTTGTTACAGTTATACTAGTCTGTATTTGGGTAATGTAAGAAAAACTCTGCTTTCTCACTTGTATATCACCCATGATGTCTCTAAGCTCAACGTCATAATGGATGATAAAATCTGCATTGAGACCTTTAGAGGAAACACTATTCTGCTGCTCCAAGGTAGGACTGTAGAGGATCTGTGCACAGTTACCGTTTTGTTCAACATGAGTAGAAGCAGGGGCCTCACCATCATCTGCAACACAACATTGTAACATCACACTTTAATGAACACAGTGTGGCAGCAGCCGAGTGTCTGTCCTTTACCATGAGCGACGTTAGTGAGCAGTCGGCTTGTCTTCAGAGGTAGTACTTTGATGAAACTGATGCCTGTCCGCTCTGATATAGTGATGTCTAATGTGAGGTTGTGCACTGGCTGTCCAGGTCTCAGGCCCAAGCTGAGCTCATAACGGCCGAGTCTCCGCATTAGGAGCTCCTCATATGACAGGCAGAAAGACATCTGAGCTCCTGCGGGGACACTCACAGCCACACGGAACTTTTCAATTTCTCTTTCTCTGCAAAAACACAAGGGGAAGGTTGCTGATGATTAAACAGTATACACAAACAATGAGTCAAATTAGATGATAACAGATTTTTGCTTGGGACTGACTTGGTTGCCACAAGTCCGGCAGTTTTTCCTTGCTTCTTAGCAGCGTCGTAGATTTTCCTGGCAGCAGCTCTTTCCTTTACCTGGGCCACATACACCTTGCCATTGGAAGTGCTAAAGGGACAGTGGAAAAAATGGAATAAGAGCAACAGTAGCTGTCTGTGTGACTTACAGAAACCAGATTATGTTACAGTTTGAAATACGCCTGGCCTGCATTGAGCTGTAATGCACTAGAGCACTATGCACTTTATTTTGCTTCTTGTATTTTCAGGTCCATCACAGAGGCGCGCTATGTGCCTCACAAACACGCATCATGTTTGTTTACAGATGGAGTTCATGCAATGTGAAAATGGTAGGTGGGGGTCATAAATAGACTGAGTGGAAAAGAGCAATTTCCCTCCAAAAACAGCATTAGTAAAAAGAGATGACGCTTTGAGGGAGTGCCACCAAACTTTACACCCTAAATGTGTAGATTTGAAAGAGCCATGGAGTCACATAACAAGGTGCTAAAATAAGGTCAGACCCTCGGAAAAAATACATCCAAAGAGAAAAAAAAAACATTAGGGCTAACTTAAATAAACCCACAGGCTTGAAACGGGACTTGTGTGGGACAGAATGTCATGAGAAGGCAGAGTGGAAAACGGAGGGGCTTGTGTTTCTGCGGCCAAATCCTGAATGTACATCAGTGACTTGCACATGGAACACAGAGTTCTTAGTTTCAGAGGCAGGGAATGCCAAAAACCTAACGCAATACGCTGCCACTGCTCTTTTCCTCGGGGTATTTGGCGATGTGAACATATAGAGCGTGTGTGTATGCCTCAGTGCTTCCAAGAGAGACAGGCAGAGACAGGATGATGTAAAGGATCATGCTTCCAGACTCACACATACTCACCTCTAGACACGCATAAATACAGTTGATGCATGCGTATCTACACTGGCAAGGAGCCTCGATAAACTGTGCAGGGGAGAAAGGAGGGACTGGGCAAACTCCTGTCATTTACTCTATTAACTTTCTGACTCTTATTTACAAAGCCCTGTATTCATGGGTGCTCTGGTTTACCTCCCCCCGACCTGTTTCTGCTTCCAAATCCAGCTGTCGGCTTATTTTTTGTTTGTATTTAGAATTTTTAAAAGGAGAGTAGTTTCCAACCCTCTTTGTAATCTAATTAGGTACCGGATTTTGATTTCCTTACATAAGTCCTGTGAAGTTTGATGCCAGAATCTTTTTCTATCAACAAGATTACTGTGTTAAGTGTATTTAGATAACGTGAGTCAGACTTCTGTGGGGACTTACATGGTGAAGTTGGAGATAAAGGCGGAGGAGGGCAGGTCCACCTCGAAAGCTGCCTCTTTAGTGATATCTAGCTGATTCCAAACAGAGCTCTGAACTGTGGTGATGGCATAGCGCGAGACAACTGAACACTTGACGTGGTAGTCTGTCACCTTCAGCTAGTCACAAGTAAGACAGAATAATTACAGTTAATAAAGCAGCATGTAGAGAATCAAGAACAAAGCAACATCAGTCGGGGTACACTTAAGTAAACCTCTGTAAAAAGCTCCACACATCTATTTATTCCATATCACTGTTTGCTTTATCTAACCACACAGTACAAAACCATGCCCTCCTCTTGTTTACTCGGGGAACTCTGGCGCCTGCTGAGCCCACTCTGGTCAGTAGCAGCCACATGAGTCCAGGCAGAGGCGACAGGCCACATCAGCCCCATAAGGCTGCCATGAGATTACGGAAAGCTGTAGTTCAGGCTGGGCAGACAGAATGTGACTGCATGTTCAGTTTTTTTATTTATTTTTTTACAGTTAGAACTGAAGCAACCAGGACTTAAACCACAGTGTGGCCATTTATGTTGATAACCTGAAAGATGATGGGGTTACTCTGTCTAGGAAACTGATTAATATAGTATATGGTGTTAGATGCATAAGACACATGAAGCTTTACAGAAAAAGCACACTTACCACTGGCTTTACTGGGTTACTTTGCCGTTTTACTCTCTGGAAAATACATAAAGCTTCAGGTCAAACAAGCATTAGTGTGAATTGTGCTCTGTGCTTTAAAGCAAAAAATCAAATAATTAATTAATTTTAAAAAGACGACATTGTAAAACACAAGCGTTTACTCAGGATTTTCTGTCAAAATACTGTGAATCAAAGTCATTCATGAATGGAAAGTAAGTGGAACTGAAAATAAATGCTTTCACTGTACACAGCCTGGCTTTGGTTTCAATTGATAATTTTGTACACCATCCATTCCTGTGTCATTATTAACATATCTCCTACTCACTCCTGGGACTTAAAACTATGGAAACTCTCACATTTACTGTTACATTACAAAGAAATGTGTAAAATTCTTGAAATTTGATGCAAGGCTAATTAAACATTAGCACTTTCACTAGCATACCTTACTTATCTACTAGCTACATCTTCATAACATATGCTAGTTCCAGATTTTAAAACATACTTACTTGCAGACGTATTTTTTCACCTAAATGCACTTCATAATCTTCTGTTAATCCCACGTGTACATACAAACTTAATAAGACTAAAACGCACTGAATCCCAGAGTTCATCATGTTCTATATGAATTTAAGGCTGCTCCAAAGTAGCTGTGGATGTGTTCCGTTGTCAACAGCAGCTGCAGGTTCACGGTGGGGCACTCCTTCCTTCTGTGGACTTAATGTAAAGGTCTCTGATCAGAAGGTAAAGTTATGATAAGAGATAAAACATCCAACAGGTGGCTTTTAAATAATGGCGTGCAGTCAAAAAGCTCTGTCTGAAGTTAAGCAGTTCCCAGTTTGTTTACGCGAACTGGAAATTTCACGCACTGCTGCCACCTGAGAAATGACGGATTATTAACCCCTGCTCGACTCTTGGAGACCTCCCGCTCCTCCTCTAAAGGTTCTCCACACTACGAGTTACACTCCGCATTGAAACGACTCTCAAATGTGTGTTTTTCTTTGGCTCACTGCGCACTTTGAAAAAGCTATTATTGGCTGTACAGAACAGGACATTGGTCTGTTTGGGAATAATTGACTCCCAATTTAAAGTCAAGACCCCAAACTGGTGATTGGTATGTCATTGCACAAGCCACAACCACCAGAGGGCGCTAATGGTTTTAGCCACAACGAAAACAGTCCGGCTACTTTTGTAAAAACGGCCAGGGTTTGTCCATAGATTGTAAATAAAAACCATGTACACAATGCAAATAGTGTTTGGATTTGAGCAATACCATGATATATTGTATATCTGGATCTATTTTTTAAAGCAAAGCCAGTAAAAATAAATTTGAAACTCTACCTTAACCAGCCTGACTAGTAAATCCAGCACAGAGTATTTTTTACAACCCAATTCATTGCATAGTTAGTCAGTTGGAGTTAGTTTGCAAATAACCACCATTTATTTGTCATGTGAAGAGTTGACCGTAATTTGTACGGTTTTAAACAATGCCGTTTTAATCAATGTTTCTCTGTCGTCATCTCTTGTCGAATTTGTCCGTGACGTCCAGAGTAAACTGAACAGTATAGTAATTGTATCTTAATGAAGCAAGTAAAAAACGTTTAAAAATATGTCTGGACATTGACATTGGTAGAAGTCTGCACTGGTTAATTTACTGGTACAGGCTTCAGACTGTGGACGCCGGACGGCCGGTCTGTTTTCATAACGGATAAAACCACTTTTAAAGCTGGCCGGCCAGTTAAGCGCCCTCTGGTGGCTGTGGCTTGTGCACTGAATGCCAATCCGCGTCTCTCCCAATTTAATTGTCTCTATGGGACAAACATTATTTAAAACTGCCAGTCCGGCATGACATATTTTCATAGTGACTTAATGTCTCATCAGACCATCAGATGCAACCCATTTACAAGATGTGTTTTTCTGCCTTGTCTTGGGTAATGTCATAACAACACCATATTACATTAGCCACTGGAGCTTGATGGCAGCAAAATCTTTAAAATTTATTTACACCCATCTTATTCTCTATACATGCTAGGCCAACTTCTCAAATTACATTATCAACAATAGATTATAATACAGCCTTAAAACATATAATACAGTGCATAAAATGTTTCTGGTTGTGACAATGGTTAATGACATAGAACACGCTCTTCTCACTCCCAGCAGGGGTCAGTAGAGTTGGTCTCACACACAATATTTGTTCCCACATTAATATCATATGTGCCCAGGAACAGTCTTCAGAGCTTCATTTGGGTCTCTGTTCACATTAACATTCTGGAAAAACAGAACCAAAAAAATCATATATTTTTGTATGTTCATACACTCATTCTTGTCAAGGGTTAATTTCCAGAGGTTAATTTGGCAGGTCAAGCTTGTGGAAACATACCTCTGGCTTTTCTCTGTACGTGTTGACTGCTTCAATACTGAGGAAAAAGGACTCCACTTTGCAGCCTACAATTAGAGGGAAACAATTAGACTGAGTGTGAGAGTGAATATTTATTTATTTTTTAGTGTAATCTCCTACCGTATGCAATAGGTGTCAGTTTGAGCACAGTGTGAAGGGGGCATCTGAGATAAGGCAGCTCATCTTGACAGAGGAAACAATGACACATATTTTAACAAATATGTGATGAAGTATTGGAAGTGTAACAAAAAATAATGTCTGCTACCTGAAGGTTTGTCCAGAAAGTAGGCGAGCAGACATCTCATGACAGCCTGGTGACAGATGACCAAAACGTTTTCCTGCCTCTCCAGCTCCATGATGACTGTCCCGAGACGATGTACAAGGTCCTCATAAGACTAGTCCCAAGACAATATAATTAAGGAGCTCATTAATTATTAAGCCAACCTAGCTCCTTCCCTTTGCATAAGTAACCTGAAAGGCATGTACTCTATGTCCCCAGGTCTTACATCAAAGGGTAATTTAGAACAAAACTCACCTCTCCTTTGGGGTAGCGATAGCGATACTTGTCTTGGTCCCTCAGTGCGAACTCTTCAGGGAAGTGCTCCTGAATCTCCTCATAGGTCATCTCCTCACAAACTCCCTTAGAGAAAAAAACATAGCAATTACTGCTCAGGTTGAGAAAATGGCAGTTAAACCTGTACTTGACTACTTACAGCATCTATTTCATTGAGAGCTTTCCACTGTTCATACGGGACTCCCAGAGCCTCTGCAGTCTGGATGGTTCTCTTCATGTGACTCGTCCATACCATCAGATCTTTAATATTCTGGTTCCTGATGAAGGTTGCCAAAGCTTCGCCATACTATACAGAAAAAGAGTTGTGTGAGAAGAAGAGAAGCAGTGAAAATAATCATTAAAAACCTGTCTGTGATAATGTCCAGTTACCTTATGGCCTCTGGATGAAAGTACTGGATCTCCCCCAATGCGCCCAAAGAGGTTGAATTCACTCTCTCCATGGCGACTCAGATAAATGGATCTTGGTGAGACATGAATGTTCATGAGGTAGTACACTATTCTGCTCTGAATGTGGTCCTGCACACGGTTCACCAGGTACCTACTGCTGACATCAAAGATTTTGATGTAAGACAGCTTCCTGCAAATTCACCAAAGAAGAAATGTGTGCTTGTAAATTATTTTATAAAAACTGTTCACACTGCATACAGAATGGGTTGTACCTGTCTTTCTCATTATCTAAGGACATATAAGTCTCTCTATAGCAATCAATGCGATGATAGAAGTCTTCCATTGCTTCATCTATATTATGATCCACATAATCTGGACTTCCAAATTTGACTTGCTATAAGTGGAAAGTATTCCATCATTAGTAGTATCATGTTTTTTACAATGTAATATAAATGTATGTGACATATGGTGTCCGTACCTTGATATTCTCTGCAATGATTTCAGGATCATCACAAATTGATTCCACAAAGAAAACCTGTCCGAATTAAAAATGTCATACTATGCTATGGAAAATCTTGGTTTCTCATTTGTGATGATTTTACAGTGCTTGCCTTGTAACCCCTCTCTTTGGCAAAATTTAAAATGATTGCTCTTCTTTCCCTTGTGGTGTTAGTAGCATCAAACACCTGGAATCACAGACAATATCACTTACAGTACATGTTGTACAATCATCAGATTAATAAAGACATACATGCACCAGGGCTATCTTTTATTACAGTGTGTTTATTTTTGTTTATTCAAATTAGACATTAGGTAAATGAGGAATGAGGAATGACATATTAAGAAGGACAGCTTATGTTTTCCTCATACTCACAGCTACTTGTCCTTTTTCCTTTGTGAAATAGGCTGCTACATCTTTGAGGGCTGCTGCTGCACAGGCCCTGAGGGACAAGTTACACTCAGATACAGTCAGGTCCATAAATATTGAGACATCGACACAATTCTAATCTTTTTGGCTTTATACACCACCACAGTGGATTTGAAATGAAATGAACAAGATGTGCTTTAACTGCAGACTTTTAGCTTTAATTTTACATCCAAATCAGGTGAACAGTGTAGTACTTACAACAGTTTGTATATGTGCCTCCCACTTTTTAAAAAGGGACCAAAAGTAATGGGACAGATTAACAATCATAAATCAAACGTTTACTTTTTAATACTTGGTTGCAAATCCTTTGCAGTCAATTACAGCCTGAAGTCTGGAACATAAAGACATCACCAGACGCTGGGTTTCATCCTGGTGATGCTCTGCCAGGCCTTTACTGCAACTGTCTTCAGGTCCTGCTTTTTCTTGGGGCATTTTCCCTTCAGTCTCTAGCATCTTTAGCAACTGAAATGCATGCTCAGTCGGATTGAGGTCAGGTGATGGACTTGACCATAGCATAACATTCCACTTCTTTTCCTTAAAAAACTCTTTGGTTGCTTTCGCAGTATGCTTCAGGTCATTGTCCATCTGCACTGTGAAGCACCGTCCAATGAGTTCTGAAGTGTTTCGGGCAATATTATCTGCTCATATTCAGATATGAGCAGATAATATTGCCCGAAACACTTCAGAATTCATCCTGCTGCTTTTGTCATCAATAAACAACAAGAGAATCAGTTCCATTGGCTGCCATACAAGCCCACGCCATGACACTACCACCACATGCTTCACTGATGAGGTGCTATGCTTTGGATCATGAACAGTTCCTTTCCTTCTCCAGACTCTTTTCTTCCCATCACTCTGGTACAAGTTGATCTTGGTCTCATCGGTCCATAGGATGTTGTTCCAGAACTGTGAAGGCTTTTTTAGATGTTGTTTGGCAAACTCTAATCTGGCCTTCCTGTTTTTGTGGCTCACCAATGGTTTAGATCTTGTGGTGAACCCTCTGTATTCACTCTGGTGAAGTCTTCTCTTGAGTGTTGACTTTGACACACATACACCTACCTCCTGGAGAGTGTTCTTGATCTGGACAACTGTTGTGAAGAGTGTGTTCTTCACCAGGGAAAGAATTCTTCAGTCATCCACCACAGGTGTTTTCTATGGTCTTCCGGGTCTTTTGGTGTTGCTGAGCTCACCAGTGCGTTCTTTCTTTTTATAGGATGTTCCAAACAGTTTATTTGGCCACACCAAAAGTTTTTGCTATCTCTCTGATGGGTTTGTTTAGTTTTTTTTTCAGCCTAATAATGGCTTGCTTCACTGAGAGTGACAGCTCTTTGGATCTCATATTGAGAGTTGACAGCAGCAGGATTTTCAGTATTAAAAAATGAAAGTTTGATTTATGATTGTTAAACTGTTCCATTACTTTTGTTCCCTTAAAAATTGGGAGGCACATATACAAACTGTTGTAATTCCTACACCATTCAAAGGATTCGTTTCATTTCAAATCCACTGTGGTGGTGTATAGAGCCAAAAAAATTACAATTGTGTCGATATCTCAATATTTATGGACCTGACTGTATGCAATGGAACAACAACTGCAAAATATTAGTGACTATTATGCATTATGAGCGAGAAACGACATATTACATGACAGAACAACTAACAAGTCTCATATGTTTTTTTGCAAATTAGAAATCTGCGTTGCCCTTACTCTCGAATCCTCATGGCCTCTTCATTATCATGTTTGAAGAATTCAAAGTTTTTATAAGTTTTTACAGCCTCCCTTCGGTATTGACCTACATTAAACACTAAAAGAATGAACATACATGTAGGTCAGCAAACATCATGACTTGTGAATATTTTTTAATGTGTGGGAAAACTGACTTTTAGTTGCAACCCCGATCCAATTCAGGTAGCGAGTGAGTTTCTTAGAGATGTATGTCTTCCCTCTGGCTGGCAATCCCACCATGACAATCATCATCGGAGAGTTACAGAACAGGGGTACAGTGGCTGCAATGACAACAAACAATGAGAAGAGGTGCATTAGTTCAGGTTACAATCCTGTTTGTGCAGTTGGAGTGACATGTGTTGTATGTGAGTGGGGTACATATGTATGCCACAATAATCTTCCTTAAGTCTGGAAACATTCAAGTTCAAATGTCAGTAAAGCAGCGTCCCATGGCTTTCCTGCTTGCTCGTAACGAACAGTTAAATACATTCATCGAAAACAAACAGACCAGAGTCCTCATCTTCTTTTAACAAAACAGGATACTCCGACATATGACCTACATGTCTTTGAATATCAATGTATTCTGTAAATATGGTTATGAAAAAGCTAAAAACACAAAAAGAAAATACATTGTGTTTTGGGATATCTTTGGTAAATGGCAAAGAAGCTGACAGAATTTAGTTATATTCATCTTTGATAGCATCTTTTGTATTCCATTATTTTACTCTAACCCTATTTTTTACACGCATGTCACACAGCTGTAACATGCAGTATTTTAAGCAGCTATGTCCACCAGTTTTGTGTGTCACAGAATGACCCGGATGCTCTGTCAAACTGTCACAGACCACGCAGTTCAATTATCAGTGGACTATGCTGCGTCAGCCTCATGCTCAAAGAACCACGCTGATGAATGAAAAGAGAGTCAACTCGAACCTGGTTTGTTCCGGCCAGGCTGGTGTCCCGTGACAATCCCATGTCTCTCACAGGCTGACTACTGCTGCTGCAACACATTGCACTAGAGCAGCATAAGAACGTACCCGAAACCCAGCGGTGATGAAATATAAAATTTAGTCACATTTTTTTTTAATTTTAAGTAAACTCTAAGTTACAGGATCCATTCAAACAAGAACATAAACAGCACACTGCGATTAGGTTTTCGTCCAACTGCACTTACTGTCCTGCGGTTCAAGTTGCATCCCATCCATGGCACACAAATCTTAAGCAAAGGTGTCTGTGTGAGCTTCTTCTGCTCATTAAAAGTGTTAATGACTAGAGCCATGAGGTCTGGGTGTCCAACAGTGGAGAAGGCGCACTGAAAACTCACTGACACTCTCAGCTCTGACTGGACTGTGGTTCACTCAACTGCTCCTGCTGCAGGTCAGCTGAGCGTTGCTAAGGAGGAAACACTTGTAAGCAGGCAGCAGGGAGAGCCTGGGGCCACAATGTCAGCCTGCTTATACATCTGTTTTATGCTGCAAAGGAACTGAGGGAGCTGCCGAAATGCCTGTGCTAATGTTGCACAATGCAGAAGCTTCAGAGTGTACATGATGCAGTGCACACACACAACTGTTTTCTCAGCCATGAGGAAGAGCAGCAAAGTTGCATTGAGGAAAAAAACACAGGCAACATTTTAACATGTGACATATAGATGTTGTTTCCTCCTTTTACCACCTGGGGGCAGTAAATATAACTTTGTGTTTAAACATGAAACATCATTGTTCCTATGAAAGAACTAAGTGATAATTACAACTCCAACTCCACTGTTACAACCCTCCCAAACTCGTTCAATATTTTGCTATGGGTAAATGGTGTGTATGAAACAAATAATGGACCTGATCCATAAAGTGTCATAAAAACATGCCAATTTTCTTCTGAGATAATTACTGTAGCTCTCTAACACTTTTTAATTAGAGGAAGTGAGTGGAAGCTCAAGCACACCCATTTCCTGTGTATGAATGAATGGATAAACACATTTTATTATTATTGTGTCGTGCTTGAAACACAAGCCCAGCCCAGATTACAAGACACGACAAATTAAACAAATACCAGATACCAACACTAACTACAATAAATACATTTCAACAATTATGCTGTTTCCTCCATGCTTTAGTCTATTAAAATGCTATAGCCTATATATATATATGAAATATTATTTAAGCAATTATATTTTTGGCCTGGGAATTCACGTGGGACAATTGTCTGCATGTGCATCAGGTATAAAAACAAAGATGTCACAAGTAGCACCTGTATGGAAGTAAACACTGGGGTCACTGAGGTCAGTGTTGATGTTTTTCATTATTCAGGAGCAGAGAAAAAATTTCTTTCAGCTGTTCCCTTCAGCATTCACCTCAGGCATGTTTATTCTTAGAAATTGCTCTCCATTTGGAGAACGATTTCCGCATGGAGCAGAGAAAGCATGTGTATTGTATTACATTGTGTATGTGTAAGTGAATTTAAAAAAAGATAAAGCAAAATGGGAGATTGTGAGTATCTGGAAAAATGTAAAATTCAAGAATTTGTTAATGAATGTATTACCTAAGTATGCATTAAGGGGCGCAGTGGCTCAGTGGTAGAGCGGTCGTCCTTCAGCGGGAAGGTAGGCGGTTCAATTCCCGCTCTCCCCACAGTTCATACTGTCATTGTGTCCATGGGCAAGACACTTAACCCACCTTGCCTCCAGTGGTGTCAGCTGTAACACTGGTAATTACAAGCTTAATGTAAGTCGCTTTGGATAAAAGCGTCATGTAAATGTACCTACATTATACTTTTAGATGCATGCAATATTTGGGACCACATTTGAAGGCATCTTATTATAAATTATATGCGCTATATAATAATAGTGTTATAATGTCCAAGAAAGACCAGATATAATATCTGAGTAGCTAGTCTTTATTAATAATAGGTTACTGATAAAACAATCAGTATCTACACTAACACCAAAAGTGAAAGTTTGCCAAATATGGGACTTGTGATTTATCAAATGATCAAGCCCCAGCCCTAAAACCAAATGTTCAGGTTATACGTTTCACTGACTGGTGTGAAGGAAAATGTATTGTTTTGGTGGCCCTGACTCACCCCTCACTGTTCCCACCCTTTGTTGTGTTATCTGTCCCTGCTTTGAACCTTGTATTGTTAAACCATTATCACATCATTGCCCTATGGCCAGACAAATGGTCAAGGATCAAAATGTCTCTTTCATGTCATGTGTATACATTACAGTACATTTACATTTAGTCATGCACGTGGCAGAGTGGTTAGCACTCCTGCCTCACAGCAAGAAGGTCGTGAGTTCAAAACCCGACCGACTCAAAACCGTCTCAGCCGACTCTGGTCTTTCTGTGAGGAGACTGCATGTCCTCCATGTGTTACCGTGGGTTCTCTCCGGGTACTCCGGCTTCCTCCCACTGTCCAAAGACATGCATGTTTAGGTTAATTAGCAACTCTAAAGTGTCCCTAGTGAATGAATGTGAGAGTGAATGGTTGTTTGTCACTGTCTGTCTCTAAATGTCAGCCCTGCTACTAACTGGCCATTGTCCAGGGTGTACCCCGCCTCAGGCCCAAAGCTGCTGGGATAGGCTCCAGTCACCCGCGACCCCTAACGGGACTAAGCGGTAGAAAATAAATGAATGAACATTTAGTCATTTAGCAGACGCTTTTATCCAAAGCGACTTACATGAAGCTTCCTTTCACCAGTGTTACAGCTTGTCCAAGGACACAACGGCAGTATGAACTGTGGGGAGAGCAGGAATCGAACCACCTACCTTCCGGTTGAAGGACGACCGCTCTACCACTGAAGCACCAGTCTGTACAATGTACATTCTTGTGCTGTTGGTCAGCCCACCTTCCCAGATCCAGGCCATTGCTGTGGGTCTGGGGAAAACCTTTTTTTCTGAGCATACCAACCAAATAAAGACTTGACTACAGCAAACACTGGGAACACCACACACTAGGCAAGAGTCAAGCACATAGCATATTCATGAAAACTGAATATGATGAGTCAAGGGCATCTGTATTACATACAGTGCATGCTATTCCAGTCCACATTTCAGATTAGCATGTTCTCAGACTACATTTAGAGATGCTTTCATTATTTAGCATCAGCCTATTATACACATTACATGTAAAACTAACAGTTTATATAAATTCTTAGTTAATTTACTGCTCATGTCACTCATGCCAAACTATGCCATACAAGTATTTTATTATTCAAGATGTCTTAGCTAATAGCTGCCCCACTGGGCTAACCTTTAACTGTATCATTTGACCTGCCAACTGTGTAGAGGTAACGTCAACAAGGAAGTTACAACCTGTGCATGCAACTATGTACAGGTCGCCATGCTCTGTGCTCTCACCTGCGCTGTCACGCCTCTGGAACTTCAGAAACTGTGGAGGCTCCATTATTGCCGCCACACTTCAGCTTCGGGCCTTTCACATAATAAAACACTGTGATTACAGTCAACAGAACAGATAGGAAACCAAACACCTCAGATATGTATTCTCAGCCCACCCCTGCCCCCTGAGCATGCCTTCTTCTCCACACATGGATATATGATAGCAGCTCGCTGGGCTTGTCCTTTAATGTTTGCCAGGGCCAGAGTTCAACACGCTCACACATGGCAAGAGAGAAGAAGCACTATGTGCAGAAGGCGGGTCAAAAACAGTCTAAAGGTCAGAGCTAAGGGGCTTGTTGTGCACCAGGAGACAACTTTCATGATTCAGCATGACTTTCACACATGCGCACCTCAACCAGCAACCATTAGAGCCACACAGACACACTGTCATTAATCTAAATGGGATGCATGGAAATTGTACAAAATACAAACAGTAACAATGTCCCAGTGCAACAAATAAATATGTAATAAACTAAAAAATAAAGTAAATAAAGTCATATTAGGTTGAATATCTCTGCTTTTTATTTTAGTCATATTTAACTTCTGCTCTCTACGACTTTTCCTGTTAAACATCATTTTAAATCATATCCAGATGCTGCCTTGGTTGGATGGGGAAAAATATCTGGGAGGGGGTGATGTTGTGAGTGTGGGGATTATGTGGTCAAATCGGGCCAAAAGAAAGAGGCTGTTCAGTTCAGGACACAAAAAGTTATACATTGACTTTAAAGACAGTCGCCTTATAACCACCGGAGACCATAGACAACCTGCAGAGTGGGATACAACGTTGCAAATATCTGAGGTGAGCATCTGTTTTATGATATTTCCTCACATCATACATTTTTATGTTGTTGAGGGTGAGGAGGGGGTAGAGGAAAGCATAGCTAAAACCAGCCATAAAGTGTAATAATAAAACATCAACGGTTTCGAAAAGAAGTCACAGTTTCAGAGATCTGGAGATTTCAAATAAATGCAATCCACATTTACTTTTTGACTTGTGGCATTTCCTGTGTGAGCTACACTTTGCAAGATGTGTGAAAGTGTTAGGTTTTAAGGTACTGTACTGTACTGATACAACTGAAAACAGTAACACTTGCCCTTATAATGTATAAAGTGTCTAAAGAAAGAAAACAGGCAAGTTTTAAATGAAAAAAATAAAAAGTACTGGTGTTCCAAATACCTCTACTTAATCAACCATCTTTACACATGAAGATAGCCTACTTTACAGTGTTCTTTTCAAATACTACACTGTGTGGACAGTAAAAGTACTTGATACTATTTGTGGTAGTAGTACAAGAGGTACTCTTAGATTAGTACATGTTTACTGTAAAAGTAGCAGAGGTGGGTAGAGTAGTCTAAAATTGTGCTCAAGTAAGAGTAGTGTTACTACAAAATAAAGTAGAAGTAAAAAATAGTTATCCAAAACATTACTCAAGTAAGAGTAAAAACGTATTTGGTGAAAAGTCTACTAAAGTACTGAGTAACTGTTTTGTAACTGTGATACAAAATGCCTGATTTTTATTTTATTTTTTTACATAAAACTTTTCAAACCAATCCCTAATGTAGGCCTGTGCAAAGCGGTGTTTTACTGCAGCAGACATCAACAGTGAACAATACAAGTCAGGTATAAGACGCTGTGGCTCTAGAGCAGAGTCTTTATAAAATGAAGGTTTATGTCGATATTTATAGAAGATGCAGACCTACGGCTAAGGACCCTCCGGTGATGTATGTTCCACAAAAAAATGTATTTGTAATTAAAATGTAGCTCTGGTGGACGCTACTGCACTTAAAAAAACAAAAAAACTATTTGATTGAGAAACAGCGACGCTACCACCACTCCACTGGGAAATGTAGTTTAGCTAATAGTGTCACTACTGCCCAACACTGAGTTGAGCCTCCACAGGTTGGGTTTGGTCACGTGACTGCATGGCTACGTCTGATTGGTGAAACATGTGGTAGATCCACTGGTGGCAAAAATAAAGCGTAGAATGTGTAGAATAAATGGTAAAAAAAATGTAAATTAAGGTAACTTGTAAGAGTAGTAACTGAGTAAGAGTAGCGCTACCTTTTCACAATTCTACTCAAATAAAAGTGCCTGTTTACTTTTTTACCTCTTACCGGTGTAGCGAGTGTTACCGTGACACTGGTATAGTAGCGCACTTTAAAATTACCTGCGGCTCATTTGACCATAGATAGACAAGAGGTAGCTGGCTTTGTGGCGCCGTAGGCGACGTTTTGTGTGGCCCCCAAGACCCAAACTCAGGGTCTCTGCAAATAGGTGCAACGCTTTGCCAGTTGAGGTAAAACGGGTAAAAGACACTTTATTAAGCTTAACTGAGCTGTAGAGCTAAATTATCAACAGAGGAGAGGGATAGTTCAATTTTTCTATTTCTATCATGATTTATTTGTAATGTTATCTTCACAGTTCTACTTTCATTTAACAAACCAGGTTTTGGGGATAGGCCTTATTTGTGTTTTATTTAAATGAATAAAACAGCAACCTATTATCAAAGTTCACCTGATATAAAGTCATTATGTGTGGAAATTATTAATAGTTGGTAAGGCACTTTCACAGAATATTATACGACTTATACGATAAGAATCAGACAATTGGAACTATGAGAAAATTTATGAGAGAAGAAATATGCAAAATGTACTTCCTCTTTTGCAACATACCACCTGGTTAAAACAATCAGCATCAGTATGTATACAGTTTAAACAAATGCATTTTAAATTAACCCCTGAGGCACCTTTGGGACCAAAAGTGTACATTCTGCTAATTTTATGTTTTTGCTTCTAAATATCTTGGTCAGTTTAAATTCCATGATCCCCTCTGTTGCAAGGTGTTTAGAATAGGAGATATATTAATGATGGATTTTACACAATTCTGTTTACGTTAAGTTCAATCCCAAAACAGAGTGTGGACCTTTGAGTAAAAATGACAATTACTCAAAAGTCCACACTCCTATATTCAATATAGGAATATTTTGTTTTCTTTATGACCTTGATTCCAAATACTTGCCATTTGAGTTGCAGCTTAATCAGTTGTATTGACAGGATAAAAAACAATAGAGAAAATAAAATTATACTTTCTCTGAAAATACATTTTTGTGGGTGTAGTCTGTTAATAAGTTTATCTTTGTTTTTTATTCAAGGATGGGGTCAAATCCAGCCCTTCTGCTCATGATGCTGGTCGCAGCTCTGTCCTCCAGCTGTGACAGTGGGAAAGTGTTGGTGTATCCCATTGATGGAAGCCACTGGCTGAACATGAAAATCCTGGTGGAGGCCCTTCATTCTCGGGGTCACCAAATCACTGTACTGCGTTCCTCCATGAGTTGGTACGTTTCGGAGCTCTCTCCCCACTACACCTCCATCACCATTGAGCAGAAAAAAACACAGCACATTGAGAGCCAGGACTTCATGAGCTCATTTCTATGGAAGTCGATTGAGATCAGAAGGAAAAGAGGTTCTCTCTGGGCTTTTGCGGACTTTTATGAAAACCTTTTTAACATGATCAGGGAGAACCAGGAAGTGGTGGCTGAATTTGTTGTGACTATTTTTGAGAATAAGACATTAATTAAGGAGCTGACAGACACAGGCTATGATTTGTTCCTGACAGACCCTGCGTTTCCAGGAGGTGTGATGCTGGCTCATTATCTCAAGCTTCCTACAGTTTTTAATGTGCGCTGGCTTTTCAGTGGAGAGGCCCACTTTGCCATTGCTCCTTCTCCTCTGTCCTTTGTGCCTCAACTTTTCTCTCACTACTCAGACAAAATGGATTTCTTTCAAAGAGTGAATAACTTACTCTACCATGGAATTCTGGTCTATATGTTTCATTTTGTGTCCAACCCACCGTACCAGGCCGTGTGTAGTCGCTACTTTGGACCAGATGTCGACGTTATGTCTCTCATCCAAGGTGGTGATATCTGGCTTATGAGAGTAGACTTTACATTTGAGTTTCCTCGCCCCACCATGCCCAATGTGGTCTACATCGGAGGCTTTCAGGGTAAGGGCTGCAACCCCCTCCCATCTGATTTAGAAGACTTTGTGCAGAGTTCAAGTGAACATGGCATCATCATAATGACCCTAGGAACTCTACTTGGTGACTTAGGCCCTGAAACGTCAGAGATAATAGCCTCAGCATTTGCAGCCCTTCCACAAAAGGTCATATGGAGACATCTTGGAAAGAAACCTGCTTCCCTTGGAAATAACACAAAGTTGGTAGAATGGCTGCCACAAAATGACTTACTGGGGCACCCAAAAACTAAGGTTTTTGTCACCCATGGAGGTACAAATGGCCTGTATGAAGCCATCTACCACGCGGTCCCGGTTCTGGGCATTCCTCTCATCTTTGACCAGCATGACAACATGGTGCGCATGAAGGCTCATGGTGTAGCTGAATATGTCGAAGTCACAACTTTGGACACAGAGACACTAATAAGTGCTCTTAAGAATATTCTAGACCCAGAAAAGCTCTACAAATCCAACATGCTTAAACTGTCACGACTGCATCATGACAAACCAATCCAGCCCCTGGACAGTGCAGTATTCTGGATGGAGTATGTGATGAGACACAAGGGTGCGCCACATCTTCGCACCGAGTCGTACAAGTTACCGTGGTACGCCTATCACTCTCTGGATGTGATAGCCACCCTAATAGCATGTGCCCTGATAATTGTCATATTGTTTTATATGATGTGTAGAAGTCTTGTTAAAGCTCTAATGAGAATGAAAAAGTCCAAGACTGATTAGACACCAAGAGAAAATGCACAAAACAAATTTACAGTCACAATGTGTACAAATTCAGATTTTGTCTTTATGTGCCTAGATAATCATTAAAATAAACTGCTGCTAAAGGTCAACAATAATCATTTGTTCACTTTGTATTGCTAAATAATATCTGAGACAAACTGTTCGGCAAGGCAAGTTTATTTGTATAGCACAAATCATACATGAGCAATTCAAAGTGCTTTACAAAAAGAAGCAAGATAGGTTAAAGGCACAATACAATTATCAATAAATCACATCATATAGTTAATACTTGATTTAACTGTTTTCATTACCTACACTTTGTACAACCGTCTCACGGGTAAAATTTGAAGAAAGACGACTGAACATCTGATGAACAGATCCAAACAGCTGTCTGAGCTGAGAGGAAACATTTTCATTAAGATGAAGGTAAACCAGAGGGTTCAGAGCAGGGTTCAGACACACAAGGCCACGGCTGATCTGGTGTGCAATGTAGACTCCATTAAACCATCCATAGCACATCTTTTTTTTTGACAGAACTCTTGACAAGAGGTTGAGGTTTCTGAGAATGTGATAGGGAATGTAACAAACTGAGAAGAGAACAATCAAGATGAGCAGCAGCCTCAAGCATCTCTGCTTCAGCTCCTTCTCCATGTTGGTCTTTTGGCAGAGAGTCACAATCACATGTCCGTAGCAGCCCAGCGTGACAAGGAATGGCAAACAAAACCCAGTCAGAGTACAGACAAAACTGTATTTTAGATATTCCTCGACATAAAGCGTAGATGTGGTGTCGTGACATTTATCAGTCTTGTTTCCATCAGTTTTACTGAAGAACATATCTGGAAGACTTTGAACACTAACTAACAGCCAAACCAAGACTGAGATCACCACAGAGTGGGTCGGAGTTAATCTTCCCAGAACTTTCATTGGATGCACAATAGACAGGTACCTGAACACACTGATACAGGTGAGGAAGCCAATGGTGCCGTATAAATTCATGTTGAAGCAGAATCTTGTTATTTTGCAGAAAGTGTCTCCAAAGATCCATTTGCTCTTCTTGAAATAGTACACCACGATAAAAGGAAGAGTGAGCAGGTATAATATATCTGCAAGTCCGAGGTTGAAAACAAACACATTGACAAGTCCAACTTTCTTCCAGTTTTGCAGCAAAAACTTGAGTCCCCATACATTAGCAGTCAAGCCAATGATGAACACCAAGATGTAGACCGGAGGAAGAAATCTGCCTGTGAAGTCAAAGTTGACAAACGGACAACTGGTTTGATTCATTGTCTTCTGGGAATAGAGAGTTTAAGTTTCTGTCAGTGTGATGTGACTGAGGAAATGAAAGGTGAAATGACAGACTGTACATTTTTTTAATGTAGGACTTCCTGTATGAAACCTTCTGCTCTCGGAGGTGCCGTTGTAACCAATGGCAGGAACTCTGATAGTAATGTCACCGTCACCACTCAGCACTCTTCTGTAGGAAAAAAACTACCACAAACAAAACTAACTACTGCAAATTACCATGAAAACATAAACTGCAGAGATATCTTTAGCAAGCGTTTGATAGCATCAAAACTATATGTGGTTAGAGAACATTGTGATACTCATACAGTGATTTACAGAGTAACTGTGAAAGTATTGGGGACTTTCAGCATTTTTAGATTTGGTATATATTTATCCACTAAGTGTCACTGTTGACCAAATTAATAAGAGTAACTCCTGATTTTCACACATAAGTATGAGTTAATGACAAAACACTGGCTATCAGACATAAACAGAAGAAATAAGCATCCATTATTATAAAGACATTGAGAACATTTGTACATACATTTCAAAAGCTCACACTTGAGCTGTAATTTGTGCTTCAGGATCAAGACCTTGATGACATTTGAAGGTTAATTTTCCGTTGAGTGTATACAAACAGCTGCCTGAGCTTAGAGGAAACATCTTCGTTAACATGAAGGTAAACCAGAGGGTTCAGAGCAGAGTTCAGACTCACAAGGCCACGGCTGATCTGTTGAGCAATGTAGACTGCATTAAACCATCCATAGCACTGTTGTTTTTCTAAAAGAACTCTTGACCAGAGGTTGAGGTTTCTGAGAATGTGATAGGGGAAGTAACAAACTGAGAAGAGAACAATCAAGATGAGCAGCAGTTTGAGACTTCTTTGCTTCATTACTCTGTCAGTGGTGCCGGTGCAGAGAGTCACAATCACATGTCCATAGCAGCCCAGTGTGATCAGGAATGGAAGACAAAACCCAGTCAGAGTCCAGACAAGGCTGTATTTCAGATATTCCTCAACATAAAACTTAGATGTGGTGTCGTAACACTTTCCTGGCTTATTTCTATAAGTTTTATCGAAGAACATATCTGGAAGACTCTGAACACTCACCAACAACCAAACCACTGCAGAGATGACCACAGAGTGAGAAACTGTTAGTCTTCCAATTACTCTCAACGGATGCACAATAGACAGGTACCTGAACACACTGATACAGGTGAGGAAGCCAATGCTGCCGTATAAATTCATGTTGAAGCAGAATCTTGTTATTTTGCAGAATGTGTCTCCAAAGATCCATTTGCGCTCCTTGAAATGGTACACCACGATAAAAGGAAGAGTGAGCAGGTATAATATATCTGCAAGTCCGAGGTTGAAAATAAACACATTGATGATCTTAAGTTTCCTCCAGTTTTGGAGTAAAGACTTGAGTCCCCATACATTAGCAGCCAAGCCAATGATGAACACCAAGATGTAGACCGGAGGAAGAAATCTGCCTGTGAAGTCAAAGCTGACCGACGGACAAAAAGTTTTGTTCATTTTCTCTTCAGTACTTTCTCAGTTTGTGTTCCAGATGTAAGATACAGCTGACCACATACTTTTGAAAAAAAAAAAAAAAAAAAGCTTCCGCTTTAAGTTTTAGAATCCAAATATGGTTCTAGAAATGGTCTTGAGGCACAATGGTACAGTAGCATGAATTATGAAAGAATCTTTTTATGTTACTAAATAAAACCTCCAACTATTCTGACTTGATATCAGAGAAAAGAGACTGAATACAAAACAGTGTTTGTCAGTGACAGCCTTTTACAGTATGCACCTGTAGAATTAAGAGAGGCAGAGGAAAGGCTAGTGTTCAACAGCTTTAAAACACTAAACTCTTACTTCTTTGTCTGCAGGCAACATGCTGTGTTCTTTATGAGGTCATTGATTCTTAAAGCTCTCATTGTGAAATAATGCCGTGCCACATCCTGTGTGCAAGTTGTTTTCTACAAACCTTTGGCTAAACATATTTTTTACAGCATAGCAACACCTTTATAAATCTGAATATTGTACTTTGTTTTTGAATTTTTGTTTTTGCACATATACAAAAAAAAACACTACCTGCCTTTATAATTAATTAGAAATCAATGCTGAAAGTTAAGTTAAAAAAACATGGCCCACCACGAGAAGGGTAGATAAAGTTAGATATTATAAATACAAAATCTTCAAAGAGCATGGTTATAAACAGATCATAATCATGTAAAATGTAACTAAATGTGTTCTTTAATTACTTTGTGCCTGGTTGTTGATAATTGCTTTGAGTGATGAGGTCAGTAAGATCATGAGGGATTCAGGGCTGCAAACACATTACCAATAAATGACACACTATGTCAGATTTAAACATTTGGACATCTCAGACAGATCACAGTCCACACATCTGACTAAAAGATGTGGGAGACTCCTGAAAACAAATGCATTCACTATTTAAGTAATTTAAAAATACAGATCCCATTTTCCAAATTTAATATGTTTTTAAGCAAAGTATAAAATCTACAATGTGGTGTGGCTTAAGGCAGTTCAAATGAATAAACACTGTGTTTGTCAAATGGAGGTAGGATTAAATGTTATGATTCTGCAGAAGTAAAGCACATTTCTTGTAAGATGACCAAAACTTTGATGGCCATGTTCTTTTGTGCTACATTTGTGTCAGTGGCACACAGCTACAATGTGTTTAAATGTGATGCGTTGGTCCAAGCTGCACTCTATGCCTGGTGGAAGCCCTGACTTTACACCAGAGGCCTAAGAACTCTGTTCAGACACACCAGACCACAGTTTATCTGATAAGTAACAGGGGTTGTACTTACAGTTTTTTTTTCTGAGAACATGATAAAAGATCTAACAAACTAAGAAAGGACCATCCGTTTCAAGAGTTGTTGCTTCCTGCTGGTTTGGCAGAGAGTCACAAACACATCTATACATCAGCTCAGTGTGATTCATATCAATTTTATTCATACAGCCAGTATCACAATAAGAATTGCCTCAAAGGGCTGGACAAGAAAACAAACACAGCAAATAGACAAACCGGTTGAACTAGAAAGCATCCTTAGACCCTCCATTAGGGTAAAGGGGCGGCAGTAGCTCAGTGGGTAGAGCTGTCGTCCTTCAACCGGAAGGTAGGCGGTTCGATTCCCGCTCTCCCCACAGTTCATACTGTCGTTGTGTCCTTGGGCAAGACACTTAACCCACCTTGACTCCAGTGGCTGTAACACTGGTAAATACATTAGAACAATGTAAGTCGCTTTGGATAAAAGCGTCACCTAAATTAATAAATGTGAAATAAAAATGTAAAGAAAAACAAAAAAAACTGCTTTCATTGATGTTGAAGCAAATCTTCTACTGCTCGCTCTTGACTATAGAAATGATCTAAACTGTGCAGATATATTGATACCATTTAGCTTTGCTAAAGGCCACTCAATTTAAAGTAAAATATACTATATAATCTAAAAATAACTGTTTTAATAAACACATGACATCATTATTCTGTTTCATTTTTATGTCAAACGAAACGTTACTACAGAAAGTTGTTAGCTTAAAGATATATATTAAAGCAGCAGGTGCTGAACTGAAACTACGATTATAGTATTTCAGTTTTCAATGATATGCTCCTGAGAATTTTGAGTAGGTGTCAAGGGTAGCCATGAGACGGCTTGCTGAGCTTCTGTAAGGAGCTGTCTGAGCTTAGAGGAAACATTTTCATTAACATAAAGGTAAACCAGAGGGTTCAGAGCAGGTTTCAGACACACAAGGCCACGACTGATCTGTTTAGCAATGTAGACTCCATTAAACCATCCATAGCACATCTTTTTTTTTGACAGAACTCTTGACAAGAGGCTGAGGTTTCTGAGAACGTGATAGGGAATGTAACAAACTGAGAATAGAACAATCAAGATGAGCAGCAGCCTCAAGCATCTCTGCTTCAGCTCCTTCTCCATGTTGGTCTTTTGGCAGAGAGTCACAATCACATGTCCATAGCAGCCCAGCGTGACGAGGAATGGCAAACAAAACCCAGTCAGAGTCCAGACAAAACTGTATTTTAGATATTCCTCAACATAAAGCGTAGATGTGGTGTCGTAACATTTGCCAGTCGAGTTTCTATCAGTTTTACTGAAGAACATATCTGGAAGACTTTGAACACTAACTAACAGCCAAACCAAGACTGAGATCACCACAGAGTGGGTCGGAGTTAATCTTCCCAGAACTTTCGTTGGATGCACAATAGACAGGTACCTGAACACACCGATACAGGTGAGGAAGCCAATGCTGCCGTATAAATTCATGTTGAAGCAGAATCTTGTTATTTTGCAGAATGTGTCTCCAAAGATCCATTTGCTCTCCTTGAAATGGTACACCACAATAAAAGGAAGAGTGAGCAGGTATAATATATCTGCAAGTCCGAGGTTGAAAACAAACACATTGACAAGTCCAACTTTCTTCCAGTTTTGCAGCAAAAACTTGAGTCCCCATACATTAGCAGTCAAGCCAATGATGAACACCAAGATGTAGACCGGAGGAAGAAATCTGCCTGTGAAGTCAAAGCTGATTTGAGGACATCTGGTTTGATTCATTGTCTTCTGGGAATAGAGAGTTCAAGTTTCTGTCAGTGTGATGTGACTGAGGAAATGAAAGGTGAAATGACAGACTGTACATTTTTTTTAATGTAGGACTTCCTGTATGAAACCTTCTGCTCTCGGAGGTGCCGTTGTAACCAATGGCAGGAACTCTGATAGTAATGTCACCGTCACCACTCAGCACTCTTCTGTAGGAAAAAAACTACCACAAACAAAAATAACTACTGCGAATTACCATGAAAACATAAACTGCAGAGATATCTTTAGCAAGCGTTTGATAGCATCTATCAGCCTACAACAGTCAATCATTTGAACAAAAGCATGTACTGACCTTTGTTCAAAACTATATGTGGTTAGATAACATTGTGATACTCATACAGTGATTTACAGAGTAACTGTGAAAGTATTAGGGACTTTAAGCATTTTTAGATTTGGTATATATTTATCCACTAAGTGTCACTGTTGACCAAATTAATAAGAGTAACTCCTGATTTTCACACATAAGTATGAGTTAATGACAAAACACTGGTTATCAGACATAAACAGAAGAAATAAGCATCCATTATTATAAAGACATTGAGAACATTTGTACATACATTTCAAAAGCTCACACTTGAGCTGTAATTTGTGCTTCAGGATCAAGACCTGAGTTTGATGACATTCGAAGGCTAATTTTCCGTTGAGTGTATACAAACAGCTGCCTGAGCTTAGAGGAAACATCTTCGTTAACATGAAGGTAAACCAGAGGGTTCAGAGCAGAGTTCAGACACACAAGGCCACGACTGATCTGTTGAGCAATGTAGACTGCATTAAACCATCCATAGCACATCTTTTTTTTTGACAGAACTCTTGACCAGAGGCTGAGGTTTCTGAGAACATGATAGGGGAAGTAACAAACTGAGAAGAGAACAATCAAGATGAGCAGCAGTTTGAGACTTCTTTGCTTCATTACTCTGTCAGTGGTGCCGGTGCAGAGAGTCACAATCACATGTCCGTAGCAGCCCAGTGTGATCAGGAATGGAAGACAAAACCCAGTCAGAGTCCAGACAAGGCTGTAATTCAGATATTCCTCGACATAAAACTTAGATGTGGTGTCGTAACACTTTCCAGTCGTGTTTCTATAAGTTTTACTGAAGAACATATCTGGAAGACTCTGAACACTCACCAACAACCAAACCACTGCAGAGATGACCACAGAGTGAGAAACTGTTAGTCTTCCAATTACTCTCAACGGATGCACAATAGACAGGTACCTGAACACACTGATACAGGTGAGGAAGCCAATGCTGCCGTATAAATTCATGTTGAAGCAGAATCTTGTTATTTTGCAGAATGTGTCTCCAAAGATCCATTTGCTCTTCTTGAAATGGTACACCATGAGGAAAGGAAGAGTGAGCAGGTATAATATATCTGCAAGTCCGAGGTTGAAAATAAACACATTGATGATCTTAAGTTTCCTCCAGTTTTGTAGTAAAGACTTGAGTCCCCATACATTAGCAGCCAAGCCAATGATGAACACCAAGATGTAGACCGGAGGAAGAAATCTGCCTGTGAAGTCAAAGCTGACCGACGGACAATTAGTTTTGTTCATTTTCTCTTCAGTACTTTCTCAGTTTGTGTTCCAGATGTAAGATACAGCTGACCACATACTGTTGAAAAAAAAAAAAAGCTTCCGCTTTAAGTTTTTGAACCCAAATATGGTTCTAAAAATGGTCTTGAGGCACAATGGCACAGTAGCATGAATTATGAAAGAATCTTTTTATGTTACTAAATAAAACCTCCAACTATTCTGACTTGATATCAGAGAAAAGAGACTGAATACAAAACAGTGTTTGTCAGTGACAGCCTTTTACAGTATGCACCTGTAGAATTAAGAGAGGCAGAGGAAAGGCTAGTGTTCAACAGCTTTAAAACACTAAACTCTTACTTCTTTGTCTGCGGGCAACATGCTGTGTTCTTTATGGCAGAGGTCATTGATTCTTAAAGCTCTCATTGTGAAATAATGCCGTGCCACATCCTGTGTGCAAGTTGTTTTCTACAAACCTTTGGCTAAACATATTTTTTACAGCATAGCAACACCTTTATAAATCTGAATATTGTACTTTGTTTTTGAATTTTTGTTTTTGCACATATACAAAAAAAAAACACTACCTGCCTTTATAATTAATTAGAAATCAATGCTGAAAGTTAAGTTAAAAAAACATGGCCCACCACGAGAAGGGTAGATAAAGTAAGATATTATAAATACAAAATCTTCAAAGAGCATGGTTATAAACAGACCTTATCATGTAAAATGTAACTAAATGTGTTCTTTAATTACTTTGTGCCTGGTTGTTGATAATTGCTTTGAGTGATGAGGTCAGTAAGATCATGAGGGATTCAGGGCTGCAAACACATTACCAATAAATGACACACTATGTCAGATTTAAACATTTGGACATCTCAGACAGATCACAGCCCAGACATCTGACTAAAATATGTGGGAGACTCCTGAAAACAAATGCATTCACTATTTAAGTAATTTAAAAATACAGATCCCATTTTCCAAATGGAATATGTTTTTAAGCAAAGTATAAAATCTACAATGTGGTGTGGCTTAAGGCAGTTCAAATGAAAAAACAATGTGTTTGTCAAATGGAGGTAGAATTAAATGTTATGATTCTGCAGAAGTAAAGCACATTTCTTGTAAGATGACCAAAACTTTGATGGCCATGTTCTTTTGTGCTACATTTGTGTCAGTGGCACACAGCTACAATGTGTTTAAATGTGATGCGTTGGTCCAAGCTGCACTCTATGCCTGGTGGAAGCCCTGACTTTACACCAGAGGCCTAAGAACTCTGTTCAGACACACCAGACCACAGTTTATCTGATAAGTAACAGGGGTTGTACTTACAGTTTTTTTCTGAGAACATGATAAAAGATCTAACAAACTAAGAAAGGACCATCCGTTTCAAGAGTTGTTGCTTCCTGCTGGTTTGGCAGAGAGTCACAAACACATCTATACATCCGCTCAGTGTGATTCATATCAATTTTATTCATACAGCCAGTATCACAATAAGAATTGCCTCAAAGGGCTTGACAAGAAAACAAACACAGCAAATAGACAAATCGGTTGAACTTGAAAGCATCCTTAGACCCTCCATTAGGGTAAAGAAAAACAAAAAAAACTGCTTTCATTGATGTTGAAGCAAATCTTCTACTGCTCGCTCTTGACTATAGAAATGATCTAAACTGTGCAGATATATTGATACCATTTAGCTTTGCTAAAGGCCACTCAATTTAAAGTAAAATATACTATATTATCTAAAAATAACTGTTTTAATAAACACATGACATCATTATTCTGTTTCATTTTTATGTCAAACAAAACGTTACTACAGGAAGTTGTTAGCTTAAAGATATATATTAAAGCAGCAGGTGCTAAACTGAAACTATGATTATAGTATTTCAGTTTTCAATTATATGCTTCTGAGATGCTATGTCCCCCCTAGCTCCATAGCTACAGTCAGAAGTCTTAGATTGAAGAAGAGAGTTAGATTGTCTAATCAAACAAATCTCATTCAAATCCCTGCAAACAGATAAAGTCAGGTCCTGCTCAAACCGACTTGAAACTTGTAGTGTTCAATGTCAGGTCTTTGTGAAACAAATCTTTTTTTAATTAATGACTTTATAACTTCAAATGCGTTTGATTTTATGTTTTTAACAGAAACCTGGTTAGACATTAAGACTGGAAATGCGGTCCTTATTGAATCCACCCCATCAAATTTCACATTTTTATACAAAATGCGGGAAAACAAAAAGGGTGGTGGTGTAAGTGCCTTTCTTAGGGATAATATTCTTATCCAGAAGCTATCACTTGAAGAGTATTCATCATTTGAGTATGTGTCATTCAAAATGGAGTTGAGATTTTCTCCATCCATTTTATATGTAGTTCTTTACAAACCACCCCAACACGGAACAACCTCCTGGACCAGAACCAGTCTAGGTTCAAGAGCGGACATTCCACCGAAACCGCACTGCCCCCAGTCGTCAAAGCCCTGAGACTGTGGCAAAGGCAACATCCAAGTCATCTGTACTCATCTTACTGGATCTGTCTGCTGCTTTTGACACTGTTAATAATCACATCCTCCTGTCCTCTCTCAGGGCAATGGGTGTCTATGGAATGGTATTGCAATGGTTCAAGTGTTACCTCTCGGATAGGTCATTCAGAGTATCTTGGAGAAACGAGGTCTCTGAGTCCCAACATCTCAATACAGGGGTGCCACAGGGCTCAGTGCTTGGACCACTAATCTTTTCCAAATACATGACATCCCTTGGCTCTGTCATTCAGAAGCATGGCTTTTCCTATCACTGCTGCAGATGACACTCAACTCCACCTGTCATTTCAACCTGGCAATCCGACGGTCTCTGCTCGCATCTCGGCATGCCTGAGTGACATCTCACTTTGGATGAAGGACCATCACCTGCAGCTTAACCTTGCAAAAACAGAACTGCTTGTGATTCCGGCCAATCCAAAGACCATTAAGAAAGTTAGATCTTTCCTATCAGAGCACTCTACACAAATCCTAGTCCAGGCTATTGTCTTGTCCAAACTGGATTATTGCAATGCTTTACTGGCTGGACTCCCTGCACAACCAAACCTCTGCAGCTGATCCAGAATGCAGCGGCAAGAGTGGTCTTTAATGAACCGAAGAGAGCACATGTAAGTCCTTTCTTCATTAGGTTACACTGGCTCCCGGTTGACGCCCGCATCAAGTTCAAAGCTATGCTCTTGGCCTACAAGAATGTCACAGGCCAGTTCAAAAGGGTTTATTAACACAAAAGGCAGAAGTGCCAAATACAAAACGTTTAGTCCTAAACAAGGTAAAGGTCAAAACACAAAAACACTGGATTCAAAAACACCAGCAATGTCACTATAAACTTAATGCTACACAATAAAGGTACTTTTCAAAACATAAGCTCCACTCCAGACTTCAAACATACCGGTTCAGACTTAAGGCGTCACACCTGGGACTTGAATCAAGTGCCTTCAAGCAGCAATCCAGCAAAGGACAAGGGAAAACACACAGAACTTATAGGGAACACAATGAGGCACAGGTGGAACACATTAGGGCGGAGCAGGTAATCACAAAGGAGGGAAAGACACGAGGGCAGGAAGTCAATCTAACAAACAAGCACAAGTAAGACACTTCACAATAATACACAGGAAATGAAATACATTACATCAACAGACAAGTTTGGGACATGACACAAGACCACCACTGGCTCCGCACCCTCATATCTTCACTTACTAATACAGACCTATGTTCCTACCAGATCCTTGCGCTCTGCAAATGAACAACGTCTGGTGGTACCATCCCAAAAAGGAAAAAAATCACTCTCACGTACCTTCTCTGGCTATGTTCCACATTGGTGGAATGATCTACCTGCTGCTACAAGATCAGCAGATTCTGTAGCCATCTTTAAAAAACGCCTGAAAACACATCTCTTCCATCAACACCTGACTGACAAACACTGAGTTCTACTTATCGAAAAAACTTCTTTCTTATCCCTAGCTTTGTATACTGTGTTGGGTTATACCTGATTAGTTTCTAGTGCACTTATGTTTTTTGTTACCTTGTGTTGTTAAAATTGCTTCCATTGTTTTCTTCACTTGTAAGTCGCTTTGGATAAATGACTAAATGTAACAATGTCATGATTTTATTGATGAGTTACTTTAATGCTTTTGGTTTTCTGCACAGAATTTGAACAAGTAGTCATATCAGGTGATTTTAATGTACATGTGGATAATGTTTGTGACAGGAACTATTCTTGATACTTTTGGTCTTTGTCAGCATGTTAATGAGCCGACCCATAACAGAGGTCATACACACGTGGACAAAATTGTTGGTACCCTTCGGTCAATGAAAGAAAAACTCACAATGGTCACAGAAAAAACTTTATTCTGACAAAAGTAATAATAAATAAAAATTCTATGAATGTTAACCAATGAAAGTCAGACATTGCTTTTCAACCATGCTTCAACAGAATTATTTAAAAAAATAAACTCATGAAACAGGCCTGGACAAAATTGATGGTACCCATAACTTAATATTTTGTTGCACAACCTTTTGAGGCTATCACTGCAATCAGACGATTCCTGTAACTGTCAATGAGACTTGTGCACCTCTCAGCAGGTATTTTGGCCCACTCCTCATGAGCAAACTGCTCCAGTTGTTTCCGGTTTGAAGGGTGTCTTTTCCAGACGGCATGTTTCAGCTCCTTCCAAAGATGCTCAATAGGATTGAGGTCAGGGCTCATAGAAGGCCACTTTAGAATAGTCCAATGTTTTCCTCTTAACCATTCTTGGGTGTTTTTTGCTGTGTTTTGGGTCATTGTCCTGTTGCAAGACCCATGACCTGCGACTGAGACCAAGCTGTCTGACACTGGTCAGCACATTTCTCTCTAGAATCCCTTGATAGTCTTCAGATTTCATTGTACCCTGCACAGATTCAAGACACCCTGTGCCAGATGCAGCAAAGCAGCCCCAGAACATAACAGAGCCTCCTCCATGTTTGACAGTAGGGACAGTGTTCTTTTCTTGATATGCTTAATTTTTCCGTCTGTGAACATAGAGCTGATGTGCTTTGGCAAAAAGTTCCATTTTTGTCTCATCTGTCCATAGGACATTCTCCCAGAAGCTTTGTGGCTTGTCAACACGTAGTTTGGCATATTCCAGTCTAGCTTTTTTATGATTTGTTTTCAACAATGGTGTCCTCCTTGGTCGTCTCCCATGTAGTCCACTTTGGCTCAAACAACGACGGATGGTGCGATCTGACACTGATGTTCCTTGAGCATGGAGTTCCCCTTGGATCTCTTTAGAAGTCTTTCTGGGCTCTTTTGTTACCATTCGGATTATCCATCTCTTTGATTCGTCATCAATTTTCCTCCTGCGGCCACGTCCAGGGAGGTTGGCTACAGTCCCATGGATCTTAAATTTCTGAATAATATGTGCAACTGTAGTCACAGGAACATCTAGCTGCTTGAAGATGGTCTTATAGCCTTTACCTTTATCATGCTTGTCTATAATTTTCTTTCTATTCTCCTGCGACAACTCTTTCCTTCTCTTCCTCTGGTCCATGTTGAGTGTGGTACACACCATGTCACCAGACAACACAGTGACTACCTGAAGCCCTATAAATAGGCCCACTGACTGATTACAAGATTGTACACACCTGTGATGCTAATTAGTGCACACACCTTGAAATAACATGTCCATTTGGTCACATTATTTACAGTCTTTTCTAGGGGTTCCATCAATTTTGTCCAGGCCTGTTTCATGAGTTTATTTTTTTAAATAATTCTGTTGAAGCATGTGTGATACACCCTTGGGTGATATTACAATTTAGTTTATTTGAAATGCATTTAAATTAAAATAATTACAAGTTGTGTAGATCAATATTAATGTTAGAGGGGAACTAAAAAAAGCGGAACAAAAGTGTGGGTATCGTTGCATTGCGGTACCTAGGTGACAGACGCCTCCTCCGTCTCTCATACAGAGATTTGGATATAAAGATGGCGGTTCGTTCTTTCACTCTCTGATTCATTCATTCTGTTTTCCAGGTTTGTATTGTGTAAAAACTACAACATAACTGTTCCCCCTGAGGCGTATGTGGTGTATTGAACTGTGAGAAATTGGCTATGGAATTTTTGATGTGTGAAGTGGAGTTAAAGAGCCGTGTTTATAAGCGCGGGAAAAAGTTTCAGTAGCAACGCCGTTAGCGGCTGTATAACGGGTATTGTGTTGAATGAGTGACTCTGTGTACTGGTGGCCTCACTTCCTGTTAATGTTATTTTGTGTTTTTAGGGTATCCTGACAGGTTATAAGTTATGGTAAATGTTAAGAAAGGAGTAGTATGTTTAAAACTTTAAGGGGAGTTTGATTACAAAAGTTATACAGACACAGTTAGATGAACAATGTGTATTAGTTTAATAGCTTTCCCTAAGTGTGTAATTTATGTTGTGACTCTAAAGTCATGTAATTATTCATTCACAGCCAAAGAGGTTTTATGATTTATATTAATAAATTAGTATAATGGTGGATTTCTGGAGTTAACAATAAAATAGATGTGTAGAGATACATACATATAAAAATATATAACTATATAGCTTTAAGGATGATTTATCCATGTGATGTGTGTAATACTGCACTTTAAAGAAAGAGTGGTGACATGATTATTTTGCAAAGGTGAGTGTGAAAGATCACACACTGTTATGTGGAGAGTTAAAAAAAGAAAACTATATTGAAGTGTTAAAAGTGAAACTAACGAATAGACTGTGATACTGATACATGTTTATACTAAGGGAATGTTATTGTTTTATGTTATGATTGGATAAATTTGTAATAAAGAGATACAGAGATTTGGATATAAAGATGGCGGTTCGTTCTTTCACTCTCTGATTCATTCATTCTGTTTTCCAGGGCTGTCAACTGAGAGAGTTGAGAGTAGTGAACCCCAATCAAAATCATTTGTTACTGCAGTACATTATTTGAAACTCGTAACACATGGTTAAAAAGCAATGTCTGACTTTCATTGGTTAACATTCATAGAATTTTTTTTTATTATTACTTTTGTCAGAATAAAGTTTTTTCTGTGACCATTGTGAGTTTTTCTTTCATTGACCGAAGGGTACCAACAATTTTGTCCACGTGTGTACTCTGGACCTGGTCATTACTAAAGGTGTTCATATTTCAGATGTCACTGTGATTGATGTTGCTCTATCTGATTATTCAGATCATCATTGTGTCTTTTTTCATCTGTCCATAATTCCAAAAATTGCTGCTGGACCTACAGTTGTTCAGAAGAGGCACATTAATGATAACACCAGGACACAGTTTATGGAAGGAATCTGGTCAAGTTGATGATTTGTTGAATTGTTATCCATTGCTCCTGTTAAGGTTAAAGTGATTTGGAAGAGGCAAAAGGCTTCGTGGAGCAATGCTCACTCTGTCAGGGCACAGAAAAGGGAATGTCGAAAAGCCAAAAGAAAATGGCTTAAATTGAAACTTAATTTAGTATGAGGTATACAAAGAAAATTTGCATGTTTTCAATTAAACTTTGCAAAAAGCAAGAGAAATATTCTTCTCAGAGATCATCAACAGTAACAACTCGCGTGTCCTTTTTGCTACAGTGAACAGATTAACAAACCCTCCACCAGCTCCATTTCCTCCAGAATTAGTTTACCACTAAATGCAATGAGTTTGCATTGTTTTTCAACAACAAGGTTCAAAGCATTAAACATGCGATACAGTCCAAAGGGCATACAACAACACTGCAGCCACCTAGGAGACACTTGGTTGGGTTAACACATTTTACCCCCATTAATGACAGAACAATTGAAAAAACTGTCTCCAGTCTGAGTTCATCCACCTGCTGCCTCAATGTTTTACCCACTAGATTTCTAAAATCAGTACTAAGCAGTTTGTTACCACAACTCACTGATATAGTCAATAATTCCTTACAGTCTGGAACATTTCCAAGGGCCTTAAAAATTGCTGTCATTAAGCCTCTCCCAAAGAAGAGCAGTCTTGATGCTACAGCGCTCAACAACTATCAGCCCATATGGGGCGCAGTGGCTCAGTGGTAAGAGCAGTCGTCCTTCAAACAGAAGGTAGGCGATTCGATTCCCACTCTCCCCACAGTTCATACTGTCGTTGTTCGAGAGGTACTATCTCAGGCTTAAGGACTGTATAGGTGTTAGCTCAGAAATAGATATCCGCCCCGGGGTGCCGGTCAGAACACAGGAACAGGATGCAGATAATAATTTTAGTTGGTTTAATGAAGTGCAGGTAGCAGCATTAATACAGCCTCAATGTATGACAACAGATGGGTATATGCATGTATGTGTGGTCTATAAAGAAAGAATAAAAAACAACAAATTAGGTATGCTATAATTACCATATTGTAAAATATATAAAGGCTAAACAAATGGGATAACCTAGAGTGACTGAATAATATATATGCAGACTTACAGAAGTAAAGTAATGAACATGCTCAACTTATAATTAAGGTACACGGCAAGACACATTACCGGGAATAGCATTAGCCTGTAAGCTAACTCTCTTATTAAACTATAGAGATATAACAATTAACACACTGAACATTTAGACCTTTGTAGAACAATATATGTGGACTTGTCAAATGTCCATGCATTTCGAGATACAATAAACTTACTTCTTTTCAATAACGCACAACTTGTGCTGCTGCTCGATGGCTACACCCCAGAGCCCTTACGCTGAACTAACAAGAACTACCACGTGCTCTAACTAAAGGGTGTATCTAATATGAAACGCCACTAGTAGGCGCTCTTTACTAACCTACTGCCTTTCCAACAAAGCCGCCCCCAATTTGTATGGCAAATTGGAACCGGAAAGGCAGTCTAATCAGGAGGGTTTAGTCCATCTTCGTCCTTTATCTCAGGAAGTACAATGAGTCTTACTATAGGTCGAACATAGGTCCTGCCATTGAGCTTCACTTCCGCAGTTCTGATGAGACCATCTGGTCCAGGCATAACTTTGACCACTCGTCCGATCTTCCACTGACCGCGCGGAATCTGAGGATCTGCTAGCAGAACCACAGCTCCTTCCTTGACGCTGTCTGCCGGGGCTCTCCATTTGCTTCTGGTCTGGAGATTGGGTAGCTAGTTTTGTATAAACGCAGACCAGAAATGATCTGCCAGGACTTGTGAGTGTCTCCAGCCTCGTCGTCCCCGCATTTCCCTCTCAGGGTAGACTACTTGTGGTAAAGAACTGTCGGGCCGCCCCATAAGGAGGTAGTTAGGAGTAACAGGATCTACATCAGCTACATCGGCTGAAACATAGCCTAGGGGCTTTGCATTCAGAATGCCCTCAATCTCAACTAGGACAGTTCTGAGCACTTCTTCTTTGACACTTTGTGAAGCAATGGTAGTGTACAAGGCAGTCTTGATGGAGCGTATCTCTCTCCCAAGCGCCCAAAGTGTGGAGCTGCAGGAGGGTTGAATCTGAAACTGACCTGCTGCTTGGCCAGTTGCTTTTGGAGGTCAGGAGACATTTGAGTGAAGGCTTCTCGTAGTTCTCGCTCTCCCCCTTTAAAGTTCGTTCCTTGATCCGAGTACACTTCTGCTGGTTTTCCCCGCCGGGCAATGAATCTCCTGAAGGCCATCAGAAATAAGTCTGTATCGATCGAAAACAGAAGGTCTATATGGACAGCCCTTGTAGTGAGGCACTTAAACAAGATACCCCAGCGCTTCTCTTGGCGGCGTCCTAGCTTGACAAAGAGCGGCCCAAAACAATCCATGCCAGTGGAATAAAAAGCGGGCTTAAACAGCCGAAGCCGAGCTACAGGGAGGTCAGCCATTTGTTGGGATGCAGTTTTAGCTCTCCACCTTCTGCATTCAATGCAGCCATGTTGATGACGTCTGACTGCTTCTCGCCCCCGCAAAATCCATACTGATCGTCGAAGCTCTGCAAATACTCTTTCAGGTCCTGGGTGACAGAGACGGGCATCAAAGTCTTTGATGAGCAGTTTTGTGTAGGGATGGCTAGGGTCAGGGCGATAGGATGAGCCACAGCCGCATCAAGATTCTCGGCTTGACGCAACCTGCCTCCTACTCGTATTAGGTCTAAATCTCTGTCATACTGTGGGGCAAGACAAGACAGGCGACTGTTTGCTGGGACTGTCTTACCATTCTTGAGCAGTTGGTAGTCGTTTGGGAAACACCCTATTTGTATCGACTGGAAGAGATGTTGCTCAGCTTTTTTGTAAATCTCAGAATGAGGAATAGCAGATAGGGAAAGGTCTTGTGGTACTGTCGCCCCATGAAGCTCCTTGACCTTGTTCTCTATCAACTCTTGCCAGGTACTGACCTCAGGCTGTGTGGAGGATGTCAGATCCGGGTTGGTGATAGCCATACCACAGATAGTAGACCGTTTGAACTCTGTCATCTCTTGGGGTGAGGATGAAGCTGTGAGGGATGGATTTGAAGGCCACTTATCTGCAGGAAGGAGAAGAAATTTTGGGCCTTGGCTCCAACGGTTAGGCTGCGCTAACTCTGAAAGTGTCCTCCCTCTAGTCAGGTCATCAGCAGGATTATTAGTGGAGTCCACATATCTCCAATTGCTCTGATCTGTAAGGTCTTGTATCTCCGATATTCTTGTCCCTACAAAAACCTTGAAGTGACAGGAGGTGGAGTTAAGCCATGTTAGCACTGTGGTTGAGTCAGACCACAGTGTGTAGCTTTTAATATTGAGGGTTAGCTCGTTCTGGAGGAGCTTGAGCAACTGAGCTCCTGTCAGAGCTGCACACAACTCTAACCTTGGAATAGAGAGCTGTTTCTTAGGAGCAACGCGGGATCTGCCAATAAGGAAGGACAAATCTACATTACCTCCTCTGTAATCTTCTGAACGTAGGTAAGCTACGGATCCATATGCACGCTCTGAAGCATCGCAAAAGATGTGCACTTCTCGTATCACATCGGTTCTGTCCATACTTGCTGCAGTGTAGCACCTCGGCAGAGCAATCTCTGATAATTGCTCTAACTCCTTCTCCCAAGTTAGCCACTGCTGTAGAAGGTCTTCAGGGAGCTGTGTATCGTCCCAGTCTCGTTGCTTAGCCCACAGTTGTTGGACAATGATCTTTGCTCTGGTAGTGAATGGCAGGATATATCCCAAAGGATCGTACTGACTTGCTAACGTGCGATAAATGTTTCGCATTGTTGGCTTGCCATAGGTGACGGGTCGATGTTTGAATCCAAGAGTGTCTACATTACAGTGCCAACTCAGTCCCAGGGTGGATTCATGTGCTTCTGCCTTGTCATGAGATAACCAAAGGTCTAGTTTGTCGGAACGTGCTTCAGGTGGTAAGTGGCAAATGACTTCTGGATTGTTACTTGCCCATTGACGTAAATCAAATCCTCCATGGGCTAGGAGATCTCTGAGCTTGTCGACCAGCTGCCGCGCCTCCTCCACAGATGTAACACTCTGCAGGCAGTTGTCCACATAGAAACACTGCTCTACTGTGAACCTCACATCGTCTTCAGGTTGGCTATGTTGGAGCACGTGTTGCTGGAGCGCAAAAGACGCGCAGCATGGACTACAAGTGGTCCCAAAGGGGAGGACTTGCCACTCATAAATATCTGGAGGCTTGTGTCTGTCACTACGCCAGATGAATCTCAGGAGGGGTTTGTCCTCAGGTAACAAACACACCTGATGGAACATTCCTTTTATGTCCCCGCTAATCGCAATGCTATGTTGTCTGAAGCGCAGGAGCACTCCGACTAGAGATGGGCTCAGGGTAGGTCCAGGTAGCAACCACTCGTTCAGGTTGAGCCCCTTGTGGTGGAATGAGCAATTAAACACAATTCTGTTCTTACCATTGTGCTGGACCATGTGATGAGGAATAAACCAACTCTCACAGCTGTCGTTCGCTTCTTCTTCTCTGAGTTTGGCTACCACACCTGTTGTCTCGAGCTTCTCCATTTCTGTGATGTAAGCTGCCGCCTTGTCGGGATCTCGCGCCAGGCGCCTTTCCATATTCTTGAGGCTTGGCAGCACAGCTTCTTTGGTTGCCTGGAAAAGAGGTAAATCTTTCTTTCTTAAAAGTGGTGTAGCATACCTTAGTGTCCCGTTCACCTCCACCCTCTTGGTCTTGACTTGAAGAAGATTTAATGCCTCTGTGTCCTCCCTGGATCTAGTGACCTCTTTCTCATTTTTACATTTACATTTACATTTATTCATTTAGCAGACGCTTTTATCCAAAGCGACTTACATTACATTACCAGTGTTACAGTCACTGGAGGCAAGGTGGGTTAAGTGTCTTGCCCAAGGACACAACGACAGTATGAACTGTGGGGAGAGCGGGAATCGAACCGCCTACCTTCCGGTTGAAAGACGACCGCTCTACCCACTGAGCTAATGCCGCCCCGACATTTTTAAATGGAAGGATGTCAACCTGCCATAGCTTTTCAACATTCCTCTTTAACTCAATAGCTTCTGGGGTAAGTGACATGTAGAGGCACTGTTGAGGTTGAAACTGGGACTCAATAGTTTTTGTCGGCCCCTGTAAGGTCCATCCTAGGCGTGTGTGGATGGCTGCTGGACCTCCTGGAGGGTGGTCTGCACCAATTAGTAGCAATGGGGAGACACGACTGAAGGCTTGTAAAGGCAAATTGGCCAGGTGCTTATATTTATTCTTTAGGGTGGCAACGGGATAAGAATGTTCTGCTAAACCAAGGCGCTGAGCTGTAAAGGCATTTGTAATCTTATATGATTTCTTTGGCTGATGTGTGGGAGAGATCTCAAAGGAAACTGAAGCACCATGCAATACTTGAATGTCCTGTCTTATGGTTCTGAGGGATATGTCTTCTGGAGTACCTGTCACCTCCAATTGTTGAGCAGCAGCAGTCAATAGCATTGTCCGGTCCGATCCATCATCTAGGACAGCGTACGTGTCCAATGTTTTGTCCCGTTCGCAGGACCACTCTGATTACTTTGAGCAGGACACGGGCTGGGTCAGAAGGCCTGTCCAGAAACAGCGTTTCATTAGCAGAGCTGACTAGGCAGGTGCCTTCCTTTGGTTCTCAGGTGTTGACATTGTGTAGTATGAGTAGGTGTTTACCTTGACATTTGCTGCAGGGCTTCTTTAAGTTGCACTGTGCTGCCTGGTGTGATCTCCCACAGCGCCAACAGCGTTTACTAGTTTTGATCCAATCGATCATTTGAGCCTTGTCAAAACACTTAAAGATGGTGCACTGACTTAGAAAGTGGTCATCAGTGTCACAGTAGGGGCAATAGGCTTTAGGTTTGTTCTTACTTTTCTGATATGCTTGTGAACTAAAGACACTCTCTGATTTAGGAGGAACATCTTCTGCCCTAGTCCCCTTCTGGAGCTGGCTCAGGCCACTTTGTGTTTTCCTTTCTAGACTGCACTATACTAGTGCGCTGAGCTCTGGTGTAACTCACATCGTAGTCATCAAGGTAGGAAGGAGGTAGAGCACTCCGCTTGGGGCGTGTAGATTCACTAGCTCTTACATTAGTCTGCATACTGAAGTCCAAGGAAGATATCTATCCGGCTCGAAGGACCAAATGTTCGAGAGGTACTATCTCAGGCTTAAGGACTGTATAGGTGTTAGCTCAGAAATAGATATCCGCCCCGGGGTGCCGGTCAGAACACAGGAACAGGATGCAGATAATAATTTTAGTTGGTTTAATGAAGTGCAGGTAGCAGCATTAATACAGCCTCAATGTATGACAACAGATGGGTATATGCATGTATGTGTGGTCTATAAAGAAAGAATAAAAAACAACAAATTAGGTATGCTATAATTACCATATTGTAAAATATATAAAGGCTAAACAAATGGGATAACCTAGAGTGACTGAATAATATATATGCAGACTTACAGAAGTAAAGTAATGAACATGCTCAACTTATAATTAAGGTACACGGCAAGACACATTACCGGGAATAGCATTAGCCTGTAAGCTAACTCTCTTATTAAACTATAGAGATATAACAATTAACACACTGAACATTTAGACCTTTGTAGAACAATATATGTGGACTTGTCAAATGTCCATGCATTTCGAGATACAATAAACTTACTTCTTTTCAATAACGCACAACTTGTGCTGCTGCTCGATGGCTACACCCCAGAGCCCTTACGCTGTAGAGTTGTGACGTTCGCGAACGAACCGATTCTTTTGAACGGCTCACAAAAATGAACGATGGGAGCCGAGTCGCGGCTGGAGGGGAGCCGTTCTTTCTGTCGTTCTTTTTTCCTAATGCGTGTCTCACACAGATGCACACAAATGAGCTCCTCCGCGAGACAGAACGGTTATAGGGGGAGGGGCGCACCCAGCGCAGGCCGACCCTTTACTGCGTGATGATATTAGTTATTAGTTGTGCACACATCCTTCACGTGAGTACTCCAGTGGAAAAAAAACCCTGCGTGCCTCTGTCATTGGGTAGGACATTAAAAATGTTCTTTTGTGATACTGTTCTTGTATAGAAATCTTTCACTAAAAGCTGTTTTGCACTGACATTCATTGCAGCCCACTTTGTTATTGTTCATTGACTTGAAGGGGCTGATGTCCTATTTGCAAAGTTTACAGTAGTAATAGTATGTAGACATTTCCATTTTATTTATTCTAATTTTATCTACTTTAAATATTTTGTTTTCTAACAAAATGTTCTTGTGTGGAAGTGTTTGTAGTAAAAGCGGTTTTGCACAGAAATTCATTGCAGCCGGCTTTGTTTTTGATGTTTATTTGTGAGTAGGTATAGTATGAATAACATAAGTCAACGTAGCTTCTCTCTCTCTCTCTCTCTCTCACACACACACACACACACACACACACACACACACACACACACACACACACACACACACACACACACACACACACACACACACCTAAATGTAAATCCAAAATAGTGACGTCACTGTCTAAGCAGAGGGATTTGTGCAACCCTATGGAATATAGTCCACACATGACAAATGAGGTAATAATCAATATTTCAGAATAATTCAAACTCAGATATTGGTGTGTGATATCTGAGTTTTAACTTAATATTTAATATTATTTGACTACAAATTTCACCTCATCATTCCTCCCAGTGATTATTTCCAGGATAAACTGAGATGCCCCCAAGCTGGCTTCTTAAAACTGACTAAATATTTAAAAAGAGCCAAAGAGCCGTTCTTTTGAACGGCTCTTTGAAAGGAACGGATCACGAAGATCCGGATCCCCTCAAAGAGCCATAAATCCCATCACTATTACGCTGAACTAACAAGAACTACCACGTGCTCTAACTAAAGGGTGTATCTAATATGAAACGCCACTAGTAGGCGCTCTTTACTAACCTACTGCCTTTCCAACAGTCGTTGTGTCCTTGGGCAAGACACTTAACCCACCTTGCCTCCAGTGGTGTCAGCTGTAACACTGGTGAATGGAACCTTAATGTAAGTCGCTTTGAATAAAAAAGCATCTGCTAAATGACTAAATGTATATCGAACCTGCCATTTTTAGGAAAAGTCATTGAAAAAGTTATATATCAGCAACTTACTGACTTTCTATTACTTAACAACTGCTTTGATCCTTTTCAGTCAGGATTAGAACCCATCACAGACTGAGACTGCACTTATCAAAGTCACAAATGACATCCGTCTGAACACTGACGTGGGCAAAGTCTCTGTCTTAGTTCTGTTGGACTTGACTGCTGCGTTTGATACAGTGGACCATGTAATCCTGTCACAAAGATTAGAGGAATGGATAGGTATCACTGGAACTGCTCTTACATTTACATTTAGTCATTTAGCAGACGCTTTTATCCAAAGCGACTTACAAGTGAGGATAACAATGGAAGCAATTTTAACAACACAAGGTACAAAAAGCATAAGTGCACAAAAAACTAGTCAGTTTAAAACCAGCGCAGTATACAATGCTAAGGATAAGAATTTTATTATTTTTTTCTCTTAAATGGTTTCAGTCCTATCTTGAAGACAGGAAGTACTTTGTTTCGGTTGGTAACTGTGTATCAGACCAAATGGCCCTGACATGTGGGGTTCCACAGGGGTCTATCTTGGGACCTCTATTATTCAATCTCTACATGCTTCCTTTAGGCCAGTTAATACGCAGCTGTGGCGTATCCTACCATAATTATATAGATGACATTCAGATTTACATTTCACTCACAGCAGGTGAAAATGGACCAATTCCATTCCCTGTGTCACTGCATCGAACAGATTGATGTGTGGATGCAAAATTATTTTCTCCAACTGAACAGAGACAAGACTGAACTAATCATCTTTGGGACCAGAAACAAAGAGAAAGTGTCAGCAGTCACCTCGAGTCTCTTTCTCTAAAATTAAAAAATCAGGTTAGAAATCAAGGGGTCATCATGGACATCATCAGCATTTTATCACCTTAAAAACATTTCCAAGGTCAAAGGGATAATGTCTCAACCAGACTTAGAGAAACTTATCCATGTTTTTATCTCCAGCAGGTTAGATTACTGTTACAGCCTGCTCACATTCAGATTCAAGTGTGGCCAGAAGGATCATCAGAGGTTCTTCAAGACTGCTTTAACACAACTGACTGGGACATGTTTAAGCAGGCTGCCACATGCAATAACACCACTGACCTCCAGGAGTACTCAGAGACTGTCACTGCCTACATAAACAAGTGTATTGATGATGTAACAGTCACAACAACATCATTGTCCAGGCCAACCAAAAGCCCTGGATGACAGGGGAAGTCTACAGACTCCTGAAGACACGGAAAGCTGCCTTCAGAGCTGGAGATGAGGTGGGCCTGAGAACGACCAGGGCCAACCTGTCCCGCGCTATCAGAGAGGCTAAGAGACAGCACTCCAGAAGGATAGCTCATCAATTCAGCGACAGCAGAGACACTAGGAACCTGTGGCAGGGGATACAGGCCATTACTTATATGACTATAAGTCCCCACCGCGGACCTGTGACAACAACATCTCTCTGCTAAATGAGCTGAACACCTTCTTCGCTCGCTTTGAGCAACAAAACAGCACCACTGCACAGAAGACTCCACCTTCTCCCGGCGACCAGGTGATGATGCTGAACCCGGACAGTGTGAGGAACCTGTGTTGATTAGACCTCAAAATATGAAATTAAAATCCAAAATATACATAATAGCCTATGTGTGTCAAAATAATTTTCTAAAATATTCATAAGGAATTTATAAATTGTGCAAAATATTTAAATAGGCCTACATTTTTTTAAATCTCCCTCTCGTCACTAGGGGGTGCTGCAGCACCCCCAGCACCCCCACTTCCCGCGGCCATGGTGAGGAGATCCTTCAACAGGATCAATGCACGCAAAGCTCCGGGCCCGGATAACATCCCTGGGCGTGTACTGAAAGACTGTGCAGCAGAACTCACTGATGTCTTCACAGACATTTTTAACATCTCGCTGAGTCAGGCTGTTGTTCCTACATGCTACGGGCGGCAGTAGCTCAGTGGTAGAGCGGCCGTCCTTCAACCGGAAGGTAGTAGGATCGATTCCCGCTCGCCCCACAGTTCATACTGTCGTTGTGTCCTTGGGCAAGACACTTAACCCACCTTGCCTCCAGTGACTGTAACACTGGTAATGTAATGTAAGTCGCTTTGGATAAAAGCGTCTGCTAAATGAATAAATGTAAATGTAAATGCTTCAAAACTACAACCATCATTCCAGTTCCGAAGAAGCCATCTCCATCCTGCTTCAATGACTACCGTCCTGTTGCACTTACTCCCATCCTCATGAAGTGCTTTGAACGGCCAGTCATGCACCACATCAAGTCTGCCCTCCCTGGACCCCTTCCAGTTTGCATATCGGTCCAACCGGTGATCTCCACTACCCTCCACTCGGCACTCACACATCTGGACAAAAAAGACTCATACGTAATAATGCTGTTTATTGACTTCAGATCAGCATTTAACACAATCATCCCACAACAGCTCATTCACAAACTGATCCAGCTGGGGCTCAACACTTCGCTGTGCAACTGGCTGTTGGACTTTCTGACTGGAAGACCTCAGGCAGTAAGGGCTGGCAGTAACACATCCAGCACCATCACCCTGAACACGGGGGCCCCCCAAGGATGTGTGCTGAGCCCCCTCCTCTTCACTCTGCTGACCCATGACTGCACACCATCACACAACTCCAACCTTTTTATTAAGTTTGCAGATGACACGACTGTGGTGGGTCTCATTAGCAACAAAGATGAGACAAACTACAGGAGCGAGGTGAGCCGCCTGGCTGGGTGGTGCAGTGACAACAATCTCTCTCTGAACGTAAAGAAGACGAAGAAGATTGTTGTTGACTTCAGGAGAGCGCACACCCAGCACGTTCCTCTTACCATCAACGGTGCAACTGTGGAGAGAGTGAACAGCACCAGGTTTCTGGGGGTGCACATCACAGAGGACTTCTCCTGGACTGAAAACACAGCAGCACTGGCCAAGAAATCACAACAGCGTCTCTACTTCCTCCGCAAACTGAGGAGAGCCAGAGCCCCACCCCCCATCATGCACACCTTCTACAGAGGCACCATCGAGAGCATCCTGTCGAGCTGCATCACTGTGTGGAATGGCGCCTGCAACGCGTCCTGCCAAAAGACTCTGCAACGCATAGTGAGAGCAGCCGAGAAGATCATTGGTGTCTCTCTCCCCTCCTTCCAAAACATCTACGGAACATGTCTCACCCGCAAAGCCCTCTGCATTGCAGGTGATCCCACTCACCCATCACACAGCTTCTTCAGCCTGCTGCCATCAGGGAGGAGACTGCGGAGTCTCCAGGCTAGGACCAGCAGACTGAAGGACAGCTTCATCCACCAGGCTATCAGGAAGCTGAACTCGCTTCCGAACCTTTTCTGCCCCAGGCACCATTGAACACCCCCCACTAATATATGTTGACATGCACCAGTCACTTTGTGCAGCATTGGTCTGCCCACCAACTCACTCTCCATGGAACTGACATCATTCCACTACATCATCAGTCAGTCAAATAAAATAATTGCTTCTTGGCCCTCTGTTACCACCAGACTTAACAAGCTTTTGTTTTTGCACTAGAAAATACCTTTTATCTGCACTGTTGTTCACCTCATTGATTTGCACTCTGCCTTCTACCTTGCGCTGCTTTATCTAATTTTATTTTTTTATCTTATTATAGTGTACAAATTGTACAGTTGTATCTATTTATCTAGTTGTATTTATAGGCTTTAATGTTAATGTTATCTGTGTGCAGAGAGTGAGAGTAACGAAACTTCGATTCTCTGTATGTATGTACTGTACATGTGGAAGAATTGACAATAAAGCAGACTTGAAACTTGAAACATGTCTCTCTAAACGAGGGTTAAGACAGCTGCAGATTATCTAGAACACTGCTGCTCGGGTTCTAACCAAAACCAGGAAGTACAACCACATCGCACCAGTTTTAAAATCTCTGCACTGGCTACCTGTTGCTCAGAGAATAGACTTTAAAACAGCACTGCTGGTTTATAAGTCTCTTAATAGTTTAGCACCAGAATATATTTTTGACATGCTAGTTGCTTATGAAGTTCCTCGGACTCTGAGAACATCTGGGACAGTCCTTCTGCTCGTGCCCAGAGTTAGAACTAAACAGGGGTAAGTTTCATGCCGCAAAAATCTGGAACAGCCTCAACAATAACAATGTTCAAGGGGAGGTTAAAAACCTTCCTCTTTAGCTCCGCCTACACTACAACTTAAAGTGTTTTTATCTGCACTCTTCTTTTAAAATGTTTTTAATTTTTAATTTTTCTTATGTTTCTTAATCTAAATCTTGTAAAGTGTATTTTATTCCTGTAAAGCACTTTGAGTTATCCAGTGTATGAATTGTGCTATAGAAATAAAATTGCCTTGCCTTGCCTATGATTCTGCAGAAGTAAATTACATTTCTTGTAAGATGACCAAAACTTTGATGGCCATGTTCTTTTGTGCTACATTTGTGTCAGTGGCACACAGCTACAATGTGTTTAAATGTGATGCGTTGGTCCAAGCTGCACTCTATGCCTGGTGGAAGCCCTGACTTTACACCAGAGGCTTAAGAACTCTGTTCAGACACACCAGACCACAGTTTATCTGATAAGTAACAGGGGTTGTACTTACAGTTTTTGTTTTCTGAGAACATGATAAAAGATCTAACAAACTAAGAAAGGACCATCCGTTTCAAGAGTTGTTGCTTCCTGCTGGTTTGGCAGAGAGTCATAAACAGCCCAGTGTGATTCATATCAATTTTATTCATACAGCCAGTATCACAATAAGAATTGCCTCAAAGGGCTTGACAAGAAAACAAACACAGCAAATAGACAAACCGGTTGAACTAGAAAGCATCCTTAGACCCTCCATTAGGGTAAAGAAAAACAAAAAAAACTGCTTTCATTGACGTTGAAGCAAATCTTCTACTGCTCGCTCTTGACTATAGAAATGATCTAAACTGTGCAGACATATTGATACCATTTAGCTTTGCTAAAGGCCACTCAATTTAAAGTAAAATATACTATATAATCTAAAAATAACTGTTTTAATAAACACATGACATCATTATTCTGTTTCATTTTTATGTCAAACGAAACGTTACTACAGGAAGTTGTTAGCTTAAAAATATATATTAAAGCAGCAGGTGCTGAACTGAAACTACGATTATAGTATTTCAGTTTTCAATGATATGCTCCTGAGAATTTCGAGTAGGTGTCAAGGGTAGCCATGAGACGGCTTGCTGAGCTTCTGTAAGGAGCTGTCTGAGCTTAGAGGAAACATTTTCATTAACATAAAGGTAAACCAGAGGGTTCAGAGCAGGGTTCAGACTCACAAGGCCACGACTGATCTGTTTAGCAATGTAGACTCCATTAAACCATCCATAGCACATCTTTTTTTTTGACAGAACTCTTGACAAGAGGCTGAGGTTTCTGAGAACGTGATAGGGAATGTAACAAACTGAGAAGAGAACAATCAAGATGAGCAGCAGCCTCAAGCATCTCTGCTTCAGCTCCTTCTCCATGTTGGTCTTTTGGCAGAGAGTCACAATCACATGTCCGTAGCAGCCCAGCGTGATGAGGAATGGCAAACAAAACCCAGTCAGAGTCCAGACAAAACTGTATTTTAGATATTCCTCGACATAAAACTTAGATGTGGTGTCGTAACATTTGCCAGTCGTGTTTCCATAAGTTTTACTGAAGAACATATCTGGCAGACTTTGAACACTAACTAACAGCCAAACCAAGACTGAGATCACCACAGAGTGGGTCGGAGTTAATCTTCCCAGAACTTTCATTGGATGAACAATAGACAGGTACCTGAACACACTGATACAGGTGAGGAAGCCAATGCTGCCGTATAAATTCATGTTGAAGCAGAATCTTGTTATTTTGCAGAAAGTGTCTCCAAAGATCCATTTGCTCTTCTTGAAATGGTACACCACGATAAAAGGAAGAGTGAGCAGGTATAATATATCTGCAATTCCGAGGTTGAAAACAAACACATTGACAAGTCCAACTTTCTTCCAGTTTTGGAGTAAAGACTTGAGTCCCCATACATTAGCAGTCAAGCCAATGATGAACACCAAGATGTAGACCGGAGGAAGAAATCTGTCTGAGAAGTCAAAGCTGACCAACGGACAAAAAGTTTTATTCATTTTCTTAACGGAATAAATCCTCTGGTACAATATAATCCTCTCATGTGCAGAACACAGAGGTGAGCCTCACAGACTTCCTGTTTCAGGGTCTATCTCACTAATCATTGCCTTTGAGGAAGTAGACTCATACAATAATCTGAAGAAGTAAAAGCAATTCAAAAAGCAACTTTATTTAAAAATAAAACAATGATACCAATGATATAAACGTTTTTTAGTTTATATTTAATCTAGTTAATCAGACCTACCACTGACTATTCACTCATCCATCTTCTACCACTTATCCGTGGATGGATCGCGGGGGGCAGCAGTCTAAGCAAAGATGCCCAGACACTTCCTTCAGCTCTTTGGGGGAATAACGAGGCGTTCCCAGCTGAAAGACATAGTCCCTCCAGCTTGTCCTAGGTCTTCCCCAGGGTCTCCTCCCAGTGGGACTCGCCCGGAACACCTCCCCGAGAAGGCATCCAGGAGGCATCCAGAACAGATGCCCAAGCCATTTCAGCTGGCTCCTCTCAATGTGGAGGAGACATAATACTTTTAACACATTTGAGCTCATCTCTTCTAACCTCACCTGCCTTTCTGCCAGTAACACAATAGACATGCTTCAAGAACTGTGAAGGAAACAAACACTATTATCATCTAGCCTTGTACAATTATTATTAAAAATTTATTCAGTCATCTTCTACCGCGTAAACATCTAAAGAAATGGGGGTAACACTGTTGGAACTATTACCAGGCTAATTGTTCTCTAAAGAGTTAAAGATCTGACTTATCAGGACATTTTGGAACAGAAAATACTCAGAGTAATCAATGTTATATTGTGTAGCCACTAGCGAGTTTAAAAGGCTGAAAATGAATTAAATAAAGGGAAAAAGAAAAATAATGAAATATTGTAGCAGACACATAAATATATTTGACAGTTTATAGAAAATGCAAATGAAAGCAGTACAGTAAATACAAAGACTATTTATAAAACCACAGTGAAAAGTCAAAACAAAACACCACAAATAAATTTACATATCATTTATAATGAAAGTATAACAAATATAATATAATGAATGTCTCACTGTTATTTACAAAAAACGTAAGAAAAGTGCAAAGACACAAGGCTACATGAAATTATGAAAAATAATCTGTACATAACACTGGATAAATATCAAAAATACTTTGTGGTAAGTCAGGTTATATTGAATCTGCTGTGAATGCATAGCTATACATATTGTTTACAAAACAAAGTGGCATTGTGTGGTCTGATGCCTTCAGTTCAAGAACTCTTCAAACCTTTTCAAATGTTCTATTTACATTTTCTCAGAATAGTGCAGACTGAGGGGATCTCGGGGTCAAGGTTAGCCCACATTTTGACAGTTTTTTTTATGTACAATGTAACAACAGTGTCCTTTTGGTCTCAGAGAGTGATCTATGTGCAGCTGAATCCAAGCAGACTCAGGGCCTGTACCCCCACAGAGCGGGGTTACTGTACGGAGAGTAGGGGCAGTTATTGTGGCAGACACACGAGTGGATCATCATCACAGCTCTCTGCAGTAGTCGACCAGACGAGCAGCGGAAGGTCACCTCGGCCGTGGTGGTCTGATGCGGAGTGCAGCAGCGGGAGTCGGTGCACTGTCCACAGTAACGCAGCTGATAAGCCCTGGTGCTGTAGCAGCCCTGGTGCACAAGCCGGATGGGCCCCTGGGATGTGTAAGTGGCCGTGCACAGGCCCTTCTGCCCCCACTGTGAACACAACACAAACACAGGGAAAAACACAGGAGTCTGATGAAAAGAATAAATGCCAAAGAAACACTAGGGGGTGTGTGCTTCTGTTATGGCAAAGGGCACTGTGCAGGTTCTTTATAGATCAGCTTACCTTTGCTATGTCTGTCTGGCAGACTATATATACAGTCAAGAGCCTCCACAAACATACAGTACATTACATATTACAAATTTGCACAACCTTTCAATCCACCAGAATCTTGTCTTTGAATGATTTTCCAATATTAATCATGTTTTCCAAAGTGATTTATGTTTTTTATTCATTCTTCAGTTTGCTAAAATTACAACACAAAGATTCAATACTGTGTTAGGCTGTGTTTACTAAGGTAATTGGTTAAATCTTTCATGGGATTTACTTTCACCAATTAAATTAAAACTTGCATCTTCTTTTCCTTCATTCTTTTCCTTCTGTATATACTTCCTCTAGGTATATACTTCCTCTAGGTATATACTTCCTGTATATACTTCCTCTACTTCCTCTTCTGTATATACTTCCTCTAGGACTGATAATAAGCCAGTTTGAGGATGTCTCTTATCACTTGTCATTCAGTTATACTGTTCTTTTAAGCCTACTGAGTTGTATAAATTGTCATCTTTAATCAACTGTGAGAGTGAGATCAAAAATTGGCTAAATGATAACTTTTTAATACTGAATTCAGCCAAGACTGAAACTTTAATCATTGCCCCTGAACAGAGCATTCCCCAGATAAAACAACATATCGGTGCCTTAGGTTCGTCTGTTCAGCCGAGTCTCAGGAGCTTAGGTGTTGTTTTTGATGCGGCCATGTCTCTGGAGAAACACTCAAACCAACTTATTAAAAACTGTTTCTTTCAATTAAGGAACATTTCTAAGATAAGAGCCTTGGTGTCAAAGGCCGAGTTGGAGATGATTATCCATGCTTTTATTTCGTCTCGTTTAGACTATTGTAACAGTCTCTTTATTTGCCTTAATAAGAAGGATCTTTGTCAGACTGTCCAAAATTCTGCTGCTAGGCTTTTAACCCACACGAGTAAAAGGGCACATATTACTCCAATTTTAGCTTCTCTTCATTGGCTACCAGTGAAATTTAGAATGCACTTTAAAATTTTGGTTCTAACTTTTAGAGCCTTACAAGGACAGGCGCCCCCATATATCTCTGACCTAATACAGCTGCGTACGTCCTCACGTAGTCTGAGATCAACAGGCCAGAGATTTTTAGTTGCCCCCTTTACACATTTTAAAACTAGAGGGGACCGTTCGTTTCAAGCTGTGGCACCTCGGTTGTGGAACGCTTTGCCTCCTTCCATACGCTGCTTGGATTGTATGGAAAATTTTAAAACCCAGTTGAAAACTCTTCTTTTTAAAGAGGCTTTTAACTAGACTGTAGGGTGGCCTTATGTGTACTTCTGTTTATCTTGATTATGTGCTGTAATGTATTTATAAGTGTTGTGTATTCTAACTGTTGTTGTGAAGCACTTTGTGATTTTTATCTGTGAAATGTGCTATACAAATAAATTTTACTTACTTACTTACTTACATCTCTGTCAAAGTAGGTTTACCACAAATGCTTGTGGTAATGTATTCAACCATTAGTCCTCTGCTCAGGTTTCATTTTGCAAATTATTTGTCTGTCATTGAGGTTGGAAATGTAAAGGCAGTGCAAGTGCTCACCAAGGGTTTTCTGAGAGCTGGTTGAAATGTATGACATGGCCGCACTTTGCACAGACGAGTCTCCAGCTGCAGTTTACAGGCCGGGTTCTGGTTCGAGACCCGAGTGGAGATGCCAGCCCCACAGCTCTGGGAACAGGAGCTCCACTTGGTGCTCTGCTCCACACAGGGGGGCGCAGGTGGTACCAGTCTGTTCAGAGGGTGTCTTCTGGGCAGGGCCGGCCACAGCCCACCTGGCTGCATGGCTAATGGACAAATAACAGGGAGTGTGAATACACAGTTTATCATGCAGTTTATAGTGTGTATTAGGAGCATCTAATAGAGACCAAAGCAACTCATTTTGAAAAAAAATATGTGAATGTTCTCAGTCAGAAAATATCTGAAAAATAGTTCATTTTAAAGCAATCCATTGACAGCTATTCAAATCTAAGAACACAGTGTTCCACAACAGTCCTGATTATGACTCAGACTTTGTTCCAGATGTGTAAGGACTTCCCTCCAATCCGCTGCATGTCTGTAAGTTTAATCGTAACAGAGACATAGCTGTGGCGTTATAAAACTAGGAAAGTAAGTGGAGATGAAAAATATGTTTGTACTTTTAAAGGTTATATTTGGATCATGGGAGTGTTCCATTGGTCGGACACACCCCAGTTTAATACAAGAATGGTCAAGTAAAAACTTCCAGACATGACCACGAGTGACAAAGCCTAAATACATGAAGCATCATGTTGACATATGGATCAATCATCAGAGAAGAATCAAATCATGCACACAGTCACTCTGAAACAGGGAAGAGTAAAATCACTTTTAAAGTCTCATAAATCTTTTTGGCATTGTTTTTTTTAGTTACCAGAGCCAGTATTTTAAGGAAGGCTTGACTAAAAAGAAAACAATCACCTGTGATTGCGTCTTGTATGACTGTGTTTTCCAAATTCTCACACACCCATTCTTTGCAGCATTTCCCTGGCAGGCGCACAAATTGTGGGTTCAGATGTCACTGTGATTGATGTTGCTCTATCTGATCATTCATGTGTCTTTTTTCATCTGTCCATAATTCCAAAAGTTGCTGCTGGACCTACAGTTGTTCAGAAGAGGCACATTAATGATAACACCAGGACACAGTTTATGGAGGCAATCAGGTCAAGTTGATGATTTGTTGAATTGTTATCCATTGCTCCTGTTAAGGTTAAAGTGATCAAGAAGAGGCAAAAGGCTTCGTGGAGCAATGCTCACTCTGTCAGGGCACAGAAAAGGGAATGTCGAAAAGCCAAAAGAAAATGGCTTAAATTGAAACTTAATTTATTATGAGGTATACAAAGAAAATTTGCATGTTTTCAATCAAACTTTGCAAAAAGCAAGAGAAATATTCTTCTCAAAAATCATCAACAGTAACAACTCGCGTGTCCTGTTTGCTACAGTGAACAGATTAACAAACCCTCCAGCTGCATTTCCTCCAGAATTCGTTTCCACCACTAAATGCAATGAGTTTGCATTGTTTTTTAACAAGGTTCAAGGCATTAAACATGCAATACAATCCAAAGGGCATAAAACAACACTGCAGCCACCTAGGAGACACTTGGTTGGTTTAACACATTTTACCCCCATTAATGACAGAACAATTGAAAAAAAGTCTGAGTTCATCCACCTGCTGCCTCGATGTTTAACCCACTAGATTTCTAAAATCAGTACTAAGCAGTTTGTTACCACAACTCACTGATATAGTCAATAATTCCTTACAGTCTGGAACATTTCCAAGGGCCTTAAAAACTGCTGTCATTAAGCCTCTCCTAAAGAAGAGCAGTCTTGATGCTACAGCGCTCAACAACTATCAGCCCATATGGGGCGCAGTGGCTCAGTGGTAAGAGCGGTCATCAACCAGAAGGTAGGCGGTTCGATTCCCACTCTCCCCACAGTTCATACTGTCGTTGTGTCCTTGGGCAAGACACTTAACCTACCTTGCCTCCAGTGGTGTCAGCTGTAACACTGGTGAATGGAACCTTAATGTAAGTCGCTTTGAATGAAAGCGTCTGCTAAATGACTAAATGTATATCGAACCTGCCATTTTTAGGAAAAGTCATTGAAAAAGTTATATATCAGCAACTTACTGACTTTCTATTACTTAACAACTGCTTTGATCCTTTTCAGTCAGGATTTAGGCCCCATCACAGACTGAGACTGCACTTATCAAAGTCACAAATGACATCCGTCTGAACACTGACGCGGGCAAAGTCTCTGTCTTAGTTCTGTTGGACTTGAGTGCTGCGTTTGATACAGTGGACCATGGAATCCTGTCACAAAGATTAGAGGAATGGATAGGCATCTGGAACTACCCTTAAATGGTTTCAGTCCTATTTTGAAGACAGGAAGTACTTTGTTTCGGTTGGTAACTGTGTATCAGACCAAATGGCCCTGACATGTGGGGTTCCACAGGGGTCTATCTTGGGACCTCTATTATTCAATCTCTACATGCTTCCTTTAGGCCAGTTAATACGCAGCTGTGGCGTATCCTACCATAATTATATAGATGACACTCAGATTTACATTTCACTCACAGCAGGTGAAAATGGACCAATCCATTCCCTGTGTCACTGCATCGAACAGACTTACATGTGGATGAAAAATAATCTTCTCCAACTGAACAGAAACAAGACTGAACTAATCATCTTTAGGAACAGAAACAAAGAGAGAAGTGTCAGCCGTCACCTCAAGTTCTCTAAAATTAAAAAATCAGGTTAGAAATCTAGGGGTCATTGTTGACATCATCAGCATTTTATCACCTTAAAAACATTTCCAAAGTCAAAGGGATAATGTCTCAACCAGACTTAGAGAAACTTATCCATGTTTTTATCTCCAGCAGGTTAGATCATTGTTACAGCCTGCTCACATTCAGATTCAAGTGTGGCCAGAAGGATCATCAGAGGTTCTTCAAGACTGCTTTAACACAACCGACTGGGACATGTTAAAGCAGGCTGCCACATGCAATAACACCACTGACCTCCAGGAGTACTCAGAGACTGTCACTGCCTACATCAACAAGTGTATTGATGATGTAACAGTCACAAAAACCATCATTGTCCAGGCCAACCAAAAGCCGTGGATGACAGGGGAAGTCTACAGACTCCTGAAGACACGGAACGCTGCCGTCAGAGCTGGAGATGAGATGGGCCTGAGAACAGCCAGGGCCAACCTGTCCCACGCTATCAGAGAGGCTAAGAGACAGCACTTTAGGAGGATAGCTCATCAATTCAGCGACAGCAGAGACACTAGGAACCTGTGGCAGGGGATACAGGCCATTACTTATATGACTATAAGTCCCCACCGCGGACCTGTGACAACAACATCTCTCTGCTAAATGAGCTGAACACCTTCTTCGCTCGCTTTGAGCAACAAAACAGCACCACTGCACAGAAGACTCCACCTTCTCCTGGTGACCAGGTGATGACGCTGACCCCGGACAGTGTGGGGAGATCCTTCAACAGGATCAATGCACGCAAAGCTCCGGGCCCGGATAACATCCCTGGGCGTGTACTGAAAGACTGTGCAGCAGAACTCACTGATGTCTTCACAGACATTTTTAACATCTCGCTGAGTCAGGCTGTTGTTCCTACATGCTTCAAAACTACAACCATCATTCCAGTTCCGAAGAAGCCATCTCCATCCTGCTTCAATGACTACCGTCCTGTTGCACTTACTCCCATCCTCATGAAGTGCTTTGAACGGCCAGTCATGCACCACATCAAGTCTGCCCTCCCTGGACCCCTTCCAGTTTGCATATCGGTCCAACCGGTGATCTCCACTACCCTCCACTCGGCACTCACACATCTGGACAAAAAAGACTCATACGTAATAATGCTGTTTATTGACTTCAGATCAGCATTTAACACAATCATCCCACAACAGCTCATTCACAAACTGATCCAGCTGGGGCTCAACACTTCGCTGTGCAACTGGCTGTTGGACTTTCTGACTGGAAGACCTCAGGCAGTAAGGGCTGGCAGTAACACATCCAGCACCATCACCCTGAACACGGGGGCCCCCCAAGGATGTGTGCTGAGCCCCCTCCTCTTCACTCTGCTGACCCATGACTGCACACCATCACACAACTCCAACCTTTTTATTAAGTTTGCAGATGACACGACTGTGGTGGGTCTCATTAGCAACAAAGATGAGACAAACTACAGGAGCGAGGTGAGCCACCTGGCTGGGTGGTGCAGTGACAACAATCTCTCTCTGAACGTAAAGAAGACGAAGAAGATTGTTGTTGACTTCAGGAGAGCGCACACCCAGCACGTTCCTCTTACCATCAACGGTGCGACTGTGGAGAGAGTGAACAGCACCAGGTTTCTGGGGGTGCACATCACAGAGGACCTCTCCTGGACTGAAAACACAGCAGCACTGGCCAAGAAATCACAACAGCGTCTCTACTTCCTCCGCAAACTGAGGAGAGCCAGAGCCCCACCCCCCATCATGCACACCTTCTACAGAGGCACCATCGAGAGCATCCTGTCGAGCTGCATCACTGTGTGGAATGGCGCCTGCAACGCGTCCTGCCGAAAGACTCTGCAACGCATAGTGAGAGCAGCCGAGAAGATCATTGGTGTCTCTCTCCCCTCCCTCCAAAACATCTACGGAATACGTCTCACCCGCAAAGCCCTCTGCATTGCAGATGATCCCACTCACCCATCACACAGCTTCTTCAGCCTGCTGCCATCAGGGAGGAGACTGCGGAGTCTCCAGGCTAGGACCAGCAGACTGAAGGACAGCTTCATCCACCAGGCTATCAGGAAGCTGAACTCGCTTCCGAAACTTTTCTGCCCCAGGCACCACAGAACTATGACCCCCATCAGTGGACATCATTCCACTACATCATCAGTCAGTCAAATAAAATAATTGCTTCTGGGCCCTCTGTTACTTTTACCAGACTTAACAAGCTTTTGTTTTTGCACTAGAAAATACCTTTTATCTGCACTGTTGTTCACCTCATTGATTTGCACTCTGCATTCTGCCTTGCGCTGCTTTATCTAATTTTATTTTTTTATCTTATTATAGTGTACAAATTGTACAGTTGTATCTATTTATCTAGTTGTATTTATAGGCTTTAATGTTAATGTTATCTGTGTGCAGAGAGTGAGAGTAACGAAATTTTGATTCTCTGTATGTATGTACTGTACATGTGGAAGAATTGACAATAAAGCAGACTTGAAACTTGAAACATGTCTCTCTAAACGAGGGTTAAGACAGCTGCAGATTATCTAGAACACTGCTGCTCGGGTTCTAACCAAAGCCAGGAAGTACAACCACATTGCACCAGTTTTAAAATCTCTGCACTGGCTACCTGTTGCTCAGATAATAGACTTTAAAACAGCACTGCTGGTTTACAAGTCTCTTAATAGTTTAGCACCAGAATATATTTCTGACATGCTAGTTGCTTATGAAGCTCCTCGGACTCTGAGAACATCTGGGACAGTCCTTCTGCTCGTGCCCAGAGTTAGAACTAAACAGGGTGAAGCAGCGTTTAAGTTTCATGCCGCAAAAATCTGGAACAGCCTCAACATTAACAATGTTCAAGGGGAGGTTAAAAACCTTCCTCTTTAGCTCCGCCTACACTACAACTTAAAGTGTTTTTATCTGCACTCTTCTTTTAAAATGTTTTTAATTTTTAATTTTTCTTATGTTTCTTAATCTAAATCTTGTAAAGTGTATTTTATTCCTGTAAAGCACTTTGAGTTATCCAGTGTATGAATTGTGCTATAGAAATAAAATTGCCTTGCCTTGCCTATGATTCTGCAGAAGTAAAGCACATTTCTTGTAAGATGACCAAAACTTTGATGGCCATGTTCTTTTGTGCTACATTTGTGTCAATGGCACACAGCTACAATGTGTTTAAATGTGATGCGTTGGTCCAAGCTGCACTCTATGCCTGGTGGAAGCCCTGACTTTACACCAGAGGCTTAAGAACTCTGTTTAGACCAAGCCTCTCCCATGGTACTGTCACGGGGTGCCGTACCTCCCCTCCGTATGCGGGTGGTGTGCTCTGAGAGAGCGCACGGCCCCTTTAAATGGCTGGTGACGCGCAGACCAACTCGTGATGGGGAACGCCCACCACACCTGCGCATTCACTGAAACCAATAGGATGCGCCCGGGTCTGGTTTAAAAGACCCAATAGAGAGACGAGAAGGCAGAGAGGAAAAGCGGGAAGCAAAGGACAGCAAGACGGAGAAACGGAGAGAAAGAGACGGAATAAGGAACGGAAAGAGACAGAGGAAAGAACACCCAACACCACGGAGCATCAGCCCACCGACCGGCAACGGAAAGCCGTAGAAACCGAGGGGAACATTGCAGACAACGCTCTAACTCAGCTAAGTGAAGGAAAGTGCCCATAACTGTGCAAAGGCTACACCTACTCAAGCTAGTTTGTTTGTGTGTCTAAGACCACCTTTCCCTGTCCACAGCGCCGTCTCCCCTTTCGAGGCAGGGCCTGAGGAGCGACCGGCCGGACCTCCGCGGACCTAGAGAGGACCGAGACCAGGGACCTGTACAACGCCTATAATACGCTAAGTAAAGGGACGTGTCCCGTACACCCTGTTTGCTGTGCTGTTTTTATTGAAGTTTTATTGTGTGGTCGTTAATTCGACATTTTTGGTGTGTGTTGTCATTAGTCTTGGCGCGGCGTTGTGGGGACCTTGGAACCCATTGGGACCGCCGAGAGGACGCCAGCTCTCAGACTAACCGGCCTTGTGGCACGGACTGGAGGCCGGGGCCGCAACTGACTCGCTTCCCATAAAGACTGCCTCCCCACAGTCCTCAGATTGTTTTATCTAAACCGTGGATCGGCTGTCGCAACCTTTCCACCGAGCTTCTTAACATTGTTTATGTTTTTCTTTTACCTGGCGTGTCCAAATAAACTGCTGTTTTACATTGAAACCTCAGTCTCCTCATATTTCTTTGTGGTAAACGTTTGGTGATCTAACGAACCTGCACCTGCAGCCGGTGACAGTACCTCTTAAATGGTCGTCGTGTAAGGGCGCCGCCATACGGTGATTTTACAGCAAAATACAGTGATATACCTCCGTCCACCAGAGGGCAGGCTCCAAAAGAGGAAATATAAGGAGAATTCCAATGGCGACTTTACAAGAGTAAAACTCATGTTTACAGCCTGGTACAAAAGATGGCTCCGGTCTCTAGAGCTAAGTTTTTACTACGTGACAACTCTGGGGGGGGGGGTGAATTGTTGAAAATTACGTTGGTTTATGCTATCTAAAAACTATTGTTTTACTATGGAGTAAAACCCGAAAAGCCCGGATGTAACGGCCATTTTATTGCCCATTCGTAATGACAATATTGGTTAATAGGGGACCAATGGGCGGATATCATCCATAATTATACTATCTATGGTTTAGACACACAAGACCACAGTTTATCTGATAAGTAACAGGGGTTGTACTTACAGTTTTTTTTCTGAGAACATGATAAAAGATCTAACAAACTAAGAAAGGACCATCCGTTTCAAGAGTTGTTGCTTCCTGCTGGTTTGGCAGAGAGTCATAAACAGCCCAGTCTGATTCATATCAATTTTATTCATACAGCCAGTATCACAATAAGAATTGCCTCAAAGGGCTTGACAAGAAAACAAACACAGCAAATAGACAAACCGGTTGAACTAGAAAGCATCCTTAGACCCTCCATTAGGGTAAAGAAAAACAAAAAAACTGCTTTCATTGATGTTGAAGCAAATCTTCTACTGCTCGCTCTTGACTATAGAAATGATCTAAACTGTGCAGATATATTGATACCATTTAGCTTTGCTAAAGGCCACTCAATTTAAAGTAAAATTTACTATATTATCTAAAAATAACTGTTTTAATAAACACATGACATCATTATTCTGTTTCATTTTTATGTCAAACGAAACGTTACTACAGGAAGTTGTTAGCTTAAAAATATATATTAAAGCAGCAGGTGCTGAACTGAAACTACGATTATAGTATTTCAGTTTTCAATGATATGCTCCTGAGAATTTCGAGTAGGTGTCAAGGGTAGCCATGAGACGGCTTGCTGAGCTTCTGTAAGGAGCTGTCTGAGCTTAGAGGAAACATTTTCATTAACATAAAGGTAAACCAGAGGGTTCAGAGCAGGGTTCAGACACACAAGGCCACGACTGATCTGTTGAGCAATGTAGACTCCATTAAACCATCCATAGCACATCTTTTTTTTTGACAGAACTCTTGACAAGAGGTTGAGGTTTCTGAGAACGTGATAGGGAATGTAACAAACTGAGAATAGAACAATCAAGATGAGCAGCAGCCTCAAGCATCTCTGCTTCAGCTCCTTCTCCATGTTGGTCTTTTGGCAGAGAGTCACAATCACATGTCCATAGCAGCCCAGCGTGACGAGGAATGGCAAACAAAACCCAGTCAGAGTACAGACAAAACTGTATTTTAGATATTCCTCGACATAATAGTTAGATGTGGTGTCGTAACATTTATCAGTCCTGTTTCCATAAGTTTTACTGAAGAACATATCTGGAAGACTTTGAACACTAACTAACAGCCAAACCAAGACTGAGATCACCACAGAGTGGGTCGGAGTTAATCTCCCCAGAACTTTCATTGGATGAACAATAGACAGGTACCTGAACACACTGATACAGGTGAGGAAGCCAATGGTGCCGTATAAATTCATGTTGAAGCAGAATCTTGTTATTTTGCAGAAAGTGTCTCCAAAGATCCATTTGCTCTTCTTGAAATGGTACACCACCATAAAAGGAAGAGTGAGCAGGTATAATATATCTGCAAGTCCGAGGTTGAAAACAAACACATTGACAAGTCCAACTTTCTTCCAGTTTTGGAGTAAAGACTTGAGTCCCCATATATTAGCAGTCAAGCCAATGATGAACACCAAGATGTAGACCGGAGGAAGAAATCTGCCTGTGAAGTCAAAGCTGACCGACGGACAAAAAGTTTTATTCATTTTCTTAACGGAATAAATCCTCTGGTACAATCTAATCCTCTCATGTGCAGAACACAGAGGTGAGCCTCACAGACTTCCTGTTTCAGAGTCTATCTCACGTAAATCATTGCCTTTGAGGAAGTAGACTCATACAATAATCTGAAGAGGTAAAAGCAATTCAAAAAGCTGCTTTTAAAAAATGTATTACAGCAACTTTATTTAAAAATAAAACGAAAATGATACCAATGATATAAACGTTTTTTAGTTTATATTTAATCTAGTTAATCAGACCTACCACTGACTGAGTGAGACAACTATTCACTCATCCATCTTCTACCACTTATCCGTGGATGGATCGCGGGGGGCAGCAGTCTAAGCAGAGATGCCCAGACACTTCCTCCAGCTCTTTGGGGGAATAACGAGGCGTTCCCAGCTGAAAGACATAGTCCCTCCAGCGTGTCCTAGGTCTTCCCCGGGGTCTCCTCCCAGTGGGACTCGCCCAGAACCCCTCCCCGAGAAGGCATCCAGGAGGCATCCAGAACAGATGCCCAAGCCATTTCAGCTGGCTCCTCTCAATGTGGAGGAGACATAATACTTTTAACACATTTGAGCTCATCTCTTCTAACCTCACCTGCCTTTCTGCCAGTAACACAATAGACATGCTTCAAGAACTGTGAAGGAAACAAACACTATTATCATCTAGCCTTGTACAATTATTATTAAAAATTTATTCAGTCATCTTCTACCGCGTAAACATCTAAAGAAATGGGAGTAACACTGTTGGAACTATTACCAGGCTAATTGTTCTCTAAAGAGTTAAAGATCTGACTTATCAGGACATTTTGAAACAGAAAATACTCAGAGTAATCAATGTTATATTGTGTAGCCACTAGCGAGTTTAAAAGGCTGAAAATGAATTAAATAAAGGGAAAAAGAAAAATAATGAAATATTGTAGCAGACACATAAATATATTTGACAGTTTATAGAAAATGCAAATGAAAGCAGTACAGTAAATACAAAGACTATTTATAAAACCACAGTGAAAAGTCAGAACAAAACACCACAAAAAAATTACATATCATTTATAATGAACGTATAACAAATATAATATAATGAATGTCTCACTGTTATTTACAAAAAACGTAAGAAAAGTGCAAAGACACAAGGCTACATAAAATTGTGAAAAATAATCTGTACATAAGACTGGATAAATATCAAAAATACTTTGTGGTAAGTCAGGTTATATTGAATCTGCTGTGAATGCATAGCTATACATATTGTTTACAAAACAAAGTGGCATTGTGTGGTCTGATGCCTTCAGTTCAAGAACTCTTCAAACCTTTTCAAACGTTCTATTTACATTTTCTCAGAATAGTGCAGACTGAGGGGATCTCGGGGTCAAGGTTAGCCCACATTTTGACAGTTTTTTTATGTACAATGTAACAACAGTGTCCTTTTGGTCTCAGAGAGTGATCTATGTGCAGCTGAATCCAAGCAGACTCAGGGCCTGTACCCCCACAGAGCGGGGTTACTGTACGGAGAGTAGGGGCAGTTATTGTGGCAGACACACGAGTGGATCATCATCACAGCTCTCTGCACTAGTCGACCAGACGAGCAGCGGAAGGTCACCTCGGCCGTGGTGGTCTGATGCGGAGTGCAGCAGCGGGAGTCGGTGCACTGTCCACAGTAACGCAGCTGATAAGCCCTGGTGCTGTAGCAGCCCTGGTGCACAAGCCGGATGGGCCCCTGGGATGTGTAAGTGGCCGTGCACAGGCCCTTCTGCCCCCACTGTGAACACAACACAAACACAGGGAAAAACACAGGAGTCTGATGAAAAGAATAAATGCCAAAGAAACACTAGTGGGTGTGTGCTTCTGTTATGGCAAAGGGCACTGTGCAGGTTCTTTATAGATCAGCTTACCTTTGCTATGTCTGTCTGGCAGACTATATATACACAAGAGCCTCCACAAACATACAGTACATTACATATTACAAATTTGCACAACCTTTCAATCCACCAGAATCTTGTCTTTGAATGATTTTCCAATATAAATCATGTTTTTTAAAGTGATTTATGTTTTTTATTCATTCTTCAGTTTGCTAAAATTACAACACAAAGATTCTATACCGTGTTAGGCTGTGTTTACTAAGGTAATTGGTTAAATCTTTCATGGGATTTACTTTCACCAATTAAATTAAAACTTGCAGCTCTGTCAAAGTAGGTTTACCACAAATGCTTGTGGTAATGTATTCAACCATTAGTCCTCTGCTCAGGTTTCATTTTGCTAATTATTTGTCTGTCATTGAGGTTGGAAATGTAAAGGCAGTGCAAGTGCTCACCAAGGGTTTTCTGAGAGCTGGTTGAAATGTATGACATGGCCGCACTTTGCACAGACGAGTCTCCAGCTGCAGTTTACAGGCCGGGTTCTGGTTCGAGACCCGAGTGGAGATGCCAGCCCCACAGCTCTGGGAACAGGAGCTCCACTTGGTGCTCTGCTCCACACAGGGGGGCGCAGGTGGTACCAGCCTGTTCAGAGGGTGTCTTCTGGGCAGGGCCGGCCACAGCCCACCTGGCTGCATGGCTAATGGACAAACAACAGGGAGTGTGAATACACAGATTATCATGCAGTTTATAGTGTGTATTAGGAGCATCTAATAGAGACCAAAGCAACTCATTTTGAAAAAAAATATGTGAATGTTCTCAGTCAGAAAATATCTGAAAAATAGTTCATTTTAAAGCAATCCATTGACAGCTATTCAAATCTAAGAACACAGTGTTCCACAACAGTCCTGATTATGACTCAGACTTTGTTCCAGATGTGTAAGGACTTCCTCCAATCCGCTGCATGTCTGTAAGTTGAATCGTAACAGAGACATAGCTGTGGCGTTATAAAACTAGGAAAGTAAGTGGAGATGAAAAATATGTTTGTACTTTTAAAGGTTATATTTGGATCATGGGAGTGTTCCATTGGTCGGACACACCCCAGTTTAATACAAGAATGGTCAAGTAAAAACTTCCAGACATGACCACAAGTGACAAAGCCTAAATACATGAAGCATCATGTTGCTGTATGGATCAATCATCAGAGAAGAATCAAATCATGCACACAGTCACTCTGAAACAGGGAAGAGTAAAATCACTTTTAAAGTCTCATAAATCTTTTTGGCATTGTTTTTTTTAGTTACCAGAGCCAGTATTTTAAGGAAGGCTTGACTAAAAAGGAAACAATCACCTGTGATTGCGTCTTGTATGACTGTGTTTTCCAAATTCTCACACACCCATTCTTTGCAGCATTTCCCTGGCAGGCGCACAAATTGTGGGTTAGGACAGTCCGGAGTTGGAAGACGAAAAGTGAGAGGGCAAGTTGGTACACAACTCACTCCTCCACCTTTGCAGTGGCAGTACGCGTCACAGGAAGGTTGAAAGGACTGGCCTTCGTTGTAAGAGACACCGTTCATCTCACAGCCAAGTTCCTCCTGACCTAAAGGACACAAAGTATAGTCAGCTACAGACACCTGCAGTCTGGACTTGTGCAGGCAACTCAATCAAGAAATGAAAGAATTAGATTAGTGGGAGAGGATCCACCAGAGGAAAAAGAGAGGTATGGACACAGGAGGGACTGTCACAGCCAATGGCTTAGAAACAGGCCCCTACTAAGAAAACAAGACTCATAAAGTCACTGCAATCCATCATATTTAGGCTGAGCCATGTTGCTTGCTTGAAAAGAATCAGAACATGTCTGTCCAGTTCATATAGCAGCATAATTCCTCTCCCACTCAACAGAAAAGCACTCACCCACACACTCCCCTGGTTCTCCAGGATAGCTGGCACTGTAGTCGCACTGCAGCCTCCTCCGAACATCACAGGGAGTCATCTCTGTGCAGGGTTCTCCCATCTGCTTGGCACACACCTGGCAGCAGCTGCAGCCGTCAAGCACCAGTGGGACTCCAGGAGGGCATTGTGGGATAGGACCTGAGCAGATGCAAGGTTTCTCACACACCTGGCACAACACCTGCAGCAGGTTGGAATCAGAGCAATAATAGGTTAATTATATCAAGTGTCTGTCCCTTTCACACATGCAGTTCCGTTTTCCCAGAACACGGTCACATGTTAAAAGACACAGAACAGATTTTCCAGTATATCTGTGCTGGCATTTTCCAGATCAAGACCTAGTAACATTGGAGGCAAATTTCAGGGATGGTTCTGGCACATTCTCTGAAAATATCTACAGATATGCGCTGCCTTCTCATTTACCAGCTTGACTTTGGCAGTTTAGACACTTGTATTCATATTACTTCCCCCAGCCTCACCTGTTTCCTGAATTGCAATGTGAACAGGAGTGACCTGGGAATTTTTGGGGGGAATTTTCTGAACATAGTGTTGTTGGGAATGCTGAGAATTGCTGAGAACCATGTGTGAAAGGGTTTGTTTATAATCTTCACCTCAATTGTAATTATAGTGAATAGGCTTATTATAGAGAAGGCATTACTGTAATTTTACAGAAAGTGCACACAACTGGCCCTTACTCTAAAAACTGTTTTCACATCAATAACAAGCAACCTAAACATAGATTTGTTTTTGATATGTCTCATAAACTGTCTTTAGACATTCATGGATAACGTGCAGATTTTCTTCATATATCCCTGAATAATATACAACAAAGAGACATAAGCCTACATCATTTTATTTGTTATTCCCAACTTGGAGAATAAAGAACACATTGGAGGTAATACTGTCTAAACTCAATCCATCTAAATTCATATAATAACAACTATTCACAGAATTGTCTGGCTTGTAAGCAAGTGTAGGGAATTGTAATTTTCATAATAAGTAAAAGTAATAAACACAGTGAACACACACTCACCTGTGAAGCCACACACAGCAGCAGGGCAGCCGCCTGAACCCAGTCACACAGCGCTCTCTCCATCAGGGCTTGTGTCCGTCTCACCGACCTGTGCAGTACAAGTCCGTCTGTTTGCTCACTGCTCATTCTTTTGCCCACTGACATTTATAAAGTCTGGACTCTGATGTCATGGGCCGACTACCGTGTAAACAGCCACTGGAGCAGAATCAGAAATGTTTTACATTCCTCCTCCCTTACTGCTGCCTATTTCCACTTCCAGACACATGCACACCCACCTTCTACCTCCAGCCAGGACTCTTTCCACTCTGCTCCCTCTCTTTCCAGTCGTATGACACTCCAGGTTTACACGGTTTAACATGAGCCCAGAGGAGAAATCATTAACCCATTTGTCTACAAGTCTAACATCCTCTGGGTTTCATGTGGCTACTGTTCTGATTTAAGTTGGCCATATTTTATCATCTCAAACTCTTTACAACATGGTCACTTAAATATGACAGGACCGATATAGACAAGGTATTTCTACTTTTTAGTTTTTAGTCTGAAACCTGAAGTACTTCTGAAACTGTTTCATTAAAGTGCTTGTTTCTCTCCCATTGGTTTTCCTGGTGTAATACCATGTGCAGTTGCTGGCACTATAGGACTCTTTCATGAATATAAACTTACAACCAGTCTCAAAACTATTTACACCAAATGCACTTGAATTTAGTCAGTAACGGAGCTCCTCTCCAGCTCCCCAGCCAACTCCCTCCTCAGTAATATCATGTGACAATGGTAAAAGCTTGGATCAAATTTATGACAAGGCCAGAAACAGGACATTTTCACAAGAAGCAACATTACACTGGTTTGAAAGCTAGGCTAGTGTTTTGTTCTGAGGGAAACAAATGTGGTTTGAAGCAAAGTTTAAGTGCAGACCAACTAGAGTAGTTCAATAACATTTAACATTACAAGGCAACAACCAAATTCAAGACAGCATCCTACTTGACTTCCTTTAAGAATGTGACACATCCTTTAATTGTGTCAAAGGTCACCAGGAGTCCTAAAACAGCTATAAGACTATAAGACAATGATTAAAAACCATGAAGGCAAAACTCCACAAGAAACAAATGTTCATTTGTTTAAATAAAACATTGGCTATTACTGTAGCAGCATTGATAATGACAGGTCATGTATATTGTGTCTGCCTTTATATCCACAACAGACATATACACTGTAATGCACATCTAAACACTACAGTAAATACATATGGATCTCACTGAATCAGAAAGTAAGCCCTTCAAGCTCAAAGGGCATTCGGTTGAAAACAGTAGATTCCTGAATTTCAACATTGGCCACTTCTCACAGGGTGGGCACCAGAGACTAAAAATAGACAGAGACAGACAGAAAGATAGAGAAGAGGAAAGAATTTATGTCCTGGCAGGTGGGCTCCAGGTGGCGGACCAGCGAAGACGTGTTACATGGCTTCTTATTCAGCCATTCCTGAAAACGATGCTTTTATAGCCTCCTAACTCTGTGCTTTAATGCTCTCCAAGAATGACACAAGCTGGAAAGTTTGCATTCAAGGGTCTTTTTTAATGTAACACACACCAGTTTAGAAACAATGAATATGCTATTAATATGCCAGTGGGGTATGTAGAGACAGTGCTTTTCCAATGGGTCAAATGGCTCTTAGATCATTAAACATGGCATGTCCCATTGAAAGGCAAACCCATTTCCTCGTTGTAGCTTATGCTGACCAAATGAATTATGATTATGTCATAGTTTTGTGTTTGTAATCTGTGTCTTTCAGGTCTCTTGACAAGCCGGCTCTGAAACCAACAGGGTATTGCATGTTTTTACATTTTACAATTGAACAAAGCATGTATGTTATAACATTACAGACTGCAGCCGGCATCAATCACAGCATAATCCTATCTGCCAATTCAAACCCATTGAGACAGACAAGGCCCTATACGTATTATTCAAAGCACACAGATGTGGGAACCTTCACAGTGGAGTATCGCTGACTGACGGCCGACATAGCCATGCATACAATGACCCCTGTCCAATTTGAATGTTGTTTTGGTATGTGATGTATGTAGGAAAAGCACAGTGGTATCCTTGTTGGTTAACGTGAGCACAAACCTTTGGTAGCAGGAATGAAAGCCTTTTTTGTCCCGTAAAGGGGTTAGGAAAATTCACTCAGGGCAGAGGAGCGATTTAGAGCATTTATTCAGGCTGTTGTAAAAAGACTACTAATGTTATGCCATAACAGCTGTTTAAACATGTTTTGCCTTCATTAATTATAATATTGAAAAGCAATCATATATTGGTTGAGAATATGACAACTCCATTTTAATAACTTAAATATAAAATATATTACTCCTGGTTTCATGACCTCAACAGACCCAGACAATATTTACATTTGCCAGTTTGGGGCTTTGGGTTTTGCCTACTAATTGTGATTTGAAGGTGACTCAAAATAAACTCGTTGTGGGCTTTAAAAGTCATAAATAATAGACAAATCATCTCCCAAGATAACATCTGACAGCTCCAGCACACACAGAGTGGGTGAGATGTTGTTTCACTGCAGAAAGCGGATTAGCCTTGACTGTTTTAACTATTGCTCAGAAAAATGGAAAAAAAATAGATCTGTGAAGCCTTGAGTCAAGAAGCATGTGTGATTAGTCATCTGTTCATGATGTTGTTGTACAGCGCTAAAGTGACTCATTATTCCAGTAAGGATTAAGTAGACATATTTGAATCATGTGCATTGTTGGATGACCTCCGCAAATGATCTATCCCGTTCAGAAGACTAACACTTAAACTAAATGATATTCACACAGGCCCTGATTGTTAACATTACTTTAAATCCACATTTTTCAAATGGTTTCTGCCAAAGGTATTGGGTGGGTGTTTAGACAGACAGAAAATTACCCTCACTGAATGGAACATTTTTAAGCAGCAAAAGTACTTTTAAAATGTGCAGGTGTTTCCTTTGGGAAACTTAAAAGGAAATACTACTAGTGCACAGCTGTTAAACTATGATGTAATAGAAAACTTAAATTGTAAAGTGTCAATGCTTCCAAAGGAAGTAAATAAGACATGGGTGAATTCAGCTGAGCCTATTGAAGAACTAAATATAGTCATTAATAAAATTCCAGCAGAAGTCTAAAATGTCCTAGAAAGATGTTAAAGTATGATACACTGGCACGTACCATCACCTTAATAGGAACTTAGTGTGAGTACACTTTGTCATATATGCTTTATAATCTAGCACATAACTACGGCAGGAGAGTGAACTCCTGCCACAGCCTGTGTTTTCCTTGAATGACATCTACTGTAGATGCCAGGCATTCCGGGTTGAAGTGTGAAAATCCCACAGTGTTGCCACAGGAACACCCTGAGCCCATGATAAGGACATCGAGCTGACCATAGGTCACCTGTTGACGTACACGGGGCTGATGTGTTTACATTGACTAAAGAAAAACGTCTGCTCATGTAGAACAGTTGTTTACTCCAGATGTACATGACAGCTACAATGACAGATGTGTCAGTATCACAGTTTTAATAAGTGCTAACATTGGAGCTGATAATACAATGTTTGTAAAGTTTATGTTAACAGAAACATTTTTATAGAGAGTCTTAAACTTAAACTCAGATATTAAAAGGATTGCAAGGTTTCTGGGTGCTTGCAGACTGATGATTTATAGTCAGTTGACACACCTAAACCAACAACTCATCCATTTCTAGCTTCATTTACTAAAAATAAATCTAAACAAATAAATAGGACACAAAGTCTTGATTCATAGGTGCAACCACTTCCTAACTTGGTTCACAGGGGCCATATTTTCTGCTCAGATTGTGCCCTAATGTCACGTAAAAAAAAGTCTCTGACAGGGTTTATATCACACAGTTTGATTTAACATAGTAATAAAGGCATCTGACATTGGAATAAGGAAATGTGGCAAGAAGTGATTTCCATAAAATGAACCTTTTAAAAATAAACTTTTTCCTGAGCATTAGGCAAACTTTGGCTTCTGAACATCACAATGTTACAGTGAGAATTTATGAGCTCCTTTTTTGGGGTAGGGGTTAGGGTTAAACCCCTTCTGAAATGTACCTCAACCAATAAAGTCCTGTCTTGAGTGAGTAATTGCTACTGTTCATTGGTGATGCCCTCTTGTGGAAAGTGACGTTTCCTCGATCCAAGGGGCTGTTAACCGCTGTTCCATGAGATTCCGAGGACCTCTAGTGGTGTTTTATCACTCTGTACTCTGGTCTGCTGTCATAGGCCTTTAAAATTACTGCTGTTAGTCGTCGGTCAAGTAAAATAACAGTTACATAACATATCCTCTTTCAAGCACAAATACTTTTTGTACCCTTTTGTGTTTTATTTTTTGTAATGTTAATATAACTTGATTTTAGTTCTCCCATTCTCCCATTAGCTCTCCACTTTTGTCACTCTTTCTCTCATTTTTATGTCAGTTAGTTTTCTTCATTTTGAGACAGTAGCCTCTGATTGTCTAGAGACTTAAATAAATTAGGAGTAGTATAGGTACTTTCTGTCAGAAAAGATCAGATGAGTAGTTAGTAAAGAGGAAGTTAAAATCCTGAATGTTTTAGTTTCTAGTGTTGCATAAGGGTGCTGTGGCAAATGTAGCCTACCACTCATACCACACTGTTGCAACAAATGCACAAAACCCCACAACAACATCATAAGCACTTTATACAACCAGCCAACAACAATTTTTAAGGACACCGCAGACAGAATGGAAACATTACACCACTAAAGGTCACAAGAGACCCTGAATTATAAAAATGCAATAAATACACAATAATATAAGTAAAATAAAGAAATGTAACCTCCATGCTTACAATATCTGAGTTCCAAGTTGCATTATGGTTAAAATGTTGGGGAGCCATAAATAAAGTTTGTTGTTGGCCATCTTTATTTCACTGCGAGTCAGTGCCAGTCAAACCAGCCCTGTCATGTTAACGGAGTGCTCCCATATTACATGCTTTACGGTAAACAGGCATGAAAACGGGTCAGGGGTGAAAAAGGTGAGAAAGATATTACCCCTCTAGGGGGTCCGGGGCATGCTCCCTGGAAGAAAATTTTAAATATTCCCTATTTTAAAGCATCAATCTGATGCATTTAGAGATGCATTTTTTGCCAACCTGGGGAGAGGCAATAAAACATAACTTCAGCCATGAGTCAAAAATATTATGGCCTTCTTACTAAGTATTATGCAAGCCATTTCATGCCAGCCTGTCACTGGGTCTAAAATGTCCAGTATATATGAGGCACAATGTGGTATAAGGGCAACACAAATGGCTGAATGCATAAACCCCAGAAGAGATGGTAGACATGCTATAGCTTAACTTGTCTTCTCTTCCATCATGATTGGAACAATGACAGACAATACAATGTTTAATTCAGATTTTAACACATTTTATTGGCAAAGATAACAATTTACATTATAGTTCGTTCGTAATACTCTTAGAAGCAGATCTCATTTTTCTTCTTTGCCTGGACCACCAGTGTCTCCATGGCCGCTTTAGCTGTTTTGCCACATGTCTCAGCCTTGCCTTTATCTCCTCTTCAGCAGTCTGTTTCTTGAACCTTCAGCCTTGTCAGTCCCCTCACCTCAAAATCATCTACAGTACACGTCCTGGAAAAACCGAGTTGTAACGTTAGATATTTAAGAAAGAAGCACTAGCATTAACAGTGTTTCTTTTTTTGTGATTTACCGTCAGCTATAAAAGCTAGCAGGTAACTTTAGTAACGATATCATGCTAATGTTAGACTTACGTTAACGGTAGCGTTAGCTAACATTAAGAATTTGCCACGGAGCTTTACGTTAGCTGGCTAACGTTGCGTTCTCTCCTGCTGTGTTTAATGACTCAATTCATCAAGTTGGAGCTAACGTTAGCTAGCTTATGTCAACAGAGCTCCTAGGTAACTAACATAGATATACCTGAAAATATTAAAAGAAACCATCACTCACCAAATTCAGTCAGGTAAAATCTCAGAGGACAGATGTGCTTCTTCAGCTTCTGATATGGTCCGCACTCCTTGGTGTGCACGCTCTGGTAAGCACGAACCTGGCTGGCACGCGAATGCAATCTGCTTGTAAACCAATCAGGTAATGGTACTCCCCTACCTTCCCAGAGAAACAAACTGGTGAAGCAAGGCCATTCGTGCTATTTCCATGCACTCGCGGTCCATTCTGGCACCCGCACCTGTTCTCCGGTACCTACCCCCTCCTAAACATTTTCTCATCGAATCTATCTCGATTCACGTAGGTCACCTATTTTGGTTTCAAAACGGCGAATTTCGCCGAAAGGTGAGCGATTTTCATGTCTGGGTAAATATAATACGGTAAACAGCGCCAACATGTCCTCGTGAACTGATAAATGCCAGGTTTATCAGTTAATATTCAGTTTGTTTCAGAACTACACTGTGTGCACAATTATTAGGTGTTCAGTTCTCAGAGACATGGCCAAGGTAAGAAAGGCTGAAACTCGACCACCTCTGAAAAAGAGACATAAGTTGAAACGTCTAGAATGGGCCGAGAAATATCTGAAGACAGATTTGTCAAAGGTTTTGTGGACTGATGAGATGAGAGTGACTCTTGACGGACCAGATGGATGGGCCCGTGGTTGTAACAGTAACAGACACAGAGCTCCACTTCGACTCAGACGCCAGCAAAGTGGAGGTGTGGTACTGGATATGGGCAGGTATTATTAAAGATGAGCTAGTTGGACCTTTTCGGGTTTAAAATGGACTCAAAATCAACTCTCAGACCTACTGCCAATTTTTAGAAGACACTTTCTTCAAGCAGTGTCTGCATCTTTCAAGAAGACTTTGATTTTTATGCAAGACAACGCTCCATCACATGCATCAAAGTTCTCCACTGCGTGGCTGGCCAGTAAAGGCCTTAAAGATGAAAAACTAATGACATGGCCCCCTTCTTCACCTGACTTAAACCCTATTGAGAACTTTTGGGCCTTTCTTAAGCAGGACATTTACAGTGAAAGTAAACAGTACACCTCTCTGAACAGTGTCTGGGAGGCTGTGGTTGCAGCTGCACAAAAAGTTGATTCTGACCAGATCAAGAAACTGAGTGACTCTGTGAATGGAAGGCTTGTGGCTGTTATCAAAATAAGGGTGGCTATATTGGTCACTGAGTTTTTTATTTTTTATTTTTTTAATTTCAGAATTGTTTATTTGTAAATTTTGAGTTTGTTTATTATTCTCACTTTAACAGGTGAAAATAAACAAGTGGCAAGGCAAGTCAATTTTATTTCTATAGCACAATTCATACACTGGGTAACTCAAAGTGCTTTACAGGAATAAAAGACAATTTACAAGATTTAGATTAAGAAACATAAGAAAACATTTTAAAAGAAGAGTGCAGATAAAAAACACTTTAAGTTGTAGTGTAGGCGGAGCTAAAGAGGAAGGTTTTTAACCTCTCATTGAACATTGTTAAAGTTGAGGCTTGTTTTACTTCATCTGGGAGGCTGTTCCAGATTTTTGCTGCATGAAACATAAACGTTGCTTCCCCCTGTTTAGTTCTAACTCTGGGCACGAGCAGAAGGGTTGTCCCAGATGTTCTCAGAGTCCGAGGAGCTTCATAAGCAACTAGCATGTCAGAGATATATTCTGGTGCTAAACTATTAAGAGACTTGTAAACCAGCAGGGCTGTTTTAAAGTCTATTCTCTGAGCAACAGGAAGCCAGTGCAGAGATTTTAAAACTGGCGTGATGTGGTTGTACTTCCTGGTTTTGGTTAGAACCCGAGCAGCCGCATTCTGAATAAGCTGCAGCTGTCTTAACCCTCGTTTTGAGAGACCAGTGAGCAGGCCGTTACAGTAATCTAACCTGCTGGAGATAAAAGCATGGATAAGTTTCTCTAAGTCTGGTTAAGACATCATCCCTTTGACTTTGAAAATGTTTTAAGGTGATAAAATGCAGATGATGTAATTTACTTAATGTGACTGTGGAAATTCAAGTCTGAGTCCATGATGACCCCTAGATTTCTAACCTGATTTTTAGATTTTAGAGAAAGAGACGCGAGGTGACTGCTGACACTTTCTCTTTGTTTCTGTGGCCCAAAGATGATTAGTTCAGTCTTGTTTCAGTTCAGTTGGAGAAAATTATTTTGCATCCACACAATCTGTTTGATGCAGTGACACAGTGAATGTAGTGAGATGGGAAAATTTTTATTTTTCATTTAGTTGCATAATTCTGCACACTAATAGTTTCCTAATAATGGTGTACGTGTAGATATTCTCTTAAGAATGCCAAAACGTCACTTTTACTATTTAAATGTTCAGGTTTGAGGGTTTGTTAACATTTTGGATTGACCAAGAGCACTGTAGATGTACAATAACAAAATTAATCCTCAAAAATACAACTTGCCTTGCATTAACTTTATACAACATTAACTAACAACTTAGACTAATCCATTTAGAGGCTATATTTAGCCTATATAGGCTATATTTCAGTTCTACTTTGTGTGTGCTCTGCCCAACTACGGGCTTCACTAGTGGTTAACGCTTTGGCACCAGCCAGCCCACTGAGACAGATTAAAGCAATCATCGCGCCAACGTCCTGGCACAACCTCAGGGGCTATATAAACCCCCTTGCCCAAGGCTCTCCCTTCTTCTCTCTCAGCTACTCTGAAAAACTGAAAACTGAGGTTACATTTACATGTATTCATTTAGCTGACGCTTTTATCCAAAGCGAATTACATTGTTCTAATGTAATTACCAGTGTTACAGTCACTGGAGGCAAGGTGGGTTAAGTGTCTTGCCCAAGGACACAACGACAGTATTAACTGTGGTGAGAGTGGGAATCGAACCACCTACCTTCCGGTTGAAAGACGACCACTCTACCCACTGAGCTACTGCCGCCCTTACTGAGCTGAAAACTGAAAAAAAATATAAGGCAGCATGCCATGTACAATAAATTGGAAAACAACTAATCCACACTTAAAATTTCAAGACCTCCGTAGGGGGATTCAAAACCAGGTCCACTGTGTGAAAAATCCTGTCCTTACCAGCTGCGCCATCCAGCTGGTATTACCCTGAGAGCGCTCTAGAATGTGGAAACTGACTCCTACATGGAATTGTTATAAAATTTTCGATTCTTTTACTTCTTTTCATTTCTTTATTGGAATCTGATCATAACGTTAATGCTTGTCAATTTGTGACTGTTATTTTTTTATTTGTTAACCTTGTTAATAATACCATATATTAATGTTTAAAATAAACCTTTATTATTTACAGCCCATACATAATGATGTCCGGCTCACTTAATTTATTTTTATTTTTTTTATTTTTTTTTGGGGGGGGGGGGGCGCCAAAATCGTTGCTGCATACCCCTCTAGCACTGGGTAGTTGCGCCCCTGGTTGTGCCAGGACGTGGGCATAACTGGCGCTGTGAATGCTTTGATCTGTCTCAGGGGTTGGCGCCAGAGAGATAACCATTAGCGAAGCCCGTAGGTGGGCTACACACACACTCGTAGAACTGTAGTTACATCAGGCAACTATAATTTTTTGTACTTAAGAGATGGTCTCTACGCAGCCGTCTCCCTCTCGGCAGCGCATAGACACAACCATCCGGCCCAGACAACGGCAGTTTGGGATTAAAAAAATGATGTTGTAGCTTGTCTACAATAGTAGGCCTACGATGAAACAGATGCAGTTTTTATGTCTTTAAAGTGTTTAATTTTTGAGCTATTGATAGAAAAAGTTTAAATGTGCCAGTCCGTTTCTAACTTTATCAGGTGTTTTAACCGTTTATAGACGTAACAACACAATACGTATTCTTTTCTCATACCAGCTATTCTTTCTTCGTTTCGTAACAGAATTAATTAGCCGTAAAGCTCTCATCACATGGGCACAAAGCTGCTGCCATAAAGGGCTGCTAATCCTTCGACTAGTGTCTCAAAACACTTCTCCGGCCAACGGACGGCCTGTTGCTTCTTCTCTGTTGTAAGGAGATCATGGTTTTAACGGAGCTGTGCTTGTTGCTGTTGCCTTGACTAGGCGTTTCCCTGTCATGCATATAATAACGAGGGGAGCAGCGATAGGCTTAGCCTGTCCTGTGCTCAGCTCGGTTAGCGTCAGTTGCAAACACCCCGGCAGCCGCGATGGCACAAGTCTCCCAGAACTGGTGGTTTTCAACATGCCCAAGGTACGATGACAACAACAAAAAAAGTGATTCAAATGAAAATGTGTAGATAAATTATTAACCCCATTTTCTTTTTGTTTTAGCTACAAAGATAAAGTTATCATTGATTAACGATTTTACACGCATGTAACGGTTTTAGAGCAAGAACCAGTTTACTTCCTTTGTGTTATTGTACTGTCAGATGTCATTTATTTGTGGAAATTAAGCCATTTTTCATTCGATATGATCTTCCTAAAAGGTGTGACTTTGAATCATAATTGTTTTGAGCTAAGACATCTCTCCATCACTTTCTCATTGTTCAGTTGCTGGACATAGGCTTTGGGACACACCGTTAAGAAATGAAGCACATATTTCTAAACTCGTGTTAGTGTCCTTTGGAGCTGTTGCAAACTGAACAGGTACCTGGATTTGCCCAGGAGCTGATAAGGTGAGAGAAAGGATTGGCTGAAGGGCACAGCATTGTAAAGATACATCAATAGAGTGAGATGTAAGAGACACGTGAGCTGCTGTGTTAGGGAAAGATCAAGCTTGTTGTGACATTACAGAGTGCTGCCTGCAGGGATAATCTCTTTACATTTTAATTTGTTACCATTAAGTGATACCACTCATGGGGCCTGTCTGTACAGCAACATCACACCAGCTCTGGACCCTATTTACATAGGTAAAGCAGGTTTTTGGTAGGGAAAAATCTTGAGAATTTAAGAATGTCGAACATTGTGTGTCTTAAGTGCTGTGCAGCAGTTTCCTTTTTCACAAGATTTGGCAACAACAGAAATACCGTCATTTGTTAAAAAGGAACATGTGCTGTCATAATCACCTCCATGCAACAGCTAGAAATTGTAACATGTTTTCCACTAGTTGCACCCTTATCTTGAGTGAACACTTTGCTGCTAGGTTGCCAAGATGCACATATAAGACGTCGTTACAGGATGTGTGTGTAGCTTGAACTTGAACTTCCTGAAAAACAGACGAGTTACCCAGCTGTTTTTTGTTTCTGAACAGATCCAGGCAAAATCACTGACTAGAAGACAGAGGTGTAAACAAAAGAGTATTAGCAGTTTGCGAAAGCATGCGTTGTTTAAAGATTTGACTAAACATCTGATCACATTGTGCAAGTTTGTTGTGTTGCATGTCATCCCTGTAAATCCCCCTAAATCTTCACATATTGAGTAGTTACATCATAGTTATGTGGAAATTACATCATCATAATCGTGATCTCGACATTATTTATTTTCTACCGCTTAGTCATGTTAAGGGTGGCAGAGCTGGAGCCTATCCTAGAAACTTTGGGTAGAGATACACCCCGGACAGTGGGCAGTAAGTCGCAGGGCTGACAGTCTCAACATGAGTTCATTTTTAATAGATATTTTAACAGAGAAGTGTTAATAAATATCTTCAGTGTGAACATCATGACAGACTGTGGTGCAATAGCTTGGTTCTTATGCTATGCTATTTCAGATGGACATGTTTGTAGAAAAATAATTATATCTTTGGCCAAAGCCATGTTATAATTTCCTTTACTCCATCTTTGTTTAGAGCTGATCATAATGACTGGATTTATTTTCCCTCTACACTCGTCAGTGCTAAACAAACTGTACAAACTCCTCTGTTTGACTAATGACTGCTGTGGGTTTGGCTGTTAAATAAATAATACTACAGTATCTGTGTCATCTGCTGGGGCACATTACAGTGACATCACATTACAGGAAGAACCAGTTCACCTCTGACATGTAATATGCACTTTGTACATAACGAGCTGCAGCTATACCAACCCCACCAAACTTTTGTTGCACCATTGTTATACTTCAAATTCTATACTCGGTTCACATTTAATGCGTTGTTTCTTGTGTCTTAGTATAATATTACACATATACTCTTGTCTTTTATAGATTGAACTGCATGTACACCTCGACGGAGCCATCAGGGTGCAGACTATCCTTGATGTTGCCAAGTGAGTGACCTTATTTCAGTTTCATGTTCACTTCCTTCCACACTGTGTGATAGTGTATGTTACAGACTGAAAATACCAGTTTATTCATCAGTATACCGTACTTAATCAGTAGCATAGACGTCTCACTGGTCTCCCTCTCAGCTGGGCTGCATGTTGCTTCTACTACATTTGTTTGTAAAAGATTAAAGTGAAACCGTAACACTGTTTTATCTCTCTTACTATTTTCAGGCGGCGTGGTATTTCTTTGCCTGTGGACACTGTAGAGGAGATGAAACAAAATATTATTGTCCAAAGGCCCGGAAGCCTTACAGAGTTTCTTGGAAAATTTGCTGAATACATGCACGTTATAGCGTGAGTTTTTCTATCGCTAAGCCGGTATGGTGCAATTTGAGAGTGTCAGGGTCCAAAGTTCAGCCACACATGATTTATTAAAGCAGTGTATAGATAGGTGGCATATCTTTGAATGATTTGAAGCACTGAGGGATTATATAATATGATTCTGTAGCCCAATGGAAAGGGGTGGTTTAAAATGCTAAACATGCACAACATCATTATCATTAGAGTAAATGTTACTATGGCAACCAGAGTAAAGTAGCTTGGAGACCTTCTCCGGTGTCGCTCTGTTTTATATTGAGGTCTTTCAGTGACAAGTTTTACTGGTTAGAAAAGAAAAATACACTGTGTTTTCAATAGTCGATGACCATGAAACGGCTAAACAATGTCTATCTGTGGCCTTTAAAAAACACAGAGAAAGTACTAGCAGAGTTTCATGCAGGAGTGCTGTATTAGCACAGCAGTGATCTAGTGTTGTGTTTGTATATAAGAGGCAGCTGGACAACAAGAGCCATTCATTGTAAATGCTGGAAGCTTTTGTTATTCTCTACCATGCAATCATGAACAAGCAAGAGGCTGAGGGAAATGAAAATACATTGAATTATATAATCCAATTAAATCAGTAATCATCACAGGTTTGGAAATCAAACTCATTCATAAAACTCATAAAAAACAAACACAACTAACTCTGTTAAGCTTCTGGTGTAGAGCAGGCAGCAAGACTGGTAGACTCAAAACCTCAAAATATGTCTCTCTTACAACACCACAAAAAGTGAAAAATAGAACATGGTATGCACGATGGCTTGAAAGTGGAGCATGCCCATTACTTCTGCAAAGAAAGACATTTCCGTATCTTTTTTTTAAAGCTACCTATTATGACAGGTTAGAAACTATTTAGACAAGCATTCATTTGTGCCACTGAGATAAGATAATTCAAGCCAAAGTGCAGTCTTGATCACTGTGTTTTCTTTGCCTGATTTGCAGTGGAGACAGAGAGGCCATAAAGAGGATAGCCTACGAGTTCGTCGAGGACAAAGCAAAGGAAGGAGTGATTTATGTTGAAGTCAGATACAGCCCACATTTTCTGGCAAATACTAATGTTGATCCTATTCCTTGGGACCAGGAAGAGTGAGCCATCACTTTAGCTTTAATTGTTATTAAACTATATGGGTTTTATGTTTTTGCAAGTGTTTTGCTCTTTCTCTCAGGGGTGACCTAAGCCCAGAAGAAGTGGTGCAACTAGTGAACAAGGGCCTTTCTGAAGGGGAGAAGGCCTTCAATATCAAAGCCAGGTCCATTCTATGCTGCATGCGCCACATGCCAAGTAATGAACTGTTTATGTTTGCACAAACACCCATGTGACATCAGGCTTTTACTGTATCAAGCCTCTGTTTTATTTTTTATACTGAATCTCTCAAGCTGCACTAAATCTACCACTGAATTCACAAAGCGAGATGCTGCACCTATAAAAATAACTCAAGGGATATGAGCGTGTGCTGTATCAGCAGTTTTTGCTCAAATGCTGCTCGTATTCATTCATGCAGCTGTTTCCCGTGATGTTTAATGCCAGCCGAAATTCAAGTTCTTTACAGATCAGCTCTTGACTAAGCTCTGTTTAGTCTATTTATTTATTTTTGCTAAATGGTACTTTATATTATAGTACTTAGAGAGTTGAAATAAAGTCACCACAAGGGAACTATCTTGTTTTATTTATTTGTATGCATATCCAGACAAGACAGTGGATCATCATCATAAATAAATTGTTCCCAGAACCCCTCGAATGTGCTGAAGAAAATTTATTATTTTTCATACTTAAAATATAATAATATATAAAATATGTTGTTTTTAATCATATTAGTGGGTCACCAACATAACAGGTCACAATTGTAAATGAGAATTGGTTCTCAAGGATTTACCTGGTTAAATAAAGGTTGAATAAAATAAAATAAATAAAACATAACCATAAAGATTTGAATGTTTGTATAAGGTAAAAGTGGTCTGAATAGTAATGTCTGGTGTTTTTAACCCACAGACTGGTCCATGGATGTGGTTGAGCTGTGTAAGAAGTACAGACATAACGGTGTAGTGGCGATTGACCTGGCAGGAGATGAGTCAATTAATTGTGAATCATATCCAGGCCACAAAAACGCTTATGAGGTGAGTTTGTTGACAGCATCAAGTTTTCCTATTACTGTTACTTTGCCAAACAGAAAATGTGTAGCTTAGATGTGTCTTTGTTTCAATTTACTAGTACCAAAACCTAGTAATAATAACAAGGTTGGCACTTAACCAGATAGCCCTGTGTGTAACCTCGGCACGGGCTGTTCTCTACATGTCATGTTTAAATGAATGTACTAAAAACATAAACAACTGATAATGGAGTTAAAATACAACTAGTCACAAGGAATTTAATGAAAGGATTGGTCAATAAATTGTGAAAGGGGTCATAAAGCTCCCAAGGTTCTGTATTTGGACACGTTTTACAGATTTCTATATCTCATTATGGTAAGATACAAGACCCCCTCGCACAAACAGAGTAATGTAGTTTATGCTGTTCAGCAAAGAGTGCAGTGACAGTTGTTGGAGAAACGAAACAACAGCTGCAAAAGAGGCTGTATCAGCACAGAAGAGGCAACCCTGGTGGAGCTGAGTCTGCAGTCCATCTCCACCTCAAAGAGAAAGGACATTCCTTTGAGGACTGTCCAAATTTTGTCCAGAGAGACCAGATGGTTTGAGAGAGGTTAAAGGCAAAGCCCTCTTTGAACAGAGGAGGTGGCTTCAGATTCATGCTGCGGTAATATTTAAAACAGTGTTTTGAAACCTTAAACAAAACAGTTTCACTCTAGAACAACCACAACCACAACAACACCTGAATGGAACAGTAACACTCACTTGAGCTGTTAACAACTCTCACTTCAGAGCTAATGACTGTGAGACCAGAACAGCCTGGTCCATCAGGTTTAGTTTCAGGTCAAACCCCTTCCTCTAGAGATATAAGCTCAGCTCTCTCACCAGTTGATCAGAATTAATAAAGTCTCTTGGAAATTAGAGACGAAACGTCTTCACCTTGAATGCTTTTGCTTTAACATTTTCTACTGTGGTTACATATTTAAAATGATGTCCTGACACATTTGAATGTGATTGTATGCATTAAACATGCTTCAATTATTAACAAGAACTGAGTCCACACTAATAATGAATGTTACATTTACATTTATTCATTTAGCAGACGCTTTTATCCAAAGCAACTTACATTACATTACCAGTGTTACAGTCACTGGAGGCAAGGTGGGTTAAGTGTCTTGCCCAAGGACACAACGACAGTACTGAGAATCGAACCGCCTACCTTCCAGTTGAAAGACGACCGCTCTACCCACTGAGCTACTGCCGCCCCATGTTATCTTGATAACAAATTTAAAGACTTCAAGAGACAAAATAAAAGATTAGAGATCCCACACTTGGGTGCCATTAGATTTCTTCAACTCCAGCGTTTATTCAAAGTCCTTTTAGCATGATTTATTCCTCAGTTATTGCAGAAATCCTTTCCAGTCTTGCATGTCTGATCATTTATACATGTTGGTAACAGGAAGCAGTACGATGTGGCATCCACAGAACAGTGCATGCAGGAGAGGTGGGCCCACCATCTGTGGTCAAGGAGGTAAGCCATTAAACCTATTTATGCTCTAATACAGGGGTGGAAAAACCCAGTAACCTTTAAACAGCATAACAATAGTCGTACGTACTGAAATGAGCAGGTGCATTGATCCAATACAAACAGAGTTTATGTCTTTCAGGGGGTAAAGGTCTGATTAGAGGAAGGAAATAAGAAAACACAGCACAGATAGGTTTGAGAATCTACATATTTAACAGTTGCTATATCTTTCTACCATCCGCTTGAAAAACATATCTCAGTGTCCAAGTGGCTCATGCTCCACAGTGACATCTATGACACTATGGTCAGGAGTGTGTCTCTTGAATCAGCCTGTTGATTCTGCTGACATGCTTTACACCAATTGTTTGTATATCATGACCTTTTGAATCTACATGACCCCTTTGTGATATTGCCAGGCTGTGGAAGTGCTGAAAGCTGAACGAATTGGACATGGTTACAGAACCCTGGAAGACCAAACACTATACAAACAACTGCTTGCTCAGGTTATGCACTTTGAGGTAAGTGACACTTACTCCATTTCATTCATTCTTATCAACACAACTGATAAGCAGCTCCTGTAATTATTACTTATATTTACTGCATTGATTATTGTGCAATTCTTATCTCTTGGTGTGCTGTGTCTTGACTGCAATGCAACATCACACACTTGAGTTCACTTTTTCAAGTGACACACTGACCTCTGGTGGAGTCTAGTAGCACAACAGAACGACCCTTAAATGTGAAGTGTATTTTTTCCAATGCAGCTGAAGGACATGCAGTTACCAGGACCTCCATCCTCTATCTTTAAATTGGGAATTCCTCTGCTTTATAGTAATGCCAGATTTACAGCATTGGATTTACATTTGTTTTTCCAGGTGCAAAAATCCCCAAAAGTCCATTTCCACTTTTGATGGATTAACACTCTGTCACTTCCTAATATAACGGACAATAAAAACTCACAGAGCTGTTTAGATAAGGCTAATAATAAAAGCCGCCCTTCTCCAGGTTGCAGATCAAGATTGATTTCTTTTGATCTCAAGGTGAGAAGTGACAGACCTCTCAGAGATTCTTGGTCTTTACTGACCTCTACCGGTCACACTGAGAAACAGCAGACTTTATTTGACAGTCTGAAAACTTTACCTGATAAAGTCAAGGCAAGAAACTTTATTTGTAAGAAATAAAGTGTGTATTAACAAATTACCCTTTTCCAACAGGTTTGCTAAGTATGCTCTAACAGGTGCTCTGGTCTATCTACTATTTATTAAACCAGCCTATTACACATTTTATACCCTACACTGCTGTGTTTTTAGATGTGCCCTGTTTCCAGCAAACTGACGGGTGCCTGTAGCTCAGACTTCACCAAGCACCCCATGATCACGTGAGCTTCCTTATAAATGAATGTTTTCATGTGCTTTGTTAATGTTTTTTATGTTTTTATTATTGTGCATTCTTCTGTTTTGTGGAGTAGATTTAGGGAGGACAAGGCCAACTACTCCATCAACACAGATGACCCTTTGATTTTCAACTCAACTCTACACCTTGACTACCACACAGCACACACATACATGGGGTTTACAGAGGAGGAATTCAAAAGACTGGTGAGATCAAATGCATGCTCAATTATATTAATATTAGTTATAGTGGTTAGCTCTCCAGCGTCACAGCATGAAGGTCCTGGGTTTGATTCCCATCAGTGCAGGGCCTTTCTGTGTGGAGTTTGTTTGTTCTCCAAGTGTCTGCGTAGGATTCCTCTACCACCAAAAACATGTTCAATAGTCACCCCCCCACACACACGGGGTCAGGACTCCTCTGCAAAAGAGATTTATAATCTCAGTGGGACATTCCTGGAACAATACTTTATTTGTTCTGAAAGTAAAATCATATTTTGCCAGTGAAATCCTGTGTTATTTGTTCCTGCAGTTGTTTTTAAATGTCCAACTACTCACTCTTTGTCCAACATGTGGAGAGTGGCCATGTTTATTAGTATAGCATCCATTCAACATCTGCATGAGAAAACATGTGTAGCAGTAATATACTTGCTATTTTTTGTCATTTTAACACAATCCATCATCAGCTAGTTCATAGTAATATCACTTAAATCTATTGAACTAGGCTTTTGTGTTTTGTAGAACATCTGTGCAGCAAAGTCGTGCTTCTTGCCTGAGGAAGAGAAGGAGACGCTGCTGCAGACTCTGTATGAGGCCTATGGGATGAAACAGAGCACCGCCTTTTAAAGACAGCACTTGAAAGTCATGTCTGAGGAGACAATTTGTCTTAACCCAGGGAGTAATCGCCCTAGACCCTTAATCTCCCCACCTGACTCAAAGAAATGTCTTTTTACTTATTTTTACCAGATATAAAGCCTATATAATAATATTGCCTTGTGAAGGTATTCACCCTCCCAACCTCAATACTTTGTATACAGCTAAAACTCCCAAGGGTTTGTCTTGCAAAGAGCACTTGGTATTTACTTTCAGCTTCAACACTGCTCCACTTCTTCATAACAGCAAGGTTCTGTCCACCGCAATCCTCTCGATTGCCTAGGTTTTGATTGGATTATTTCTAAACAAGGACATCTTTTTAACATTTTCAGAGTGTACTGTATTTAGTTTTAGTGTCTGCTTTAAAACACCATATAGGAAAGAAGTGAATGCACACTTTTAAACAGAATTATTTGGGAAAACTTAGCATTTTTATTGAATTTTTGATTCTTTGTGGATCTTCCTCAGGTCAGACTTTTCTCATAAACAACACTATTCTGGGCTCAAAACGTCATTCTATCTCCAAATGTTTTTCTTTCCGAAAATACTATAAAGCCTAAGCATATATATTATGTCAGTATTTTATATTTTCTACCTAGTTTACAGCTTATTTTGAACAAATGTGACACCAGCACTTGCAAGCATCTTTGGGGTACATGAAGTAGATTTTATAACCTCGGTCTTCATTTTGTGTTTATACGGCACAATGACAGACAAGCATCAGGGAAACTTTGAAAGCTAATATCGCACAATTGTTATAACTCTTTGCTCAGTTTGCTATATGTAGTCATTACATGCAAACAATATCTAAACTGTGTCACAAACGTATGTGGTAAAAGGGTGTAGGCTCCACTTACTGACCAATGAGGAAAATGTTCATGTGGTATAAGGGAGTACTGTTTCAGAAATGCAACATGTTAACAGCTTAATACCAAAAACATCTTATTTTAGGTGTCAGTCACCTGTAGCACTTCACTATTGTGAGGTGGTTTTGGATTTCTCAAATAACTATTTGCATACATATTAAATGTATTTTTCATTAATAACTTCCATTTATGTATGGACATTTATGATAAATATCTTGAATAAAAATGTATGTCCGTCTGTTTCTTTATATTGTCTGAATAGCTCAGTCCTATGTCATTGTTTTAGAAATCTTTGAGAATGCCTTTTTTTTTTTTACTAATGACTTGTGACAAGGCCAGGTTGGCTCAGACTGATTACTTAAACAGTGCATGGCTGAACAGAAACTGCACTGTCATCCTCTGTGTCTTAGTGTAGTAAAGAGATAAATGGGACCATGCTAGGTGGAAATGTAAACAGCCACTTCCTGTGGCCTTTCTAATGTACACAAAAGCAGAATTCAATAATATTTATGGCTCTGGAACTATTCTGCGCAATACTCATCAATGCCAGATGGCCTAAACCCACCACCTATACCCTGAATGAGATCTTAAAGCATGGAATAAAGCAGTATTACAGTAGAAGATTCATAAGTATTTTATTACACAAAGAAAATTGCTATCACAAAGTTATCACCAAACATTTAGCAATAAATATGGAGTGCGTACACAACATTAAAATGGTAACTATGTTACTGAAAAACAAAGTACTGAACAATGAAATTAAACTAGAAGGTCACAAGCACATACATACAGAAAGAAAATGACAAACAAATGATTATGAATATGCTCCCCATGACACATCTCCACATTAGGCTGGAACAATGTCTAGAGTACTGTTAATGTTCCCTTGTGTTGAGACCATCTCTATAGACTCAAATCTAAAGTCAAACATTATTGACTTGTTGGGAAATATAAATGACAGCAGCAGTGCCACCACTGTCTCTTTTGCTCTGTTCTGTTCCACAATTTACAATCCGATTCCAATAAAAAGACGTTCATTTGCACAACGAGGCAAACAAACAGAGGCTGGCAGTGAGCAAAGGTGTCCTCTTGTACAGTTAGGACAACCAATTGTCTCTCCGTGTTTACATGCCTCTCTTAGTTTTCTTCTCTGGGCTTCTGTCCCTGTTTAAGATGGACCTCCACTTCCTTGGGCGTCTTGGCTGGTGGAGCCCTCTGCTTCAGGGGCTGGAGAGGCTCCTGGGTCCTCTACTCGAAACAAGCAAAGTGTACAAGTTGTGTCAACAAACCAACTTTCTCTATAACCGAAACTTAAAATAAACAGGAGAATGGCAGAAATGTATTTTTTCATATTTACATCTCAGTAGCTTTACTGACCTGCAGTCTTCAGGTCCATCTCTGCCAAGTCTTTGGTGAGTTCACTGGTGCTGGCCACTACTGTCCCCTCTCCCGAGATGTCAGGCACTGCGTTCCTGCGGCCTGTGCGATCGCAGTTGATGAAATCTGAGTATGACGCCTCCACGTCCATCATCTGTCCATGACCAGCGCTCTCATTACACCTACAAGAATGAGAAGTGAATGTCACATGAGGGGGCATCACAAGAAATAAATCAAGATGCAGTCTGTTCTACAGTCTGCAAGAATAGTGGGAGGACACTGTCACTGTGTTCCTTCAATAGAAAAGAACCATTTTAAAACAGCCTAAAACACTGACTAAAAGAGCACAAACACTTTCACAATCTAAGGCCAGGAGCTATGAATGAAATAACAAAGAAAAGTGAATGTGCTCATAATTACCATTTCTATTTCTGTGCCTTGATTACTTGCTCTTCTCACATCGGTGCTAATTGGTTGTCCTAATTACATCAGTGAAAAACAAGAAAGGCCCATCAAATCTCTCCCCATCTACTAGAGTCCATTTGTCTGCATGGAGAATACTTTCAGAGCAAGGATTTAGAAAAAAGAAAAGTGAATCAGAGTGCCATTAGTCATTCATTCCCTTTCCGTTCCTGTTCTCAGTCCATTTCTAACTAGGTCATGAGTTCTCACAAATGCTAAAACACTATACAGTTGTAGCTCTGTACAGATGACATAACAAATGATGACTACAGACGTATTCAACGTTAATGTGAGGAAAACTGGGCAGAAACAACACTATAGGTGTAAATGCCAACTCTTCTTTTACTAAAGCTTCTGCTCTCAAAGATCCTCCACCAGACAGGAGTAGATAGTGCCCACCTTACCAAAATCTCCCTTCAAACAGTTTTGCCATGACAAAGCAGAAGTAACAGAGTGAGGATCTCAAATGAAAACAAATTAAAGAATAAGAGAAAAATTTAAATTAGTTGCCAAACGTCAGCTTTGACACGCTGACCCAGGGCCAGTCTGTTCCCAAGCTGCAGTTTTTTTGCCTCACATTTTAGATTATTTTAAAAGGGAAACAAAAATCCCACATTTGTTTTCTTTCTTGTATGTACAGGAAGTGCTCTGGTCATTCCCAAAGAGGTCACGACACGAGCCACACAGTTGTAGGCAGCACGGTCTGTGAATATAAAATTAGCAGTGAAGGGCAAATCAGGAAGGGCCTGTAGACAAGGGCTGTACAGCGGAAAATGTCACTCTGCACTGCTAGTGTTTTCTCGAGTGATCCTTTGAAACATAAAAGGCACTGTACTCCAAGCCCCAAATGATGGTGTGATCTTCGGTTGCGATTGTTGTCAGGATACCCAGGCTTGTGTGGTCATTAGACGTGGAACACCATTGGAGGCCACTCTCATCTACAATTACACCTCCAGTTGGTCAAGCTTAAAGCAAGCCCTGTTACTAAGAGTGGAGTTTCTGTTAAACCAGGCGCATTTGTTTAAAAAAATGTGGTCAGTGTCAAAAAACCATCAGAATGAATTTGAGGCTGTTGTTTAGGCTAAAGAGGCTAAAGATCTTACAGGCTTTAAAAAGGAGAAGGTATTCCAATACTATACTTTGGAAAAAGTACTATCAATGAAGCCAATACTGTTAAGAATTATCCAGTCAGTAACATGTTCCAGTCCCTCTGCTTTACAACAAATAGATTTCTAATATCTGGTTTCCTTTTAATCCAGTCAGCACAACAAACTTGTCAAATACACCATTTGTGTATTTGACTTTTTGAGGCAAATTAACTACTGCTCTCCATCACTGCTTTAATATAAACACCAATGCAAAAACTCTCTCATATAGTTTAGTTTTAACCCTTAAGTCCCTATCAGCGACATATCTTCATATCTTCACAAATCAGCTTTTATGCTGCAGTATGGTGTAGTAGTGCAGCAGTAGCAGCTCTGTTCTGTTTAGCCTTTTCTGCTCCATTACCCTAGTTTTTAACGAGGCTTATGGGACCCCCATCTTAATTGCCATTCGTTTGTTTAATTAGTCAGCTTGCCTGCGCATGTCGACCTCTCTCTACCAGGTTTCCATGGAGGGAAGGTGGTGATGATAATGGGTTAGTTGTGTGCTGCCACCTCCTCTTCCGGCACGTGTTTACGCTCCTCTCTGTCTGGTCTCAGCTGGTAAAGGTGCACTTTATAGGCGCCGCATAGTTAGAAAAAAAAACTCAGAAAATCAATTAGCTCACCGCAATGATGTTTTTTGTTGTGCTGCAATGGGTGACAAATGAGCAAGCAGAAAATGTTGTTGTTGTTTACTTGGCCAGATTTGTGTAATGCAAATCCACATGTAAAGCAACTACCAGGAAGGTTGAACAATCAAGGGTTTAAAAAGACGTTTGTATTTTCTAAAATGGTTCTGAGGCAGCAGAGTGTGAGTTTGAAAAGGCACACAGGCTTCTAAAACTTCAGAAAGTACTACATATATCATATGACCAAAATATGAGCCTTTCTCAGCAACACTAATTGTGGAAGCATCCCTTCTCATTTAAATGGTCATTTAAGTAGGTCAGTGTTTTAAATGTTGAGCGTTTTTTTTTCACGTCCCATTCACGGCAGAACATAGTTTCACCTCTGTGGTGTTGTTCTTGTCCGCTCTTCCAAACAGTGAGTATGCCAACTACTATCCACTAAAGGAAACTCGACAGCTGCAGCCTGAAACAGTACCACAACACAAATGTCACAGGTGTGTATTTTCACTCAAGACAATAACAACTCGACTCTCAAAGGGACGTCACTGCAGCTCAGGTCGTGAGCCGACCTCTGTTTAGCCTCTCTCTACCTCTTTTTCCCTTTCTGTCGTTTCCTACACGGTGTTTGTGCATTAGCGACAAACCCTTCTCAGTTTAGTGGTGATTCTCCACAGTTCAACCAAAAACTCATTAAGGGCCTTTCCTATTTTTCATTCCTTAAAAAGAAAACGGAAAATCCAGTATGAAGAAAGCTATGTGAACATAGACATCATCATGACAAGTCTGAGCATGTGTACAAAGCCCAAACGAGGCAACATGCCTCAACAAAATGTGCAAAGCGATATTTAAGATCTCTAAGAGAACATGAGTCAGCACATGCACTCACACCGATCCATTAGAGAGACAGGATCACTCCCATCCCACTGGATCCTTTTAAGGCTGACATGTGTGTAATAAACTCACATGATTAGCTTTAACCTCTTTGGCTGATTTTGACATCTATTAGAGCAGTCTAATCATTAGCAAGTCTGTAAACTGATTAAAGTAAGACATTTTATCATCGTAAAATTATGCAGCTTCTGGGCTGATGGTTGTCTTACCCTAAAAACTCATTATTTTAGTGTGCCCAGTTGTAGACACTCCCTGATGTAGGCTAACTGCGTGACGGGACATCTCACACACGTTCAGAAAATACACAGTGAGCAGTAAGAGTTCCATGTGAGCAGGGCGTTTCCAGAGTTAGCTCAAAAAGCATCTTTTATGTACAGACTTTGTCATCATCTCAAACGTACTGTAAACAAACTGCCTAAACCTAAAATGGCCACAGTTCAGAGAAAGGGGCCACTTACCACAGAAATCAAGAGTTTCCTCATGTCCTGCTTGAGTTGATCTAAACCCGCTGAGCCTCTGGAGCTTACCGGCTGTGAGAGCGCCATACATTGAGTGCGCCTCAGCTCTTGTCCTGCTGCCTGCTCACTGCCTTCTCAGCCCCCGTTAGACGTGGTCTGGGCACTGTCTATTCACATGATGTCAGCGGCTGCTTGGTTGACAACGAGCCTACTTCAAACACCGGGGAGCTGTATTTTTTTTGTCAGGACTCCCATTGTTCTTACTGCCTGGCCTTTTTCCATCATAAATAAATAAACAAAATTTAAAAAATAAACAGGCTCTGGCTATTCAGCTCTATTGCACATACATTTGCATCCGTCCCGTTTCCGAGGGACACAGCGCGGGTGTAAATGCTTGATTTCCCCTGGTGGTGTGGATATCCCAGCTCACCAAACAGCTAGCTTATTCTTTAGCAGTGGTCAGCCATTGGTGCTGTGAAAACTGTACTTGCTGAAAAAAAGAGCAAACACAAATCTCAGTCCATCAACAAGCTTTTTGACGTATCTCTTTCACACTTTAACGTCTGGCAATTAAGTGGTGCAAGAGGCCTCCATCTTCCCTGTCAGTCATACAGAGCAATCCCAGATAACGCAGGACACGCCATACAATGTCTGTCCAGTGAGCCAGACACAGAGAGTGATCAGGGCAACTCTCACATAATTGTCATCCTAAATGAGGCACTGAGCTCCTATGCCTGAGGGCATTATGAATCAGCCAAGGAGCTGGAGATAAGAAGAGTGACTGAGGCCATTAGCATCAGTGCTGCGGGAAAAAAAAGTCTTGAGTGAACTAATGAATAAAACAAAAGGCCAAGGCGCGGACGCTTCTTCAGAAAGCTACAGCCAAATCAAAAATCAATCTAGCTAAGACAGATTATCTCAGTAGGCATACACAGGAGCCGCCCGGTTGGGGCGCCCCACATCACAAATCATTGACAAATTTACAGCCACTCTGTATTATTGACTGCTGGAATAGTTGGGCACATGTTAAAAATATCAGGGTTTAGTTAAGTCATAGGCCTAACAGTGTTTCTTACAGACAGTAAATACACAGTAAATCTTTGGCAGGGTGTTGATGACGTCATCAGGAGTGTGTGTTAGGAGAGGGGTTAAAACTGTGTGTTGTAGGGTTGTCTGAGATGCATTGACAGGGCAGCTGCTGGGACCCTGGAGAAACTCTTTTTGTCCATTTTGCTAAAGCATAGAAGGGCTTAGTTTTGGGCCCCCCAGACCCTGAGGCCCGGGACAACTGTACTGATTGAGAGCTTACTCTGCTTTTTTGCTCACACCACAAGGACATGGGGCCCAGTGTTTGTAATAACTACACCTAGATTTATGCAAATGACCCATGAGTAATTTTGATTTTAAACAGGTATAGCATTGCTTTAGCTCAGTGCAACAGGATTACTGAAGAAATTGACGTCCGCTCGTAAACGAGGCTGGTATCATTAAACAGCGGGTTCATCTGGAGCTGAATCAATTCAAAGTTGTGGGCTGATGCTAATGTTTTGCTAATGCTTTAGCGTCTCTCCTCTGTCTTTGTTTGTATCCACCGCTTGTTGTTCATGTCACAAGGGAAACAAAAGACAGCGCTGTTTTTCTGGACTTTCTCTGAAGAATAACTGCTAAGTTTCACTCAGATGGCATCAATTGAAGAGGTCTCCTCTCGCTCCTGCAGCAGCAGCGCTCAGTGGAGTGAGCTGATCAGCAGGAGGCGGAGTCTGAGCCCTTCACAGAGCAGCCGTTACAGAACAGACATGGAGCACAGTTCACTGCAGCAAACAATCGAGTAAGAACATAATTTACCACCCCAAAATTCAATGCCCAAATGTTATATTATTTTTAGGCTCATTTGGACTCCACGGCGCCATAGTTTCGTTGATGGATACACTGGGTCTAAACATGATGGAACCACACATACCTATGAATACCAACATAAAGATCACTCATCCAAATATAAAAGAAAGCAGTATTTGATGAGAAACCTCCATGTGCATTTCCAGGTTCTTTTAACAGGGATTACAAGGTAAGCACTGAAATGAGGTGCTACTGAAACATGAGTCTCTGCAGGCAGGGAAGGATACATTCAAAAGACCTTATAAGGCTGTAGTTGAGTCTAGTCCACATCTCTCCTCTTGACTTCTCAATGAAGAAAAAAAAAAAACCTACTAGAGATTGCCTCCAGTATCATGTGACCCTATTCCCAAAGAGTTATTGTCCATTACACTACTACAGCATAACCAGGATGTTGACTTTAAACTCTTAGATAACCTTTTCTTTCCGTGACATAATTGTTGAACTGTGCAGTGACACTCCAACACCAGGAAAATGAATAATGTGACCTTTCCTAAAGCCATAAAGCTAGCCTCTCTACCCACAGCAAAGTACTTTTCTCTGCTTTTAGAACAAACTGATCTAAAAGATCTAAAACTGAGGTGCAGCTGTAACTGTGGTGTTAAATATGCAGTGTTTATTGCACACATTGTTTTGTCTATATGCAAAAGAAATGTCATGTCATTTTCATTATCAAAAAACAATTAATTTGCTAAATCCATTGTCAAATCAATTAATGAGATAATTTACTGCAATGGGAAGTACTATAAAGGAAGTCTTCAGAAACCGACAGTGGCTTACAACGACGCCCTAAGACTATTATTAAAAAGGCCCAGTGAACTGTTTGTGTCATCTCGAGTCAACACATTGTCAGCTGTTTTAAGAAATTTGATGTATAAATTTATTTGTCGGCTGAATAATTCTGAAAATAACATTGTTTTATTGTTAACTAATACTGCATAGTGACATGCGTTACACATCAGTGCTATGGAAACACAGCCTTTTAAAGGAAGTCTATTGTTTGTTGTACTTTGTACCTTATGTTACTGTGTTTGTTTGTCTTTTTTATATTGGACCTCGAGTCTGTAATAAAGTATCTATCTATCTATCTATCTATCTATCTATCTATCTATCTATCTATCTACTAGTTTAATTTTAGAACAGATCCATAAAAAAGGGAAGAACACAAGGAAATGGTCAGCCCAGATTTGAATGTGCTACATACAGTACGTCTTCATTTGCAAGGACGGAACACCGACGTTTTTAATTAAATAGAAATATTTTACACAGAATACAAATAAAAGCTATAATAGGCATTGAAGTAAATCACAATCTTTATCAAATTCTATTCCAATGTTGCACCAGCATTCATTCAAGATTACTGCAGCAGGCACAAAACAGAATGCATCACAAAGTCTTACCATATAAAACCGACTTTTACGAGCACTATATGGAAATCTACAACCATAATTCACAAAAAAAAAAGACAAAAAGACTGGAATTCTTGGATTTGGAACCCTTTAATCTACAAAGCCGTGCCTTTAACAGATTGCAGAAAAGTATAGTACACAAGACAGAAAAACCCACACAATACTACTGCTCCCTTTTCTTGCACGGCTCACTTAATAACAGCTGCAGGTGTCAATCAATACCAGTCTGCAAGGCCTGAGAGGCATCATAATATTGGTACTGTATATCTTCACACAAAACCAAACCACAAACACTGTAGCAGCAAGCCCTTCCTCAGGCCACAGGGAATCCCCCAGTTTGCTTGTGTGGGAATATTTCTGGGTGTGACCGAGTCGTCATTAAGCTCCTATGATTCACAGCTGAGTCAGAAGCAGGTGTCGAGCTCCAAAATGGGAACAATCAGAACTCAGTATAAAAATAAATAAATTTAAAAAAAAAAAGGATCTCAAGTGTCCAATGCTGAATGGTGCAGCAACTGTTCATTTTGAGTCTCCAGTGTTCTTCTGACTGTTCCCAGGCTTATACAATATGTGAGAAAAGCTGTCTTTGGCAAAGAATAAGAAAACAGACTTTTAGATTTTGACACTAAAGAAAACAAGGACAGAAAGATAAAGATATGCATTTCATCTTGGAGAAAGAGCCAGATTGTAATAAAATAAATAAATGTGACATACACTCTATACAACATCAAACAATGCATAGAAGGTGGTTTTGGTGTCAACAGGTTGTGTCATCCACAGTGATATGATGAATCCAAATTCAGTGATTTTCCTCCTGCTGCCCATTCTATCTGTTCCATTTCTACTGCAGGGTTGTCCACTTCTATTTCTGTCCACACATTTAACATGATGGCCGGTTAAATAGTTTATTTAACCGGCCATCAAGTTTATTTCAAAGGCTCTCCTCACCTGTGACTGTCACCCTGTTGTTATTCTGATTTTCAAATCAACTCGGCTGCATCATGGCACTATTCCCGCGCAGGTTTATTAGGACGTGGGTGTTGTGTGATTCGATTTGCTGAGTAGAAGGAGATGGAAAAAACGCATATGTAACCCTGGCCTGCACTCAAGCAAACACTAAAGGAGCACAGCCAGTCTTTTATACCTTCCTCAAGCTCGAGATAATGAAACCATCATTCATGTCAGCATACAGGACAAGCACAGGCTGTAATGACACTTGAACACAGAGTGAAACCCCTACCTATTGAGTCACCATTTGATGCAAGCCATTAGCACTAGACAATAGACCTCCACCTCTCGACCCAGCTCTTTGTATTCTCTCCCGTGGGAAAACCTTTTTTTAGTCAAACAGGAAATAATAATGTCAAAGAGAACCACACAATTCTGAGGGAAAGGAAAAACAAATAACAGGGCTGTCATGCTGTTTCTTATCACGCATGAAGACAATGGAAAACAAGAGAATCCTTCTGAAGTGATTAAACTTTACTCAGCTCAGGCGTTCTCATCAAATTATCATCCGTTGACGTTTCAGGCCAGAACAGGACAAAACCGTTTTACTTCCACGTCAGTTGACATGGGTGAAAATCCATTTACATGATTATAGTCTTGATTTACCATGATGCATTACATTAAACAGATTAATGCTGCAGATGTGCCGATAACTAATGGCACAGATGGACATGGGGTGAACGGGCTTGTGCTTTGCCTATATGCTTATTCTTTGCCGTTTCTGTTGGAACTTCTGTCGGAGTATTTAACTGTCATAACTTCTTTTTCGTATATACATTTTTCATATTGTCCCAATTTCGCTGTAAATGGGGTTAGTAGCAAGACGGGAAGCTGCAACAGATGACTCAACCAGCTATTGCCTCAAGTTGTAGAAAACTTTGTAAGAAACTGCAAGACCAGTTTTTGTTCCTCAGAAAGCTTCCAAGAACTATTTGTTAAAAAGACTACAGTGGGTGGTCTCTCTGAAATAAAAAATAAAAAATGGAAAACAAATCAGGAGGTCTTTCTCAGTACCAAACAACAAAAAACAACTTCAATAGCCTTATCAAATTATCATGTAATTGTATTTTTGCAGGCCAGAACAGGGGTGCACAGTACACGTTGTGATGACAATGCAAAAACAAGCTGTACTTAATTTAACGTGGTTGTCACAGGCCAGAAAAGAATCATCCATTTGGAAAGATAGAACAAGGCAGGCCGTCAAGCTTTATGTGTCAAAATATATCAGATGAATCCTTGCTGCCCCTGTGGATACACTACGATGTACTGAGGTGGCTTGGTACAGACTGGGCCCTGTCTGAAGTTTAGAGTAGCGGCAAACCCCAAGGAATAAGACAACAAGCTTTGGGAAACTCAAGTCATACCATTATTGCACATTTAAGGCTACATTACCTGAAAATTTCCTTCTGTCAAAGAGCCAACCAAACCCCTCACCCCCCAACAATATCACAGCAATGCCACTGCAAAGTTCCAAGACATTAGATCAAATTAGTTCAGAGTTTTAAAAGCTGCATTGTATAACCTTTAGCCACTAGATGGCGCAGATTCCTCTACAGACTGTTTTTGAGAAGAAACTATCCAAAACCGGCATGTTTGGAAGAAAAGAACAGAGGTGTAAAGGTTACTGTAAAAATTACTCCACTACAAGTTACAAGTCACCAATTTAAATACGACTTGAGTAAAAGTCTTAAGTATCCCATTTTAAAAATACTGAAGTATTTTACTTGTACTGAATGTTGGCTCAAAGATGCACTAGTCCTAAACACAAAGAGATATTGTAGGTCAGTTAAAAACAAGAAAGTTTATTTATGAGGTTTTATTTCCTAATATAGAAAAGAAATTGAACACCTCAATATTTTGACACGGCAGAACAAAAACACAGATTTAACAAGTCTGTCCAAGTCAAACTCAAGTGCTCAAAAAAGGCATAAGTAAAAACAAATTAAAAAAAAATAAGTGTAGGTATTTTTAGTAAAATGGACAAACAAAAACAAAAACAAAAAAAAAAAAAGTAAAATCAGGGCTGGCACTCAGGGGCCCAACTACCCAGTGCTAGAGGGCTATGCAGCAACAATTTTGGCCAGTTCTCAGCCCAATACTAGTAACAATGTTGCTACCAAGCACTCTCTAGTTCAAGACATTATATATATATATATATATATATATATATATATATATATATATATATATATATTATATATCATGTTTGGAAGAAAAGAACAGAGGTGTAAAGGTTACTGTAAAAATTACTCCACTACAAGTTACAAGTGACCAATTTAAATACGACTTGAGTAAAAGTCTTAAGTATCCCATTTTAAAAGTACTTAAGTATTTTACTTGTACTAAATGTTGGCTCAAAGATGCACAAGTCCTCAACACAAAGAGATATTGTAGGTCAGTTAAAACAAGAAAGTTTATTTATGAGGTTTTATTTCCTAATATAGAAAAGAAATTCAACACCTCAATATTTTGACACGACAGAACAAAAACACAGATTTAACAAGTCTGTCCAAGTCAAACTCAAGTGCTCAAAAAAGGCATAAGTAAAAAAAAAATAAATAAAATAAAATAAAATAAAATAAGTGTAGGTATTTTTAGTAAAATGGACAAACAAAAACAAAATAAAAAAGTAAAATCAGGGCTGGCACTCAGGGCAACTACTCCAGTGCTAGAGGGCTATGCAGTGGCATTATATACTGTATCATTTCTATCTGAGTTTTCTGTCCAGTTGAGGGTACTGTGTCAGTGAAATAGATGTGTTCTACCAATTGTGTGTCTAAGAATCATTAAATTAATATATAAAATGTATATATATATATATATATATATATATATGCTTCTAGCTAATAGTTGTGCATTGCCACTTTAAAACTTCTAGTTCAGCATTAGACCAGCAAGTGCTGACCAACCAGCCAATGGGAGCCTAAACATTCATGACATTTAGGACATTTAGTCATTTAGCAGTTACTTACATTAAGCTTCCATTCACCAGTGTTACACCTGGAACACAACTGTTCACAAATGGGTTAAGTGTCTTGCCCAAGGACACAACAACAGTATGTACAATATGCTTCTAGGAGATTAAACAGTTTTCCACAAACACAAGCACATACCTTCAGTTTAACAAGCAGCCTTAATGAACATGTTTCAATGGTGAGCATGTGATTATGATTTAATGGAGCAATATATCTACGTCCAGATGCCTTTGTTTAAACTTTTTCTTGATTATGTCCCGGATGACTGAGAACCTCCACAGACATGTATCCGACAATGAACAATTGGGCAAAATACTCTAAATAGCACAAGTACAAAGTCTGTCTTTCACATGATAAGTCATACCAACCCTTAAACATAAAGATGATTCTCTGAGTATGACACAATACATCTTAGTTGTTCTTATTAGTTTATACGCTGCATAAACTGAATTCCAATGTTGACTGAGAAATAACAGAGTAGACCCTAACTCCATTCTTTCATTCTGAGTGGGTTTGGAGTATCTTATGTGCATGTCTCATAGGGCATCCAGGGGGGTGGTGTGATGGCACTCATTGTCTCCACATAGGGAAGTACAGGAGCTAAAAACAGAGTAGCATAGGTCCTGTGAGCACAGGGCAAAGAATGTTGTTTGAGGTCAAAGCAGCAGTTGAATTGACAAATCCCTGTGAACAAAATATGTACACATTAAACCCATGATTACAGAGACGGGGGAATACTAAAATAGTCTCTGCGCGGTTTGATCACACAGTCCCAAAGCAAGCCCTGCCTCTCTGTTGGGGAGTACAGTCCAACGATGCTTGTTATTTTAAACATGGCGAAGCCTCTCTGCGGCTCAGTGATTGTGGATATAATCTCAAAGAAATCTAGATGGCACTTGAACCTATTCTGAAAATAGATAGCTATTTTTATCCCATGAGTGTTGTCCTGTCTTTATTGCACAAGGTCCTCCTATTCACTTTAGAGAAAGCCAGTATTTCTGAAGGATGTAATTATATATGCCATAGAAAGTCCCGGGAAGCTTGTTGAACTAATAACTGGTCAGAAAGGAGGCCTGACAAGTGAGAGAAAAATATGGCGACCACTAACGGAAAAACAACCACACAGTAAACGTCCCACTCCCCACTGTGTACTAAATACAGGCTCTCAAAAGGAGGGATGAAGGGGGTCCAAACGTTCTCAGGGTAATCGTGTTATTGTTGGCAACCCTCAGCAGAAGAAGACATGGCTTCTGGAAAGAGAAGAGCTGTACTACATCTACTGACTGTGGACGCTGCTCTGTGAATAATCAGTGTCACAGATAAAAAAAATAACACACACTATTAAGTTAAACTCCCCAAAAGAATCTCCTATTGAAGCCTTTTCTGTAATCTGGGACCTGCTGTCATTTCACTCAGTAATTTGAGTGAAACTGTTGGGACACTTCTGCGAAGCTCTGTCCAAGGTTAGTGGGGCATGTCTGTCTCCAAAAGGGGTTTTCTAGCATCACTGCGCTCCCTGTCCTGGCAGCACTCCATCCCTCTTGGCCATTTTGAAGGATAAAACAGGCCATGTTTGGTAAGCTGCACAAAGAGAGAGGAGCTACTTTAAAAGGGGCCTCACTGGAGCTCTGGTTAGCCTACACTGGCGACGTCACAGGCCTGGGTAGACATAATTTTATCTGGTGGCTTAATCTGCTGGTACATGTGCCATTACAAAAAGGAGATTTATTATATGCTTTATAACATTATGTCTTTGAGGAATTGTGCTGCCTTTTTAAAGTACAGCCAGACAGTTCAGCCGAGCTTTCTTTAACTGTTTTTGTCTCATGTACGACAGCTGCTACCTATGTCCCAGAAGCTTTAGAAGGGAGAACACATAGCCCCGCTTCTCTCTCAAAATGCTACAGTATAGTTATGTGCTTAAATTGGAAATGCCACCATTTATGTGACAGCCACCTAGACACACAAAATGTCAAACCACTGTTGCACCCAGACATTAAGCTTCAAGCATGCTTTTATATAACAACACATACTGCAGACTCTAAAGCTATTTCAGCACAGTGTCATTTTGAGACCATATTGCTGTACAACTGAGTTCAATAAAACAGTTTTGATTGCAGCTAGCCAGTCACAGTAAAGCAAACCACCACAGCAGCCTGTGTTTATTTTCACTAATGCCAATGCCCAATAACACTGGCTCTTGCCCAGCAACACTTAAATACAAAGTGTGGGGTCCCATTCTGCACCACACCATCCTGATACTTCTGGAGAATCTCTGATCACCTACCTCTCCATCCCAAGAGCACAAACCTGATCGGACTGAAATCTTCTTGTGTGTAACCTGTTGTCTGTGCTGAATATATAATGAAGTACATTTGTGTTTATATGAAAGAAACTGGGTGCATAGAAAGAGAAAAAAAAACACAGTCTATGAGAGAGGATCTGAAAGATCTTAAAAGCTAGTCGAGCCTGTCATTAGCTCCACAGAATCCAGCAGCTAATGTGTGGGAAGAACACACATGCCAGTGCTCTTACAGACTGAACACATACAATACAGGCTATATACTGGCAACGACCATAACGAACACGCTTGTACAGAACGCTCATGGAAAAAAAATGTTTAATAAATTCAATGTCATGTAAATTTCATATAAACAGGGAGAGGTTTTGATCATTTTGACGTGCAAAGAGTGGACACTAGGAAGAAGAAGGATGTATTGTCTAACGTTAGACGCTGTGCTGGCTGGGAAATGCCTTTCTTCAACAGTGTAACCCTTGCATCGTGACTATGTAGCTCTCTGCGGCTGTTCACTTCAAACATAAGCGGTTTGAACATTTTTATCCTAGGATTTCCCAAAACAATGCCGTTTCCCGCCATAAGCAAATGAGTAACATCGCCAAGAAGAAAAAGCGCCACTAACCTTGATAGGGTCGCCTCCTGTTATCCACTTGTTATTATAAAAAATTAACAGCATGGGTCACCGGTTAAGTTTACTGGCACAAGGACAAAATAAAGCGGCCCAAAAGTGAGCAGACTAGTAAGACCTGTGTTCAAGAAGAGAGTATAAGAGCCTCCGCTGCTCTGGGTACCATCGCCAAACAACGGGAAAAGGTTGTGTCTTCAAACAGCTGTTTTCCAAAATGGAGTTAGCCGTGTCTGAGCCAATCAGAGGAAGCCAGTGGAGTCTCCCACTCCTCAGTGGGCTGGCTGGAGCCAATACCACACTGAAGACCAGATACTTACACATAAAGACTCTTTTGGGGAATGATTCGTTGTAGATTTCATAACATTGGATTATATTTACGCACTCTAGAGCCGCACTTGATATGGCTTCCCCACATGACACAGGCCCGAGTCTCCTTGTTTAACTGTTTGCCTACCATATGGGGGATTACCAATGATGCAATCAGTGAGGGTAAACCCATCTACAAGTTAGGCCTATATACATTATAACTGCAATGCGTTTAGTAATGCTGCGAAAATCGTATTCACTATGATACACAAGAGATACAGCAACACAAGGATGCAACAGTGTAGGATGTGTGAGGAGTCTAGTTGAAACCTCATGAAAGAAAAAACGAATTATTTAGTCCTGTGTAAGCAGAACAGATGGCTCAATGTGAAACCAGCAAACTTACAAAACTATTTTAATAGGCTTTAGTAAATGTTTATTGTATTTTTATTGTCTGTTTGATGATGATGGGATAAAGCCTTGTCATGATCATTTGATCCCTTAAAGCCAGCCTAATGAAAATTGACAAAAATCTATTGTTTAGATACTATAGAGCATATAGCCCTTATTGTATATTGTGTATGCATCGTGTAGCACAAAAAGGACATGTCTATCCACAGGAGTTTTACTTCACTCTCTTTACCACCAATGACAAATATTCTGCAACACAATATAGCTTATATTTACAGACATGCCTAAAATAAAATATAAAAGATAGCTTAAATGTAATGCAAGAATAGAGTTCACACATTATTGCACATTTGTACATTTTGGCAAAGCAGACATCTACAGTAGTCTGTACTTATGTTTCTATGAACGCAGACTCCCTTGTGACTTCTACAGTCAGTGGTGTTAAGACTGCATGATGAAACAGCATAGATCAGTTCAAAAAGGTTAAAAAGTGGGGAAAACATAAGGCAGATTCTTTAAATAAAAAATTATCAAAAAAACACTCAACCTATTTGAAACTAAAGCAAAGTTAAACAAAGGCCCTAAAATACTATATTTAAGTTTGTCACCAAGTAAAAGTTCTTACACCATGACAGTAAAATACTTCTAAAACCCAAACCCAACATGAAAACACTGAATATTGCTTTGGTACACACATGATTTAACATACTGGCAAAAATATATATTAAAGTAAGGCAATGTAGTCATCTGTTACATCCGGGAATAATAGGTTGTATGTCACTGGGTGTAATGACAAACAGGAGGAGGATATTTGTCTGATTTTGAATCCCTTCCCTTTAGCAAAACGACCAAATACTTGTAATACATAAAGAGAGGCCACCCATAAATTGTACACATGCATCAGAACATGTCAGAAGTCTCTTTAGGCCTGCAGCTGCCATTGGATCTGTCGTCCTGATTCTGTGCTGGGCTACGTGTAAACTAGAAATCTGACTTAAGTGCTATTAAAATAAATAATGTATTATATTGGCAACTTGCCATTTAAACATATACACATGTTTCAACTGAAACAGGACAGGTCTTGTAAGTATGAGTACAGCGTAGGTCAGTAACAATAGTAAAGTTGAGAGCGCAGCCCCCTGAAGGAGTCCTCATCCTGTTCTCCTTCAAATAACATGGAGTCTGGGAGCACTACACCCTCTAGTGGATCTGGCTGGCAGAACTCAACTATAAAGTCTTCCTCTGAGTCCAACAGCAGACTTGACCACACACTCATATCTAGTTGGCCTGCTGTGCCGCCATACTCCTCTGGCAGGACTGAACGGGGGATGTTCCGATGCAGGGATCGCAGATCTGAGCCGTGTAAGATATACTGCACAAAACAAAAGCAGAAGTACAAAGCAGTACATTTGATCAGGCCTTTTGGATTAAATATTAATAGAAGAAACATAATTTATTTAAATGGGATGCATTTAATTTTGCCATGCTTCCAGTTTAACAAATAAAACAGATTTTTTTTTCTGGACTAAACTTTTGTTAAAAAGAAAACTACAAGAGGAACAATTAAAGCCTAATAAAAAGACAATAGTTACCCTCTCAGCCATCTTCTCCTTCAGAAAAGGTTTAATTATAGCAAAGATTCCTTTGAAGATCATTGGCTCATTAATAATGTTTACAGCTTTGATTCTGATTGGAAACCCATCCTGTGAAGTAGACAAAACATATTTCATAACTAACTTGTAATGGTCTAAATACAGGGTTAGTATGTGAACCTTGTGAAATTTCATGGTTTTCTGAATAAATGTGTGTTCTGATTTTTGTCTAAGCCAAGGATATTGACATAATTAACATAATGTTTCTAAAAATAATTACACAAAAAATTCTGATCTTTCATGTGTTTATTGAGAACCAAAAAACATCATAGTGCTTGTTGAAAAAGTATGTTAACTCCTCAAAAAGGGTACTGGTCAGGTTTTAGCATACCTGGAGTCTCATTAAGATAATCCGTTTTGAGGTGTGGACTAGAACTACTTTGATGAAAAACCCTAAAACTTTAGGTTAGCTCTGCACAAGAAGAACACACTTATGTGAGCCATGCTTTGCCAAAAAGAGCTTTTCACAAGATATGTTGCTTTACATAAAGCTGGAAAGGGTTACAAAGTTATTTCAAAGACTTTGACCAGTCTACAGTTAGACAAACAATCTACAAATGAAGACGGTTTGGGACTGTTGCTACTCTACCAAGAAGTGGGCGCCCAGTCAAAATGATTTTACTAAACTAAGATTTTACTATTTTGAAAAAAAAACAGCGCTACATCTGGCGTAGAATGGCCCCAGCAAATCAACATGAAAACCTCATCCCAACTGTAAAGTCTAGTGGAGGAAACATCATTAATTGGGCCTGCTTTGCTGCATCAGGGCCTGGTCAGCTTCAACCATTGAGGGGAAGATGAATTCCCAAGTATATCAGACAATTCTTCAGGATAATGTGAGGATGTCTGTACTTCGGCTGAAACTGTGAAGAAGGTGTGTGATGCAACAAGACAACAACCAAAAACACCAGAGCAAGTCCACAACAGAATGGCTTTAGAAAAACAAAATATGCCTTTTGGAGTGACTAAGTCAGAGCACAGACCTCAACCCAATAAATACCTTTGACTTAGATGAAGATCAGATCACATTTTAAGACAAATTTATTCAAAAATCCATAAAATTCCAGAAGGTTCACATACTTTTTCTTGCCACTGTAAATGCAACTATTACAGACTAAACAAGTGGAGCTTAAAATATCTTACATGGTAAATGGTAAATGGTAAATGGTAATGCATTTATATAGCACATTTTGCACCTTTTCATCATGCTTCAACACACCTCTACAGTCACACACATTCATACACCAGTGCTACAGACACTGGTACATCACATAGGATTTAGATGGATGCACCTTGTTACAACTAAGTTTGGATGAGCGTTAACTAGTTTAACACAGACCAAGACCAGTCTAAAAACCTTTCTTCTGAAAATACTTCAGAAAAATACTTCAAACCAATGCAAAACAACAACTGATTTTTTTTTTTGTTAAACAGACTTTTTCAGATAATATGTAGTTTAGAAGTCTCACCTGTAGAATGCTTACAACCTTTTTGGCAAGGAATGGACCTGGGTTGGATGCTTGAGACATGCCCACACCAGTGTAGTCAGCCAAGATGACAATGCCATTAACTTGTGTTTCCTCAGGTTGGATCAGCTTCTCCAGAGTCAGATATATTGCTCTCACATTGTCAACAAATGGATAATCATTTGGCTTCCATTTCCCTGTAGAAGTTGCACATTTATGAGCACAGCTTTATTGACTTGTTATTTTCAATAATGGCCCTGTGCAATTCAAGATTGGGAAAGCGTCACACTGCAATACCTAGATTATGTTGAAAGTATAAAAGTCAATTATGTACATTAACCTGGTCTGAGACAGAGGATGTATCGTCCACATGGGTCTGGCTGTGGCAGGACTGTGAGGAAGCCCAGATCCAGGACATGTTTCACTGTGGATGGCTTTAGGTCCTGGAAAACCTCTGGCCAAGCCTTACGACCAGCATGGTAGTTGAGCAGCAGCTGCAGGGCACGGTCATAGTCAAACTTCCTGGCCCGCAGGAAGCGTAAGAGGAAGGCATCATCCAGCCTCGTCCTGAGATTAGGCTGTTCCTTTAGGCAAGAAATAAAAAAGGAGAGAAAAACATAAGTTGTAAGCACAACAGAGACAAACATTCATGCTACTAGATTGTTTTCAAGGCGGTGTAGTCAGAAAACTATCCCAGCTGACCGAAGGCATGGGATACAATACACCCAGAAAATTCACCAGGAGATTATACAGCTAACACAAGAGCTGAACAACCTGTTATTTTTACGTTCAATAAATGTCAATTGAATTTTTGCAAGTCATATTGTTGCAACATTAAAGACAACATTGCTTATTGCATGTTTGCTTAATATTATGTAACGTCACAATAATTTAGTCTTTTATGATTAATGACACAATGATTATCAGTGGTAGGCCTATAGATGACAACATCAAAGAGCAAACCTTGAGGATCATATCTCTTAGAGCTTGAACATCGCGGAGACGCCACTCTGGTTTCTCCTGAAGCTCATCTCTGGCCTTGGATACTAGCTCCGGGGTCAGAGTGCAGCAGTAGATGGGCGGAGGGGTTCAGGAAACCAACTCCTTCCACCAGCTGTTGAGGGGTCCACTGGAGGAGACCGAAGATCAATGGACTCATGCTGATCGGCCATGGACTGATGCTGTTAAAAAGAGATACGGTACCATCTATATTTAACGGCCAACATCTTTAGTTGTGAAATTAAACTAGGGTCCGTTTGCTTCCACGTGTATTCTTGCATAAATTAACAACACAGTAAAATCCTGTCCTGTCGTATTTTTAAATATGATATAGGCTATAGCAATGGCACTGACAAGCTATTAGTCGCTGATCGCATCAAAATACAAACCATATGTGCTAAATAAAGGTGTTTAAGGCTTTTAGTTGAGAACAGTCTTAAGTGTAAAACGTGCACTATTATTCTAAGCAGTGAAAATGAGCATAAAGTCTGCAAAACAACCTAAAAAGACAGCGTATATAAACCACAACCAACCTGCCAGGAATGAGTTCCGTGTTAGGAGCTGAAGCCTTGTGATTGGCCCGTGCAAAACACGTGACGCAACACAAACAGGCGCGGTGTGGCTCTCGGACCACAGCTTCAAAATGTCTTTGATGTTCAATTATGTCTCTAAAGTTATTACCTTATTAAGTTTGTTAAATGAAATACACGGACAAAACGTGCCAGCTGTGATATAAAAAAAAATCTTGACCACTATGTAGTCTATGCATAGCATTTTCTTTATGCTACATTTTTACCTTTAAAAGATTATATGTCAGAGACCGGGGGCTTCTAAGCTTCAACAATGACGTGAGTTGAAAGTATATATATATATATATTCTTACATGAAGAGCTTCCAGTTTGATCATTTCATTAATAGATTAATTATCACGACTGAATTGTAAATTCACATTACAATAAAGTTTAGCATTTATTTGTTGCAATTCTTTGACATTTTCTCTTTTGTGCTATAGGTGGCGCTATTGCTCAGCCTGCGTGTTCTTCCTGTAGGCTACCTAAAGCCAAATAGCTTACCTATTATACATTTTATGATACATATAAGCTAATTTGTGGTTTTGGTTTTTATTCATTTTTAGGCGTGAGCTAACATTCTGGATTATTATATGACCTACTGAATATCCAGGCCTTATTCAGCACAGTGTGTACTCAATGTAGACTGTGTAGGTTTAGGTACTCCATTTACTAAGAAAATACATGCACAAATACTACTTACACACTGTGCACAACTGAAAGAAAACAACATCAAATGTATAGTCTAATCATTTTACTGCAATTGTGTCACACGTCATGTCTTTGTGTCTGAAAGGCACCGGCACCAGGGATGGTTTGCACTGCCGGAAAACTGGGGTGATAGGGGCGAAGGCTAAATTCACAACAGAGTCCTGGGGAGTCCAGGTGTGCCATCTCCCAACCTGTTAGCTCTGTATGCTAACTGCAGGAGACTGAGAATTGGATTACCTTTAGGTGAGACCTTGACATGGCTACAGAAAGAATATAAAACCACATGAATACATGTATATCACAAACCTCTCTCATGGAATCCCTTAAAAGGGCCTTGAGTAGGGCCATACAGCGATATACTTCCATCCAGCAGAGGGCAGGCTCCAAAAGCAGAAATATAAGGACTTTACAAGTGTAAAAATCATGTTTACAGCCTGGTCTCTAGTACTAAATTTTTCCTACAATTTTTGATTAAAACTTCCATTTGTGGTATCTGAAAATGATTGTTTTTTCTAAACAGTAACAGCAGAAAAGCCCGAATGTAACCGCCTTTTATTGCCCTGTGTTTAAGGCCAATATCAGTGAATGGGGGAGCAATGGGCAGACACCAACCATGTTTATTTACAATCTATGGTATATCAACGTATAGTAGCTGCCCATTGCAATCACTGAAATTAAACTGAGCTTCCAAAATTAATTGGTTTAATAATTTTATAATTTGTAAACACTAAACATTTTGATCTGTGCTGCAGAAGGTATCTCAAAGTAGTGATAGAGAGCACCCTCAGTTTGATAATGCATTAGAAAATGTTTAAACCATGTTAGAAATTAAGATATTTTGATTGATATAGTCTGGATTTATTTGAGTTTTTTCAGCTGAAGTGCTTTGGCTGCAGAACTAAATTACTGTGGAAAAAAGCTCTATATAGTTTCTACCTGACATTGGCTAGGTGTTTTTCCATCAGAATACGTTTCTGTTTCTCTAATGATTTTATGGCATTTTATCAGCAGTCTAAGGCTATCAGTGTTCAATCAGCACTGCCACGCTGGACCTGGTTCTTCTTCCAGCATATCTGATTTATATTCATTAATCAATAACTTAATGTGGACTGCTGACCATTACTCAAAAATATTTTTACAAACAAACAAACAACTTGAATAAAATATTGTCTGCACAGTAGCACAAGTTAAAAATATACCATGAGTTTTATTACTTCAACTTCACATTGGCCAGGCTATATTTTGCCTGTTTTGTAAGGCAGTTTCAAGGCCACCAACCACAGAAAAGTACTAAACAAAAATATAATCTATTTTTTAAAAACCCTTACAACAAATAGTCGGGAAAACCTCTAAAAATGAATGTTTAAGGCTTATACAAAGTGGCAGTGTTCACCACAGTTACTAATCAACTTGTAACAATGCAAGGCATTTCTGACATAGACTGAGAATATATTATTCCAAAATGTTATGTCTACATTTTTGCTTAAAATGTTACATTGTCCATGAAGACTAAACAAAAAACGATTTACAGCACAAAGCAGACTCTTGGTATTTAAAGGTGATCTAAACAATTGGATTTAGTTTAAAATTGTCTTAAATGTCACTGAGCTTCTGCTTGACTGTACTTTGTTATTAATATAATATACTTTGCAACACTGAATGTGAAAGTGTAAGGCCTGTTGTAACATTTATTAAATACTAACATGAATATTCACCATGTCTAACATAAGCCTTACTGCAACCCCGTAAGAATCTATTTACAACAATTCTATTTTATCTTTCTTTTTAAAATGTTACAAGTGTATGGGTTTTATGGTTTGCTATAGCTTTCATCTGAGCAGTCCTGCAGCTGCATGTGTGTGCAACAAAAATCCCTGAATACTCCATCCGGAAGGAACATAGTAGCATTTACATTTTAGCCATTATTAGCTGATTTTTTCATTCTTAACAGCTGAAATGCTGATTACCTATTAACATAATATACCCTGGTTTAAGGCAGTATAAAATAGAGTGGGGATAGGTTTTGGGATATTTGCTAGATGGCCTCTTGCTTGGTGATAGTTGGCTGAGGAATAGATGTCGGCTGCTTGGGCACAGTGGCTATGACGCCAGGAGCCATTTTGTAATGTTCTGAACTGGAGGCAGTCGGAGGCGATGGTATTGGGGTTTCAGGAGTGGCTGAACGGTAGGACACAAAAGTGTTATATATGTGCAGACTGATCAAGTGAGCTGTATATATTAACCATGGTACAGTACAACATGCGAGCAACAAAGAAAATATCAGATGTGGAATAAGCCCTTTTGTGAAATTTCTCAGAGAATTAAACATGTCAAGAAAGAATAACAGTTCTCTTTGACAAAATAATCCAGATTAGTTTCCATGAAGAACTGAGAGGATTATTCTGCCAAGCTTGTTTGTCCTTTTCCAGCTACCTGACTCTGCTGCACATGGGGCTGGCCAGTCAGGCTTACAATGCTTTATTTTTTGGCCTTTTTCTTGTCACAGAAGTAAAATGCAAATGTTTATAAATTTGAATAACTAACTGATGAATAACTTACAGATTTGACCATTATGGATGGATGTTGGCATGTTGCTGGTGACTATAACATTGCTACTCAAGTGCTCTTGGACCAGGTGAGGGTGCAGAGAGTGAGGTGCATGAGGCGCTTCAGTAGCAGAACCTGAAACACAACAGAGGGATGGCCTCAGTTCTCTCTGAACGTTTACTGCAAATTTAAGTGTTAGTATCACCAGCTTTGACTTCAAAACCCACCTCCAAGAAGCATTTCTTGTAGCAAGTTGTCTATTTTAGCCATGCCAAAAAGCTTAACAAACTGGATCTGTTCAATCATCTGCCAAGTGATGCTCTGTAGAGTGGGCAGCAGCAGGAGCAGCTCCCCAAAACGCCCCCGCGAGTCATACTGCCTGTCGTTGATGTAGTCCTCCAGGCTGACCTGCACCTGATATCGCATTCGTTTGATCTTCACAGGATCACTCAGACCTTTAGCATCTGTGAGCAAATAGAAATCGACTGTTTACCAAATGAAGTTTGTCAATGATGAATATTCTATATAAATAAGGAGACATTCAGAAATTATATTAGAATTTATTCTTATGTGTAACAATAGTGATAACCAATCAATAGCAGTACCTGGATCAAAGAAAACTATTGCTTTCAAGCAGGCGTATTCATTGTCATCTATCTGAAGCTCCTGGAAGGGAAGCACCAGCTCATCTAGGATCCTCACTGCTACCCGGCCTACTTCTAACTCTGGACAGTTTCTAGGAATGATGTGGTCATTTCCTGCAGGACAATTCAATGCATTCTATGTTAGGGCCACTTACAAAGCACAGAGTGAAATCAGTAGTATTATTGTTAGATGTTATCTTTCATAATTTACCTAATAAAAGAATGTCTTTGTAAAGCATGGACCTTTTCGCAGCCCCAAGCAAGAGATGTTCCCCTGCATGAGCACGCAACAGTGCCACCTGAAATAGAGAACATTTTTTGTAAAATGCCTTTTGTTAATGGTTTTAAAACTCTGTTCAAAAGTATAGATTTAAAAAAGTGGAAGACATTGCTGCTTCACTAATACAACATCAGCAAATCAGTTACTAAGGCCTGGTGATTGTACTGTTAATGATTCAGCACTTTTTTGAGAAGGGATATAACCAACTCATCATATTCTAACTCAGAATTAAAATACATTAACTATACTAGTGAAAGAGTAAAATGTTTGTGCGAGATTGGAAACCCTTTTGTCAATTCTTTTTGTCAAAAGCATGTTTCACCTGTTCTCAACAAAACTGGGCTTATACTGACTGGACAGAACTGAGATAGATGTAGTTGGGGTGAGGGCTAGTTGATAAGTGACCAGAGTGTCTATACTACTATGTACACTGTGTCTGTGGATGAGCCTTACCTGGTCATCCAGGGGCAGGTCACAGAAAGCTGGGATGTACTTGGCCCATTCCACCAAGACCAGCAGCTGCTGCTTCATAGATTCACACACATCTGTGATGGTGGCTATCTTTTTGGTCCTGATGTCACCATTGAGAATAGGAGCAGGGGATGTTATCTAGAGATAATGGTCAAATTTATGTGAGATGAAATTTAGCATTTAGAGTGGATTGCGACATATGTAAAATAGGAATTAAATATGAAATATGGTGTTTACTTGTCTGGACAGCACATCAGCCTGGATGAGTGCATTTATGGACGGTAAACTGCTGTCCTCATAGCTGGATCTTCTGGTGCTAATTCTGTCTCTCTCATTTTGTACAGCTAAGACATTAACATTCAAGGATGAGTAAGTGTATATATACAGATAAAGAGGGGATGCAAAATCTGCAAATTATGCAACCAAATAGACAAATAGAAAAGAGAAATAGACATAGAGAAATAGAAAAGATAAAACAAAGGCAGACCACACAGCAATTTAAAAGAAAAATGCGTCGTCTAAGGTTGTCATGTTTATCAGTATATGGCTATTATTGCTCAGAAATGTTTGCTCAGCATGAGCTGGTCTGAGACTTCTCTGCTTCCCAGAGTGAACATTAACAAACTACTCTCCTGGGTGTTGCAACACTCTAATGTGAGCGGTGTCAATTCAGTGGGGACAGCTCAGAGTGGCAGTGATTCTCTGACCAAATTGATTTTTTGAAGTACAATACATGAAGCAACATTAAAATTTACCTTCTTTCTTCATGCCAGCTCTGAAACATTTCTTCAGGCGGCAATATCTGCATTGATTCCTCTTGTCTTTGTCTACTATACATTGTCTATTGAACCTGAAAAGTAAAGAAGTGACATTTTTAGTATGTCTTGGTTCAGTTTTTACACATTAAAACTCTGCTGCTCTCACCTGCAGGAGTACATGTGGTTTTTGCGGACGCTGCGTCTGAAGAAGCCCTTGCAGCCGTCACAGCTGGAGGCTCCATAGTGCTTGCCCGTGGCTCTGTCCCCACATATAGCACACAGACTGCCTGCTGCCAAGTGGCCCGTGGTGTTCATATTGGTGCTCTCAGTAGGTGAGGAATCTGCTACACAGAGGTGAGAGGAAAATATGTAGTTTTATCTAGGTCAGTGGGTTTGAAGAAGAATATACAGAAAGGCTAGGAAACCAGAAAGAAACATTTAGTTTTATTTTCTAAAGTTAATCAAAGAGATATGAACATGCTTAACAGTAATCTGACAGACAGACCTCCATGTTTCATTTTTAAAAGTGTGAACAGCTGGAGTTAACATTAATGGCTAATCAAACGCAGCTTTTATGCAAACCTACATGACTATTACCTGCCTGAGTAACTCAAACAAAGTCAACAGACCACAATTGATGTGAGCTTGATTTCCTCTGAACAAGCAATCACTGGAGACAGTTTTCTGTTACAGCTAGCCTCTCAGTCACCAGACTCAATCAATCACAGTGTGACACATGGTTTACATTCAATATGGCTAAGAAGTTGTTACATGTTCATCAAAAAAGTGGAAGAAGTAGAAAGGTGAGACTTCATATTCTTGGGAATACTTTCATTCTGGTGCTCAATGTGACAAGCAGAAGTCATGGGAGAGTGCATAAATAAATATGTAAGTCTTGCTTTTACAGTACATTTCGAAAAATCTATTTCCAAGAAGATCCTTTTCTTAACTGTATCCTTTGTGGGAACAGACCGTTTGTAACTGGAGACACATATTCATGAAACCCAAACTAGTGCTCCATCTGAGACTGTATACCATATCAAGTGGAACAGGCTAAAACAGACCACTTCTACTCAATGAAAAATGCATTAATAAACAAGATCTTAGTTAAAAGCTGTGTGCAGACCACTGCACAGGGTCATGCCTCTGGTAGAGAGTGACGTGCGGATGGACAAATGACCCCTTTTTATCACTTAACACCCAAACACCCTCTGTCCTCTTCTGACCAAAGTTTTAAAATCCCTATAAGTTTCAAAGTTCACAGCGCCAGGGCTGGATATCACACACTCACCTGTGCCCATAGTGAGCACTTGCATGTTTTCGAACTCCAGTGTGGTGTAGGCTGGGTCCAAAGACTCGGTGTAGTCTGCCATGTCCATGTCTGCCAATGCTTAGGACAAACAAATTCTCCAGCTACCTGACAGTGTGAGGCAGGAAGACTTGTCCAAGAAGAAGCTAATGTGCCCCCTTGCTCCTCATACACACACACACCTCTACTGAGCCCCCACCTCCTCTTTTGGGCCTAGCTCCGCCCTCAAAAAGGTAGCTCCTGGCCGCTCCACTGGGATGGAGGCCTTTAGGAAGCCTTTAGTGAGTGACAGCAGAAATCACCTCGATCCCCTTCTAACCACAGGAGAGGTGGAGTGTCTCTGTGGTTGATGGTTAACCTGCTGCTTCGATGCTCAATCACAGGCTTGTTTTTTAGCAAAGATATCACTACTTTCTAGTCTCGGCCATCTCTGGCGTAAACCAATGAAATGCATAGTAATAGCAATAATTTCGCTTTTTAAACCCATCTTTCTAACATTCTCTATTATTCACACTACTTTTTAGCAGCAACTCTGTGTTCTGTGATAGAGAGTTTATATTAGTTGTTCATATTGGCCAGCGTCTTTAATGTGACCCTAATGCTAAATCTTGGTTAATTCTTGGAGGGGAAATTGCTAAAGCAAAATGATGCTTTATGTAAAAGACTTCATTGTTTTAGAGAAAGTGCAGTGCACGTGGGCCTACATTCTAATCTAAAAGCTTCTTTAGCTTCTTTTTGAGTTATAAAATTTGGAACAATTCACAGGCACATACGTTAAAGTTGTCCTAGACCTTGGTGAAAATCTGACCTTGGTGAAAAAAGGTCACACTTTTATTTACTTTTACATATGACTTTTGAAACACACTGTCCTCAGTCCAATTGTTTTCATAAATAAATACTCTGCTTGCGCAAAGTGTCTGCCTCTAACATGTCACACAGCAAACAGTAGCCTTGTATTTGAGGAGAAAGTGCCAGTACATAGCAACAGGTCAACGATCCTGAGTTCAGGTAGACCTCAGGAGCAGTAAACGGTACGCAGTTCAACTTGTTAACTATGCACTCAAATTATACACAAAGTCCCATAAAAGTCATAATACGAGCAAGAAAACACTATAACATTACTGGAAGCTCATCTGCGTGACTCTGAAGCAGTGATTGAATAAGCTATCGCTTAATCTAATCGGTAGAGAAAATGAAACTGAAAAAGGACTGAAACTTTTTTTTTTAATTGTGGTAGCTTTATACCATCAAACTGATTAACTCTACATACATGATCACAAAGTGCTTATCAGCCTTTAACACAGAGTGATGATGCATCAAATGGAGCCAAAGCAGAGCGTGTTGTTGCTTTTGTGTGTACAGAGGTCACAAATTTCAACATTTCTTTTTGTGTTCGATCTGTCCTTGTCTTCTGCAATGCTCATATTTGCACAAGATCATTATTTTCAACAAGTAATCAGAAGAAGCAGGGGACGGGGGGGGTTGAAGATGTAAGAATCTGTGTGAGGCTGCAAATGAGTCACTTGAAGCAAATCTTATCTTCAGTGTCATTAAAGGGCTTTTATCGCTGCTCCCATTTCTGATGTCTGTAAACTCCTCAAGGAACAACCATATATTGGACAATAAAGTTTAATCTGCAGGGTCAAACCATTCTTAATCATAAACTGAGAAATTGTTCTGACATGTTAGATTGTGACAGCTTTGCTCAAAATGCTTCAATACTTATCTTCATTTTGAAGAGGGGCTTTGCGTTAACTTATATGTTTGACATTTCCACAGTGCACTGGATGGACACGTGCAGAATGAGGCTATAAAACACATAGTTCTTAAGAACACTAAAAATACACAGCTCTTATCATTCAATCATCAAATGCAAAGCAATGTTTGAACTTATAAAGTTAATCCTTTAAAAGCAAGACAGCTTTGACTGTTCTTTTCTTAATCTTAGTTGTCCAGCACAACTCTCAATTAGCTATTGAATAAACTGTACATGTCATATTTTTTGGCTCTGTTGCAAGTGTGATGGGCCAGAGAGTATAGTCTTATAATCAGTCACCTAAACTCCTGCCCTGGGGCTAAAAGTCAAAGGATCACTGAGACCTGATGTAACACTTGTGCGAATCTCCCCTTTGAAACTTCAAACTCCAGTTTGTGAACAAAGTCCTGTCTAACTTCTGAATAGGAATCTCCGACCACTGACCAAACTCCATTTGCAACCACTGCCTATTTGTACCTTCTCCTCAATGACTACATTTCATTTCCCCAAGTCCCAGGTCAAGCAGCCGGAGAGCTACCTATTAAAGTCTAAAGAGAGAAAAAGCCAGCAGTTCGGAATAAAAGACAATTCGACATGACATGACGGCCTGCAGTGAAAAGTGGAATACGCAGTCTGGGGACTTATTTTGTTCTTTCAAAGTGAGCTTGTTATAAGGGGCTTTGTAAGACCCATCCAGGACTATGCTGATGTTGATAAGAGTACAACACAAGGAGACAATGTGCTGGCTGCAGCAGAAAAAACGTGGCGCTCTCTGCTGCAGTAGATGGAGGAGATAGGTGAGTAAAGTGTCATGGCAAAGACCTTGTCAACAGATAACTATCTGCAAATAACACGCTTATGCAAGCCCTGTGGCTTGCCACAGAAATATCATATTTACTAAGCTTTTGGAAAATAAGCCAATTATTTTATCGCTGATTATGACAAGCTTAAGTTTTTTGAAGATTAAGTAATAAATGTAATAAGGAATTTACTACTTTTGTAAGGTTTTGTGTGTGATGTCTCAAATTAACATAATCATCACCCTTTGCTCGTCTTTAGTGTGTTCTTCTGGACAGCTCAGCAGATTATTGTTGAATTTCAATGTTTTGTTACTTGAATAATGTTTACTATCACAGTGCTGATGTGTCCTAGAGGCCTGCAAACCCTACTGACCAAAGCCATTCACTGGGATGAGTTAGGTTCATAGACTTCTCAATTGTTCAAACATGTCTTTATTATGGACATGGCCAGCAAACCATATTCACACATAGTTTATTATGTTAGTCACATGATTTTATGTATTGATATATACAGAATAAGTAAAAGTGCTTTTTGTGTCATCCTCAATTTTAAGGGGTCACATATCCTTTTTGGAAAATCTAATACAGACATGTTTGCCCCCTATTAAAAGTAATTTTCTGACAATAGATATGGAATTATGATTATAATATACTATTTAAATACAAAAGATCAGTTTTGTCAGAGCATTATTTTTGCATGACTTGCTTTACTATTATCTTGTTAATTACTTAGTAAGTTCTGTTTCATCACACTGTAACTTGTCTTACTTAAAAAACTCAGGTAGCCTCTGCTCGCTCACCAAATAAGTAAACAATTGCATCAATAAACATGCAGACGTAAATCAATCACAGCGGGTGATAAGACTCTATAATGATTAACAATGTTTTGCTGAGAATTCATTTTGACTGCTGGCTCAATCCCCTTCGTCAGCAGCTCTGCTCTGATCTATTTATCTCTCACTATCTGTCATTACTTCAGTCATCACTCGATAGACAGTTCACCTCCACAGGTTCAAAACAACATGATAAATATTCACTGTTATTCAGTCCTCAACATGTGAGGAATCTGACAACATAGTCATCTTTAGCATCAGACTCCTCTAAAAAAAAACTGTCTTTACCAGCTCTGTCCTCTCAAGTGTTTGGACTGTATATGCCTACTTCTTCCACAACCACTTTTTTATCTCATAAGGCTGAACCAAGCTTCATTTATATTTATTATTTTATCTTTTTATGTTTAAGCACTGCTCTTTTTATTTCTATGTCACAGGCCAAGGTTCTTACAGCACTGCCACAGGCCTGTCATGTCCATGCACTCATTGCTCAATGCTGCCATCACGTGGACATATTCTGCACTCAAGCCTGCACTAAAGACCCTGGGAGCACAATATTCAGGATCTAATACAGTCAAATACAATTCAGTTATATACAATTTGAAAAAATGACTTTACCTCAGTTTTTTGCCCTTGTGTTTCTATCTCATTAAATAAACAACTTAAAAATGTTTTATTTATTTAAATGTCCCAATTCAAGCAGAAATTAATTCTTGAGATAAATGTCTGTCTATTAACTTGTTCCACCACATAGCACCCCAATTTTAAAGAAAATAAATGACAGTTTTTGGTCTGTAAATTCCAACTTCTTCCACAACCACAAATACCTCCAGGAAAAAGAACACAAGGAGCACTTTATATCTTCTAATCTGTGGCTGTTTCCTAAAGCTGTATTGTACCTGTGTTGGTAAAGCGAAGCGTCCCATCCTGTCCATACATCCCTGTGAAAGCCGAGGCCGGAGCGTGTGGCCCATGAGCCCCAGTGGCTCTGTCAGGCCCAGCCAGGCTGAGGCAGGCTGGCAGCAGGAAGCCAGCAGGGCCACTGTCACTGGAGAGTGGTGTGTACGAGGCCGGGCCACTGAGGGCCCAGAGCGCACATGGATAATCCACTAATGCCTGTCACAATGAGATTTGATTGGAGCCTAGAGCACCAGGATTAATGGTGTCAAGTGAACTGTGTAATGCAGAAAAAGGCTGCTAACTGAAACTTTCTCCCTCTGTTAAACGTCACAGACAAGTGTTAAAGTGGGCTGAATGTCTTATTTTAGACATTTTACAGCATTAGGTTTCACTTCATTAGTTGAGTGCTTTGGCAGACTTGCTTTTTCCTGCATCTCAGAATCTTACCCCAGCGATGATCATTTTTGTTATTATTTATCATAGGGCTTCATAGATCATCTGTTTATGTTAAAATGATGTGTAATAACCTAGTATCTCTGGAAGGGCATCTGTAAACAGTGGCTCTGCTTGTTACAAAGTGGAAAAATGGGTTCACAAAATCAGGTTGAGTTTTATCTATGGAGATGGTCTGCTAGTCCCAAACATTCACTTGAGGTGACAATGTTATATCAAGTATTAACAGCAAAGTATAATACTCAGTCCAATCCCATTCAAAATATTCAAATCAGGGAAGAAACATAACAGAGTAATAGCCCCTTATGAATATTCTTTGATGTCCACTTCTACAATGGGACAACATAGCTTACCCTCTGAGTGTATACTTCAGTTCTCCAGTTAGGCAGTACAGAATGTTTTAAAGCAACACTGTGTAACTTTTCAATATTTTTGTAGCCACTAAAGTACACTGTCTCCGACTACAGTAGTGTAAACTCAGATGGAACTCAATGCATATAACGAATTCAATTAAACAAGAGCAGGAAGGAGTGCTACTTGTATGTGACCAAAAAGTTAAAAAATAAAAAATATACCCTTTTGGGGCTCTTCAGTTTAGGTATCTCCCTTTTTCAAAAACAGGAAGCTGAGGCACTCAAAAAGATGAAAAGATAAAAAAACTTTATTATGACTTGGCTCATTTCATTAAAATCATGCCAACGCGTTTCTGCCTCGTGATCTTCATCGGGTCAATGTCAAAACGGCTGGAACAGAACAGTTTCCCAACAGCCTTTGGTCCAGGTCGGGCCAACAGTTACCTGGATGTGACATTTAACAAGTCAAACTGTTTTACAATAACAAGTGTGCATTGGATATTATTTCATATTAAACAGCACAATACAGAAAGGAAAATAGTTAAACAATAAAGCTAAAAAAATACATTTAAATTGTATCGCAAAAGTGAATCAAACTAATAAATAATTACAGAAAGGGAAAGAAATCAAATTAGCCATTTAGGCCAGGGTACTGAGTAGCTTTTAAACTATATACAAAGAGACGTCCCCACCTCTAACAGAGTTTGTAACATGCTCTACCAGAGATCCTTAGAGAGTTGCATGTTTGGCTTCTCTGTAATGTACAGCCATGGAGCATTGAGGGTTACCAGTCCTTATTCCCTGTTTATGTTCTGCTGATTTTTTTGTTCTCCTAATATAAAAACATCCACATGGGCATTTTAATCTGTAAACAACATATGATGTGTTGCAAGTGATTAAATACTTTATGTCATACGTTTTTGTTTGTACATCTGTGAAGTAGTTTTCATATTTCCACAGTGATTACAATTGTTACATCTGTAATTCCCTGCTTTTCCATTTAACCATGTTCTTTGTTGTATTCCCTAGTGTACAGACTACAGTGGTTTTAATAGGTGTATCTGATGGCCTGTGTATATTGAGGTGCCAGCCTCTCAGCACTCTGCCTTCACACTCACTGAGCTTTCTAAACAAACAGATATTAACTGAGGAGCTGTTGAGCGGCTGTTGTCATGTTTACATTTGTCCAGTGAGTCTAACAGCAGAAGGCAAGCTTGGGAGTTTGTCCAGGTTGTGACCGTTGGGCAATTAATTACATCTGACAAAGTTACATATTCTGTATTGCTTCCTTTAAGAGGAAGCTTTCACATCTTTTTGCAGTTTACCTGAAATATATGTTTGTAATGTTTGTATAGTGTTTATTTGGTCAAAAGCCCACATGCAAGTGGAACCCGGTGTAGGCCAAAAAGAAGCTTAAAACAAGCAGCTGCCAAAGAATGTATCTGTAATGTAAATGTCCTGATATTTCTGAGATTTCTCAGGCATGTACTGTAAGAACCAAGCAAAGCCTTAGTGGATTTCCACAGCCCTTCCATAATGCAGTGTAATAAATGAGCATTCAGAAATAAAGGTGGAAAGGTGGCCTCATGTTGAGATGAGTGAGCACTGCAATCAAACTGGCTTTACATTTTTTATTTTATTTATTTAACCTCTTTTTTTTTATCCAGGAAAGTCCCACTAAGATTATAAATCTCTTTTACAAGGGAGTCCTGGCCCCATGTGTGTGTGGAGGGGGATATTGTAAATGTCTGTTGGTGGTAGGGGAAACCGGAGCACCCAGAGGAAACCTACGCAGAAATGGGGAGAACACTCTGGCAGGACTTCACTTTCACAGCAACTGATTATATATCACCTGTAACATTTGTGATATATAATCAAAACAATAATAATCCAGACCTACATCCCTCTGGAACAATGTGATGTAAATGGACCTATAAACCAGCTGTTCTATGTCTAAGTGAGGCATGTGTTTGTGTGTATAGCTCTCAGCTCACAGAAGACAAGACAGAAGGAAAAGATAGTAAATGTTAAAGGACAGGTAACTATAGTTTGTTCAAAAGAGACAAACCTGGATTTCAATTTTACTCACTAATGAGCCCTAAAAAGTTATATGCATGTTTGTTTACCTTTAAACTAAATTTTGTATAAGATTTAATGTTTCATAATGAATGTTAGATATCTGCTCTGGCTATTCAGGTTGTTTGGAAAAGGTGACTTTGTAAAGGATCATAATCCATTTATTACCAACTCTTTCTACTGCAACATGTTTAGTATACATAACATGTAAAATTATCTCGCCATGTCATTGTAGGATGCAAATTATCCAAGAAACAAAACCCACCAATCCCAAGAGAGATGTGAGTTTTACAACAGTTTGAATTGGTACTTCCTATATTTTAAGAATATATGGCTCAGAAATCTCACACTATAATTAACAGCAGCAACATCACCTTGCATTCCCTCTTTGTCAAATCCATCCCACAATGTTTCCTATTGTCTGTTAACAACCCCCTACGTCTTTGACACACCTCCAGGATTACAGCCGTGTGGACAAGTCCCACACAAATGGCGATGATATTTCCAGTCAGACACAGTCGTGAACTACCTGAGCTCTACAATATGCCTCCGGTGAAAGAAAAGCAAACAGCTGCCACACTCAACCTCTTTCTTACTTAAACCACCAAAGCCAATGACAACAAAAGTGTGTACTCACCAAAAGGACGCTCCATACGTGAAGTCACTTGAGTGTTTACATTAACCATGTCGTCCTGTTCTCCTTTCTAAGCATGTGTTGTGACTGCCCTGTTTCCCTGCTCCACCATGAGGTGTAAAAATTGGAAGTTTGGCACAGTGTGAGAAGGGTGTCACTGGTGCGAGGTAAGGCCGCTGTTGCCGCTGCTGTTATCTTATTGATTTTCCTAATCTGGGCAAATGTGGGTGGGGAGGTTAAACAGTAACCAAGGCTCATATGGACACCAATCTATATAGCAGCTGTAACTATGGCAACATGATGATAGAAACTCAAATAGACATAAAGTTATTATGCACTCTCCCCTCTTTCTCATCACCAAATAAACAAGAGAAACAATTTGCCACATACTATACACAATAGATTAAAAATGACTGGAAATGAAATTCATAGAGAAAGTCAGAGGGAGGAGAAAGATAAAAACACAGGAGTGGAGAATGTACCGAAGGTGGCAGCCTGCAGACTGTGTGACGAGTGACGCGGCATTTGTTTTCGACTCAAAAGGAAAAAGCACTTTATATTTAGCTGCAAGGTTTTAAAAGAAATATACCAGAAACACCCACTCACAAGTCAATTGTTCCACAGTGTTGTATCAGTATGTAAGTACAGTTATGTTCTCAAAAGCATTGGTACTTTTTCCTAAACAGTTCTTTATTTCTCTAAACTAAAAGGGCATTTAGCACAATTCAGTGGTGCATCAATCTTTACCATCTTTACCATCTTCGCCCAAAACTAGTTTTTGTGTCAGTAACGTAGTCAGAGCCACCTAAATGTAAAGCTGATTGGTCTTTGTTTGAGCCACTGTGGGCAATATAGTTTGAGACACATACTTAGATTATCACAGTCACCAAATTTCATAAACAGCACATCTAATGTTTTTCCTTGAACACCTGTGATGTATTTACTATATATATATATATATATATATATATATATATATATATATATATATACATACATACATATACTGTATATATATACATACATATACTGTATGTATATATATATATATATATATATATATATATATATATACATACATATACTGTATATATATATATATATATATATATATATATGTATATATATATATATATATATATATATATATATTTCTGTATATATATATATATACATACATATACTGTATATATATATATATATATATATATATATATATATATATATATATATATATATATATATATATATATATATATATATATATTTCTGTATATATATATATACATACATATACTGTATATATATATACAGTAAATATATATACTGTATATATATATATATATACATATATATATATATATATATATATATATATACTGTATGTATACATATATATATATATATATATATATATATATATATATACTGTATGTACATATATATAAATATACAGTGTATATATATATATATATATATATATATATATATATATACTGTATATTTATATATATATATATATACATACAGTATATATATATATATATATATATATATATATGTATATTTATATATATATATATATACATACAGTATATATATATATATATATATATATATATATATATATATATATATATATATATATATATATATATATACTGTATGTATATATGTATATATATATATATATATATATATATGTATAGATCAATTTCAGATTTAAGAGTCAAAGCAAAAAAGAGAGAAAAGGTGGTATTTTAATAATCCTTGTGCAACATCTTTGCACTAAATCCAGTATTAAAGATCATATGGTGAATATATTTTTGTCACTACTGTGAGATTCTTCCAGACAGAAAGTGCTGATGAATGTTCCTCTATTTTCCTTTTCACATCAAACTGTTTTAAGTATTTACTGTTGGCTGCTGGTGTGTGATTCTGAGACTGATCCCCTCATATTTCACACCACAAAGCTGCATTAGGCTACAGTTTTATGGCAGGGAAAGTCTCTGAGCGCTAAATGCAGAGACGCAATGAGGGGAAATGCAGAGCAGAGAATTTCCTGCAGCTGCTGTGAATAAACACAAGTCATGCACCTCACAGCATTTATGGCAGAGTAGTTATAGCTTCATTAATTCTCAGTTAGTCCATTAGACAGCAATGACTTATACAAGTTTTATTACAGGCCTGATTCCACTCATCAGCATAATACAAGATTTAGTCAAAGTTAATGTACAACCACAGTAAAAAAGTGCTTTTCTCATATACTATTAAAGGCAGTGCAAAAGGTGATTCATCATGTCATATTTTCAGTTTATGTCCATGCAGTGTTTTGGTGTTTGTTTCAGCACTAGTTTCTCCAGCACAAGCCCTTGTAGCTTGAAGGACACATGGAACATGGCTTGCCGCTTTGATATGGAGCCTCTCCCATCCAGTGAGTTCCCCCTGTAATATCAAGCCAGAAATATTGTTTCTGAATTACTATGCAAACAAACAATAAACAGTAACTAAAGGTTTGTGTGGTTTTGTGTACTGTTTTATTAACACATCAGAACATACAGTACAGTAGCCTACATTGTCTTTTAAATCCTCCTTACTCACTTCTTTAATTTTTATTGCATGACAATGTGTATAACTGATCATTTTTGGTGAAACAGGCTAATAAAATGTTAAACAGGCTACAAACAAATGTATATGGGCCTATGAAAAATTCATAAGATATTAGGTTAATGTGAATTACCTGTCCACTAGAGCTGCCACCCTGCCTCTGCCTTTATGCATTTTTTTTAATAATAATATATTCCACTGAAAAAACACACATCCACATCTATTTTATTCAATTTATTTATTGAATCCCTTTATTATCCTCGTGTGGAAATTCCTAGTTGGCAACAACAACACGGGGCGCCTAGTTTGGTTTTTGCACTTGTCCCATTGTGTATTTACTTGATGGAGTAGTTGCAGACAAGCAGCGTGGCCTCTCTCTATGTTTTCCCAAACACTTTTATATAAGCGCACTTCCCAAAAGCGCCGCCCACTCTGTTGGTGCTGGCCCACCCCATCTGCATCAAATCACAGTCAAAGATGTAAAGCTCATCAGAGACAGGGAGCAGGTAAAAGTAAATGACTAATATCAAGAGGAGTTAGCTACAGAGGGACATGTAGTAGGAGCACACAGACCCAGTGCATCGGTTTGGAGAAGTAGTGCCTCTCCTTGTACCAGGATTTTACCAGGTCTGATGGATTGGTACTTGTCACATTAAGCACGCAAACATCATCATTTGATCCTATGTGTAAATCTATAAAAATCCTACTTAATAGACCAGAGTAGTAATACCTTCCTGATGACAGGTTTTGGCCTAAATATTTCAGGACGTGTTTGGAGCCACGTTCCCAAATGCAGTGTGATGCCCATGAGTTAGCTGACTTAGCAAGGCCCTCATCCCACAGCCACGAATCCTAAGACCTTTAGAAAGACAGACAATGACATTAGAAAAATGCTAGATTCAGTGTGACAACATCATGAGATTCATGGGACACAATATACAGTTGTGCTCATAAGTTTACAGAATTTGTGAAAATATTTGGCTCTTCATTTACCATCTTCATGGCAGTAGAAGACATTTATATGCCTACACTCAATAAGGTGAATATTATTGAAATGACGATTAATGCTACTTATTATTAACATCAATCTATTGAATACTGATTTAAATTCAAATACCTACTTACTTTTACTTACCTTAGCTTTTTAAGGGTCCAAACTTATCCATAGTGTAGTGTATCATTAATAAAGTTATGATTAGAAACAACTTAATATTTAAAGCTTGCAGTGGTCCCTGTCCCACAGTTTGAGAACCACAGATTTAAAGTACTTTTGCTTGAGTGGGGTTATTTGAAACTTATCCCAGGTCAGTTAGTTCTAACATATTTTTAATCAAACTGTACCATGTGATGAAGTGTTCTGTCACTCACTATATACTCCATGTTGGCAGCAGGAAGCCCTGAGAGTGCACTCAGTTGTAATAATCCAGGAGAGCTCTCTTTGGAGGACACGGCTCTCCTTTGGTGGACCCCTGCTTCCGTCAATGTCCTGAGATCAGAAGGATCAGCAGCTCCAAGGGGCCCGCAGGTGTCGCTACAGCAACAGCAGGTTTGGTGAGGGGCGTGACCCACAGAGCAGAGGCAAACAGGAGGCAAACACAGCCAACAGTCATCTGGACTGAGTGTGTGATACTGTAGCAGCAAAGTGACTCTGAGCAAAAGCCATAGGCAGACAACGAGTTAAAGTAATACATGTATAAACTAGCTTTAAAATACGTAAATAAATATTACTTAAAAAGAGACATGCAATGATGATTGTTCACATTTCAAAAGCAATTTGACTTGTCATTCAAATCTGTTCAATTAATATCCATTCATTTAAACCTAAGATAAGGCAGAAGACAAAGGTCATGGCTTAGTGTTTCATAAAGTAATGAAAGTAATTACAGAATTTATTCAGTATATCTTATAAATCTTATAAAATATATCAATAATATTGCAGTAAGCACAACAAAAAGTAAATTGCTTGCAATGCATTCATGAACAACATTCAAAATTTAATTTTGTTGTAATATTTGGGGTGAAAAAGAAAGTAATCCCTCTGAACATTATTGCTAAAGTATTGGAATGAAAGACTGCTGGCAGCACGGTGTAATATAATGTAAAACAAACTAGAGAGTGCCATACCTTCATTAGTGGGTTCTTATGCGAAACAGACAGAGGCAGACAAGACCCTGACCCTGAACGTTTTAACTGCATCAACATCCAAGTCTCCTGTAGCCTGTCCTCCAGACACACACAGAACTGTGAAATTATAGTTATACTATTATACTACTACCAATTGTTCAAAATCCACCCAAAATATATTTTAGAAGTTAAATCATTTGTTTGTTCATACTTTGGACACTTTTGTGTATTGCTGCTGGAACACGCTTCTTCCACGGTTGCTTTAATAAAACAATATAATGCTTATTGAATTTCTGAACGTGTCTCTAAAGAGTGGTTAAAGTGGAAGGGCTCCTCCTGCTGGAAAAGTATGAGCAAAACAGATGTTTAAAACCTCTAGATTTCTGGGTTGTAGCGACAGCTAAGTTACATAATTTCTGTGATGCCAGTGAGGATGGCTACAGCACAGTCACCTACCTGCTGTTTAGGGGCGTGGCTGGGGATCCTGCAATCCTGGAATTTGATTGACCACCCCAACCAGAGCTATCAAAAAAAAAAAAAAAAATCTGCATTTTTTTACAATAACGTTAACAATTGATTATTGCAATTACTTGAAAGGAGGCTATGACACCAATAGTTTCTAGTTCATATTCATTTGTTATAGATAATAAAGTGTCAGGTCTTAAGCTTAATATGTTTTAGAATGTGATAAACATCTGTATTCATTATCTGTGGATTAATTAACTATAATTTCACATTTTTATACAAAATTAGGCTACTTATTTGTCTGTGCCCATGCTTCCTGTCAAGCAGAAAACTAAAATTTTTTTTACACACCACTGCTGCTGTTACAGAAAGAGCACCTCCAAACGCACAGTGCTTTCATCCTGGGAAAGGCTCGTGTCGCCCCACTGAAGACAGTTACCATCCCAAGAATGGAGCTTATTGCAGCAACAATAGCCAGCCGCATTGGTGTCCTGTAGAGGAGAGAGCTGCGCATGAGTCTACAAGATGGTTTTGGACCGATAGCACCTCTGTGCTCAACAATGATTCAAGGTGTGGCCAATTGAGTCTCAGAGATATTCAAATTATCACGTGGATAAAGCTTCAAATCCGGACGATGTTGCACCCAGAGGGGTCAAAGCAGAGGCGTTTCTAAAAGACACATTGTGGTTGTCAAGCCCTCCATTTTTTTGCCAACCCAGTGAGTGGCTTTTGAATCCCGAGGCAGTGAACCATCTCACTTAGGATGACCCTGAGGTGAAGAACACAGTGACAGTTAATGCTGGGTAGGCTGCAGAGGATCCTACTACTAATAGGTTGTTGGCCAAGCTGACATCCATCAGCTCTCACCCCCTGCATCAGACTGTGGAGGCTCTGAGCAGCTCCTCCAGCAGCAGACTGAGACACCCTCAGTGAAAGAAGGAGAGCTACCGCAGGTCCTTCCTACCTACTGCAATAAGACTTTATAAGGATTTGTCCATCAAATTTGGATTAAAACCTGGACCCACCCATATCCAAGGTCTGTCTGTTACTGTCACTTTTGACTTTGTATTTAACTTGTTCCCTGGATTTTGATATTAGAATAGTGTGAGCTATGACACTGACCACTTTGACTGTAGACTAATTGGGCATAATGATGGTCAGAAGAAAGAAAGATTTTGCCTGTATCAGTTCATGGACTCATGTTACTAATGTTCTGGATAAAGTATTATTTTTGAATTCACACAAGCACACCCAGTGTACACCAAACACAATAAAAAAACATACATTTTATTATATTGTAATAACATTAATTATACCCACAACCTTAGTAAACCACGTAAATATTTGCTCTGTCCAGTGTGTAATTTGGGATCATAATAATTATTAAAGACAAGAAATGGGGTAAAAAAGACTTTTAGTAGCCAGACTGTCAGATTGTATCAGATTGGTGTCAATTGGAGCAAATCAATTCATATAAAAACCAAGAGAAGGTTTTTTTTCGGGATGTCTGGATGTAAGATTGAATAGAGGAGAAGTGCCAACGGCGGCTCCCCAACCGGAGATTGGGTACAAAGCCCCAACAAGTGCAATCACGCTGAACGAGGCAGCGACTGACCTGACCTGCTCTTTCTTCTTCCCACACTAGGCAAATGTAAGAAATATAGCTGTATATGTTTTAAGTTATGAGGGCTGGTCTGGAGGTAACTACCGTAACTGGAGGGTTGGTGGTGGTTGTTTTTCTTATAGTAGTATATGCATGGTACTTGCATATAAGGGTGAGTTAAGTTATGATGATGATTTATTCTTCCTACACTAGGCTAATGTACATAGTATAATAGTGTGTGTATATATAAGTAACCGGTCAGGAGGAAAGACGGTCGTCCACCAACTGGAGAGCTGGTGGTGCAAATAATAATAATTTAGGATAAGGAATACTACGTAGGAATTTAAAATAACTTTAAAATGCTTGTACCTAAACATTAAGTAATCAACACAAAAGTTATGTTATTGACAAAGTTATGTTGTAAGTCCTAAAGTAAGCAGTGTAGAGTGAGCAGGTAGAGTAGATCGCCCACTAACTGGAGAGCTGGTGGTGCGATCAGAAGACCACCTCTTTATAGCTAAAGGTAAGAAATGTCCTTAGATTTTTATCACTTTCTGTTATGTCTGTAATGTCTGTTCTTTACATTTACAATTGTTCTTTACATATAGAGGACTGGGACATATCAGAGAAAGGTATACAGCTAAATCATCAGTGTTTAATATAGTTGTACATATTATTCACTCATTTTATTCTGCTTATCCTGTTATGGGTCGGGGGAGGCTGGAGCCCATCCCAGCTGCTTTTGGGCATTAGGCGGGGTACATCGTGGACACACACCAGATAATTGCAGGGCTAAAAGGACAGACGACCCACCTGCAATTACCATAAGAAATTTTGATTTACCAAAAACAAGTATTGTATTTTTTGCACTAATGGAATATTTCTTTGATTTCATTATTACCCAGAGGCCCAGAGGCGTGGCTGAGAACAACACAGATATATCCTGCCCCAGTGTGAATTTTATCTGTAAATATATATTGTTTTCAAAGCAGTATATTTCACCAAGAACGTTTGTGACCTAGGGAATGTTAAACACCTTTGTTGATGAAATACCTGCTAAACCCAGATCCCAGGAACTATGGTCCACAACAACAGTAAGAACAAAGCTTGGTTTAATGATGTAAGAATTCTGTAATAGTATTGTATTTTTCTAATGTGGTCTTTGTTGTAGTTCCAAATTGAATGGTTCTGTGCATCCAGTGGAGACAACCTGCCCTTCTTCACATCAAAGATGACCTACTCTGCATCAGTCTCCAGATGACACAACAACAAACACAGCATGTGACGGTGGAAAGAAGAAGAAAGCATTAGGAGAAAATGAGGACCAGAAGACGACTCAGAAGATTCAAATATTTGATTTGTTTTTAAAGAAATTACATGAACTGAACCATTTTGGGTTTTTTTTACATATTATATAGTGTCAATACAATATATGGTGTCAGATAATATAAATCTATATTATTAGAAGTATACCTGTCGGTGCTCAGAAGCCTATTTGAATTACATTGTTGTAACTTTCCTTCACAATCTTACAGAACACATGATATTCATGAGAGTTGTTCATTACACCTAAACAGCTCAACATGTATCAGACATGTTGGAGAATGTGTGGAGAAATTTACAATGACCACAAATCTTTAAAACTGTCAGAAAATAACAAGTTTTATTAAATTTCTATAAAACAAATGTATTTGTAATAAGCAGAGAGCCTGAATTATTGTATTTCTTATCATTTCTTTAGTCAGGATTGAACAGTCACATTTACCCAGCTACAGCAGCTAAAATTATTACATTTATTTAAAATGAAGAAAAGGTTAAAGCAAAAGAAAACTTAGTCCAGATGCTTTTGCTTTAACCTTTTCTTCAAGATGACCTGGATGACTGAGAACCTTCACAGAAATTTATTTAAAATGTTGATTATATATTAACACATTTTAGTATTTGCACTTTCAATAGATAAACACCCTACATACCAGTACTATTTTGGATTTTTTAGCATTGTTAGGGGACCACTTGGACATGGTTCTATGATAGTTTCAAGATAGCAGTCAGTGCAATCGAGACTCTGACATTTTCAGGCTAATGGTTGTTTTGTATTGACACAATGTCAAATTTGTAGCCATGCCCATTATTTTAATCTTCCCTTTTTCCTTCAATAGACAACCGTAGATGTGTATTATTCCTCACATAATTGACCTTGCAGTTGATCTATATTTACCATAATCAATAAATAAATAAAATAAATAAGGTTGCTTTTTTTCCAGCAACTTGATTAAGATTTTGACATCCCTGTTTTGTTTTTTCAGAATATCCCCAGTGTATACCCTTCTTTGCTGTCTCAAATAAACATTTATGGACACAGTAAAAAGGTTAGTGTGATGGATATTAAAGTGCAACAGCAGGTGCACTAACCTGTTCGGCTTCTAAATACGCTGCACCCTCAGTGAACACACACCCATGTGACATTTGAGAAAGTTGAGGGCTTCAAAACCTAAATTTCCCACAGACATACTTTATACAGAGCTTATACTGATCCTTTCCTCTATCTTTAGATTAAATGTGAAGCTCTGAACCCTAATTAGGTTATCCAAATGCTTGTCTGCCACGAGGCTAATCCCATTCATGCCACACCACTGTAAGGCTACATGGATATGATATTCAGAGAGACAGGTCACGTACAAGACACTTTGTATAAAGTCAAGTCAAATCTTTGTTTGCTTCCTGCAAGGCTTGAGCCCCAGCTGTGTGTGGCTGAAAAGCCCTCTGGGTGACCTGATGCTCAGGGCTGGCCTATATAAAAACACATAACAATTCATCAATACTGAGGCATTACCGAGCCAAACATGAAGTGAATGTAATGTGTGTGTCCTTATCTGTCACACAAGGTAAAAATTACTTATAACGCTTAATCAAATTATTTTTTGATTTGTGTTCTAGGGGCCAGGAAGCAAGAGCTTGAAGGGCACTTGTGGATTTCATTGTAAAAGACTCAGGCTTTCACTCTGGTGTCTGATCCTGGTGTCCGTGTGTTGGTGGCTAAACTGGATCCTACATACATTCTCCTCTTTAGACAGGCTGTTAAAGCCATGGTGGAGAAGCAGTATGTGGAAGAAAATACTATATCTTACAATATTGTACTATGTCCGTCTGTATGTTAGGTTTCATTGTTTCCATTGCTGTGATAGCTGTCTAATTATTGCACCTCAAAAGCATCCTGGATCTCAGCATTAAATAATTATAAATTTTATGAAATGACAAAGCAGCATTGGAGGTAAATCGAATCCAAAGGTTTCAGATGGAATGAAGTCATATTGAGAACAGAGACATTTAAAAACAACTCAATGTCAATGCCACTGACATTGTTCGATCACAGCTGGTCAAATCTGAATCCATTATATATGAAACCACTCAGCCATCTGTAAAGCCCAAAGTCACAAACGCACCTTACAGGACACAGCCTTTAGGTCCTTGTGAGCCTCAACATTATTCAATGACTCACCCACGCTCCAGCATAAAGTGAACCAGCTTTTCCACCACTATTAACCCTGCAGAGAAAGCAGCTCAGCCTGTAAGTATAAGGACACAAAGCCCTCAGCAAAGAAGACATGTCCCTACGGCACTGGAGGAAACACATTGGATGTGTGCACGCGGTTGTTGGAAAAAATGTCACACAAGGACATACACTATAAGCAAAAAATGCTCTCAAAGAGGATTTCCTGCATGGAGTGTGGCCTAAAACCTCCAACTGTGCTCCATAAGGACAGCGTGGCAGCGATACAGAGAGAAGCATCTGTGACATTGTTCTGACTCTATGTCTGCTTTAATGGCACTAGAAGGGGGAGGATAAATCTAGGCCTGATATAGTTGGTAAAATATTTATACTAACTTACAACAAATTTTCTTTTCTTTTCTTGGGTTCCAGCACATGTGGGTGTGAGAGGGAACAATCAAGTGGCTAAAGAGGCGTTGAAACAAGTGTGTATCAGAGTGAGGGTTGCATTAGGACACTTGGAGTGTCGTAGTATAGTTAAAGACCACATACTTAAAAAAGTGGCAGGAGGAGTGGGATGGTGAAACTAGAAGAAGACACTAATACGTCATCCAACATCATCGGAAGGGGGCAGCAATACGCCAGTAACGGGCGTCTAGTCTGCCGGAAAACCACGATGAAGAAGAAGACGTCGTCAGCGGTAATCCCGGTAATCCTCCTGAAAGACTGGTCAGACTCATAGATTGTAAAAGAAAAGCCAGACTGCGGCATCAACCGTCAACATGGCAGCGGAGGGCGTCATTGTGAATAAACTGCTGTCTTTCTGGAGGATACCAAGCAGCAGGCGATATTTTCCCTGGATATTTTTAATTATTTCAATTGTGGGATCATTACTAAAAGAACTTGAGCTTGTACCGCAGACGTATTTTAGCAGCAGCAAGAATGTGCTAAACTTGTAAGTACAGTTAAGAGGTTGCCGGTATGTTCTAAGCTAACGTTGCTAGCTGCTCTTAGCAACACAAGTGTCCTTCCCACTGTTCAAGGGTGGTTTGCTTCAGAGCGGTAACTAAATGTAAAGAATTAAAACACTTCTCCAGTCTGCTTTCTAAATTGCCGTCTTTCTTTTTTAGGTATTTTGTCAAAGTGTCCTGGGGTTGGACTTTGCTACTGCTCACGCCCTTCATCAGCCTCACCAACTACTTTTTCAGCCCCAATGTGTCTTTCCTGTGTCGGAGGCTGCTGTCTCTGGTAGTAGCCACAGCTATTTGGTACATAGCCACTGAGACATTTTTCTACATTGAGGATGCAACCGGCTCGTGTTTCCAAAGTGCAACCAAGGACGTTGTCATAAAGAATTTTACTTCAAAAGCCGCATGTGGCCGTGCAGGCTTCCACTGGGTTTGCTTTGACATCTCAGGACACGCCTTTATCCTGACATACTCTGCCCTCTTCATTATGGAGGAGATCCCATCCATGGACTCTAGGAGAACACTAGTTCATTCTGCTCTGCCCCAGATGGTTCTCAACTTCCTCTATGTGGCACTGAATGGACTAATATTTTTATGGGTGTGGATGTTCATCTGTACCTCTGTGTACTTTCATGACCCCTTACATAAATTGCTAGGTACTCTGTGTGGCCTGGCAGGGTGGTGTGTAACATATAAGTTTTGGTATTGCAAACCTTTTTCACCAGGACTCCCACCTCAGCGATACACACGAGAACAAAAGCAACACGCATAAGCTCCAAAAACAGTTTTCAACATTGTAGACAATGTTGCATCTATCTTCAAACTGACACAGCACAGGCAGATATTTGTCTGCCTCTGGGTCCAACCTGTCTCTCTATTTTAAGCTTTGCTGTTCTTTCACAAAGGTCATTTTGTTCACAATGACAGGCTTGCAGTTTGTTCTGATCTCTGGCAGCTGCTGTTCCTAAAATCACACTTGAGTAATCTGAGATCAACTCATATGTTCCACACTATAGCTAATAGTGCATTTTGTTGCCTTTTTACAATGTTTTACAGTGAAGAAATTCTTTACTTTGTAGGGATGAATGTTTACAGGCCCTACTATTTTATTCTTCAGACAGATTTCCATTGTTATCAACACGTATTTTGTTTGAAAAGTGTGTTCAGCAGTTAACATGCAAAATAAATATTTAAGTAGACAAAATTTGTGATATCATGTTGTCATTGTCCGTTACACAAAGCATATAAGCAATACTTAATGTGTGTGTTTTTCAAAATTCAGATGTATATGTTTTAACATTTATGCAGTGCCACAGATTATGTCAAAGGAAAGAGGACAAAATTGAACACAAGAATCTGTTGTAATTCCATAATTTATTTTTGTTTGATGGAAACTGAAATAATTAAGGCTTATGAACAAACATCATAAAAAGCACCATAAATAAATGTATATATAAATATAAAAAAATTATAAGTTAAAAATAAAAAAGACTTGTGAAACATAATGGCCACTAATCAGAAGGAGGGTTCCAGTTTGAACTGTGAGTGATCCAGGCCCTGTGGGAGAGTGATGTCAGTCAGAAAATGCAATGGGTTTGCTTTGATTAAAATGTATAAGCCTTTACAGTGATTGGCTGGTTATTGTATTTCTCAATGGTATTACTGTCAGCGATAAAAAAAAAAAACACAGGAGTGTGTGAGTGTCTATCACTCCAAACAAAAACAGTTCTGAGAGCAATGGCGTAATACATTATATTAACTCTATAAATGAATGTGTCCCTTTGCATTTCTCAATGTCAAGAAATACTGATATACTTTATACTTCTCTTTTGTGCTGTATACATCACTACAGCTACTGCAGTCTAAACCTCTTGCATATAGAACCCATTCCCCGTCCATTTTAACTCAGTTGTCATAATCAGATATGACACTGCAAAGAGACACTGATATTAAAGGAGCATTGGTCGTCGTCTTTGGTTCAGTGTTCTCAGCCACACCCACAGCGTGCTACTATTCACCTGCAGCAGGATGAAACGGGAAGCCCCTGTCCATCATTTTGTACATGAAAAGTACAAAGCCTCTCTGCGAGTTGAATCTTGTGTAGTGGCAGAATGCAAATCCCATTCAAATATAATGCATGCTTTGTGGTTGTGTGCGTACAGAGAGAAGCACTGTAAGTCCATGAACGTCTGTATAACCAGCCTTAAAACCAAAAGAAGCTTATAGCTCCAGCTCATATAATGAGTATAAACATAAACAGTGCACAGCTCAGGAATGACCTGAAGGTCTGACAAAGGAAAGCAGAAAGGCTCCCATTAAGGGTGAGAGTGAAAAAAATACAATGCATCATCAAACAACACAGCTGGACATGGGAAGGCAAAAGAGGAAAGGACTTTCCCTCGTCATACTCCCTTGGCATAGCATGAGTCAGCATTTTCTTTTCTGTTCCTCTTTCTTAACCTTTTTGAGCTCTTTAAAGAATCAGCACAGAAAATGAATATGACAATCCATAATTAAAAATATCTCTGTAAAAACTATCTTGCGTTTGTCAAGAGAAGTGGGCAACAAACAAATATTTCTGCTCAGTGTTGCTGAGGGATAAATCATCACTTTGATTTTAGGTAGTGATTATAAATTCTGCCTCTGGGTGTGTCCATCTGTCACAAACATTAAGAAAAACCCCATGCAATGAAAAAAATATACACTCAATTCCTAAAGAAACACTACTTTTCCTAGATGCAGAATTTACATGTTCCTACCAGTTAAGCTCCAAAAGTGGCTTTTCAAAATTTAAAGCTCAGAAACAGGACAGTGGACCACCATATGCCTTGTGAATTATAGTGCCCTAAATAAACTGAGCTTGTGTGTGCGTTTGTGCATGTGTGTGTGTGTGTGTGTATGTATACAAATCTTAACTCCATCCTTCTTTCTTCTGGCAGTTTCTGGCAGCACAGCAAATATCAATATGTTGTGAGTGATGCCCCTGTGGTTCAGTGGATAAACCTCAGGGGTGAAGAGTACATTAATGATTAGAATAGTGACATGCAGAGGCCAGTCAAATGTTTTTGGTGTAACTGTATTTTGTCTGGGTTTGCAATATAGTGGCCCTGTAACGAGTCACCAGGACTAAACTGAATTGAAGGCTTTGATTATCAGAATGTGCTGTCAAGAATATGGAATGTTTTACTACTCTTTGTTGACCCAGTAATAGTGTTCTCTATATAGTTATGTTTTCCTGCAGTCTTAAAACATTACAGAAAAAATTAAACCTCACACAAATGCACAGACATTTGACACAATAAGAGGGCATTTACTACATGTATTTCTTTTTTAAAAACCAGTAGGCAAAGTAACCCATGCCCCCCAGGGAGCCCATGAGAAAAGACGCCCCGAAGAATGATGGCGGCTTCTTTTTCACCATCCGGAAAGCGTTGGGTAGGACTGCAGACAGGAGTGTCGTGTGGATGTCGCCCAAAACCTTGCGGAATGCGTAGCGTTTTTGCACACGCACAAAAAACGACTGCAGATTAGGCCGGCTGCCATCCTCCCAATATTTTTTAGAAAGTCCCAAGAACTTGAGCCTGTGTAACAAGGCTCCGAGGCAGATATCAGCTAGTGTAAATTCAGGTCCACATAGCCACAGCTCACACTTCTGACCTGTACGGACATTTAAATTAGCATTCAAATTAAATCTCATTTGAGACACATTTTTAAACATGGCTGATAATTTTGCACATACCTTGATACTCTAGTTTTCTCTTCTCCAATTCAGCTTCCACTTGATCTAATACCATGGCTAATTCTCCCAGAATTTTTTTCAGGCAGTTCACATTATCATGGTCTAAGATTTTTGCCTGTCAATTGAAGAAAGAATAATTTATTAGTAAATAAATCTTCTTAGGACAAAGTGAGAAGTCCACTTACCATTAGCTTCTTTTGCTTGGACAAGTAGGGCTCTGTCAGCTGAGGCTCTTCATGGTCTAGCTTCATCAGCTCTGTAGCAGCATTGGCCAAATGTCCTGAAAATACAGACACAAATAAATTCTGTCTCATAGAAAATGTATGTTGTTTTTGGCTTAGTGTGTTGCTGCATGCAATACAGAAAAGCAATGAGATGTGATTCTCAGGATAATTCAAACTCAATGCAATTAGGCCAAAACCAGTCAAAAGACCTAAGAGAGGAAGGCATAATATCCCATGGCGCATACATCTGGCATCACTACAATGTGCTTTTATTAAGATTTTTGGTTGAGTCACACACTATACTACTCACATCCTGCACATAAATACTGAAATTTGTTTGCCTGTGATAAAGCAAATGCTGTAATGAAGATAAATAGCTTTGCATTCATAATGACAGTCTGTTGTTTCACTTTATGGACCAGCTGGTCCTAAATGAAAAGCCCTAATCAAATTCATATGCTTGTAAATAAAATAATAAACATAAATGTAGAGAAAGCGGGCTTGTTTTTATTGCCATCAAACATAGCAGAACATCATTTTCACACTAATATATCTGCTTACACTTTATATGTGATGTATATGTGTGATTACAAAATGACACATATGAGAATTGAGTGTAATGCACCAGAATAGATTTTCTCTGGCATTATTCTGCTTTACTGCACAGTGCTTCTCTGAGCAAATAGCTGTGTTTGTTACACACTTGAATGCAGTTAGTTGTGAGAATATCTGCTCAGCTCTTGAAGCTCTGTTTCTGACTATATTAGGATGTTGATATTGTGTAATAACAAATTTAAAGTTAAAGTGCAACTAAGATTTTCTGTGCAGTGAAAGCTTCACTTACTACGTATTTCAGCTGTGGCGTACTTTGGGATCATTGAGTCAGTGGTGAGCTCTGGATGGAGTATGCAGCCATGTGTGTAAGCGTCCATTGGCAAACCGTCCAGGAGCTGACGATACTGTTGCACGCGCTCATAGAGAGGTGAGTCTTGATCGGGAATCAGCTGAGCCATTGAGTCTGTAAACAGTGCAGAAATACACACGTGGACAAAATTGTTGGTACCCTTCGGTCAATGAAAGAAAAACTCACAATGGTCACAGAAAAAACTTTATTCTGACAAAAGTAATAATAAATAAAAATTCTATGAATGTTAACCAATGAAAGTCAGACATTGCTTTTCAACCATGCTTCAACGGAATTATTTTAAAAAAGAAACTCATGGAACAGGCCTAGACAAAACTGATGGTACCCCTAGAAAAGACTGTAAATAATGTGACCAAATGGACAGGTTAATTCAAGGTGTGTGCACTAATTAGCATCACAGGTGTGTACAATCTTGTAATCAGTCAGTGGGCCTATTTCTAGGGCTTCAGGTAGTCACTGTGTTGTCTGGTGACATGGTGTGTACCACACTCAACATGGACCAGAGGAAGCGAAGGAAAGAGTTGTCGCAGGAGAATAGAAAGAAAATTATAGACAAGCATAATAAAGGTAAAGGCTATAAGACCATCTCCAAGCAGCTAGATGTTCCTGTGACTACAGTTGCACATATTATTCAGAAATTTAAGATCCATGGGACTGTAGCCAACCTCCCTGGACGTGGCCGCAGGAGGAAAATTGATGACAAATCAAAGAGACGGATAATCCGAATGGTAATAAAAGAGCCCAGAAAGACTTCTAAAGAGATCCAAGGTGAACTCCATGCTCAAGGAACATCAGTGTCAGATTGCACCATCCGTCGTTGTTTGAGCCAAAGTGGACTACATGGGAGGCGACCAAGGAGGACACCATTGTTGAAAACAAATCATAAAAAGCTAGACTGGAATATGCCAAACTACATGTTGACAAGCCACAAAGCTTCTGGGAGAATGTCCTATGGACAGATGAGACAAAAATGGAACTTTTTGCCAAGGCACATCAGCTCTATGTTCACAGACGGAAAAATGAAGCGTATCAAGAAAAGAACACTGTCCCTACTGTCAAACATGGAGGAGGCTCTGTTATGTTCTGGGGCTGCTTTGCTGCATCTGGCACAGGGTGTCTTGAATCTGTGCAGGGTACAATGAAATCTGAAGACTATCAAGGGATTCTAGAGAGAAATGTGCTGACCAGTGTCAGACAGCTTGGTCTCAGTCGCAGGTCATGGGTCTTGCAACAGGACAATGACCCAAAACACTCAGCTAAAAACACCCAAGAATGGTTAAGAGGAAAACATTGGACTATTCTAAAGTGGCCTTCTATGAGCCCTGACCTCAATCCTATTGAGCATCTTTGGAAGGAGCTGAAACATGCCGTCTGGAAAAGACACCCCGGAAACAACTGGAGCAGTTTGCTCATGAGGAGTGGGCCAAAATACCTGCTGAGAGGTGCACAAGTCTCATTGACAGTTACAGGAATCGTCTGATTGCAGTGATAGCCTCAAAAGGTTGTGCAACAAAATATTAAGTTAAGGGTACCAACAATTTTGTCCAGGCCTGTTCCATGAGTTTATTTTTTAAAATAATTCCGTTGAAGCATGGTTGAAAAGCAATGTCTGACTTTCATTGGTTAACATTCATAGAATTTTTATTTATTATTACTTTTGTCAGAATAAAGTTTTTTCTGTGACCATTGTGAGTTTTTCTTTCATTGACCGAAGGGTACCAACAATTTTGTCCACGTGAGTAGCATAATAGCAAGCTTTTGATTTGTCGTTTTGAAAACATTATACATTTTTCTTTACATACACACATGAGCTTCCAAATATCATGCACCACATTCATAAAATAACTTACTTCACTGCTTCACCTGCCACACAGATTTTGGTAACCAGGTAACTGACGGTGCCTGACTCTACACTATCTCAACTTGACATTTTCTAAAAACTGAAGAGAGCACACTTTTTATGTTGTCTGTTCTAGTTCCTATTCCAACTGTCAACAAGAGAAAATCACGAATGGCGACATGAACAGCATTCACTATAACAACTTGATGTGTAGATCTTCTACTAAGCATGGTGCCAGCCAGATAAACACACAGCCCTGACAAAACAATGATAGGTGCTTGGCTGTTTGGTAAGACAGAAGGTGGAGTTAAGCCTGGCAGAGCTCCAGAAAGCTGAGTAATCAGTACCGGCATGCTGACCAGGGCATGGCATGCACTTGTTGCCCAGGTGGTCCACTGCAGCACTGTGGTGGAAATATGAAGCCTCTATCATCACATTAAGGTACATCATTATTCAGCGACACATTTTCACACGAGGAGTGCTCCTCTACATCAAAAACAACACTTGTGCTCCAGACTGGTCTTTTATCTGAGAAACATCTGCACTCTTCAGGCATCTGCTCCTGTCGTCAAGATCCATTAGAGATTAGAACCGAGACAGAAAGCATGTAACTCTGGCACCTCCAGCATGAAGCCTGCACCTTTCATGTACAATTATCTTCCCTTCACTTTTTGGTAGGAACATACCTTGATTTAGCCTGCAATAAAAACATATTAAAATGAACAGTCTGTGTCAAAGATAGACATCAAACACCAGGGTCAGTTTTCTATTCTTTGTACAGTGAACAGTGAACTAAGGTCCCAGTGTTTCAGACCACTGACCAGCACTGAAACTATGAGAGGCAGTCTCCCTTAGGGGCCTGCTACTTTGCTGCAGTGTAGTTATGATATTACATAATGGCATAATATCTCAAGTTTATATGACATGCTACTGAGATGCATGCATGGAGTTCTCTGTTTACCACAAAAGAAAGGAGATTAATAGGATTTGTCAAAAAATGTGTTGTCAAAAAACTCTAAAGTGGCTTCCCTTTGCAAGTCGAGTTTCACACGTTTCACACACGTCCAACAGGGCAAAGTGGACAAAGAGCTGGACTCCCAGGGGTCTCAGTTACGAGAGACAGACATTAGCCTCAGTGTGTCGATTAATTATGAGGAATTAGATTGTCCCGCATTAAGGGGTTGCGATCTATAACACCACAGTTACTACGTCAGTCATATGTGTATGTGCTATTGTATTACCATTCATATCTGCTGAGCATCTATTCGACTATGACCTTAAGACTAACGTGTGTGTGTGTAAACAAAACCACAACAGGGACTGCTCTGTTGTATTAATAGATCTTGTCATGGCAACAAGTAAATCAGTGCGTACACCAAGACAGAAAGAAAAATAGGTGTTTAAAATTGAAATCCTACCTCCTACAAAGTTTTTCTCCAGATAGTCTATGATCTGGTTGTAGTCGCTGATGATGGTGTCGCCGTGCAGAAACACGGGCACCTCTTCTCCCAGGTTGAGCCTCATGAACCAGGGCTCTTTGTGCTCCTGCAGAGGCAAGCTCACGTCCCTCTCCTCACAGACCAGGCCCTTCTCGTTTATGACAAGACGCACCTTAGATGAGAGCACATGTTTGAACAGCAACAAGAAACACAGCTAGAAAATTTTTATGATTTAACAGTTATAAACACGGATGGGATGTGTTTAGCCTAAAGTCAGTGTGAAGGTGTACATGACATGACCCAGTTTACTTTAATGAAAACTGCTGTGTTTTGTTTACATGTAAGTGCTGTAATAACGTATTAGTCTCAGCTTGTTTGTAATTACTGGTTAAAGTAAGGAAATGTTTTACACTACGTCGTGCTAATGGCTGAGCAAAAAATACACAAGACAGTCAGGATACATTGCTAGCTGGGTGAAGGATACGCCATGGTCCACAGAGAGCTATTAGCCAGACTAAGATTAATGAGAAAAGATGACTCTCGGGTATTAAGTGCTACATTTTGGCTGCTTTGGAGAAAAGAGAAAATAGTGGGTTTGTTGTTTCTGTCTAATGAAATAGAATTTATGATTCAGTAACAGACAGGGCAATTACCGGAGAGTGACTGAACAGCTGCAATGTCCAATCAAAAAAGCTTTTTCTATTTTCATCAACTGGCACATTCTGGCACTAAATCAACACTGATAAAACTGTCAAATCCTGGAGGTCCAAGTCTTAGCTCTGTGTCTCAGTCACAATATGCTGGCACAGTGGCAACAGATTATTATGTAATAATATTAGTCACTCCTTAGTAATAATGTCAAATAGTTCAACTGAAGAGATGGATTAAATAAATGTACTCATCACTGTACAAGACGGTAACAATTGGCAGCTATTTGCAGTGGCTACAATTACATTAAAGAGGTTTGTTACAAGAGCAGCTAATTACTTAACTGTACTGTACTCCAATAGGAAACAGCCCAGTGCGTGAGTCCACAGACGTGTACTGAAGGTGTAAATCTCTAACCTGCAGCCCTTGAGGTTGCCAGGTCTGTATTGATCTGTGAGGCTGGCCTCTAAGTGTGTCGTTACTACGAGGCGCTGGGCTCCATCTGTCTTTATCTTTATCATATCTAATCTGTTCACAGGATATCACTCATATCAGACACTTTGTGATTATACTGCTTTAGACAGCACACTTACAGCAGCTGTTGTTAATATACATCAGAAATGTTCTATGGTGACACAGCTTCTTCAAACATTTGCTGACGCAAATGCTGTAAATAATCCCTGCACATAATAATGTGGTGTCTTCAAATAGATAATGTTGTTGATTTGTTGTGCAAGAGGCACAGAGAATTTAAAGTATACGTAGTTTAGCTTTTTTTATATACATATATCACATACAAAAGAAGATATTCTAAGTGCTAGGAAAGGTATTATTTTAAGTACTGAAAACATTCAAATAAAACATCTTCAATGGTGCAAAGAACCTAATAGTAATTTGTCTGAACTCTTTCTTAACAATTGTCAGATTATAGTATTATAAATACTATCCAGATAGTTCCAATTTGAAGCAGGGGTTGCTGACAGGTCAGTCACGTATGACTGTAAAGTCAAAACAGTTTCCCTAAACGTGGGACTGAAGTGGTAATCACGACAGAGAGATGGGTATTTACTCTGTGCTGAGTGACAAGTGTCACCATCAGCAGCTCGGAGCCTGTGGCCAGGAGCCAACATCTTACTTAAAAAGTGATGTACCAACCTTCAGCACATGGCCAAATGGAGTATATTCCTAAGGTTGTTCCAGAAAGAAAATGGACTGTAACACTACTCAGAGAGTTACATGTTACAACGCAATTATAAAATATAAATGACAAAGGATCTAAACCGAATTTGAAGACTAAAGATGGCATGCTGCTGTAGGATCCTGTAGTGGCTTATTGTTTTTTTCTGAATGGAACACGGCCTATGGAGAACATGTTGTTTCCACTCCTATCATTCCTCAGTAGATATAATATTTGATAGAATGCCATAAAAATATCAGGTATGTTTCAGCTGCATAAAAAGAGAAGGTGGCCTTTTGTTGGTTTAGCACAGGGATACCTCATTTTGATCAATTATTCAAGCAGTCGTGTATCAGAGAGCTTCATGGAGGTTGTAACCATTTACTATAAGGCCACAGCGCAGCAGATGAGATTTGAAAGGGGCAATGCAGTGGTACATGACACCAACAGCATATTGACCACCTATCATACTGTGTGTCGAGGAAAAGAGCCCCATGCTGCAGTCAGAATAAACGTTCCCAATGGGGACTCTGCCTAACAGCAGGATGATATTCATATTCATTGCACAATAACACGCTGTGGTCACAATAAACACGGGCTCCTCAATGCTTAGCACGTCATGTACGAGATGTAGTGCCACCTCCATTTTCAAAGCTTTTTTTACCTTTTGAGAAGCGAAAGACTGCGTCCAGTGGTACAAAACCAGCCTGTCTTTGTTGAAGGGCTTGGGCTCCGCCACCGGCTCCTCGCACTCCTCTCCGTCTGTGATTTTGCCGTCCTCGTCCATGGCTGAGATGGGCCACCAGCTACAGTTGGTGGGGGTAACATGGTTGGAAGACGCCATGACAGAGCGTTTTGTGCGTTAGAAGAGGAGCAGGGAGAGACGAGGACGGAGGGAGGGAAGGAAAGCGAGTGAGAGAGAGATAGCAAGATAGAATAAAAGAGAGACAGAGAGGAGGGGGTTCAACTGCACGAACCCAGCATCGTTGGTTCACGCGCGGACAGCTCCAGTGCTGAAATGGTCCTCACGCACTTACCCCGCCTGAAAGAAAAGAGACAAACTAACACACACTACTCGTGCTCCATAAGCAAGTAGGCGTATACTCAAGCACGCTGCCTGTCGCACTCAAAATGAGACCACTGTGTGCCGTGTTGTGTCACGTGACAAAGAGAGACGGAGGATCGCGCGGGATGGATGAATCTTAGCTCGTGCGTAGGTCACGCGGTGTAAGGACATAAAGCTGTGGGCTCTAGGTTCAGGGATGCTGTTGGGGGAGATATTTTCTGGAATATAATATTGGGTATTATTAAGTAACATATAATGAGAGAACGTTTATATTCAAAAACACTCCGCGTATTAAAAAGAAGATAAAGTTACTTTTTTATAACGTGAGTTTGAGTTAATATTTAGCAGTGAAAACGACAGCAGAGTATTTTAATTTATTTTATTTTAATTTTTTATTCATTTTTTTGCTTATAGCCTACTGCTAAGATGATGTTTTTTGTTTTGTTAACTTTTTATAAAATAAATCTCAAAATAATGATATTATGCCTTTTTATCTGCGTAGATATAATAATATAATAGATAATAAGATAATTTAAGATAATAATGCTCAAAATAAATAAATATTGCATTAAATATATATTACATTTTAATGTGTTTAATCATCTGAATACACAAAGAAATATATTTATCTTTCCTCTGAGATAAGTAGCTCATGTTCAAGGCAAAATCTGTTTTAGCTGCAGTTGTAAGTGTTGACCAGCAGAGGGAGTAGACAGGTTTGGGATCCCTTAAATACTATATTTCAAACTAAGATAAACGTATACAGTCTAATTTTAAACACGAAACTAGTACAAAATAACCCGCATGTAATTTTAAGGTTTTTGGTTGGTTTTATGTCTAGTTACAAAGTGTAAAAAAAATTGCATATATATACATAAATACATATATTTTTCCATTCCAGTAGCCTGCAAAATTATGATTATTTTGGCCTGTCAGAACAATGTACTTTACAGCCTTTGATAGAAGATGGGTGATAGTGAATGGACAGCACGTACAGACCACTGTCCTGAATGGCATGTGCTTCAATCCAGAAGTGGCAAGACTCTGGCATGGCTCCTTGCAGGCAGCAGCAGAGTAAGGATTGGGTTGTATTTTTGGAAGTGTGTGTAGGCTATGTGTGCCTGTGGATTGGTCGCCTTGTTAGGTCTGCTAAAATATTTCCAACAGCAGCGACTGTCAGGAGATAGCTGGGAGGCAGGGACAGGGGGAGAGGGGCTTTTCTCTGTGGTCACCTGGAAAGCCATGTAAGACCCCTGGCTTGTCAAGACAGAGGAAATAAATAGTTTACTTCATTAACCGTCGACTGGCTCCAAATTTGCAACTCAAAATCATCTGTATCGAAAGGAACTTTTGGAGCAGACAAACCCACTAAGACACTTGGAATTTATGAGCCGAAAGATATATTTTTTTTCTTAAGAGGTCTCAAAGCTTCATTAAAGTCCACTCAAGTTCATCTTCAAGGATCTCTCCAATCAGTTTTCATGTCAGGTGAAGGTGAAGACACTGACGGAGCTTTTATCCAGGTAGTTTCGTGCGTCCTTTCATAGAAGAGAGCTTTTGGGCTGCAGTAAGACCATGAGTGGGGGTCGTTTTGAGTTTGACGACGGGGGAGCATATTGCGGTGGTTGGGAAGGGGGTAAAGCTCACGGCCATGGCATCTGCACCGGACCCAAAGGCCAGGGGGAGTACGCAGGTTCTTGGAACTACGGCTTCGAAGTGGTGGGAGTATACACCTGGCCCAGCGGGAACACCTACGAAGGATACTGGGCGCAGGGCAAGCGTCATGGCCTGGGAATAGAAACCAAAGGGCAATGGATTTACAAAGGGGAATGGACTTATGGCTTCAAGGGAAGGTACGGTCTCCGGATCAACGTTGTCAGTGGAGCCAAGTATGAGGGGACATGGAATAATGGCCTTCAGGATGGATATGGAACAGAGACATATGCTGATGGAGGTGAGAAAGAAAAAATGTTTTCTGTGAGCAGCTTCCTTTGCAGCCATGCAAAGACCTATATTTATTTGGCTCATATGTCCAATACAATTTACAATGGGCCAGTCATAAAATCTATATTTCTATATTTTTTTTCAAGATAATCTCTGATTTAAGTTTGCTTCTTACTTTAGAAGAAAAAAACTAAGAGGCCAGCGTGATAATCTTTATGGTCGTTTATGATGTCTGAGCCAGAAGGAAATATCAGTCTGTTGCTGTCAGTCAAACAGAGCTTAACACTTGTAGGAAAGTCCAAGCCACAGTAGCTTTTTTGACATTTTAATTTAAATATAAATGAGAATACAAATAAAATTCCTCCACATCAACACAAGACATTTTGAGTAATCTCAAGAGTCAAAAGCAACAATTGTCTGCACAAACATTTTGAATCTAATCCATCTTATCGACAGTATGGAACTGCACAGAGGAAAGCTTTGATTAAACCAAATCCAATTGATTGTGTTTACCTCTGTGTGTTCAATAGCAGTGGTTTCCCTGCTCAACAGCTGACTCATCAGCTTTGAGCCTCTTGTGGAGAACGTAGCACTGGGTGGATGGGTGTGGGGATGTGAACACACCAGATGTCACTGTGTAATAATAGCCCTCAAGCCCCACTGGCCTCGTGGGGGTGGGCTTGTCACTACTATCCACACACTTGTCTCATAAATACACTCTTCTTTGTATTACATTTGTGCCAGAGATGTTTTTCATGTAACTATCTATCCATTTAGTTGAGAATCTGTGTAAAAATTGTGTAGAGGTAAAATATGTGCAAATAATGACAAAGAAAGAATGAGGTTGTGGTTAGTTTTACCCGTTGTTTACAGTATAATATATTATTGATAGGCACCATTGACCTTGAAGAGTTTGGATATTATTAAGATACAAGATCAAGCTGCACTAGTAGAAACATCCATGTTGCCTCTAATCATGTTTTTAAAGTCATTTCCTTCTTTTCTGGTGCTTCCAGGTACTTTCCAAGGTCAGTTCACTGGAGGGATGCGTCATGGCTACGGGGTCCGTCAGAGTGTTCCTTATGGCATGGCGGCAGTCGTCCGGTCCCCCCTCCGTACCTCCCTGACCTCCCTTCGCAGTGAGCACAGCAACGGTACAGTCCTTCAGCAGGACATCCCCATCATCACCACCACCAATGCATCAGGTGAAGAGACACCCGCTTCTACTCCCACCCATCTGGGACCATCCCGAGGAGGTTTTGCCCTAACCTTGCAGGTGGACCCCGAAGCTGTGAAAGCCCAAGAAGAAGGGCCTGTTTCGTAGGAGCTCCCTTCTGGGTAAACTCAAGAAGACTGAATCCAACACTTCACTTTCAAGCCAGAAAAGTAAACTCAGTTTCCTGAGGACGGAGTCTGCTCTGAGCTCCAACGCCAGCGACACCAACTCCACGATCAGCCTGGGAGACGAGAGCTTGGCCGGAGCTGAGGATTTTCCCCCGGTGGAGTCCGACATTGATGCTACCACCACAGAGGTGTACATGGGTGAGTGGAAGAACGATAAGCGCTCTGGATACGGTATCAGTGAAAGGTCCAGCGGGCTGAAGTATGAGGGCGAGTGGCTGAACAACCAGAGGCATGGATACGGCTGCACTACATTTGCAGAGGGAGGAAAGGAGGAGGGCAAGTACCTGAACAACATGCTGGTAAAAGCAGTAAAGAAGAGGGTGATCCAGCTCAAAGGAACTAAGATAAAGCACAAAGTGGAGCGGGCTGTGGAGGGAGCTCAGAGGGCTGCTGCCATTGGAAAGCTGAAGGCTGAGATTGCTGCTTCTAGGTTAGTACAAAGAAACCTTTAAATTTTTTTATGTTGCAAAAAAAATAATAGATGCTTGAGTTATTTGCTCTTTCTTTATCAGTACTATAAAAGAAATATGTTACACATAGCATAGTGATCCATAAAGGATAACACAGTTATATGTTTGGCTTCTGACAAATGAATAATAATAAGACTATTTTTAAATGTCTATTTTCTCATTTTTCTTATTTGTCATCATTACCATTGGTCTGAAAGATTCCCAGCAGCATTCACCTCAGAGACAAAGCCATGCCTAAGAAAGTTGTTCATGGATCTACACCAGTTTTTGTATGACCTTACAAGGTGGTGTTGTGTTCGCCAGGAGTTATCTTCAGCACCTGAAAGAAGACTGGTGTTTACTGTGGAGAGCCTTGTTCTTGATGGAGTCCAGACCTCTGCAGTCTCTGCAGACTAAAATCTAAATAATTTACTTGGGAGAATAAGCAGTATATAGGAGTTATAGTTCCACAAATGTTGCATCAGCACTTTACACTCACTTCAACTTATACACCATGCTCGGGTAAGAAAATAGAAGCAAACACTTTGTCTTTATATAAGACTGGTTTAGCAGCACCTTAGTGGACCTATAATTGTGCAAACAATACAAAATCATTAACAGATATATAATGTTTGCTTAGAGAAATACATCCATTATTAAATGTTTCTTAATATACCACATTAATTACCCAACACACAACTAAACAACATCCATTCTGAGAGGCTTACGCTGTAAATCAATTATTACACAAGTAAGCAGTGAGGAATGACACATCTGTTCCTGGCAGTGATTTCTCACTCTGTGATTCTTTGGCAGTGCAGACAAAGGTTAAAAATACAAGTAAAACCCTTGCACTGGGAGGCCAGTCCTGGCCTCTACGTGTCCAGTTAACTGAGCACTCAGTGGCGTTTGGACAGTATGTGGAAATTGTTTTGTCACGCAGGGTTGGTGTGGGCAATAGTCTGGAGGAGGACCTGTGTGGCAGGACAGGGTGTAAATGACGCAGCCACAGGGGCCCTGTGGTCAAAGAGGAGCCCTGACTAAATATGGAAAGGCACACTCTTGCTGTACCACAATCACTGGGGAATGCAACAGCTGATTACCCCCTCACCCCCAAACCCCATGTTTCCTGCCTGGTCACAGACAGACTTTGTTGTTTCATGGTACTGTGGTATTTTTCTCTTGTCTTCACACCTACAGGACAACTTCTATTGGTCACTTTTGTCATATTATAAAACAAACGGGAAAAAAATGAACCAAATTAAATTAGCCAAAGTTAGCCAGACAATATGCCCACCTAATTTTCTGAGATTTTTATACCTCACTAGACACTGTAGAGATCACAGAGCTGAGTTCATCTTGCGTCAGCAGTGGTTTCAAATGTTTCCATGGTTATAAATATGTCACAGCTCATAAGCAAGTGCTTGGATATAAACGGTTGGCGTATATACACCTAGCTTTAGTTGTGCAGCTTGGCTTACATACTGTACTGCTGAGGCTGAGCATTCTATGTTGTCGAGGGACAAGCAGGTCAGGGCTTTTGTACAGACATTTTGACTTCTGCATCAGACCTTTGATTCTTCCAGATGTTAAGCATGGATGTAAGCATATAAAGTATGATTGAGAGGTTAACTTTCAAGAGAAATTCTGTGGAATATTTATTTAAAATTATTTTCTGAAATATTCAGATGACTTTTATTAGACAGCCACTTTGTCATACTGTGTCTGTCCCTCCCTCCTTTATACACACACATTTGAATTGGACCCTCCACAAAGATCCAGTGGCACATGCCAGAATGACAGAGTCATTTTACCATCAGCAGGCTCTAGGACAACTGTAGCGTGACAAAAAACAGATGGTTACAAAACTGCTTTGAGGGTAGAAGCAGAGCAGTGAGATCTATTTGAAGATCAACTTTGACCTTATAGCACAGACTACACAGTTGATTCTCAGTGCCATGTTGATTGTCAGTGTCTGATGAAGAGTATGAATCTGTTCACAGCTGACACCTGTACGACCAGTGTCTTCAAGGAGCCCAAAGGGCACAAAGCCAAATGTAAAGTTGCAGCATAGACAGACAGACTGCAGATGCAGCAATTTAATGGGCTAGTGTCCTTCATCAGTCTGATAAAGGACAGACCCAAAACGTCACATGCAGTGATAAAAATAATAATGAAAAAAATGTGGGAGGTTTATTTGTTGTGCAGAGCTTTCTTCAGTTTTTTACTCATGGGTATTTTTGGTTTTAAAGTTTCCTTAAAGTGTCCTTTTTATGGTGAATCCATGCCATTAATACTGTATGTATATAAAATGTTAGCAAAATCTTGAGATATTTTGGAGTGTTGTTGATGACAGGAGGATGATTGCTTGCTTTTAATTAAAAAGGCAATGTAAGCATTAAATCTGTTGATGCAGATGATTTTGGGTATGTGAGCTTTTTTCAATATATTTATCCGCTGAGAGGCATTTACAATGACAAGTATTTTTGGTAAACTGACACAAAAAAACTTTTCTCTTTGTGGGCACTAGCTGTTTAAGGGTGGATAGCAACAGTTGCTATCATTTGTCTTTCTTTTATGTTTGCTTAACTTACAATGGATGTATAGAAAATCCGCAAGTGCTTTGTAACATCTGCTTTTTAGTTCATGATTGCTTTACTAATATTATTTTGAGAAATACAAGGGAAACACTCTTAGGTTTTTGTTAATTTAACAATTTTCATTGTTAATTTAACACAGATTATAGATGTACAGTGCCTTGCATAAGTATTCGGCCCCCTTGAACTTTGCGACCTTTTGCCACATTTTAGGCTTCAAACATAAAGATATGAAACTGTAATTTTTTGTGAAGAATCAACAACAAGTGGGACACAATCATGAAGTGGAACGAAATTTATTGGATATTTCAAACTTTTTTAACAAATAAAAAACTGCAAAATTATTCAGCCCCCTTAATGTAATACTTTGTAGCGCCACCTTTTGCTGCGATTACAGCTGTAAGTCGCTTGGGGTATGTCTCTATCAGTTTTGCACATCGAGAGACTGACATTTTTGCCCATTCCTCCTTGCAAAACAGCTCGAGCTCAGTGAGGTTGGATGGAGAGCATTTGTGAACAGCAGCTTTCAGTTCTTTCCACTGATTCTCGATTGGATTCAGGTCTGGACTTTGACTTGGCCATTCTAACACCTGGATATGTTTATTTGTGAACCATTCCATTGTAGAGTTTGCTTTATGTTTTGGATCATTGTCTTGTTGGAAGACAGATCTCCGTCCCAGTCTCAGGTCTTTTGCAGACTCCATCAGGTTTTCTTCCAGAATGGTCCTGTATTTGGCTCCATCCATCTTCCCATCAATTTTAACCATCTTCTCTGTCCCTGCTGAAGAAAAGCAGGCCCAAACCATGATGCTGCCACCACCATGTTTGACAGTGGAGATGGTGTGTTCAGGGTGATGACCTGTGTTGCTTTTACGACAAACATAATGTTTTGCATTGTTGCCAAAAAGTTAGATATTGGTTTCATCTGACCAGAGCACCTTCTTCCACATGTTTGGTGGCTTGTGGCAAACTTTAAACAACACTTTTTATGGATATCTTTAAGAAATGGCTTTCTTCTTGCCACTCTTCCATAAAGGCCAGATTTGTGCAGTATACGACTGATTGTTGTCCTATGGACAGAGTCTCCCACCTCAGCTGTAGATCTCTGCAGTTCATCCAGAGTGATCATGGGCCTCTTGGCTGCATCTCTGATCAGTCTTCTCCTTGTATGAGCTGAAAGTTTAGAGGGACGGCCAGGTCTTGGTAGATTTGCTGTGGTCTGATACTCCTTCCATTTCAGTATTATTGCTTGCACACTGCTCCTTGGGATGTTTAAAGCTTGGGAAATCTTTTTGTATCCAAATCCGGCTTTAAACTTCTCCACAACAGTATCTCGGCCCTCCCTGGTGTGTTCCTTGTTCTTCATGATGCTCTCTGCGCTTTAAACAGACCTCTGAGACTATCACAGTGCAGGTGCATTTATATGGAGACTTGATTACACACAGGTGGATTCCATTTATCATCATTAGTCATTTAGGTCAACATTGGATCATTCAGAGATCCTCACTGAACTTCTGGAGAGAGTTGCTGCACTGAAAGTTAAGGGGCTGAATAATTTTGCACGCCCAATTTTTCAGTTTTTATTTTATTTTATTTGTTAAAAAAGTTTGAAATATCCAATAAATTTCGTTCCACTTCATGATTGTGTCCCACTTGTTGTTGATTCTTCACAAAAAATTACAGTTTCATATCTTTATGTTTGAAGCCTGAAATGTGGCAAAAGGTCGCAAAGTTCAAGGGGACCGAATACTTTCGCAAGGCACTGTATGTGTGTCTTTATGTCCCATGAGTAAGCTGTTAATTGTAGCTCTGGGATTTTATTTTTAACAGCATGTAAAAAATAACAAAAAAACAGGTGTCCATATTAAATGAGTCATTTTAGTGTGATTATCAGCTTGTGTCCAGACAACACACTGTGTTTCCTGGAAGAGGAGTGAGTGCTGACTGTGTGTAGACAGGTGGAGCGACTCTATGTCAAGCAGGAATCCTCAAGAGTCACTAATTGTGCCAGCGGGGAGCACCTTCCCTGCGGAGCCTTCAAGAGGACCGCCAATTATTTTTAGCCCAGTGTAAAGTTACAGTATGTGGAGTATTTACAGCGTAATCACAATCAGTAAAGTGGAAAAAATGTCAGTTGTTTTAAGATGTCAGAAACACAGAGCAGAGATATTGTTGTAATTTAGGTAAAATTCTAAAGCCTTCTTCCTATGCTTTTCCATTTGCAACTTTGGAACATACCTGAGAGATGTATGCACTGTTGGAGCACTGATAACATGCCAGCAATACCTCATTGTCTTGTGGACTGGGTGATAAAAGCATCATTTATTTCTGTCTCAGAAATACGCAGAAAAGGCACCTCTCTCTGTAGCTAATAATACTGTTGAGCCATAAGAGCAGCAGCCACCCGTCCTTTGAGTTGAGTTCATGGAGATCGATGCTATGTCCAAGCCCTTTCAAGCCAGAATAACAAGAAACAGTGTGTGCAAATATGTAACTATAAAGACAATATAGGAAGTGCTCTCAGAATTGATAGATTCTCACTTGCAGACATGTCCTTTATTGGGCACAAAGCTTGAAAAGTTACATGATCCTTCAATTGTTATTCATTTCTTTTGTTAATTATGTGGGTTTTTTTAAGTCTGCACTTGTATATTCTATGTTGTAAAGACTCGTTTCTCAGGTAGAAAGGTGCTATAAGGTGGAGATGATAACCTCCACATTTGTTTTTATTATAAACCTTAAAGTTTTATTTGTTGAAGCAGATTTGTGTTGTCTGTTTCCTGCAGAACAACTCATGCAAAAGGCAAAGCAGATGGTGCTGAGCATGCAGCTCAGGCCTCCAACAATGACTCTAGCCTCGCCAGACTGGTGGCCAAAGAGCTCTCCCCTTCCTTCCACCAGCCAGGTCAGTTGAAGTCACCTGTCATCTGTGAGAAGTGAATAATCATAAATAAAATACTAAAACCGACTTTAATCTGATGCAGCTTGTACCATCTCTTCCTTTATTGTTGTCTGCACTGAACTGAACAGGGCCATGTCCCTTACTCCAGGCTATAACTATCAGATCCTCTGCTGAGGCTCACCCAAGGGTAGTCACATTTAAATGTCTAAAAATAGAACATCTTATTGAGTTGAAGACATCGTATCAGTTTCAGTAACACGCACTTACATATCAACACAAAGGGAGCAAAGCTGTTTAGAAGACTTGTATATTGCTCTCATGGTTAAGAGTAAGCTGAGTAAGCTTCAAAGATTCAGGTACCTACTGAATGTACACAGCGTTCTCTAATAGTGCAAATAGACATGGTCTGGCTGAGTCCTGCTATGCATTCTTCCACAACAGCTCTCTCAACAAGTAGATTACGACACAGACGGGTAGTATCAGTGTGTACAGCCTCTGGTTTATTTTAATTTGGGACAGCTTACTTACAAGTTCACTTTTACCTTGATAGTTATGTCACTTTTTTAGTTTTAGTTTTTGTTTTACATTGGAGACAAACTTCTGATTTGTCTGGAAATAAACAACCTCCAAACTGTGATTTGTTCAAATATATTTTATGCAATTTGGGACATTAGACGTCAGGTTGTGCTGCTGAGCTTCTTATCCATCTGTGTCTTCAACAGGCCCTGAGTATCTGAAGAAAAGAGCATTACAAGAAGTCATGGAGGGCAGTGAGAACACAGACCCTGTGATGCACGAGCCACTGTTAGCTGAGGAAGAGCCACTGCCCACGCCACCAGAAAGTCCAGTCATGAATGAACTTGACCACCTCATGCCAGAGTCCTCCCCGGGCCGCACCCCATCCCCAAGCCCAGGCATCACTATCCCCACCAAGGAAGACTCTAAATTCCTTAGTCCTGGAAGCTGGATAGAAGACAAGAGCATGAAAGGTGGTGGGGGCAGTAAAAGTAGCAGTAAATCTAACAGCAGGCCTAGCAGTCGTCCAACAACCCCTGTGTCTTCTGCTCCAGCTCCTGCCACTGACCCAGCCTCTGAGACTACAGTTGCCTCCAGCAGCCGTGGGCCGTCCCGCACCTCCAGCCACCAAAGCATCAAAAATGAACAAGGCTCTGACCTAGAGATCAAACCCCTGCAGAAGTTTGATGACGTTAAAGAGCCAGACATCACTTCTGCCCCTGCTGCCCCTGCTCTGGCAAGAAACAGCCTCATTTCCCCTGAAGAAGAGGAAGAAGAAGAAGAAGAGGTACCACGCCCCAGGTCCAAAATGTCCTCCAAAGCTGCCACCCCTGAGCCCAAAGTTACTGCACACAAACCAGTGAGAACTCCATCTGTCCAGGAAAGAGTGCCGTCTGTGTCTGAGAACAGAGTGGAGTCCAGGGAGGTGAGCAGACCATCCAGTAAAACAGAGACTAGACCAGCACTAAAGCGACAACCCAGTCCAGCACCGCCTCCGAAGCCTGCACCCAAACTTGAAGCAAAGACAGCTTCTAAACAAATAGAGGATAAAGCAATTGTCATTAAACCACCGCTGAAGGATGAACTCAAAGCTGAATCCAGAATCAAGTCCTTAGTGGCAAGCCAGAGTAAAGAGGAGGCCTCTGATTCCTTGGACATGGAGGTAAGACAGAAGTCCTTTTCGACAAAGCAGTCAAAGTGAACTAGTAATATGGATTAGTATGTTTAAAGTCACTCTAACAATGCCTGATTAAAGTCTGCCTTATTCTGAGCATTTGACTTAATCACTGTAATATCTTTTCAAGGGCCCAAACACCATAATGATCTGTATGGTAATCCTACTCAACATTGGCTTAGCAATTCTCTTCGTCCACATTTTGTCATGAGACACTGTCCGTCACCTCAGGTAATGAAAGCAAGTGAGCCCTGTTTTATGACTCAATTGTGTTTACAGATTTCATTTTGAATTTAGTTTGTGGCCATTGCAGGTTACCACAAAGTTGAAGAAAGATAGCCTGACTCCTCACCAAGGATCAGAGATCAGCAAGAAACAGGAAACAGCAGCCTCATGCAGACAGTCATTGCTCTGGAGGTTTTTGTTCTTGTGACTGCGTGCAGCTCTGAGAAGCACCTCTCTCCAGAGGTTAGAGAAAAGGAAGGGCACTGAATGACTGGAAAGATTCAGGACATCTGAATATGTCTATGTTTAAGTCGGGACAGGAGGTTGGAGAGCATGTCAACAATGTATACAGTAAAAGAAAAGGTCTAATTCTATTGTTAATTGAAAGAAACAAAACACTGAATCAACAGAATTTTGTCATGTTGATTACTGGCTGAATATTTTCACATTTAGTCATTTTGCAGACGCTTTTCTCCAAAGCGACTTTTCACCACAATGCCTTAAACAAGATTATTTAAGCAGCACACGTGTGTAGGATATGAGAGTGTTATTGTCAGTGTTTAAAGTATTTCCATTATTCTAAATATACTGTAGTGAAAGTAATTCATTAGATAGCAGTCTTTACTAAATGTTGTCATTTGTTTAAATAAAAAAGTTCTCTGGGATTTACTGCTGAGACAAATCAAGCAGTGCAAAGGTATTAAGCCATCTTTATGGGGTTTTCTTATTCTGTAGATGGACACTAGTTGCTTTAAAGCTACTGCATTCTCAAGTACATTTGGGACTGCTGTGTACTACACTGTGAAAGTATATATTTCATTAGGGTTGGTTTGCATTTGGAGAATGGTACTATGATCATTCAACAACGCAAAGGATACAATGGAGAAGATAGCAAGTGTTTCTGCTACTGAAATGCTTTATATGTACTGTATTCTACCTGTGCTCTCTTTAGCGCCCAGGTGGTTTTAAATGAGAGGTGGGGTTGTTTTTGCTCTAGGGTATGTAGACAAAGGTTGGGAATGGGCTAAACTCTTGTGTTTGGCAAGTTGCTTAGTTGAATGAGAGCAACATACACTGCTTTAGGATGTTGCGTTTGCCTGTGACCTTTCATGATTTTATGTCTCATTGTAGGATAGTCTTTACAGTTTGGGGCCTGTTTTGCACACAGGAGGGCACTTTGTGTTTATATGTCTGATATTTTGTAAGTTGTTGAGTTGCATGTCAGTCATATACAGTATTCATATTTAGATTTCACATTTGTTAGAGCATTTCCCAGTGAGATTACCTCTTGAAGAGATGAGGAAAAAAAAATTTATAGAACAATTCTTTACTCAATGTCTTACAACTGAGCACTGTTAATTTCAGTTGCATTTAATGGCTAAGATGACAATCACTGCAAACTCCTTGTAATCCAACTGACAGCCCTCAAGTCAATATTGTAATCAAGTTGTAACTAAATGTTGTGGCCATTTTATCTTCAGTCTACTTAAATGCATTTATAAGCATGTGCAATGGCAGAATTTGTCAACATGTCAATGTACTGACTCTGGAACAATTATAAAGAAAAAAAAAAACTGTTTTCTTTAAGTTTATCTGAGTATTTACGAACGACCGTCTGCCCAACTGAGGGGCCACTTAAACTTGTATTGTAAAAAAACCTAATGCAATAATTTTTATATTACTCCAAAACAAATGTTCACCAGTGCCATCTAGGGTCAATACAGATTATAGCCAAATGGAGACATTTTACATTTTAATGTCCATACACAAACACTGTAGCTCTAATTTTAATGTCCATGGTAAAAAAAGAAAAATAAACCCTGAATAATACCACATGAAAAATAAGTAGTTAATTTTCTTTATTTATGAATTTAGTTAAAAAGGGTCAACATGAAGTTTATGTTCAATACTCTTCACCATCATCTTCCACACTCACTGCACCAACCTCTTCATAATCCTTCTCCAGAGCGGCCATGTCCTCTCTGGCCTCAGAGAACTCTCCCTCCTCCATACCCTCTCCCACGTACCAGTGAACGAAGGCCCTCTTGGCATACATCAGGTCAAACTTGTGGTCAAGCCGAGCCCAGGCCTCTGCAATAGCAGTGGTGTTGCTCAGCATGCACACAGCCCTCTGGACCTTGGCCAGGTCTCCACCAGGGACTACAGTGGGGGGCTGATAGTTAATACCGACCTTGAAACCAGTGGGACACCAGTCCACAAACTGGATTGACCGCTTGGTCTTGATGGTGGCAATGGCAGCGTTTACATCTTTGGGAACCACATCACCACGATACAAAAGGCAGCAGGCCATGTATTTGCCGTGGCGGGGGTCACATTTCACCAACTGGTTGGCTGGCTCAAAGCAGGCGTATGTGATCTCAGGCACTGACAGCTGCTCGTGGTAGGCCTTCTCAGCTGAGATGACTGGGGCATAGGTGGCCAGAGGGAAGTGGATGCGAGGATATGGAACCAAGTTGGTCTGGAACTCTGTCAGATCAACATTTAGTGCACCATCAAAGCGAAGAGAAACAGTGACGGAGGACACAATCTGACTGATCAGCCTGTTCAGGTTGGTGTAGCTAGGACGCTCAATATCGAGGTTCCTACGGCAGATGTCATAGATGGCCTCGTTATCGACCATGAAGGCACAGTCAGAGTGCTCCAGGGTGGTGTGGGTGGTCAGAATAGAGTTGTAGGGCTCCACTACAGCAGTGGACACCTGGGGAGCAGGGTAGATGGAGAACTCCAGCTTGGACTTCTTGCCGTAGTCGACAGAGAGACGCTCCATCAGCAGAGAGGTGAAACCAGAGCCAGTACCCCCTCCAAAGCTGTGGAAAACCAGGAAGCCCTGAAGCCCTGTGCACTGGTCAGCCTGTGGACAGAGAGGGGGGATAAGAGGGAAATTAAAAGTGCATTTCCAAAAATCAATCTAAATCCTTAATAGCAGCAATACACCCACCAGTTTGCGGATCCTGTCCAGCACCAAGTCAATGATCTCTTTGCCGATGGTGTAGTGACCACGAGCGTAGTTGTTAGCAGCATCCTCTTTACCAGTGATTAGCTGCTCAGGGTGGAACAGCTGTCTGTATGTGCCAGTACGAACCTCATCTGTAGAGAAACATGTTTATTTAGTTTTGTATTATTACAGCCAGATTTACTTTTCATATCCCTTTACAAACGTGATCCTCACCAATGACAGTGGGCTCCAGATCCACAAAAACAGCCCTGGGGACGCGCTTCCCAGCTCCAGTCTCACTGAAGAAGGTGTTGAAAGAGTCATCTCCACCTCCTACGATCTTGTCACTGGGCATCTGACCGTCTGGCTGGATCCCATGCTCCAGACAGTACAGCTCCCAGCAGGCATTACCGATCTGGACACCAGCCTGACCAACGTGTATCGAAAGACACTCCCGCTGTGGAAAACAAAACGAATTATGCATTGTAAATACTACATTTAGCCACTAAACCTATTGGTCCATGCAAGTTTGCAACATGTTGCTGGTAACCTACATGTTGAAACATTCTCTGAATTACAGTTTCAGTATGGTAAAGAGGCCTTTGTAAATACACTACAAAGATCACTTGACACCAACTCTAGCATTTACACCATTAAAAGAAAACAGCTCAGGGTCAGTGTTTAGCTGAATATGCTTTAGGAAGAACTTGCTTACGGAATAGTATTTTATCCTTCAAAGTTATCATATCAAAAATTGTCTCCATTTTATTTATACAAAAAAGGGAACATAAAATAAACCACATCAAGCAGTTATTTGAAACGACTTTAAGTGGATTCAAAAGCGTGTGGTTTGTCTATTGTGGCCCCGGCCCAGAATCAGGTTAGCCTGGTGTACCAGACCGTTTCCTTTTTTTTTCCCAAAAACAGGGCGGTCTGGTCTCTTCCTCACAGCAAATCCCTTCCTCGGCGATTTTGCAGACGGGCCAATCACAAGCCGTTTGTCTGCAGCGGGGTATAGTTTGCTGGCTACGTCATACACAAGTAACTCGGCTCGCGCGGCTGATCCAAAACATTTAACATGGCGGACGCTGCAACTGAAACGGCGTTTATTTCTGCGCCTGCCACGGTTTTAAAAAACCAGCAAAGTATTAAAAAAATATAATAAAAATGAAACCCCTCTACTGCTGGCCATGTTAACTAGCGGCATCAACGCAGCTTCCTTGTTGACAAACAACTGTGTAGCGTCACCTTTTTTACTTAACGTTCCTCTTGTAAACTCCGCCTTTGAAATAAAATGCAAGCAACAAGGTACCAGACTAACTTCTTTGTAAAGAATAGGAAAAGAGTTAGTCGCGGCTGGCCAGGCTAGAATTAACGTTAGGTGGTAGGCACAGGAATGTTTCATGTTGAAAGCACATTGACCTCCGCCAAATGGGTCACTGTGCGTCAGTAATCCAGAAGCAGGCAACTAGGCCAAAAGATCACTTGAAACTGGGGATTGTTCCATTTTTAGCTCATTTCACTAAAACACCCAATAAGACACTTAATTTAAGTCTATTATAAACATGAACCTAGACAAATGAGGTAGGCCTAAATGACTTACACATTTTACTGACTGAAATAGTGCTTCACGTGATGGTGACCATGCAGAGCTACTAAACCGACTAATCAAGAGATGGCCTACGAAAATACATTTTAACACTCACCATGTTGCCAAGGCGAAGGTGGGTTAGTTGGTGCTGAAGAAAAAAAGTTAAGCCTACGTTAACTCTCACAGCAGGACATCAATGTGTCCCGTGTAAGAAGTTAGGCTACTGAAGAAACTTGCCAGTTTGGACTTTTTATATTCTCTGCGCAGACATAAAAAAACCGCTAAATATGATTGGCTGGCTGATCACATGGCTCATTATCTATTGGTCATAAGCACAACAATTAGGCTACAATTTTAACACGGCAGGTTTGAAAATGATATGTAGCAACATTGTTATGGAGTGAATTGCAGCCATTAGATTAGATTAGATTAGATTAGATTCAACTTTATTGCCATTACACAAGTACAGGTACAAGGCAACAAAATGCAGTTAGCATCTAACCAGAAGAGCAATAAGCAGTAAGTACAGAATATACAAGGTCTATAATATGTACAATAACTATACAGATAAGTATTATGGACATAATTGACAGATTTTAAATACTATAAGCATGATATACAGGTAGGTGTACTATGAACATACTATACAGATGGATTATGTAAAAGTGTATGTACACTATAGGCAGAACTATGAACATATGAACATCATTTACACTAGTGCAATGGACAGTACAGTGCATAGAAAATATTACAGTGTGCAAATGGATGTAGTGGAAGTAATAACAAGTTTACTGTTTGCTTGTTGTAAATAATAAATAAATCAGTCAGACGCAGTGGTGATGTGGGGGAGGAGTCTGTGTGTGTGGTGGTGTCAGAGGGCAGAGTTCAGTAAGGAGACAGCTGTAGGGAAAAAGCTGTTCCTGAGTCTTGTGGTTTTTGTCCGGAGGCTCCTGGCGCCTCCCGGAGTGGCAGAGATTAAACAGTCTATGGTCAGGGTGAGAGGAGTCCTTAAGAATGCTGCGAGCTCGGCGTAGACAGCGTTTCCTCTGGATGTCCTCAATAGCAGGAAGTGGTGTCCCTGTGATGCGCTGGGCAGTTTTCACCACCCTCTGCAGTGCTTTGCGGTCAGCCACTGAGCAGTTTCCATACCAGACTGTGATGCAACTGGTCAGGATGCTCTCGATCGCACACCGGTAAAAGTTCACCAGGATGGCTGAAGACAGCTGGTTCTTCTTCAGTGTCCTGAGGAAGAAGAGGCGCTGGTGAGCCTTCTTGACCAGGCTGGAGGTGTTTGTGGTCCAGGACAGTTCCTCCGAGATGGTGATTCCCAGGAACTTGAAGCTGGAGACACGTTCAACAACCATACCATTAATGTGGATGGGGTCATGCGTGCCTCCTTTTTCTTCCTGAAGTCCACAATGAGCTCCTTTGTCTTAGTGGTGTTAAGGAGCAGGTTATTGTCAGCGCACCATGTGGCCAGGTGCTTTACCTCTTCCCTGTAGGCAGTCTCATCGTTGTCTGTGATGAGGCCAATCACCGTGGTGTCGTCTGCAAACTTAATGATGGAGTTGGATCCATGCACAGGCTTGCAGTCGTAGGTGTAAAGGAGTAAAGGAATGGGCTCAGCACACAGCCCTGTGGTACGCCAGTGTTGAGTGTGATGGTGGTGGAGTGGGTGTTGCCTGACCGAACATGCTGAGGCCTGTTGGTCAGAAAGTCCATAATCCAGTTGCAGAGGAGGTGTTAATGTCCAGGTCTCCAAGTTTTGTGGTCAACTTGGAGGAATGAGTGTTAAATGCTGAACTGAAGTCAACAAACAACATCCTAACATATGTGTTGTTATTGTCCAAGTGTGTGAGTGCAGAGTGCAGCACTGTGCATACTGCATCCTCTGTGCTCCTATTTCTGCAGTAGGCAAATTGGTGTGGGTCCAGTGTGGGTGGGAGGCAGTCTTTGAGGTGTGCTAGGACCAGTCGCTCGAAGCACTTCATAATGATGGGCGTGAGTGCTACGGGCGATAGTCATTCAGGCACATTGGGGAGGAGTTTTTGGTACTGGCACAATGGATGTGGACTTAAAACATGTTGGGACAGTTGCTTGGGTGAGGACAGGTTGAAAATGTCTGTGAAGACCCCTGCAAGCTGCTCAGCACATGCCCTAAGCAGCGTCCAGGAATGCCATCCGGGCCTGCAGCCTTGCGTGCGTTGATCCGGCTCAGTGCAGTGTGGACATCTGTGGAGGTGAGTTTGAGAGGTTGGTGGTCTGCTGAGGGTGAGATTTTGGTGGACGTCTCCTTGCTGTCGCTATTGAAGCGAGCATAAAAGTCATTTAGCTCGTTCAGGAAGGAGACGTCCGTGACCGTTGGAGTGGAGTTGCCTGACTTGTAGTCACTGATGACCTGGATGCCCTGCCACATGCGTCGGGGGTCAGAGTTAGAAAGATGTTCCTCTACCTTCAGCTTGTAGCTGTACTTGGCCTTTTTGATGCCCCTTTTCAGGTTAGCCCTGGATTTACTGTAGGCCTCAGTGTCATCTGACCTGAAGGCAGTGTTGCGGGCTTTCAGCAGAAGTCGCACCTCCTTGTTCATCCATGGCTTCTGATTAGGGTATGTTGTTATCTGTTTTTCTGTTGTAACACTGTCAATGGTGAAGTTGATGTGATCCAGTACAGAGGAGGTGTAGATATCAATGTCCGTGTGAGAGCCACAGGCAGCCTGAGAAGCAAACATACTCCAGTCAGTGTGTTGAAACCTGTCCTGAAGTAAAGAGTCTGCTCCAGTTGGCCACACTTTGATGGTCTTCACTGATGGCTTCACACGATATTAATGGGGAAGTAAGTTCGTAATGTGAGTGCTTAAACAAAATAACTCGTTTAAAAGGGGTTTATAGAAAGACTTGTGCATCTAGTCTAGTAGTATGCTGCAATAGGCTACTAAATCAATTGAAACACTGCATTTGCAGTCCCCTGCTGCACATAAACTTGATGTAGGCTTGAAGCTAGCCAAAAATAAGTAAGCTACATTTTGAAAAACTGAATGCGTGGAACTATGAAAAAAAAATTATAAAAAAAATAATAGCCTAATGTGTTTAACAGTTAGCCTAGTTGAAGTAAAACATCAAACTTAGTCTTAAAATATATTAGAGTCCACTTTCATTAACTCAAATCTTACAGCATCATGTTACACTTAATGTTACTTAGGCCTGTAATAGCTAGCTACATGTCTTTTCTCCTTTCCACCACTAGAGTTCGCGCTAACATTAGAAAATATAACAGTTTGTAATTCCGATGAGTCACGCTTGCTTATTGCCTATGGCCCTGTATTTGTAGGCTATAAAATTTAGATGATAGAATTACACTAAATATACTTTAATTTACATAGGCTACGTTATAGGTTTGACAAATGAACACACAGGTTATTAGAATTGATTTTATTGCATTAGAAACTTTTGCTTGATACATTGTCAAATATGTAGTCTAGCCCAAAAGACATTTTAGAAATAGGAGTGGACAATACAATAGTATTACATTTAGTCAGATCCTAGTACTCCTCTCCCTCCTCATCACCCTCGCCGTCAGCAGAGACAACTCCAACCTCTTCATAATCCTTCTCCAGAGCGGCCATGTCCTCTCTGGCCTCAGAGAACTCTCCCTCCTCCATACCCTCTCCCACGTACCAGTGAACGAAGGCCCTCTTGGCATACATCAGGTCAAACTTGTGGTCAAGCCGAGCCCAGGCCTCTGCAATAGCAGTGGTGTTGCTCAGCATGCACACAGCCCTCTGGACCTTGGCCAGGTCTCCACCAGGGACTACAGTGGGGGGCTGATAGTTAATACCGGCCTTGAAACCAGTGGGACACCAGTCCATGTTTAAAGTCACTCTAACAATGCCTGATTAAAGTCTGCCTTATTCTGAGCATTTGACTTAATCACTGTAATATCTTTTCAATGGCCCAAACACCATAATGATCTGTATGGTAATCCTACTCAACATTGGCTTAGCAATTCTCTTCGTCCACATTTTGTCATGAGACACTGTCCGTCACCTCAGGTAATGAAAGCAAGTGAGCCCTGTTTTATGACTCAATTATGTTTACAGATTTCATTTTGAATTTAGTTTGTGGCCATTGCAGGTTACCACAAAGTTGAAGAAAGATAGCCTGACTCCTCACCAAGGATCAGAGATCAGCAAGAAACAGGAAACAGCAGCCTCATGCAGACAGTCATGGCTCTGGATGTTTTTGTTCTTGTGACTGCGTGCAGCTCTGAGAAGCACCTCTCTCCAGAGGTTAGAGAAAAGTAAGGGCACTGAATGACTGGAAAGATTCAGGACATCTGAATATGTCTGTGTTTAAGTCGGGACAGGAGGTTGGAGAGCATGTCAACAATGTATACAGTAAAAGAAAAGGTCTAATTGTATTGTTAATTGAAAGAAACAAAACACTGAATCAACAGAATTTTGTCATGTTGATTACTGGCTGAATATTTTCACATTTAGTCATTTAGCAGACGCTTTTCTCCTAAGCGACTTTTCACCACAATGCCTTAAACAAGATTATTTAAGCAGCACACGTGTGTAGGATATGAGAGTGTTATTGTCAGTGTTTAAAGTATTTCCATTATTCTAAATATACTGTAGTGAAAGTAATTCATTAGATAGCAGTCTTTACTAAATGTTGTCATTTGTTTAAATCAAAAAGTTCTCTGGGATTTACTGCTGAGACAAATCAAGCAGTGCAAAGGTATTAAGCCATCTTTATGGGGTTTTCTTATTCTGTAGATGGACACTAGTTGCTTTAAAGCTACTGCATTCTCAAGTACATTTGGGACTGCTGTGTACTACACTGTGAAAGTATATATTTCATTAGGGTTGGTTTGCATTTGGAGAATGGTACTATGATCATTCAACAACGCAAAGGATACAATGGAGAAGATAGCAAGTGTTTCTGCTACTGAAATGCTTTATATGTACTGTATTCTACCTGTGCTCTCTTTAGCGCCCAGGTGGTTTTAAATGAGGTGGGGTTGTTTTTGCTCTAGGGTATGTAGACAAAGGTTGGGAATGGGCTAAACTCTTGTTATGTTGTTGGCAAGTTGCTTAGTTGAATGAGAGCAACATACACTGCTTTAGGATGTTGCGTTTGCCTGTGAGCTTTCATGATTTTATGTCTCATTGTAGGATAGTCTTTACATTTCTATCGTTTGGGGCCTGTTTTGCACACAGGAGGGCACTTTGTGTTTATACGTCTGATATTTTATAAGTTGTTGAGTTGCATGTCAGTCATATACAGTATTCATATTTAGATTTCACATTTGTTAGAGCATTTCCCAGTGAGATTACCTCTTGAAGAGATGAGGAAAAAAAAAATATATAGAACAATTCTTTACTCAATGTCTTACAACTGAGCACTGTTAATTTCAGTTGCATTTAATGGCTAAGATGACAATCACTGCAAACTCCTTGTAATCCAACTGACAGCCCTCAAGTCAATATTGTAATCAAGTTTTAACTAAATGTTGTGGCCAATTTATCTTGAGTCTACTTAAATGCATTGATAAGCATGTGCAATGGCAGAATTTGTCAACATGTCAATGTACTGACTCTGGAACAATTTATATAAAGAAAAAAAAAAAACTGTTTTCTTTAAGTTTATCTGAGTATTTACGAACGGCCATCTGCCCAACTGAGGGGCCACATTTAGCAAGTGGGGGTGGGGACTTAAACCTGTATTGTAAAAAACCTAATAATTTTTATATTACTCCAAAACAAATGTTCACCAGTGCCATCTAGGGTCAATACAGATTATAGCCAAATGGAGACATTTTACATGTAATCCTATACACAAACACTGTAGCTCTAATTTTAATGTCCATGGTAGAAAAAGAAAAATAAACCTTGAATAATACCACATGAAAAATAAGTAGTTAATTTTCTTTATTTATGAATTTAGTTAAAAAGGGTCAACATGAAGTTTATGTTCAATACTCTTCACCATCATCTTCCACACTCACTGCACCAACCTCTTCATAATCCTTCTCCAGAGCGGCCATGTCCTCTCTGGCCTCAGAGAACTCTCCCTCCTCCATACCCTCTCCCACGTACCAGTGAACGAAGGCCCTCTTGGCATACATCAGGTCAAACTTGTGGTCAAGCCGAGCCCAGGCCTCTGCAATAGCAGTGGTGTTGCTCAGCATGCACACAGCCCTCTGGACCTTGGCCAGGTCTCCACCAGGGACTACAGTGGGGGGCTGGTAGTTAATACCGACCTTGAAACCAGTGGGACACCAGTCCACAAACTGGATTGACCGCTTGGTCTTGATGGTGGCAATGGCAGCGTTTACATCTTTGGGGAACCACATCACCACGATACAAAAGGCAGCAGGCCATGTATTTGCCGTGGCGGGGGTCACATTTCACCAACTGATTGGCTGGCTCAAAGCAGGCGTATGTGATCTCAGGCACTGACAGCTGCTCGTGGTAGGCCTTCTCAGCTGAGATGACTGGGGCATAGGTGGCCAGAGGGAAGTGGATGCGAGGATATGGAACCAAGTTGGTTTGGAACTCTGTCAGATCAACATTTAGGGCACCATCAAAGCGAAGAGAAACAGTGACGGAGGACACAATCTGACTGATCAGCCTGTTCAGGTTGGTGTAGCTAGGACGCTCAATATCGAGGTTCCTCGGCAGATGTCATAGATGGCCTCGTTATCGACCATGAAGGCACAGTCAGAGTGCTCCAGGGTGGTGTGGGTGGTCAGAATTGAGTTGTAGGGCTCCACTACAGCAGTGGACACCTGGGGAGCAGGGTAGATGGAGAACTCCAGCTTGGACTTCTTGCCGTAGTCGACAGAGAGACGCTCCATCAGCAGAGAGGTGAAACCAGAGCCAGTACCCCCTCCAAAGCTGTGGAAAACCAGGAAGCCCTGAAGCCCTGTGCACTGGTCAGCCTGTGGACAGAGAGGGGGGATAAGAGGGAAATTAAAAGTGCTTTTCCAAAAATCAATCAAAATCCTTAATAGCAGCAATACACCCACCATTTTGCGGATCCTGTCCAGCACCAAGTCAATGATCTCTTTGCCGATGGTGTAGTGACCACGAGCGTAGTTGTTAGCAGCATCCTCTTTACCAGTGATTAGCTGCTCAGGGTGGAACAGCTGTCTGTATGTGCCAGTACGAACCTCATCTGTAGAGAAACATGTTTCTTTAGTTTTGTATTATTACAGCCAGAATTTACTTTTCATATCCCCTTTACAAACGTGATCCTCACCAATGACAGTGGGCTCCAGATCCACAAAAACAGCCCTGGGGACGCGCTTCCCAGCTCCAGTCTCACTGAAGAAGGTGTTGAAACAGTGATCTCCATCTCCTACGATCTTGTCACTGGGCATCTGACCGTCTGGCTGGATCCCATGCTCCAGACAGTACAGCTCCCAGCAGGCATTACCGATCTGGACACCAGCCTGACCAACGTGTATCGAAAGACACTCCCGCTGTGGAAAACAAAACAAATTATGCATTGTAAATACTACATTTAGCCACTAAACCTATTGGTCCATGCAAGTTTGCAACATGTTGCTGGTAACCTACATGTTGAAACATTCTCTGAATTACAGTTTCAGAATGGTAAAGAGGCCTTTGTAAATACACTACAAAGATCACTTGACACCAACTCTAGCATTTACACCATTAAAAGAAAACAGCTCAGGGTCAGTGTTTAGCTGAATATGCTTTAGGAAGAACTTGCTTACGGAATAGTATTTTATCCTTCAAAGTTATCATATCAAAAATTGTCTCCATTTTATTTATACAAAAAGGGAACATAAAATAAACCACATCAAGCAGTTATTTGAAACGACTTTAAGTGGATTCAAAAGCGTGTGGTTTGTCTATTGTGACCCCGGCCCAGAATCAGGTTAGCCTGGTGTACCAGACCGTTTCCTTTTTTACCAAAAACAGGGCGGTCTGGTCTCTTCCTCACAGCAAACCCCTTCCTCGGCGATTTTGCAGACGGGCCAATCACAAGCCGTCTGTCTGCAGCGGGGTATGGTTTGCTGGCTACGTCATACACAAGTAACTCGGCTCGCGCGGCTGATCCAAAACATTTAACATGGCGGACGCTGCAACCGAAACAACGTTTATTTCTGCTCCTGCCACGGTTTTAAAATAACCAGCAAAGTATTTAAAAAAAATGAAATAAAAATGAAACCCCTCTACTGCTGTCCATGTTAACTAGCGGCATCAACGCAGCTTCCTTGTTGACAAACAACTGTGTAGCGTCACCTTTTTTACTTAACATTCCTCTTGTAAACTCCGCCTTTGAAATAAAATGTAAGCAACAAGGTACCAGACTAACTTCTTTGTAAAGAATAGGAAAAGAGTTAGTCGCGGCTGGCCAGGCTAGAATTAGGTGGTAAGGCACAGGAATGTTTCATGTTGAAAGCACATTGACCTCCGCCAAATGGGTCACTGTGCGTCAGTAATCCAGAAGCAGGCAACTAGGCCAAAAGATCACTTGAAACTGGGGATTGTTCCATTTTTAGCTCATTTCACTAAAACACCCAATAAGACACTTAATTTAAGTCTATTATAAACATAAACCTAGACAGGAATAGCAAATGAGGTAGGCCTAAATGACTTACACATTTTACTGACTGAAATAGTGCTTCACGTGATGGTGACCATGCAGAGCTACTAAACCGACTAATCAAAAGATGGCCTACGAAAATACATTTTAACACTCACCATGTTGCCAAGGCGAAGGTGGGTTAGTTGGTGCTGAAGAAAAAAAGTTAAGCCTACGTTAACTCTCACAGCAGGACTTCAATGTGTCCCGTGTAAGAAGTTAGGCCTACTGAAGAAAGTTGCCAGTTTGGACTTTTTATATTCTCTGCGCAGACATAAAAACGCTAAATATAATTGGCTGGCTGATCACATGGCTCATTATCTATTGGTCATAAGCACAACAATTAGGCTACAATTTTAACACGGCAGGTTTGAAAATGATATGTGGCAACATTGTTATGGAGTGAATTGCAGCCATTAATGGTGAGTGCTTAAACAAAATAACTCGTTTAAAAGGGGTTTATAGAAAGACTTGTGCATCTAGTCTAGTAGTATGCTGCAATAGGCTACTAAATCAATTGAAACACTGCATTTGCAGTCCCCTGCTGCACATGAACTTGATGTAGGCTTGAAGCTAGCCAAAATAAGTAAGCTACATTTTGAAAAACTGAATGCGTGGAACTATGAAAAAAAAATAATAGCCTAATGTGTTTAACAGTTAGCCTAGTTGAAGTAAAACGTCAAACTTAGTCTTAAAATATATTAGAGTCTACTTTCATTAACTCAAATCTTACAGCATCATGTTACACTTAATGTTACTTAGGCCTGTAATAGCTAGCTACATGTCTTTTCTCCTTTCCACCACTAGAGTTCGCGCTAACATTAGAAAATATAACAGTTTGTAATTCCGATGAGTCACGCTTGTTTATTGCCTTTGGCCCTGTATTTGTAGGCTATAAAATTTAGATGATAGAATTACACTAAATATAATCTAAATTTACATAGGCTACGTTATAGGTTTGACAAATGAACACACCGGTTATTAGAATTGATTTTATTGCATTAGAAACTTTTGCTTTATACATTGTCAAATATGTAGTCTAGCCCAAAAGACATTTTAGAAATAGGAGTGGACAATACAATAGTATTACATTTAGTCAGATCTTAGTACTCCTCTCCCTCCTCATCACCCTCGCCGTCAGCAGAGTCAACTCCAACCTCTTCATAATCCTTCTCCAGAGCGGCCATGTCCTCTCTGGCCTCAGAGAACTCTCCCTCCTCCATACCCTCTCCCACGTACCAGTGAACGAAGGCCCTCTTGGCATACATCAGGTCAAACTTGTGGTCAAGCCGAGCCCAGGCCTCTGCAATAGCAGTGGTGTTGCTCAGCATGCACACAGCCCTCTGGACCTTGGCCAGGTCTCCACCAGGGACTACAGTGGGGGGCTGATAGTTAATACCGGCCTTGAAACCAGTGGGACACCAGTCCATGTTTAAAGTCACTCTAACAATGCCTGATTAAAGTCTGCCTTATTCTGAGCATTTGACTTAATCACTGTAATATCTTTTCAAGGGCCCAAACACCATAATGATCTGTATGGTAATCCTACTCAACATTGGCTTAGCAATTCTCTTCGTCCACATTTTGTCATGAGACACTGTCCGTCACCTCAGGTAATGAAAGCAAGTGAGCCCTGTTTTATGACTCAATTGTGTTTACAGATTTCATTTTGAATTTAGTTTGTGGCCATTGCAGGTTACCACAAAGTTGAAGAAAGATGGCCTGACTCCTCACCAAGGATCAGAGATCAGCAAGAAACAGCAGCCTCATGCAGACAGTCATGGCTCTGGATGTTTTTGTTCTTGTGACTGCGTGCAGCTCTGAGAAGCACCTCTCTCCAGAGGTTAGAGAAAAGGAAGGGCACTGAATGACTGGAAAGATTCAGGACATCTGAATATGTCTGTGTTTAAGTCGGGACAGGAGGTTGGAGAGCATGTCAACAATGTATACAGTCAAAGAAAAGGTCTAATTGTATTGTTAATTGAAAGAAACAAAACACTGAATCAACAGAATTTTGTCATGTTGATTACTGGCTGAATATTTTCACATTTAGTCATTTAGCAGACGCTTTTCTCCAAAGCGACTTTTCACCACAATGCCTTAAACAAGATTATTTAAGCAGCACACGTGTGTAGGATATGAGAGTGTTATTGTCATTTACATTTACATTTATTCATTTAGCAGACGCTTTTATCCAAAGCGACTTACATTACATTACCAGTGTTACAGTCACTGGAGGCAAGGTGGGTTAAGTGTCTTGCCCAAGGACACAACGACAGTATGAACTGTGGGGAGAGTGGGAATCGAACCGCCTACCTTCCGGTTGAAAGACGACCGCTCTACCACTGAGCTACTGCCGCCCCAGTCAGTGTCAGTGTTTAAAGTATTTCCATTATTCTAAATATACTGTAGTGAAAGTAATTCATTAAATAGCAGTCTTTACTAAATGTTGTCATTTGTTTAAATAAAAAAGTTCTCTGGGATTTACTGCTGAGACAAATCAAGCAGTGCAAAGGTATTAAGCCATCTTTATGGGGTTTTCTTATTCTGTAGATGGACACTAGTTGCTTTAAAGCTACTGCATTCTCAAGTACATTTGGGACTGCTGTGTACTACACTGTGAAAGTATATATTTCATTAGGGTTGGTTTGCATTTGGAGAATGGTACTATGATCATTCAACAACGCAAAGGATACAATGGAGAAGATAGCAAGTGTTTCTGCTACTGAAATGCTTTATATGTACTGTATTCTACCTGTGCTCTCTTTAGCGCCCAGGTGGTTTTAAATGAGAGGTGGGGTTGTTTTTGCTCTAGGGTATGTAGACAAAGGTTGGGAATGGGCTAAACTCTTGTTATGTTGTTGGCAAGTTGCTTAGTTGAATGAGAGCAACATGCACTGCTTTAGGATGTTGCGTTTGCCTGTGACCTTTCATGATTTTATGTCTCATTGTAGGATAGTCTTTACAGTTCTATCGTTTGGGGCCTGTTTTGCACACAGGAGGGCACTTTGTGTTTATATGTCTGATATTTTGTAAGTTGTTGAGTTGCATGTCAGTCATATACAGTATTCATATTTAGATTTCACATTTGTTAGAGCATTTCCCAGTGAGATTACCTCTTGAAGAGATGAGGGAAAAAAAAAAATATATAACAATTCTTTACTCAATGTCTTACAACTGAGCACTGTTAATTTCAGTTGCATTTAATGGCTAAGATGACAATCACTGCAAACTCCTTGTAATCCAACTGACAGCCCTCAAGTCAATATTGTAATCAAGTTGTAACTAAATGTTGTGGCCATTTTATCTTCAGTCTACTTAAATGCATTTATAAGCATGTGCAATGGCAGAATTTGTCAACATGTCAATGTACTGACTCTGGAACAATTATAAAGCAAAAAAAAAAAAAAAAAAAAAACTGTTTTCTTTAAGTTTATCTGAGTATTTACGAACGCCATCGTCTGCCCAACTGAGGGGCCACATTTAGCAAGTGGGGGTGGGGACTTAAACCTGTATTGTAAAAAAAAACTAATAATTTTTATATTACTCCAAAACAAATGTTCACCAGTGCCATCTAGGGTCAATACAGATTATAGCCAAATGGAGACATTTTAATTTTAATGTCCATGGTAGAAAAATAAAAATAAACCCTGAATAATACCACATGAAAAATAAGTAGTTAATTTTCTTTATTTATGAATTTAGTTAAAAAGGGTCAACATGAAGTTTATGTTCAATACTCTTCACCATCATCTTCCACACTCTCTGCACCAACCTCTTCATAATCCTTCTCCAGAGCGGCCATGTCCTCTCTGGCCTCAGAGAACTCTCCCTCCTCCATACCCTCTCCCACGTACCAGTGAACGAAGGCCCTCTTGGCATACATCAGGTCAAACTTGTGGTCAAGCCGAGCCCAGGCCTCTGCAATAGCAGTGGTGTTGCTCAGCATGCACACAGCCCTCTGGACCTTGGCCAGGTCTCCACCAGGGACTACAGTGGGGGGCTGATAGTTAATACCGACCTTGAAACCAGTGGGACACCAGTCCACAAACTGGATTGACCGCTTGGTCTTGATGGTGGCAATGGCAGCGTTTACATCTTTGGGAACCACATCACCACGATACAAAAGGCAGCAGGCCATGTATTTGCCGTGGCGGGGGTCACATTTCACCAACTGGTTGGCTGGCTCAAAGCAGGCGTATGTGATCTCAGGCACTGACAGCTGCTCGTGGTAGGCCTTCTCAGCTGAGATGACTGGGGCATAGGTGGCCAGAGGGAAGTGGATGCGAGGATATGGAACCAAGTTGGTCTGGAACTCTGTCAGATCAACATTTAGGGCACCATCAAAGCGAAGAGAAACAGTGACGGAGGACACAATCTGACTGATCAGCCTGTTCAGGTTGGTGTAGCTAGGACGCTCAATATCGAGGTTCCTACGGCAGATGTCATAGATGGCCTCGTTATCGACCATGAAGGCACAGTCAGAGTGCTCCAGGGTGGTGTGGGTGGTCAGAATAGAGTTGTAGGGCTCCACTACAGCAGTGGACACCTGGGGAGCAGGGTAGATAGAGAACTCCAGCTTGGACTTCTTGCCGTAGTCGACAGAGAGACGCTCCATCAGCAGAGAGGTGAAACCAGAGCCAGTACCCCCTCCAAAGCTGTGGAAAACCAGGAAGCCCTGAAGCCCTGTGCACTGGTCAGCCTGTGGACAGAGAGGGGGGATAAGAGGGAAATTAAAAGTGCATTTCCAAAAATCAATCTAAATCCTTAATAGCAGCAATACACCCACCAGTTTGCGGATCCTGTCCAGCACCAGGTCAATGATCTCTTTGCCGATGGTGTAGTGACCACGAGCGTAGTTGTTAGCAGCATCCTCTTTACCAGTGATTAGCTGCTCAGGGTGGAACAGCTGTCTGTATGTGCCAGTACGAACCTCATCTGTAGAGAAACATGTTTCTTTAGTTTTGTATTATTACAGCCAGATTTACTTTTCATATCCCCTTTACAAACGTGATCCTCACCAATGACAGTGGGCTCCAGATCCACAAAAACAGCCCTGGGGACGCGCTTCCCAGCTCCAGTATCACTGAAGAAGGTGTTGAAAGAGTCATCTCCACCTCCTACGATCTTGTCACTGGGCATCTGACCGTCTGGCTGGATCCCATGCTCCAGACAGTACAGCTCCCAGCAGGCATTACCGATCTGGACACCAGCCTGACCAACGTGTATCGAAAGACACTCCCGCTGTGGAAAACAAAACGAATTATGCATTGTAAATACTACATTTAGCCACTAAACCTATTGGTCCATGCAAGTTTGCAACATGTTGCTGGTAACCTACATGTTGAAACATTCTCTGAATTACAGTTTCAGTATGGTAAAGAGGCCTTTGTAAATACACTACAAAGATCACTTGACACCAACTCTAGCATTTACACCATAAAAGAAAACAGCTCAGGGTCAGTGTTTAGCTGAATATGCTTAAGGAAGAACTTGCTTACGGAATAGTATTTTATCCTTCAAAGTTATCATATCAAAAATTGTCTCCATTTTATTTATACAAAAAGGGAACATAAAATAAACCACATCAAGCAGTTATTTGAAACAACTTTAAGTGGATTCAAAAGCGTGTGGTTTGTCTATTGTGGCCCCGGCCCAGAATCAGGTTAGCCTGGTGTACCAGACCGTTTCCTTTTTTACCAAAAACAGGGCGGTCCGGTCTCTTCCTCACAGCAAATCCCTTCCTCGGCGATTTTGCAGACGGGCCAATCACAAGCCGCTACGTCATACACAAGTAACTCGGCTCGCGCGGCTGATCCAAAACATTTAACATGGCGGACGCTGCAACTGAAACGGCGTTTATTTCTGCTCCTGCCACGGTTTTAAAATAACCAGCAAAGTATTTAAAAAAATGAAATAAAAATGAAACCCCTCTACTGCTGTCCATGTTAACTAGCGGCATCAACGCAGCTTCCTTGTTGACAAACAACTGTGTAGCGTCACCTTTTTTACTTAACGTTCCTCTTGTAAACTCCGCCTTTGAAATAAAATGCAAGCAACAAGGTACCAGACTAACTTCTTTGTAAAGAATAGGAAAAGAGTTAGTCGCGGCTGGCCAGGCTAGAATTAGGTGGTAAGGCACAGGAATGTTTCATGTTGAAAGCACATTGACCTCCGCCAAATTAGTCACTGTGCGTCAGTAATACAGAAGCAGGCAACTAGGCCAAAAGATCACTTGAAACTGGGGATTGTTCCATTTTTAGCTCATTTCACTAAAACACCCAACAAGACACTTAATTTAAGTCTATTTTAAACATAAACCTAGACAGGAATAGCAAATGAGGTAGGCCTAAATGACTTACACATTTTACTGACTGAAATAGTGCTTCACGTGATGGTGACCATGCAGAGCTACTAAACCGACTATTCAAAAGATGGCCTAAGAAAATACATTTTAACACTCACCATGTTGCCAAGGCGAAGGTGGGTTAGTTGGTGCTGAAGAAAAAAGTTAAGCCTATGTCAACTCTCACAGCAGGAACTCAATGTGTCCCGTGTAAGAAGTTAGGCCTACTGAAGAAAGTTGCCAGTTTGGACTTTTTATATTCTGCGCAGACATAAAAAAACGCTAAATATGATTGGCTGGCTGATCACATGGCTCATTATCTATTGGTCATAAGCACAACAATTAAGCTACAATTTTAACACGGCAGGTTTGAAAATGATATGTGGCAACATTGTTATGGAGTGAATTACAGCCATTAATGGGGAAGTAAGTTCGTAATGTGAGTGCTTAAACAAAATAACTCGTTTAAAAGGGGTTTATAGAAAGACTTGTGCATCTAGTCTAGTAGTATGCTGCAATAGGCTATTAAATCAATTGAAACACTGCATTTGCAGTCCCCTGCAGCACATGAACTTGATGTAGGCTTGAAGCTAGCCAAAATAAGTAAGCTACATTTTGAAAAACTGAATGCGTGGAACTATGAAAAAAAAGTATAAAAAAAATAATAGCCTAATGTGTTTAACAGTTAGCCTAGTTGAAGTAAAACATCAAACTTAGTCTTAAAATATATTAGAGTCCACTTTCATTAACTCAAATCTTACAGCATTATGTTACACTTAATGTTAATTAGGTCCGTGTATCATCCGATCATTCAATTATTCCATTTAATCTGGCAAACCAACAACGAAATAACGAATCAATATTTTGTTTTTCTGTATGATCCAAATATGAAAAACTGACGTTTGTTTCATTGCTTTCAGCTCGAAACGGGAAATATAATAAACAAGAAAACCAAAACGAAATAATGGATAAAATTTACGTTTTCTCAATTTTTCTTTATTTGTTGTAGTAGGTCTAACTATTTCCCACGGTGCCGTCCTGCTTGCTTTGCGCATGTGCAGTGGATAGTTTCAAAGGAGTAGGTGTCTGAGACCGCGGTGAAGTTAGATGTTAGACGTTGGACGTTGGATATTCGGCTCCACACTTTCACCGGGAGGCTTAGATGTCTGTGTCCGACTAGTGTGTTGGTTGTACGGTTGGTTGTATGGTTGCGGTGAACTCACTCTCGAAGCACCGCCCTTAGCACGGAGCAATGAGACTTAGGGACCGTCAATAAATGACGATCACTGGAACGAAGTAAAAACAATAGATCTAATCGAGTGGCACCATGCACACTTCTTTTTTTCACTTTTATGTTTTTTTTTTTGGATTTCATATGAATTTTATATATAGTACAAATATGGATTTTTTTCAATAGCTTTCAGGTCATGTGACCTAGTCACTTCAATCCACTTCATATTCATAGCACTAGCCTAGTAGTACCATGCACACCACTTTTTTTCTACTTTTGTCTTTTTTTAAATTTTATATCAATTTTTATGTACAAAATTAAGGATTTTAAAGGACATTTGTCTGATGTGCACCATTGCTCGCTCAAAGGAGCACTCTGAAGACCTGCGATTAAGAATTGTTGATTTGTCTAAAGCCGGGAAAGGTTACAAGTTAGAGAATTTGTCTACAAATGGAGAGAGTTTGGCACTGTTGCTTCTCTCCCAAAGAGTGGCCATCCACCAAAAATAACAAGAGTTCAGCGCAGAATACTCATACTTACAGAAATCACTGGCACAGTCCAATATCTCTGTGCTTACATCGACTATATGTAAAACACTGGCCAAGAATGGTGTTCATGGGAGGACTCCACGGAGAAAGCCACTGCTGTCTAAAAAAACATTGCTGCAGGTTTAATGTTCACAAAAAGGCACTTGGACAGTCCACAGAACTTCTGGCAAAATATTTTGTGGACTGATGAAACAAAAGTTGAACTGTTTTGGAGGAACACAACATCATGTGTGGAGGAAAAATGGAACAGCTCACACCCACCGTGAAGCAGGTGGAGGGAGCATCATGGTTTGGGGCTGTTTGGCTGCCTCAGGGCCTGGACAACTTGCAACCATTAATGGAAAAATTTATTAAAAGGTTTATCAGGATGTTTTGCAGGAAAAGCTGAGGCCGTCTGTCAGACAGTTGAAGCTAAAAGAGGATGGATGCTGCAACAGGACAATGACCCAAAAAACAGAAGTAATCAACTTCAGAATGGTTTCAGAAGAACAAAATACACATTCTGGAGTGGCCAAGTCAAAGTCCTGACTTAAACCCAACTGAGATGCTGTGGCATGACCTCAAGACAGTAATTCATGCCAGAGATCCCATGAATCTGACTGAACTGCAGCAGTTTTGTAAAGAGCAATGGTCCAAGATTGATCCTGATCGATGCGCCAGGCTGATCTGCAACTACAGGAAACGTCTGGTTGGAGTTATTGCTGCCGAAGGGGGGGCAACCAGATATTAAATGTGATGGTTCAGTTACTTATTCCTCCCCCTTCTGTCATTGTTTGCATGTTATCCTCATTAAAAATATGAAAACCTATAAATGTTTGGGTGGTTTAAGTTAAACCAGACACTGTTTTTTCATTTGTGTCATTTTGACAAAGATCAGATCACATTTGATGGTGATTTTATGCAGAAATGTGAGAAATTCCAAAGGCATCAGATACTTTTTTCATGCCACTGTATTAGAATCACACACACACATTTAAGGGGTTTTACTATTTACACTTTTTTATATAACCTTTTATATAACCAACACAGTATTTACAAGATAAGTCTTTTAGCAAGATTTCTTCTTGCTTAGCTATATCCATTTATGAAATAAACACGAAAGTGTAATTTAACTACTACTACTACTACTAATAGCTATGTACATATAAAGTAAACATTAATTTGCACAAAGCACAATTCCATTCATTTTTCATTGTCTCTTCTTCATCATCCCAATACACTCTACATGGAACCATCTGTCACAGTTGTTGTATGATAAAGAAACACTGTAAATCTGGAAATTTAATCACTTTATCTATCAGTCTTTCTATCTTACCCAGTCAGTGTTATTCTTGTTCCCACTTGCACCTGCAGATTTCTTTGGCCTGTTCGATGCACACATTGCACACCGGGAGTCCATTGGAAACACTAAAAAGTAGCATTTATTTTTGTATTAAGGTATTTCTTTTGATCAAGAGGAAAATATACTGGTAGCGTAACTCCTTTGAGGGTCATCAATTGTCAGAGGCTAGATTAGATATAAACAAACTGGTTAGCTTTCCCAGAGGTGTAGAATAAAACAAAAATTGCCACAATGCCAAGTCACAGCAAAAGTTCAAAGAAAAGTGGGACTGGTTGGAAGTCATTATTTGTGTAAAAAGTGTACTAAAATTGTAAAACTGTAATTGTAAAAACTAATTTTGCTTTATTTTATTTGGCTTTAGACCCACACGTACATAAAGTCGGTTTACCTGATCCTTGAAGGATTTTAAGAGCCCTTTCTATGCGCTCTCTTGCCATGCAACTTTTTTTTTGTTAAACAGGATTTGGGTGTTCAAATGGAAAGTTCTCCAGTATTGCTCTGGCCATCTAAACAAAAATATATTTAATAAACGGTGTTTTGTCACAATATTATCAGAGGAAGATCAACCCCCGCAAAGCAGCAGGACCAGACAACATTCCTGGGCGGGCCCTCAGAGCATGTGCCAACGAGCTGGTTGATGTTTTCACCTCCATCTTCAACCTCTCCCTCAGCCAGCGCATTGTACCATCATGCTTCAAGACCACGACCATCGTCTCCCTGCCTAAGAAGAACCCACCCACCTGCCTCATACCTACGGATACTTTTCATAGATTACAGCTCCGCCTTCAACACGGTCATCCCACACAAACTCACCCACAAACTGTCCACACTTGGTTTGCACCCCACCCTCTGTGACTGGCTCCTAGATTTCCTGACTGGCAGGCCTCAGTCTGTCAGGATTGGTAATAGGACTTCAGCCAGCACCTTCACAAACATTGGCACTCCACAGGGCTGTGTACTCAGCCCCATCCTCTACACCCTGTACACCTACGACTGTGTCGCCTCTCACAAGGACAACATCATCCTGAAGTTTGCCGACGACACTGCAGTGATAGGACGACGCTGGCGGTGGCGAGGCAGCTTACAGGAGGGAGGTGGCCAGTCTGGTGTCATGGTGTGAAGACAACAACCTCACCCTCAACACGGACAAGACAAAGGAGATGATAGTGGACATGAGGAGGGAGAGGAGAACGCCTCAGCCACTATTCATCCGGGAGCTTGAAGTGGAGAGGGTGAGCAACTTCAAATACTTGGGTGTCCACATCAATGAGGACCTCACTTGGACACCTCACATCACGCAAGAAGGCTCAACAGCGGCTGTATTTTCTGAGGAGGCTGAGGAAGTTTGGCATGTCGCCCAAGATCCTCAGCAACTTCTACAGCTGCACCATTGAGAGTGTCCTGACCAGCTGCATCACTGTGTGGTACGGCAACACTTCTGTCATGGACCGCAAACGCCTGCAGAGAGTGGTGAAGACTGCACAGAAGATCACCAGGACTCCACTGCCCTCTCTGCAGAGCATCTACCATCGCAGAGTCCACAGAAGAGCTGCTTCCATCCTCAAAGACCCCTCCCACCCCCAACATGGTCTGTTCACACTTCTACCCTCAGGACGGAGGCACAGAAGTGTGAAATGCAGGACTTCCAGAATGAAGAACTCATTCTTTCCCTCTGCCATCAGACTCCTAAACAGCAGATAGGAGTCTACATTCACAATCACAACATTACATGAACAATTGTTTACTTACTGCACTACCTCACTTTATCACTTTACTACTTTACTCTTTTGCCCTGTTATATTTTTTTACATTTTTTATATATTTTTTTATATATTCACTGCTCTTTTATTACTCATATACTTATCTTATTTTTTATTTTTAAATTACTTGTGTGACTTACTTGTGTGACTTTTTACTGTGGACGGCAAAGTAAGAATTTCATTGTACAGGGAAACATGCTTTCTGTCTGTACACATGACAATAAACACTTTGAATCTTTGAATCTTGAATCTTGAAATATTAGAGGACACAACCTTTACAACTATGACCCCGCAGCTGTTTTGATCCTGTTGAAAAGGAGGAGTCATTACTCCTCTTTTCCACTTCATGTCCATCCAGTCTATATTACCATCTTGCTTTTTTTGAGCCTGTAGGTATTCCCTGGATATGTATTTACACAGTTTGCATATTGTATCTCATTTTTGTAAGATGACATATTGATATAATTATGCCAGACTAATATATTAAAGTAATCAAGTTATTTGAGGTGAGTGCCATGGAAGCCATTGAAAAAAAAAATAGTTTTTATATCAAAAATTCATAAAATAGACAAAAGTGGAAAAAAAAGTGGTGTACATGGTAATACTAGACTAGTACTATGGATATAAGGTGGATTGAAGTGATTAGGTCACATGACCTGAAAGCTATTGAAAAAAAGCCTTGATTTTGTACATAAAAATTCATATAAAATTCAAAAAAATATAAAATTGGAAAAAAAAAGTGGTGTGCATGGTACTACTAGGCTAGTACTATGAATATGAAGTGGATTGAAGTGACTAGGTCACGTGACCTGAAAGCTATTGAAAAAAATCCACATTTGTATATATAAAATTCATATAAAATCCAAAAAAACATAAAAGTGAAAAAAAGAAGTGTGCATGGTGCCACTAGATTAGATCTATTATTTTAAAGTAGTGAAAATAAATTTGTTTATCTTGAAGCTATTGAATTTATTTACTTCGTTCCAGTGATCGTCATTTATTGACGGTCCCTAAGTCTCATTGCTCCGTGCTAAGGGCGGTGTTTCGAGAGTGACTTCCCCGTAATAATGACCCACTAGTCGGACACAGACAACTAAGCCTCCCGGTGAAAGTGTGGAGCCGAATAGCCAACGTCCAACGTCTAACATCTAACTTCACCGCGGTCTCAGACACCTACTCCTTTGAAACTATCCACTGCACATGCGCAAAGCAAGCAGGACGGCACCGTGGGAAATAGTTAGACCTACAACAAATAAAGAAAAATTGAGACAACGTAAATTTGATCCATTATTTCGTTATGGTTTTCTTGTTTATTATATTTCCCATTTCGAGCTGAAAGCAATAAAACAAACGTCAGTTTTTCATATTTGGTTCATACAGAAAAACAAAATATTGATTCGTTATTTCGTTTTTGGTTTGCCAGATTAAATGGAATAATTGAATGGTCGGATGATACACGGACCTACTTAGGCCTGTAATAGCTAGCTACATGTCTTTTCTCCTTTCCACCACTAGAGTTCGCGCTAACATTAGAAAATAAAACAGTTTGTAATTCCGATGAGTCACGCTTGCTTATTGCCTATGGCCCTGTATTTGTAGGCTATAAAATTTAGATGATAGAATTACACTAAATATAATCTAAATTTACATAGGCTACGTTATAGGTTTGACAAATGAACACACAGGTTATTAGAATGGATTTTATTGCATTAGAAACTTTTGCTTGATACATTGTCAAATATGTAGTCTAGCCCAAAAGACATTTTAGAAATAGGAGTGGACAATACAATAGTATTACATTTAGTCAGAGCCTAGTACTCCTCTCCCTCCTCATCACCCTCGCCGTCAGCAGAGTCAACTCCAACCTCTTCATAATCCTTCTCCAGAGCGGCCATGTCCTCTCTGGCCTCAGAGAACTCTCCCTCCTCCATACCCTCTCCCACGTACCAGTGAACGAAGGCCCTCTTGGCATACATCAGGTCAAACTTGTGGTCAAGCCGAGCCCAGGCCTCTGCAATAGCAGTGGTGTTGCTCAGCATGCACACAGCCCTCTGGACCTTGGCCAGGTCTCCACCAGGGACTACAGTGGGGGGCTGATAGTTAATACCGGCCTTGAAACCAGTGGGACACCAGTCCATGTTTAAAGTCACTCTAACAATGCCTGATTAAAGTCTGCCTTATTCTGAGCATTTGACTTAATCACTGTAATATCTTTTCAAGGGCCCAAACACCATAATGATCTGTATGGTAATCCTACTCAACATTGGCTTAGCAATTCTCTTCGTCCACATTTTGTCATGAGACACTGTCCGTCACCTCAGGTAATGAAAGCAAGTGAGCCTGTTTTATGACTCAATTGTGTTTACAGATTTCATTTTGAATTTAGTTTGTGGCCATTGCAGGTTACCACAAAGTTGAAGAAAGATGGCCTGACTCCTCACCAAGGATCAGAGATCAGCAAGAAACAGGAAACAGCAGCCTCATGCAGACAGTCATGGATCTGGATGTTTTTGTTCTTGTGACTGCGTGCAGCTCTGAGAAGCACCTCTCTCCAGAGGTTAGAGAAAAGGAAGGGCACTGAATGACTGGAAAGATTTAGGACATCTGAATATGTCTATGTTTAAGTCGGGACAGGAGGTTGGAGAGCATGTCAACAATGTATACAGTAAAAGAAAAGGTCTAATTGTATTGTTAATTGAATGAAACAAAACACTGAATCAACAGAATTTTGTCATGTTGATTACTGGCTGAATATTTTCACATTTAGTCATTTAGGCGCTTTTCTCCAAAGCGACTTTTCACCACAATGCCTTAAACAAGATTATTTAAGCAGCACACGTGTGTAGGATATGAGAGTGTTATTGTCAGTGTTTAAAGTATTTCCATTATTCTAAATATACTGTAGTGAAAGTAATTCATTAGATAGCAGTCTTTACTAAATGTTGTCATTTGTTTAAATAAAAAAGTTCTCTGGGATTTACTGCTGAGACAAATCAAGCAGTGCAAAGGTATTAAGCCATCTTTATGGGGTTTTCTTATTCTGTAGATGGACACTAGTTGCTTTAAATCTACTGCATTCTCAAGTACATTTGGGACTGCTGTGTACTACACTGTGAAAGTATATATTTCATTAGGGTTGGTTTGCATTTGGAGAATGGTACTATGATCATTCAACAACGCAAAGGATACAATGGAGAAGATAGCAAGTGTTTCTGCTACTGAAATGCTTTATATGTACTGTATTCTACCTGTGCTCTCTTTAGCGCCCAGGTGGTTTTAAATGAGAGGTGGGGTTGTTTTTGCTCTAGGGTATGTAGACAAAGGTTGGGAATGGGCTAAACTCTTGTTATGTGTTTGGCAAGTTGCTTAGTTGAATGAGAGCGACATACACTGCTTTAGGATGTTGCGTTTTTCTGTGAGCTTTCATGATTTGTCTCATTGTAGGATAGTCTTTACAGTTCTATCGTTTGGGGCCTGTTTTGCACACAGGAGGGCACTTTGTGTTTATATGTCTGATATTTTGTAAGTTGTTGAGTTGCATGTCAGTCATATACAGTATTCATATTTAGATTTCACATTTGTTAGAGCATTTCCCAGTGAGATTACCTCTTGAAGAGATGAGGAAAAAAAATATATATATAGAACAATTCTTTACTCAATGTCTTACAACTGAGCACTGTTAATTTCAGTTGCATTTAATGGCTAAGATGACAATCACTGCAAACTCCTTGTAATCCAACTGACAGCCCTCAAGTCAATATTGTAATCAAGTTTTAACTAAATGTTGTGGCCATTTTATCTTCAGGCTACTTAAATGCATTTATAACCATGTGCAATGGCAGAATTTGTCAACATGTCAATGTACTGACTCTGGAAAAATTAAAGAAAAAAAAAAACTGTTTTCTTTTTAAGTTTCTGAGTATTTACGAACAACCGTCTGTCCAACTGAGGGGCCACATTTAGCAAGTGGGGGTGGGGACTTAAACCTGTATTGTAAAAAACCTAATAATTTTTATATTACTCCAAAACAAATGTTCACCAGTGCCATCTAGGGTCAATACAGATTATAGCCAAATGGAGACATTTTAATTTTAATGTCCATGGTAGAAAAAGAAAAATAAACCTTGAATAATACCACATGAAAAATAAGTAGTTAATTTTCTTTATTTATGAATTTAGTTAAAAAGGGTCAACATGAAGTTTATGTTCAATACTCTTCACCATCATCTTCCACACTCTCTGCACCAACCTCTTCATAATCCTTCTCCAGAGCGGCCATGTCCTCTCTGGCCTCAGAGAACTCTCCCTCCTCCATACCCTCTCCCACGTACCAGTGAACGAAGGCCCTCTTGGCATACATCAGGTCAAACTTGTGATCAAGCCGAGCCCAGGCCTCTGCAATAGCAGTGGTGTTGCTCAGCATGCACACAGCCCTCTGGACCTTGGCCAGGTCTCCACCAGGGACTACAGTGGGGGGCTGATAGTTAATACCGGCCTTGAAACCAGTGGGACACCAGTCCATGTTTAAAGTCACTCTAACAATGCCTGATTAAAGTCTGCCTTATTCTGAGCATTTGACTTAATCACTGTAATATCTTTTCAAGGGCCCAAACACCATAATGATCTGTATGGTAATCATACTCAACATTGGCTTAGCAATTCTCTTCGTCCACATTTTGTCATGAGACACTGTCCGTCACCTCAGGTAATGAAAGCAAGTGAGCCCTGTTTTATGACTCAATTGTGTTTACAGATTTCATTTTGAATTTAGTTTGTGGCCATTGCAGGTTACCACAAAGTTGAAGAAAGATGGCCTGACTCCTCACCAAGGATCAGAGATCAGCAAGAAACAGGAAACAGCAGTCTCATGCAGACAGTCATGGCTCTGGATGTTTTTGTTCTTGTGACTGCGTGCAGCTCTGAGAAGCACCTCTCTCCAGAGGTTAGAGAAAAGGAAGGGCACTGAATGACTGGAAAGATTCAGGACATCTGAATATGTCTGTGTTTAAGTCGGGACAGGAGGTTGGAGAGCATGTCAACAATGTATACAGTCAAAGAAAAGGTCTAATTGTATTGTTAATTGAAAGAAACAAAACACTGAATCAACAGAATTTTGTCATGTTGATTACTGGCTGAATATTTTCACATTTAGTCATTTAGCAGACGCTTTTCTCCAAAGCGACTTTTCACCACAATGCCTTAAACAAGATTATTTAAGCAGCACACGTGTGTAGGATATGAGAGTGTTATTGTCAGTGTTTAAAGTATTTCCATTATTCTAAATATACTGTAGTGAAAGTAATTCATTAGATAGCAGTCTTTACTAAATGTCATTTGTTTAAATAAAAAAGTTCTCTGGGATTTACTGCTGAGACAAATCAAGCAGTGCAAAGGTATTAAGCCATCTTTATGGGGTTTTCTTATTCTGTAGATGGACACTAGTTGCTTTAAAGCTACTGCATTCTCAAGTACATTTGGGACTGCTGTGTACTACACTGTGAAAGTATATATTTCATTAGGGTTGGTTTGCATTTGGAGAATGGTACTATGATCATTCAACAACGCAAAGGATACAATGGAGAAGATAGCAAGTGTTTCTGCTACTGAAATGCTTTATATGTACTGTATTCTACCTGTGCTCTCTTTAGCGCCCAGGTGGTTTTAAATGAGAGGTGGGGTTGTTTTTGCTCTAGGGTATGTAGACAAAGGTTGGGAATGGGCTAAACTCTTGTTATGTTGTTGGCAAGTTGCTTAGTTGAATGAGAGCGACATACACTGCTTTAGGATGTTGCGTTTGCCTGTGAGCTTTCATGATTTGTCTCATTGTAGGATAGTCTTTACAGTTCTATCGTTTGGGGCCTGTTTTGCACACAGGAGGGCACTTTGTGTTTATATGTCTGATATTTTGTAAGTTGTTGAGTTGCATGTCAGTCATATACAGTATTCATATTTAGATTTCACATTTGTTAGAGCATTTCCCAGTGAGATTACCTCATGAAGAGATGAGGAAAAAAAATATATATATATATATAAAACAATTCTTTACTCAATGTCTTACAACTGAGCACTGTTAATTTCAGTTGCATTTAATGGCTAAGATGACAATCACTGCAAACTCCTTGTAATCCAACTTACAGCCCTCAAGTCAATATTGTAATCAAGTTGTAACTAAATGTTGTGGCCATTTTATCTTCAGTCTACTTAAATGCATTTATAAGCATGTGCAATGGCAGAATTTGTCAACATGTCAATGTACTGACTCTGGAACAATTTATATAACGAAAAAAAAAAACTGTTTTCTTTAAGTTTATCTGAGTATTTACGAACGCCCGTCTGCCCAACTGAGGGGCCACTTAAACTTGTATTGTAAAAAAACCTAATGCAATAATTTTTATATTACTCCAAAACAAATGTTCACCAGTGCCATCTATGGTCAATACAGATTATAGCCAAATGGAGACATTTTAATTTTAATGTCCATGGTAGAAAAATAAAAATAAACCCTGAATAATACCACATAAAAAATAAGTAGTTAATTAGCTTTATTTATGAATTTAGTTAAAAAGGGTCAACATGAAGTTTATGTTCAATACTCTTCACCATCATCTTCCACACTCTCTGCACCAACCTCTTCATAATCCTTCTCCAGAGCGGCCATGTCCTCTCTGGCCTCAGAGAACTCTCCCTCCTCCATACCCTCTCCCACGTACCAGTGAACGAAGGCCCTCTTGGCATACATCAGGTCAAACTTGTGGTCAAGCCGAGCAAAGGCCTCTGCAATAGCAGTGGTGTTGCTCAGCATGCACACAGCCCTCTGGACCTTGGCCAGGTCTCCACCAGGGACTACAGTGGGGGGCTGGTAGTTAATACCGACCTTGAAACCAGTGGGACACCAGTCCACAAACTGGATTGACCGCTTGGTCTTGATGGTGGCAATGGCAGCGTTTACATCTTTGGGAACCACATCACCACGATACAAAAGGCAGCAGGCCATGTATTTGCCGTGGCGGGGGTCACATTTCACCAACTGGTTGGCTGGCTCAAAGCAGGCGTTTGTGATCTCAGGCACTGACAGCTGCTCGTGGTAGGCCTTCTCAGCTGAGATGACTGGGGCATAGGTGGCCAGAGGAAGTGGATGCGAGGATATGGAACCAAGTTGGTCTGGAACTCTGTCAGATCAACATTTAGTGCACCATCAAGCGAGAGAAACAGTGACGGAGGACACAATCTGACTGATCAGCCTGTTCAGGTTGGTGTAGCTAGGGACGCTCAATATCGAGGTTCCTACGGCAGATGTCATAGATGGCCTCGTTATCGACCATGAAGGCACAGTCAGAGTGCTCCAGGGTGGTGTGGGTGGTCAGAATAGAGTTGTAGGGCTCCACTACAGCAGTGGACACCTGGGGAGCAGGGTAGATGGAGAACTCCAGCTTGGACTTCTTGCCGTAGTCGACAGAGAGACGCTCCATCAGCAGAGAGGTGAAACCAGAGCCAGTGCCCCCTCCAAAGCTGTGGAAAACCAGGAAGCCCTGAAGCCCTGTGCACTGGTCAGCCTGTGGACAGAGAGGGGGGATAAGAGGGAAATTAAAAGTGCATTTCCAAAAATCAATCAAAATCCTTAATAGCAGCAATACACCCACCATTTTGCGGATCCTGTCCAGCACCAAGTCAATGATCTCTTTGCCGATGGTGTAGTGACCACGAGCGTAGTTGTTAGCAGCATCCTCTTTACCAGTGATTAGCTGCTCAGGGTGGAACAGCTGTCTGTATGTGCCAGTACGAACCTCATCTGTAGAGAAACATGTTTCTTTAGTTTTCTATTATTACAGCCAGATTTACTTTTCATATCCCCTTTACAAACGTGATCCTCACCAATGACAGTGGGCTCCAGATCCACAAAAACAGCCCTGGGGACGCGCTTCCCAGCTCCAGTCTCACTGAAGAAGGTGTTGAAAGAGTGATCTCCATCTCCTACGATCTTGTCACTGGGCATCTGACCGTCTGGCTGGATCCCATGCTCCAGACAGTACAGCTCCCAGCAGGCATTACCGATCTGGACACCAGCCTGACCAACGTGTATCGAAAGACACTCCCGCTGTGGAAAACAAAACAAATTATGCATTGTAAATACTACATTTAGCCACTAAACCTATTGGTCCATGCAAGTTTGCAACATGTTGCTGGTAACCTACATGTTGAAACATTCTCTGAATCACAGTTTCAGTATGGTAAAGAGGCCTTTGTAAATACACTACAAAGATCACTTGACACCAACTCTAGCATTTACACCATTAAAAGAAAACAGCTCAGGGTCAGTGTTTAGCTGAATATGCTTTAGGAAGAACTTGCTTACGGAATAGTATTTTATCCTTCAAAGTTATCATATCAAAAATTGTCTCCATTTTATTTATACAAAAAGGGAACATAAAATAAACCACATCAAGCAGTTATTTGAAACGACTTTAAGTGGATTCAAAAGCGTGTGGTTTGTCTATTGTGGCCCCGGCCCAGAATCAGGTTAGCCTGGTGTACCAGACCGTTTCCTTTTTTTCCAAAAACAGGGCGGTCTAGTCTCTTCCTCACAGCAAATCCCTTCCTCGGCGATTTTGCAGACGGGCCAATCACAAGCCGTTTGTCTGCAGCGGGGTATGGTTTGCTGGCTACGTCATACAGAAGTAACTCTGCTCGCGCGGCTGATCCAAAACATTTAACATGGCGGACGCTGCAACTGAAACGGCGTTTATTTCTGCGCCTGCCACGGTTTTAAAAAAACCAGCAAAGTATTTAAAAAATAATAATAAAAATGAAACCCCTCTACTGCTGGCCATGTTAACTAGCGGCATCAACGCAGCTTCCTTGTTGACAAACTACTGTGTAGCGTCACCTTTTTTCGCTTCACATCCGGCTTTTTCCCGATTACTTAACGTTCCTCTTGTAAACTCCGCATTTGAAATGGAATGCAAGCAACAAGGTACCAGACTAACTTATTTGTAAAGAATAGGAAAATAGTTAGTCGCGGCTGGCCAGGCTAGAATTAGGTGGTAAGGCACAGGAATGTTTCATGTTGAAAGCACATTGACCTCCGCCAAATGGGTCACTTTGCGTCAGTAATACAGAAGCAGGCAACTAGGCCAAAAGATCACTTGAAACTGGGGATTGTTCCATTTTTAGCTCATTTAACTAAAACACCCAATAAGACACTTAATTTAAGTCTATTATAAACATAAACCTAGACAAATGAGGTAGGCCTAAATGACTTACACATTTTACTGACTGAAATAGTGCTTCACGTGATGGTGACCATGCAGAGCTACTAAACCGACTAATCAAGAGATGGCCTACGAAAATACATTTTAACACTCACCATGTTGCCAAGGCGAAGGTGGTTGGTGCTGAAGAAAAAAAGTTAAGCCTACGTTAACTCTCACAGCAGGAACTCAATGTGTCCTGGGTAAGAAGTTAGGCTACTGAAGAAAGTTGCCAGTTTGTACTTTTTATAATCTCTGCGCAGACATAAAAAATAAATATGATTGGCTGGCTGATCACATGGCTCATTATCTATTGGTCATAAGCACAACAATTAGGCTACAATTTTAACACGGCAGGTTTGAAAATGATATGTGGCAACATTGCTATGGAGTGAATTGCAGCCATTAATGGGGAAGTAAGTTCGTAATGTGAGTGCTTAAACAAAATAACTCGTTTAAAAGGGGTTTATAGAAAGACTTGTGCATCTAGTCTAGTAGTATGCTGCAATAGGCTACTAAATCAATTGAAACACTGCATTTGCAGTCCCCTGCTGCACATGAACTTGATGTAGGCTTGAAGCTAGCCAAAATAAGTAAGCTACATTTTAAAAAACTGAATGCGTGGAACAAAAAAAAAAAAATTATAAAAAAATAGCCTAATGTGTTTAACAGTTAGCCTAGTTGAAGTAAAACGTCAAACTTACTCTTAAAATATATTAGAGTCCACTTTCATTAACTCAAATCTTACAGCAACATGTTACACTTAATGTTACTTAGGCCTGTAATAGCTAGCTACATGTCTTTTCTCCTTTCCACCACTAGAGTTCGCGCTAACATTAGAAAATAAAACAGTTTGTAATTTCGATGAGTCACGCTTGCTTATTGCCTATGGCCCTGTATTTGTAGGCTATAAAATTTAGATGATAGAATTACACTAAATATAATCTAAATTTACATAGGCTACGTTATAGGTTTGACAAATGAACACACCGGTTATTAGAATTGATTTTATTGCATTAGAAACTTTTGCTTGATACATTGTCAAATATGTAGTCTAGCCCAAAAGACATTTTAGAAATAGGAGTGGACAATACAATAGTATTACATTTAGTCAGAGCCTAGTACTCCTCTCCTTCCTCATCACCCTCGCCGTCAGCAGAGTCAACTCCAACCTCTTCATAATCCTTCTCCAGAGCGGCCATGTCCTCTCTGGCCTCAGAGAACTCTCCCTCCTCCATACCCTCTCCCACGTACCAGTGAACGAAGGCCCTCTTGGCATACATCCAGGGGTTAAAGTGGAAAAAAATCCTGAGCCTGAACTTTTTTTTTTTTCAGACGGACTTACTTCAAATATTGACGATAATAACAAAAATACAGTAACAAGAGCTTAAAGTGCTTCAACAAGTGAACATCTGTCAAATTATTTGAGTATTTTATCCATATTCAAGCTTGTTGCTTCATCAACATTGAGTGAGAACATTTTTTTAGCTTCTCAGACAAACATTTTTTGAACTGTAGTGCAATGCCATGAGTGTTCATGTAACTCGCATGTTGATTTGAAACCAACAGGCTAGTTAACGCTTTTTTGTCTTCTGCCAGTTTTCTACACAGGGTGACCAGTGGCTGCGAAATTCTGAATGACAAATCATGTTCTGCTATAAATGTGCACAAACGTATTTTTAAATCACAGACACGGTCAATCATAGACAACGGTGTGTCAGCTGTAACAGTTGCTCCCGGCAACGTCGTGGTACGTTTAAGTGCACGGGCAGCGGCTCTATGACCGGGGTCTAAATCATGACGAGCAAGCACTTTCTTACCGCTGCTGGCATACAGTAGCTTCCTCGAGCAAATCGTGCAGAAACAAGCCCGGGGCTCTCTCAGTTTCTTACACCAACTGCCAAAAGGCTCGCCATCTCTACTTTCTTCAATCCACGCCCAGCGCCATTTATTTTTGAGTCCTTTATCTACTGCTAGGACATTATCCCCAGGCTTCATAAACTTGCGCTCCATTTCTTTTTCTCCGACAACGCTAACGTGACATTGACGCATGGGTGTCAATCATACTGTGTTACAAGGACCCGCCCTTCTCTGCTTCTGATAGGCTTGTAACGTTAGTTAAATCTGCGTTCCTCTCATATGATTGGTAGGTGAAATAAATTGGCTCGAAAATATTAAACTGCATGTGCAGGCTCTCAAATATTATTTTTTTTTCCCTCACGACCACACGCCGGAGATCCGGCACGGTGCCGGAATACTTTAAGCCCTGTACATCAGGTCAAACTTGTGGTCAAGCCGAGCCCAGGCCTCTGCAATAGCAGTGGTGTTGCTCAGCATGCACACAGCCCTCTGGACCTTGGCCAGGTCTCCACCAGGGACTACAGTGGGGGGCTGGTAGTTAATACCGACCTTGAAACCAGTGGGACACCAGTCCACAAACTGGATTGACCGCTTGGTCTTGATGGTGGCAATGGCAGCGTTTACATCTTTGGGAACCACATCACCACGATACAAAAGGCAGCAGGCCATGTATTTGCCGTGGCGAGGGTCACATTTCACCATCTGATTGGCTGGCTCAAAGCAGGCATTGGTAATTTCAGACACTGTTAACTGCTCGTGGTAGGCCTTCTCAGCTGAGATGACTGGGGCATAGGTGGCCAGAGGGAAGTGGATGCGAGGATATGGCACCAAGTTGGTCTGGAATTCTGTCAGATCAACATTTAGTGCACCATCAAAGCGAAGAGAAGCAGTGATGGAGGACACAATCTGACTGATCAGCCTGTTCAGGTTGGTGTAGGTAGGACGCTCAATATCGAGGTTCCTACGGCAGATGTCATAGATGGCCTCGTTATCGACCATGAAGGCACAGTCAGAGTGCTCCAGGGTGGTGTGGGTGGTCAGAATAGAGTTGTAGGGCTCCACTACAGCAGTGGACACCTGGGGAGCAGGGTAGATGGAGAACTCCAGCTTGGACTTCTTGCCGTAGTCGACAGAGAGACGCTCCATCAGCAGAGAGGTGAAACCAGAGCCAGTGCCCCCTCCAAAGCTGTGGAAAACCAGGAAGCCCTGAAGCCCTGTGCACTGGTCAGCCTGTGGACAGAGAGGGGGGATAAGAGGGAAATTAAAAGTGCATTTCCAAAAATCAATCAAAATCCTTAATAGCAGCAATACACCCACCAGTTTGCGGATCCTGTCCAGCACCAAGTCAATGATCTCTTTGCCGATGGTGTAGTGACCACGAGCGTAGTTGTTAGCAGCATCCTCTTTACCAGTGATTAGCTGCTCAGGGTGGAACAGCTGTCTGTATGTGCCAGTACGAACCTCATCTGAAGATAAGTCATGAATGCTCAGGATTTTTGACTCACAATATAAAAACATGCATTTATAATCTCTTCATGGAGAGTTTACCGATGACAGTGGGCTCCAGATCCACAAAAACAGCCCTAGGGACGTGTTTTCCAGCTCCTGTTTCACTGAAGAAGGTGTTGAAGGAATCGTCACCTCCTCCAAGAGTCTTGTCACTGGGCATCTGACCGTCGGGCTGGATCCCATGCTCCAGGCAGTAAAGCTCCCAGCAGGCATTACCGATCTGGACACCAGCCTGACCAACGTGTACTGAAATACACTCACGCTGTGGTAGAGAGAATTGATATAGATAGATATTAGATATAGATATAATTAGATATAAGATAGATATAGAGCGATAGATATTAGAGAGAGATATATTAGAGAGAGATATTAGAGAGATAGATATTAGAGAGAGATAAATGTATATATATATATATTCTTTTAACTATTTCATTGTTCAGGCAACTTTTCAGTTAAAAGGTTGACAACAGCTCTACAAGTAAGTCTACATGTAGCCAGGAAGAGAAAAAAGAGGCCCATTGTACTGAGTCAGATACGAGAACATCATGACTAAGACACTTGACACATAGCCTAAGCCTACCTACGGTAATTTACCCCGTAGAGAAAAATATAACGAAATATGTATCACATAATTGTTCAACCCCACTAATATGCATTAAGAAAGAGAGATCTCTAGCCTACTGTGCAAACACCTCGATTGGCTGCCATCTAAAGATGTAATTCAACAGGAATGTAGCAGACTTTCTGTGCGTCCGTTGAATTTAAAACACGGAAAACGAAACCGTTGAAGTTGTAGGCCTATCTGGGCTGTGGCTGTTCACACTCTATGGAATAGGACGTGCAAACTCACTTAAAAAAGGTAATTTTAGATACAAAGAAAACGCACAATTATCGCCTCTTTCAATTAAAAATCTAAAATAGGCTACAGAGAGTTAGGATCGAGAGCTGTGGGCTTGTGCTAAATAAAACTAGGATGAGGTTAATATGTGGGTGCCACGTGACACCATAGAACAAAAGAAAAGTCTTCTTTGTTTGATCGTAATTTTTTACAGAAAAGATGAGAAATTTCAAGATAAGTCAACTCACCATGTTGGTTAAAAGTGTAAGTTTGTTTCTGCAAAGATAAAAAGAGGAAGTAAGAAGCGACGCTAACTCTCACAGCTAAGCCTTTATGTGTCCAGTGTAAGTAGTCAGTGGTTTTTTTCGCAAGGTGGAGCAATTTATAAAGAACCCTTCAGTCGCGGAAAACAGCAGCTAACAACCATTGGCTGGCTGGACATGTGATTCTTGTTCAGTCTTTCTATTGGCTGCAAATAAAACAGTCATCGTTTGGACGTGGGTCAACTATGAGACAAGACCAGAGACAAATAGGACAAATGGCATTTAAGTAAGAAACATTCATTCTAAGAGGATAGATAAAAATGTTTTCTTTTTTTCCCACCCAAAAATATTCTAATTAACTTGCTTAATGAGGAGATTCATGTGCGTGGGGTATTCTAAGTGTCTATTTATTCTGAGAGTTAAGAAAACATTTTAGTGAGGTTGACATATCCATTTATTTTCTGATCTCTGTAGCCTATTACAAATTTAAAATTCCCTGTAACAATTGAGACTTTATTGTTTGTCTGCTTTCACTTACCAATGGATTTTTTGTATTATTTTATGTTTTCAGTAGGCCATAGCTTATATGGGGTAGGCCTTATTAACATGGTTAATATAACATTGTCACTATATTAAGATAAAACGAACATCTGGTCAATAGACATTTACAGAGCTTAGGCCATAGTTAGGTATTTTCCATAGATGCGTTGAGACTTGAAGCTAAAACGGTTACCTACAGTTTTACAGCTTACATCTGGTAAACCCAATGCAACCTATTTAGCCAACTATACAGTAATAGTTTGATGATGTAGGCTATTATGACTTCCTTGTCAAACAAATCAGAGATTTTGTTGGACTTCGTGTTGACGGGGTACACCATCTTTGTTCTGTTTAAATGGGTTACATATTTTTTTTAAGCTGGGGCAGACAGAAAAACTTCATCAGGAGTGAGGTGAAAAAGTCAGTAGGTGTAAATAAAAGGCACCACTGACCAGGATCAAGAGGAAGAAATTTGCAGTAGACCACTGACAGCTATGTGTACATGCTAATGAATACACAGCTCATCATTGTTATTCCTTTAATCAGTACTTCTTACATTACTTAAATGACAAATGATTGATGGACTCTACATCAGCCCCAAAGTATTTTTTTGTAAATAGCCTACTATGTCAGTGTCCACCCAAATGGCACAGGTGATTCTTATACAATTTCCATGTCATCAATATTATCTGTTACAGCTGCTCTTGTAGCTATGTTTTACTTGTTTTTAGAAATGTAATAGCTATTTGTTAATCTGTGGCATCTTGCATCTAGGTGACTATTGCTGGACTGTTGAGTGACATTTTCTAGGTTTAAATACAGCTGTCTACTGTCTCATACAAAGGACACATTTCAGATTCATCAATAATAAAAGTTATCTTCTCTTAAAAGTATGCAATTTTTCTTAACCCATAGTAAAAAAGAGAGGCCTTATCTACGCACAGTAGATAGCCTAATAGAACAAACTTTCACCAATTACATGTCACGGATAAGTCATGTGACAGCAGTCTATTCTCTTTAGACTGCAGTGCTAACCCTAACCCTGAAGTGCTTGACTTTCTCAACAGGTCATCTACCCCTACTTTAAAGATCTTACACAGCAACAATTTTTATTTGATTAATATGAATTAGCTTAAATGTATCTTCGCATGACAACATTATTTTATAAAGGAGATAGCAAAAACAGAAGAAACATCAGTCATGTTCGAGGAACTTTATTTACATACAGCGCCAAAACTTTTTGATGTGTTTTTTATTTTGACATATGCAAATCCTTTTTGATAGACAAACAATGTAATGGCTCACTGTTACAATGCTTTTGGGTCCCTTTGATTTTTTAATTGAAAAACCTTTTGTTTGGAATGTTAAAAGAACACGTTTTAATATATTATTTCCTGTTATTTATCACCTTATATCCCTTTTAATACTCCTCCCCTTCCTCCTCTCCTTCGCCCTCAACGGAGTCAACTCCAACCTCTTCATAATCCTTCTCCAGAGCGGCCATGTCCTCTCTGGCCTCAGAGAACTCTCCCTCCTCCATACCCTCTCCCACGTACCAGTGAACGAAGGCCCTCTTGGCATACATCAGGTCAAACTTGTGGTCAAGCCGAGCCCAGGCCTCTGCAATAGCAGTGGTGTTGCTCAGCATGCACACAGCCCTCTGGACCTTGGCCAGGTCTCCACCAGGGACTACAGTGGGGGGCTGGTAGTTAATACCGACCTTGAAACCAGTGGGACACCAGTCCACAAACTGGATTGACCGCTTGGTCTTGATGGTGGCAATGGCAGCGTTTACATCTTTGGGAACCACATCACCACGATACAAAAGGCAGCAGGCCATGTATTTGCCGTGGCGGGGTCACATTTCACCAACTGGTTGGCTGGCTCAAAGCAGGCGTTTGTGATCTCAGCCACTGAGAGCTGCTCGTGGTAGGCCTTCTCAGCTGAGATGACTGGGGCATAGGTGGCCAGAGGGAAGTGGATGCGAGGATATGGAACCAAGTTGGTTTGGAATTCTGTCAGATCAACATTTAGTGCACCATCAAAGCGAAGAGAAGCAGTGATGGAGGACACAATCTGGCCAATAAGCCTGTTCAGGTTGGTGTAGCTAGGACGCTCAATATCGAGGTTCCTACGGCAGATGTCATAGATGGCCTCGTTATCGACCATGAAGGCACAGTCAGAGTGCTCCAGGGTGGTGTGGGTGGTCAGAATAGAGTTGTAGGGCTCCACTACAGCAGTGGACACCTGGGGAGCAGGGTAGATAGAGAACTCCAGCTTGGACTTCTTGCCGTAGTCGACAGAGAGACGCTCCATCAGCAGAGAGGTGAAACCAGAGCCAGTGCCCCCTCCAAAGCTGTGGAAAACCAGGAAGCCCTGAAGCCCTGTGCACTGGTCAGCCTGTGGACAGAGAGGGGGGATAAGAGGGAAATTAAAAGTGCATTTCCAAAAATCAATCAAAATCCTTAATAGCAGCAATACACCCACCAGTTTGCGGATCCTGTCCAGCACCAAGTCAATGATCTCTTTGCCGATGGTGTAGTGACCACGAGCGTAGTTGTTAGCAGCATCCTCTTTACCAGTGATTAGCTGCTCAGGGTGGAACAGCTGTCTGTATGTGCCAGTACGAACCTCATCTGAAGATAAATCATGAATGCTCAGGATTTTTAACTCACAATATAAAAACATACATTTATAATCTCTTCATGGAGAGTTTACCGATGACAGTGGGCTCCAGATCCACAAAAACAGCCCTGGGGACATGCTTCCCAGCCCCAGTCTCACTGAAGAAGGTGTTGAAGGAATCATCTCCTCCTCCAATAGTCTTGTCACTGGGCATCTGACCGTCCGGTTGGATCCCATGCTCCAGGCAGTAAAGTTCCCAGCAGGCATTACCGATCTGGACACCAGCCTGACCAACGTGGATGGAGAGACACTCACGCTGTTGGGAGAAACAATTTAATAATTATTTTGCAATAAATGTAGAGGTTAAAGTATAAATTCAGTAGTCAATAAAATAATATCCAATACTGATAAAGCAGCTGTTGAAGATGCAAGTCCCATCTTCTTTTGACGCACTGTGCTGTCTGGAGCACTTCAGTCCAGCAACAGAGATGACTCGTTTAAAACATTAAGGCCCTGTTAAAACGTCCTAAACGGATCCCAGACCCTATTCTGCACAGTGCCATTTGTATGAAAAATATTTGCTGTCTGTTAACGGTGGATAAGGAAGACAGTATCAGAGGTCATCTCAGTGGTGTCCGTTACTAGTTCCTTGCATTTTTAATGGCCCGCTCTGCCTGACACAGCATTTCATCTGTTTCCAAAGGGCGTGTCTAGAGAAACGCGGACTAAGTGAAGATGAGGAAGGGTAAAATACCGCAGAGCTGGTTTTTCAGTTAAGCTTGACCAAATTATTCATTCTGTCCACACGGCAATCCGTTAAAACAAACTCTCTTTGCCTCGTTTTCCCGCCACGATTTGTGCAGAACGTCAGAGCATCTGCTGTGATAACCGTGACAAAGGATAACATTTAATTATCAAAGCTTACCATGATTAAGTCTTGATTCTATTGTTAAAAGCTAAAGGTCACTTCAGGAATCGTATAGATTATTATAGCACTTATCAGTGAGGCACTCTTCTATTAAAAAACTTAAAACCCAGTAAGGCAGAAGCCTACCATGTAAACATTAACACGTCTTGCGTGGTAACTTCCAAAATATGTTAAATAAGTCTTACCATTTTGTTACTTTTGGCCGCGCTAAGTTTCAGAAGCTCCTTGAGGTGGAGTCTTACAATTCGACAGTTATGAGGTCGTTGTAAGAGATAATGGCGCACACAAGGATGGACATGGTTTATAAGCATCTATTACCCCAGCGCCTGAGGCAGCTCTGCTGCTATTGGCCAAATCTATGTCAGTCTCACGTTTCAAAACGGACTTCGGCTTTCTATTGGATGGGACACAGTCTCCCTACAAAAAACGTCTTTCAGGCCCCACCCGATTCCCGGCATCCTCCCGTCATTGTGCTACAGCATGGCGCCTCATGATGGAAGAAAATGCTGCGTAATTACTACCACTACCACGTAATTACATAAACACATATTGATAATACAGATAACAATAATCCATGTGCATTCGCCAAATTAGATAATATAGGACCTCGATGTAGGCCTATATTATGTATGTAGGTATAAAAAACATGAAGGTATAAAAACAATCTATTAGAATGCAGTTGTTGACGCTCCATTATTTAATGCAAGAGAGGGATTTACCTATTAAGGTAACAAAATCAGTCCTGACATTAAAAAAGTGGTAAAGGTTAACTCATTCAATTTTCATTCATTCATTTTCTAAGCTTAGTCCCGTTAGGAGTCGCGGGAGACTGGAGCCTATCCCAGCAGCTTTGGGCCTTAGAGTACACCCTGGACAATGTAGCCGTAGGGCTGACATTTAGAGACAGACAGTGACAGACAACCATTCAAAGGTTAACTATGCTACTTTAATAACTGAGGTAGCTACAGGATTCATTAGACAAGTGGATGACAAGGCCAATCTCGATGCTGGTATGTAAAAATTTTATAAAAATGAGCATTTTGCCCATAATTTTGTATCTTTTTCAGTCCATACGTCTCCTGTTGACAGAATCCTTTTTTAATAAGCTGTTCCTGAGGTTTATTTGGAACAATAAGAAAGGTAGGCTACATGCCTCACAAAACCTGAGGGTTGCAGCTTCCCAAATGGTATTAAAGAGTTGCCGCCAGAAATTGAACAGGCGACAATTTCACACCTTCTGCTAAAACAGTAGTTTTATTTTGCAAAACTTCAAGTTTTGAAAAAGGACACCAGAATCCCTTTTTAAGCAATACTATACTGTAGATATCTGGTACAGGTTGGGGACACCCCTTTGATCTTTCCTTTTTTTTTTTTTTTTTCATATGGGGCAATGTTTCTTTTGCAGCAGGAAGAGCAGATGGAGGTTTCAAAATTTGGGCAGAGAGAGCGGCAGGTGCAATAGGAGATCTGTATGTGGGAAAATGTTAACCATGCAAAAATGAAACACTTTTTCAAGTATCTAAAGTTAAAACATTTCATGTAATCAACATTAAAAACATTATACTTGTCTTGATTAGAAGGTATTGTATTGTCAAACCCGTGCGGACGGAAGCATCTCCCTGTAGAACCTTAATGTTGCAAAATAAAGAGTGAAGATAGGCTGCAGCTTGGAGATTAGACACTCAGGAGAGTACTGAAGTAGCCCATTGGGAAAAGGCCTGTCTTAAAGCACAAAAACAAACAATTAATACCAGAACAAGGTTGTTACAATACAAATGATTAATGAGTACTTATGTGACCCCTGTCGAACTAAATCAACGGCTCTGTATTTAACTGTTTATGGGACTGTTGGAAAGTCAAGAATTATTGGATATAGAATATATATATGTTGACATATATACTGTTCAAACCATTTCCTATAGTCGGAATCAAAGCTCCTCTTTGTGCTCCCAACATTGTGCATTTTGAGGATATATTACAAAGACTTTAGTGTCAACAAAAGTCAAGCCACACTTGACTTTGGAGGACTTATTTTGGACTTATTTTTTTCAAGAGGGAAGACTGAGGACTTTGAGTTTTATTATTTCTATGTCTGTATAATAGTGTAAATGTTTTAATGTGTGTGCATGTGTTTTTTTGTGTGTGTTTCTTAACTAAATATGCTATAGCTATGATATTTGATAGACAATTAGGTGACTTATGACTTACTTGTTATTACGCATTATAACACAGTGTAACAAACGCCTAGATAGTTTTAATCTTACATAACAACTCTTAAACCAGCTAAAGAACAGCTCTGCTTATCTGCTCTGATGTGATAGTTGACCATGTCTGGGTGTCGCCCCCAAAGTCAACTGGCAGACAACATGTCATTTTTGTTGTATAACGATGTAGCCAGGGCTTAATTTGTGAGGGAACATGGTTCCCCTCTTCCTATTGAGACTAGGACCCATGGATCTGGCACCTCTTTTTCAGGAGGAGTTTTTTTAAAGTAAAGGTTTATGTGGCCAAAATAAATCAGATGTGGTGCTGTTATTTTTTCATTTAACTCAATTTTAATTTAAATTTATAATTCAGGCTATAGAAATTGCCCATTGGTCTGTTAAAAAGGGCATAATTTAGATATAAATAGCTTTTATGCAGCCTATCAACATACGTTCCTTGACATTTTTTTAACTTGATGCTATGGGAACACTCCCCAAATATTCTCTGTGTTCCCCCACCTCCAGCTTTTACAACTTAAGCTCTGGATGTAGTCTGTTTCTGGCTGCACCTCACTTGGGTCTGGTTCACAAACACTGAATGATAACATAAAACATTTATGAATTGTTTATACAAAGAGCAGACAAAATAATTAGGTCTGCATAAATTTGAATTACATTTTTTGTTAATTTGTAGTTTATATATTTCTGTCTTTCCCAAAGTAAAGGAGGTCAAACTGTCCTGTCACGAATCAGAGACATTATAGTCCAAAGAGGCACAGATGCCCAACCCCCAGCCCTCCTGCCAAGACTTAACCGTTGCTAGGAAATGAATAACGGAGTTGCCTAGATACAGCCTCGATCCACACAGACCGCTTTTATCTGGAAATCACATGACCTAGCCTAAATAGCAGCAGCAGTGCAGCTGCCTCTCGGGCCCTTGAGAAGAGTATTCCTAGCCACTAGAGTCCCCCAAACATGTCAGTATTAGCAACAGAAAGAGTAGGCCTACTATTGATTAAATGTTGTGGTGATGGTAGAAGGCATGTGTTGCGTATTTTTCTTATTTATTAGACAGCTATCATAAAATAAATAGCCTATAAACCTCTCTGTGTGCCTGTGTCTCCTTTATGGCCCTATAAGTTCAGTGCAGTTGCTAACAACAAACAACCCCTTGACAACAGTTGTCCTAGGAGACGAAAAGTACTTCCACAGAATGCAAGTCTGTTAAACAAACATCTGTTTTTAAAGCTCAAAATGTTAGCTACATACATGTTTCCAAATTACATTTTTTGAATGTAATCTGTGATAGCCAATAAACTAATTTTAGACACAAACATTCAACTCATAAAATTGTATTTATACTGCCCAATATCACAATAAAAATGCAAAATAAATTAAAATGACCCAGAGAGCATTAGTTGAATCGGTCTGTGACTAGATGAATTAAAGACACAGTGTGAATATGTTGAAATATTAAACCATTTCACGGAGAACAGTAACAGATGTGGTATAGGTCTTGTCAATAGGTATCATATTCTCTGAGCGTGATGCAGAGAGGACCCTTTCATGTACGAGAGGAGGACCACTCCCTTCTTACATTCCCATCCTCCATCTCTCCTCTTGGTGTACAGCCGCCCAGACCCTCCCTGTTTCACAGCTGCTAAGTGGGATGGCTGGAGAATGTTTCTTTAAGAACTCTTGGCTGTAATCCATGGCTGCTTCCTGTCGTGTTTGTTTATCCTCTAGACAGTTTAACAACAAGCAGGATAAGTAAAGCATATTATCACATCATACACTCTGACATCATGTATTACTGAAATACTCATTATGGCTCTGTCACAAGGCAGTCTAAATTTAATGTTAGGGTTTTAAAACAGACATTCAACAGCAAAACTATTTGGTTGATGACCCAGTGTAACATCTCTTTCTGTTATTCTACAACAACTCAGGCAAATTTCTGTTTCTCAAATTGACCAGACATAAGCATGAAAACAGCAGAGGTCCATAGAGACAGACACAAACAACCACGTGATCTGCCCACTGAATGACATCATTGCAGAGAATCTAGGACAAAGAGGGAGGAGAGATGGAGGAGATGGCATGCTGGGCGGGTCCTGGCCTGCCATCAGCAACATGGACGCATGTGTGAGTGAGATGGGAGCATCTTGTGCAGCAGAGCCATGCAGCCATTTTGCATCATTTATAATGAACCAGGTGAAGGGACTGACGGCTAAAGGCAGAGCGCAGATTTAATATAGTGGCTAACAATAGGCAATGTCCTCTTAATTTTGTGTATTCCGTTACTAAATAATAGATGTGAGTTGTCTTTTTCTGTTCATGTCATTTATCTGCATAATAAATTAGCTTTGTTTGCGATATTGTTTTCAAAGATAAATCTTTACATGGATCATCACATTTGACATCATATTAAATTATTAAATGTATAATAAAAAGCCAAATCAATCAAATAAATAATTCATAATAAACATATTTTTATTATTATTATTTTCCTTTGTACTAAATCCCTAGGTATCTATAAAAAGGAAGGTTTGATCATAAACTGACCTAGACTATTGATCATAAATAGGCTATACTTGATTTGACTATTGTTTAAATGCTATAGCTTTTGTTAATAATATCATTTTGTTTCTGACCAAATGCACTAAACCATAGACTAGAGCACTGCCAAATGGTGGCAGCGAATGCTTCCTTGCAGCAGCCCGCACAGTTCCTCCCGCTGCTTCCGCTGCCTGTATAAATGCGCAAGCGCCGCCTTCTCATTCAGCAGTTGTTGCATCGACCCCGTTGGGTACAACACGCAACGCAAAACACCCCGTTTTTAATAAGCCTCCTTCTTCACCCTTTCTTCGTTCCCCCCTCTTCTTGAACAACTACAGACAAAATGGTAAGTGTTTTTTTATTCCATTCAAACAAAATATTTAAAATATGATTAAACGACGAAAGACCCAGCCGGTGTGTCGCTTGTTATGGGACGTAGATAGGGTTTAGAAAAGCTTGAGCGAGATGTGAAAAATCTGGAGCATATTTCCCATTCTGTACTTCAGTTTGGTATTTAGATTTAACATCTGAAGAAATTATTCCGGTTTTGCCGTTAGGACACATTGGGCTGCAGCAATATGCAGGCGTGATTGTCATCATTGTGTAAGGATGAGAACAATGCACTGGCGGCATTGAAGGTGCAAGGGCACAGGAAAATCCATCTCTCTAAGAGAATATTTACAAGGAACATCTGACTTTATGATTGTATTCTTTAGTTATTGTTAGCGTAAAAATTTAAAATAAATCGGATACACCTTATTAACGCCTTTGTGAATAGGGAGGGGCCAACAGGGTGGGGATGATGGAGACACAGATTGCAGTCATCATTTCTTATTTATAAGATACAGGGGACGGTTTCATTTTGTAACATTTGTGACACAAATGCTTCGGTAAAAGCTGCATTTCCTCAATAGCCCTAGACGTAAAATAGGCCTAAGTTATATAATAAATGGTCAATGTGTGTTTTTATTTTTTATTTTTAAATGGATCTCTGATTATATAATATATTTTTTCAGGCTAATCATACGGATCATATTTGTTGGCTATAAAAACATTCAGATTTAGACATAGCCTAGGATTTCTTTGCAGCTTAAAGCACACGACCAAGCGGAATGTTCCAGATTAGCCGCGTGCACGCGCCTGTGCATATGCAAATAAATTTGCATTTGTGCTGGGGTTTGCAATAGAATATTGATTGTTATTGAAGAAAAAAACAAAAGACAGTCACAGATGAGCAGCGTCGTGCTTATGCGGGGGCTGGCAATAGGTCCCCTGCAGACTGCTGCAGGGAGGTGCCTTCTGCTGCACTGCTGTTCCTACCACATAGAGGGAGCAGCCATTACAACCACTTACATGACTCATCCACCCTTCAGTTCAGCATATACCTCCTCGCTCAACATTTTAAACTAAATTCATGCTTATACATTTTCTCCCAACAGCGCGAGTGTATCTCCATCCACGTTGGTCAGGCTGGTGTCCAGATCGGTAATGCCTGCTGGGAGCTTTACTGTCTGGAGCATGGGATCCAGCCAGACGGTCAGATGCCCAGTGACAAGACTCTTGGAGGAGGTGACGATTCTTCAACACCTTCTTCAGTGAAACAGGAGCTGGAAAACACGTCCCCAGGGCTGTTTTTGTGGATCTGGAGCCCACTGTCATCGGTAAACTCTCCATGAAGAGATTATAAATGCATGTCTCTATATTGTGAGTCAAAAATCCTGAGCATTCATGATTTATCTTCAGATGAGGTTCGTACTGGCACATACAGACAGCTGTTCCACCCTGAGCAGCTAATCACTGGTAAAGAGGATGCTGCTAACAACTACGCTCGTGGTCACTACACCATCGGCAAAGAGATCATTGACTTGGTGCTGGACAGGATCCGCAAACTGGTGGGTGTATTGCTGCTATTAAGGATTTTGATTGATTTTTGGAAATGCACTTTTAATTTCCCTCTTATCCCCCCTCTCTATCCACAGGCTGACCAGTGCACAGGGCTTCAGGGCTTCCTGGTTTTCCACAGCTTTGGAGGGGGTACTGGCTCTGGTTTCACCTCTCTGCTGATGGAGCGTCTCTCTGTCGACTACGGCAAGAAGTCCAAGCTGGAGTTCTCCATCTACCCTGCTCCCCAGGTGTCCACTGCTGTAGTGGAGCCCTACAACTCTATTCTGACCACCCACACCACCCTGGAGCACTCTGACTGTGCCTTCATGGTCGATAACGAGGCCATCTATGACATCTGCCGTAGGAACCTCGATATCGAGCGTCCTACCTACACCAACCTGAACAGGCTGATCAGTCAGATTGTGTCCTCCATCACTGCTTCTCTTCGCTTTGATGGTGCCCTAAATGTTGATCTGACAGAGTTCCAGACCAACTTGGTGCCATATCCTCGCATCCACTTCCCTCTGGCCACCTATGCCCCAGTCATCTCAGCTGAGAAGGCCTACCACGAGCAGCTCTCAGTGGCTGAGATCACAAACGCCTGCTTTGAGCCAGCCAATCAGATGGTGAAATGTGACCCCCGCCACGGCAAATACATGGCCTGCTGCCTGCTTTTCCGTGGTGATGTGGTTCCCAAAGATGTAAACGCTGCCATTGCCACCATCAAGACCAAGCGCACCATCCAGTTTGTGGACTGGTGTCCCACTGGTTTCAAGGTCGGTATCAACTACCAGCCCCCCACTGTAGTCCCTGGTGGAGACCTGGCCAAGGTCCAGAGGGCTGTGTGCATGCTGAGCAACACCACTGCTATTGCAGAGGCCTGGGCTCGGCTTGACCACAAGTTTGACCTGATGTATGCCAAGAGGGCCTTCGTTCACTGGTACGTGGGAGAGGGTATGGAGGAGGGAGAGTTCTCTGAGGCCAGAGAGGACATGGCCGCTCTGGAGAAGGATTATGAAGAGGTTGGAGTTGACTCCATTGAGGGTGAAGGAGAGGAGGAAGGGGAGGAGTATTAAAAGGGATATAAATGTGCAGGTAAATGGGAAACGCATTTCTCAAATGCATTCCTAACAAATGTTTGTCATTTCAAATTTGGCTCTTCAGGAAGAAAACCTAAATGTCAAGTTTGACTATGTTCAAAATAAACCTGTGACATGAGTTGTTTTTTTGTGTTGTCTTTTTGCACAAATAATCTTAACTAATAGGAAAATATAAAGTGAGTGCATTGCATGTTTCACAAGACATGACTGCAGCTGGACATTGGTTTAGGCTATGGGAAGGTTGTAAAGAAAATCACACCGACCTACTGTTGCTTAAATAAAGAATCATCACTTAAAAACAATTTCAACAAAATTTATTGAAAAAAAAACATCAACTTTATTTTTTAAACTCAAATGAATATTTTAGGCTTTTTGCATTAAATTGCTTAAAGAAGAGAAGAGTTGTTTCAGAACATGATGCATATATTTTTAAAGTATTTCTAAAAGGTAAATTCTTGAAGCCTGTAGAAAATGTGTTTAAAAAAAAAAAAAGTATAAAAAGACCAAAGCAGTTTCCAGTTTGTTAGGCTTCACAGTGGCTTCTCCTGTAGTAGAGGGGAGTCATCCACTGCTTCCTGCTTGTTCAGAAAGCTTCCCAACATAGAGGCTCCATAGCAGGACAGAGGTTTGCTAGGCTGCTGACCAATGCATATTTCTGTTTTTAGAAGTCGGTAGGACTTCAAGTGCCTGTTCAGAAAACACAGCAATTTTAAAAAAATAAGTCTTTTTTTCTTAGCTCAAAGTAAACACTTATTCTGGATCTTACTTGTAAGAATAGGCCACTATTGCTGCCACGAGAAGAAGCATCATGACACCCAAGATCATTGCAAGAATCCCTGATGAGGACAGACCTGAGCCTGAAATAAGGACACAGTGACACATTTAGAGAACAATACATTTTAGATACATAAGTCAGGTTTATTGGCATTATACTGTGTACCCATGTTGATGCTGAATTTGGCACTGGTGACCGCTAAACTGACGTCGTTGGCCATGGACACATTAATGCAGTAGACACCAGAGACATTAAGGAAGTGACGTAGCACCAACTGGCAGTCCCTTGAAGGCTCCACCATGTTGCACACTGTGTGAATTGGCCTTAAGCATTCAGCATCCAGAATCACGCTACATACCTCCTTTGGAAGACTGAAAAAATGAAGCCATTGTTACAACCATACATTATTAAAGGTTATTTCAAAAGTAGATATCAAAGAGCAGTCGTGTTTACCTTCCCTGACAGGTAACAGTGACATCCAAAACATTTTTGTTTATTTCAGGCGTCATCACAGCATTGTCCATCTGCACTATCTCCACTTTTTCAATGCCCTCTGGAAGCAATGGCAGTGTGAAGGTATGTATTTTATTTTATGAAGGTAAAAATAATTCAGTACAACTCACCAAACACTTCTATGCCAGTGCAGAAGGAACCATAGCGATAAATGACACAGTCATCACTGGGTTGATCATCAGCATCTTTGTTAGCAACAACAGCCACTGTAGCTTTGCCTGTCAGTGTCACTGTTCCCTTTGCACCTATGGAGGAGAAAGAAAGCAGCCGAGAATAAGTGCATTGGATACAGCAAGCAAATAAGAATGCAAATGATGAGCCACAAAACACAGTTCAGCTGTTCTGCAGCATTTCCTTAAAGATTTACATGACTTTACATTCTAATAAATACAAGTTTTGTTATCACCATTTGTAGGCACACATACAATCCATTGTTGGGTTTTTTGTTTACCTGCAGTGAGTGTGGGTTTGACCTCGCCAACAGCATTTGAGTCAGCATTGATAGGAGTTTTGTCTACATTAGCTGTTTCTTGTAAGGCCTGCGAAGAGGAAGAACTGGACACCTCGTCCTCACTGTTGTCTTCTTCTGTGTCTGATGGCACCATGTTGACAGTTTGGAGAGTGGACTTGGTGGACACCACTAATTGGACAGCTGACACCGGAGCAGGAGCTTTCACTGCATAGGAGGGTATGCAAAATTTATGAACAACGTGACCCACATATAAGGTCAAAACATGTTAGTCTCAAGTTAGTGACATGACTGGGGTACCTGGGCACCCCCTGGTTGTGGCTGCCGACATTTAATTCCCCCATGGGAATAATAAAGGGATGAGTAATAAAATGATTTAAAGCCTTTCATTAACAGCAATCTATCAATCTATTTTAATAATATGATAAAAAAAAATCTCAGGCCTATTTGTGTTTACTGGATATACTTAATCTTTCTGTTACCTGTGGTGTCGTGATCCACAGGACTGGGAGGCTGTGTTGGCGTATCAACAGGGGGGTCACAGGCCTTATCTGGGATCACCGCCTGAATGACCACTTGGGGCTTAAATGAGCCACAGTTAATATATGTGTGAGTGACGGTCAACTCTCTGGAGATGAGGGCTCCGCTGTCATCTCCGAAGTCCCAGTTGAAGGTGATGTCTGCGCTGCTGAGATACTCGCTGGGGTCATGAAGGGTGATGGTGAATGCAATGGCCCTATTCTGGATAAAGCGCAAGTCTCCAGCCACAATGTCATTCACTTGATCCAAGGTGACAGCAAAAGGGATTTGATCTGGGGGAATTAAACATAATAATCTCAGCAAAGGAATATTGATGTAGTACTTTAACAGGAGTAAACACTGACCAGTGATGGAGAACTGTGTGGAGGCATATCCCAGAGGAATAAACCTCTCTTTGCTGCGGTAGTGGTAGATGACAATGTCCATGTTATAGGAACCAAGTGGGACGTTGTCTGTCTCAATAGTCAAAGAGGAGGAGGGACCATCTGACACCTGCCAATACTGGCCTGTCAAGCATCCACATTTAGTCAGTTAAAAATCAAATATGTGAAATATTATTTTATTATTTATTTTTATGGCATTTTACAGTACATTTGAATTCTAATATAAATGCTTTCTTATCATCGCCAAGTTACAGAACACATGCACCCATCTAAATTTATTTAGATCATTTGAATAAAACTCATTTGGTTTACTTTGAAGCCTGCTTTTCTAGAAGGACTAATTAACTATCATAATCCGCTCATATGATGTGGATCATAAGTAATCCACTCCGGCTCAAATTGCAGTCATAAAGAACTTCTTCACCCCAAAAGAAGAAAGAAAACACCTACCCCAAGTTTTCCACACAAAAACATAATTCGGCTTTTTATCTTTCAGAATAGGCGTTCCATCGGGGAAAACCATTTCCCAGTCTGTATTCTGAGTTGGGTATACAGGTTCAGAGGCAAGATACTTTGTTCCTGTTAGAAGAGGATAGAAAAGAAGTGTTTAGAACTCCAAGCATGAACTGGTACTTTTTGTGTGCATGTTCTTAGTTACCATTGAAGATGGCGTCCTCAGCCCAAACCACTTCACCATTCGGTAGCACCTGTTGGTTGTGGGGGAACTCGAGCTCAATGGTAAAAGTGACCTTGGCTCCGGTGAGAGTTGGTGAGTCATTTCCTACATTGAAAGTGACTTTTCCACCTGGAGTAAGCACACGGGAAACAATTAACAATTATACTTTGATTATTGATTATAAAGAAAATAATTTGTCATCCATGCCTTTCCAGGAGTCTTTGTAGCGAGGGTCTCCGTCTTTCCAGATTGGGTACTGCTTAGTGTTCCATGATGGATATCGAGTGAAACGGTTTTTGGGTTCTGCAATATTAAGTATGCACCATGAGTGAAGTGAAAGAAGGTGAATGTGACAGAAAGTTCCCTCAAGTGAGCTTTTGTTCCCTCCAATCGCTCTCATGTGATGCTCAGATATGTGTACGTATGCAGGTGTAGTTTTAAGGCCATTTTGAGTTGGGATTTAAAGAGAAGGTCAAAGAAGAAGAATTTAAGAAGGTCCCGTTCGGTTCATGCATGACTGGAAGAGGTCATGGGAAAGAGCTAAATCTTGACTCTCTCCTTTAATTGAGGAGACTTATTTCTTGGTTATTGTTGGTAAAGCACAGACATAGGCATCATTCAGACAAAAAAAAAAAAATAAATAAAAGAAGTCACAAATACCACAATCCAAACTTCCCTTCAACAGCAATTATTCCAGTATAACTACTACTAAGCATTGTAATAGTTCAAACATTGATAACTGACTGAATATGGTTGACTTACTTGCCACACCATTTGAAGCTACCATCAACAGCATCAGCAGCACAATGGACTCCTGCATTTTCAGTGCACCTCCAGTTGTGTGAAATATCCCTTTTGTGAGCGGGAGGGCGACCGAAATTTGCTTTTTATGCCTCCTCTGCATGAGCAGAAGAAACGCCCCTGTGCACCCTCCAAAGGCCCTGGTGCTCCTCCTCTGCTGAGATTCTAGGGCATCTGAACCTAGTTATTGTTACAGTAAAAGGCATGGCTCGGGGATTAGATTGACATATTTTAGTGAAAGTACCACATAAGCCAGAAGAAATGCAGTATTCCACATTCTTACACGCAAGAAGAATGATCACGAGACACTTTCTTTAGTCAGCAGTGACTGGTGTGAATCAATGCAGAATTGTGGGAACATAAATAAAACTGGAAATGTATAACAGCTTAAGTCAGTGGTTCTTAAAATGTTATTAACTATAGTGCTTTCAGCATGATACATTTGGCCTCTGTAATCTGCACAAAGCATGTGGTTTCAAACACAATGTGAGCAGTCCTCTAAAGCTCCATTCAAGTCACCTGATCCATTGTTGGCTGCCACTTTAAGCACAGATTATTATGTATTAAAATGAGTTGCTACAGATAAATGTCTGAAGCAGCGTCACATGAAACTGAAAAAGAGGCTTTTGGAATGATACTTGTACTTGTATACTTATGTATTGAACCTGACATTATTCTGTGATGTGTAAAATGATATTTTTACAGTCTGGTGAGTAACAATTTCATTCATTCATTTTTGTGTTATTTGAACAATGGGGCACACAGGGTTGTTGGAGAAAATAGCGGAGTGTATTGTTAATGAGGATTATTGAGGCACTTGTGACTCCCTAAATTCATCCGGCTTTGTCTTTTACACCCGGCACTATAAAGTCACTTTGTATACGTTTTCTTGTCCCCATATGCTAAAACTGTGACACTTTTTAAACCTCTTTTAAACAATGTCAGCATTCACAACAAATCCTGTTTGAACTTGTTCATCTGTCGTTGTGTTACCCATAAACTCTCTAACATGGGTCATGCCTCATCTCAAACATGCTATGTTTGTCCAAACTGCACAAATTTTTGTTCTAACTATGACAGTTTAAAAAGCCCAAAATCAAATGTCTTGAAAATTAAATGAACTCATTCATGGATCAGGTTTAAAAGCCTCACATGCTGTTCATTTCTTTTAGAACAGCAGAACAATTGTAAAAGGACACTGTTTTACTACTGCACGCATTTTACATACTGTAGATATAACTGAATACATGGTAGCCGAATAAAATCTAATCAGTGAATGAGTCAGATATGACAACAAAAGACCTTAATATGCACACTGATGAACAAATAGCCTACTACAGTTGTAAAAATGCTTGATTGTAGGAGAATTGCATGTAAGAAGTCTCTTCAAAGTTTCATATTTTATATAGTCTGTTATTGGAAGTGGAAGGCTAATCCAATATTGACTTCCTTTTGCTAAGAGAACAGTTTGCCCAAATGTAGCCAAGTGTGTCCATGTAGCACCGTATGACCCTGATACCAATCCCACTTCCAGACTTCCCAAAAGCCCTTTTTGTCTTTTATTAAAACCTGGGTTAGGTATTTGTTGGCTCTATTTTGTAAGTGAATATGTATGTAGGTCTAATTAATACCTAATAATAAGTCCACTGCTCTAAAGGTGGTAGTTTACATTATGTCCGCCAGGAGGCGCTGTTAAATGCATGTGTGTGAGCAGAGGTCTCAGAAGTAGAGGAGCTTCAGTTTGATTGGAGGAAGTGATACATCAACAAAGAAAGATGGCCGAAGTAATAGAACTACAGAAGCTTAAGGTTTGTGGTGTCGTTAATTTTACGATTACATTTTACGAATTAGTTTAGCCCGGATTTACTAGTAGAAAAACCTTGTGTTCGCGTTGTTATTGCTGAAGGCTTACCAGAGTCGGAAGTATCGGAGTATAAAGACCATAATGTAGCCTTTGGTCGGTAAGGCTTGTTCACCGGCGTGCGCTCACGTTGTTCATTGAGCTACGTAGCTCACTAGCTAACGAAGACATTTATTTAAAATACTATTGTTATTACTAAGTCTGTTGAGATATACGAACACTGTGTTAAATACCTTCTATAACTGTGTTGTGTTGGGGCTAGACGCACTGATTACTCGTTTGTTCGTTGGATTTATCTGTCTACCCCGGAACCTTATTTGACCATAATTTTTATATCCATAGGTTTGATTCTTTTAACGTTAGTTAGTTAAAGTTTATTGATTACTTTCCATTCCATGTTTATTGTGCGTCATTGAGCCTAAAATAATGTTTTAAATTTTTTTTTTTATTGTAATAAAAAATCTGCACCAAATGTATCAATATATGATCTTTTAATTTAAGTGCCCTGTTTTTGTTATTTTGTAGCTTGCTGAACTTCGCCAGGAGTGTGAGGCCAGGGGCCTGGACACCAAAGGAAATAAAGGCGAACTTATTACTCGACTTCAAGCTTATCTGGACGAGCATGGTGAGACTTTAAAAAAAACAATACACTTACAGGATTTAACTATACATTGCCTTTTAAGTTGTAATCTCTTTCTTTATCTGCCATTTGTCTTTCATCTGCTATTATCATCTGCAGAGGAAGATGTTGATGTTGATGATGTGCTGGCAGAAGATACAGAGGTAAAGAGGATGTGCTTGCAGTCACACAGTTTTGCATTGCTGTTGTAAAGTAACACAAGTTTCCATTTTTGTTTTAGGACTTCAGTAAAGTAGAGAGTGCCAACAACGTAAAGGTCTCTGAGGAGTCTGAGACTACAGCTTCTGAAGAGTAAGTTATTGTTCATCCCATACAGCTTTTTAATGCTGTAATTCCTGATCTAACATAAAAATGTACTTTAAGTGTGCTCTCAGAAGTAAAAACTTTAAGGGAAGGACAAACAATTAAAACTGTATTTTTTTTTTCTGTCTATACAGACCTACAAAGACGGTAGTGAAAATTAATCCTCTGTCACCGGCAACTGAGGTATGTATGAATGAGTTAATCAAAATAAGGTTTTGTTTAGTAAATGAATGGTATATACTAACATCTGTACATTTAAAATAGTAATAACTCACGTCATTCTTTTGAATCTGTGTACTCTGTCATGCAGAGACTACAGAAAAGAGCTGAACGTTTTAGCATGCCTGCAACTGCTGAAAGCAAGAAAGCCTTGCGTGCAGCAAGGTAAATATACATTTGTCCTTTGAGTGGCATTTATAAGCACCTAAAATAGAATTGCTGTCTACAATTTGAAATTTTGTAACGCATCACTGTACATAGCTTATTTATTTGTGTTTTCTTTAGGTTCGGAATGCCCGCTGATGCAAAAAGTCCCTCTCCAGGTTGCTTTATTCACTTTTTATTTGTAGCATAAATTATCTAAACTCTACATTTCCATGTCAAACACCATTGGCCATAAACCAAACTTTATTGTGGAGTCTGTATTAAAATGTCATATGTCTTGACCTGTTTACATACTAACACTTACATGTCTCTCACACAGGTCTTGTTGCAAACAGTAAATCAGCTGTAAGTGTCTTATACATTTGCTAATACAGCCCTTTTTATACTTCTGTTGTAGTTAATGTTTTTATTATACACCTCTTAAAGGTAAATGTTGAACAGCTAAAGAAGAGAGCAGAAAGATTTGGTGTGAATGTGTCTTCCATTTCACAAAAGGTGAATGGTAGTTGTTTTAACTGTTTGCTTTTAACTGCTTGCAAATTTCTCTTAGATGAAAGTTTTTTTTTTATTTGAAAAATATAAATGTAATTTTTTGGGGTTTCTTTTACAGATTGAAGAGGATGAAAAACTAAAAAAGCGGAAGGAGCGATTTGGTGTTCTTACCTCTGCTCCAGGTGCATCAGCTGACACCGAGGTAGGTTTGTTATGCACTGCATTTGTTTTAATGTTCTCTCCAACATCATTATGTGGTCTACCACAATTTTTATGTTTATGTATCTCCTTTTCCACAGGCTAAGAAAATGAAGCGAGCAGAACGATTTGGAATAGTGTAAATAATGTTTTGTAAAATGTTTCATAAGACTTCACCAAGACTCCCAAAAACAAATGTCTTTAAGGTGCTTCTAATAAATCAACTCCCACTGTAAATAGGTGAGTTAGTTCACGAAAGTAAGAGAAAACAGTTTACTTTATATTTCTAAATAGAATTTTACTTAAAAATAAACATTGTTATGTTTTTGCTTTTCTTAATTCAATTTTCACTAGATATCATTTAAAATTGGGAGCTCCTTTTGGCTCAAAATTTTTTGTTATCCCCAGCTCCAAGTGCCTTAACTTTGGAGCAGATGTACCAAGTGTTGGGACTACACAAATTTAGCCACTAGTGTCACACATGTTTATTGCTGTCTTTTGTCCTGCAATTTATTACTAAATCTAAATGGTTAGATTTAAGGACTAGGCCTAATAAGACCATATCAAAATCTGTTTTTTAATAACTAATTAAGATTCACCTATTTACATTGTGCCTTGATTTTTCTGATACGCTGTTTTTGTTGAGTGAATCAATTGGTTAACTGTTTTTGTTCTCTGTCCATTTTATATAACTTTGTGATTAATAAACTGTTTTCAACTTTCCAAAATATGGTTTTGCTTTCTGCTTTGTTCACCACTGTTTAATAAATACAAAACTTCTCTATGGAACCATAACATATATTCACATGAGCTATATATTTTTTTCTTCATCACTTTTTGACATGGTTTAAGTAGAGACTGTGATCTCTGTGTCTCCACCATGGAATTTTCTGCATTATTGCCATTATTTGGTGGGTAAAGGAAAGTAATGACAACCAAACTTACTGCTGTTAGGTATTTGTTTAGGTTAGATTATTTGAAAGTCCTTATTCTGTATATAACGACAGAGAACATTTCATTAAGTGGGATCTAAAACTTTTGTTTTCACAATTCTGGGAAGTTAGTGCAGTATTTTGTAGAACTGGGTCAATAAAATACTTAGTGGCAGGTATTCCCTACAGGAGGTAGGGAACACCATAGGACAGTTTGGAGAAGCAGACAAGTGTGACAGAAGATATGGCTGCTTATTATTTTGTTCTTCATAAATCCCAGTGCAAAGCAATACAAGCAATATGGCTTTCTGAACCAAAAAAAGGCTATTTCTCAGCAACAATGAAATTAATACATTTTTCAAAAATCGGAATTTCACAAATTCAACTTACAGCAACAGTTTGTCTCTTTGGCGTTGCTCCTGGACGTTTCTTCAAAGTGGGAGTGTGCTCACTGTAGAAAATTAATTTATATAGCCCAGTACCACAAAAACAATTGATTTAAAGGGTTTCTCAAAAACAAAAGGCAGTAAATAGACAAACAGGGTGTACTTGACTACAACCCCTGTCCAAGACCCGCCATCGGGGTGAGCGAAAACTATAAAAACCCAGCCAGGTAAAAAAGAGAAACCCATAGATTGTATAATAATAACCACAGAAGGAGGGGTCATTGACAAATGGTCCACTATAAGTCAAAATCCACGTTTAAGTATCACTAAACTAAAACCCTTAAGTGGGTAAGAAGTACTTGGTAATGCGTGTCTTGATATAAAAGAGATTTGTGGTTTTGGTTTGTTAGTGACATCTGCTGGTGAAAATCCCAAAATTAACGCAAAAGCAAAGGTTTTGCCGGTGCAACGTAAGTTCCGGTGACGCAAGAACATTTTAAACTCTCGTCCTTCTCAGTGATGGCGGCTGCGTTTCACTCTCTCCCTGAAAACAGCAACAAATGGTACTACACCCGACCAGAGATCGACAACAACCCTTCCCGGCGAGCTGGACTTGATCCCGACAAGGAACTGTCCTACAGACAACAAGCTGCGAACCTCCTCCAGGACATGGGACAGCGGCTCAATGTGTATCTTTTGTCGATGGATGCTAGCGTGTATCTGGCCAGTGTTAGCATGTAGCTAGTGAGATGTAGTCTTTAATGAAGCCGGCTCGATACGGAACATGTCAGGTGTTTGTTGAATAGCTCCACTTGCTAACATTAGGCTTTGGTTTGTGTTTTCAGCACACCGATGCAGTTATTTCTGGTTTTATTGTGTATATTCGAGCGGGATACCACTGGCGTATTAGGCTAAACCGGAGCCACCTAGGCCTATGCGGTCGGCGGGCCTTATGGGCACTAGCATTAGCTTGTGTTTCACCTCTAGACCTGAATAAATACACTGCTTGAGACCGACCTAAACCATGTATATCTCAATATGCAGTTTTATGAGTGGGGAATCCTTAAACTTACAACGTTAGATTTTAATTGATCTATTGTTAACATATTGCTGCGTGAAACTAACTTTTTATAGGCTCTTGTTGTTACTTTGTTTTCGGTCACATAAATGCCTTTATTAGTAGATAACCTATTTGTTGCTCGGTATATGTCTGCTGTGTTGTCCTTCACCACCATTTATCAGGTCCCAGCTTACTATTAACACAGCCATTGTGTATATGCATCGATTCTACATGGTCCAGTCGTTCACCAGGTTTCACAGAAATGTAAGTGATGTTGTGTTTTTCCATGCGTGAATGTAATCTGGGGTAATGCCAGTATAACAGTTGTTGTTTTGTTTCTTTTGCCAGGTTATTTCTCCTGCAGCTCTCTTTCTCGCTGCCAAAGTTGAAGAGCAGCCCCGAAAGCTGGAGCATGTTATCAAGGTGGCCCACGCATGCCTCAATCCTCAGGAACCTTCTCCAGATGTACGCAGTGATGTAAGTGTTGGCTCTCTAATGTTTTTATTTTATTTTATGTTTGTCTTTTTATGCCATTTGCATACTTTGATGCAACCTGATGTAAAATAATGCACAGCTTTCCTTAAATGGAAGCCATGGCAAATGTTAATATTATAGTAATCTAGATGAGGAACACAAATGATTGTGCTATTTAGTGTCAAAAGTTGACAAAGAATACTCGCCAAATGTTTAAAGCCCAGTAGCATGAACGTGTAACTGATTTTAAAAAATATGTAGAGAAGGTCTATATGCTCTTATTTGACAATGGATAGAGGCCGCCCAGTTAGTAATGTGCCTGTCCTCTTGACCTCAGGCCTACCTGCAACAAGCCCAAGACCTGGTCATTCTTGAGAGCATTATACTGCAGACCTTGGGTAAGTAGGGGAGAAAGATATGTGTTCCTCATTTTCCCCCCAGGAACATGCTTTTGAAAGTGCGCTGGCAGTACTTTTGTTGACTCTACAGTAACACTAAGTACAATGTAAAGTCTCACTTTAATGTTGATGTCCTTGATTACTAATTTTTTCAGCCACTGTCGTGTCCTTGGTGCCCTGTAATTTTATATTTTTTTATCCAGGATATTTTAGGAAGTGGTGATGTTTATCAACCTTGATCTAAGTGTAATGTTTAAAGTCGCATAACAATACATAAATTTTCTAGTTTCCAGGACTATCTGTTAAAGTTTGATGCAGACCAAAAGGAAGTGTTAGCACTGGGTTAAATAAAAGCTGGCTATTCATGTGTGTAATTGATTTTTTTTCCTTTTCTTTATTCACAGCTTTTGAAATCACAATTGACCACCCGCACACTCACGTTGTGAAGTGCACTCAGCTTGTAAGAGGTAACTATTATCAGACTGTTCTTTTATAGAGTTTACATATTATGCTTGAAATGTCTTACTTTTTTAAAAATTTCTTTTAGCAAGTAAAGATCTGGCCCAGACATCTTATTTCATGGCTACAAACAGGTACAATCAACACTGCATGCTTTGTGTGATATAAACATATTAGATATAAAATTGGAAAATTGTACAACCTGTCATGTCTAGGTATTTCAGAGCAGCTCACAAACTCATTGTCTCCTTTTTTTTTGTGTGTGACTGTATAGTTTACACTTGACGACATTCTGCCTGCAATATAGTCCGCCTGTTGTTGCCTGTGTTTGCATCCATCTTGCTTGCAAGTGGTCAAACTGGGAGATACCTGTGTCTACAGATGGCAAACACTGGTGGGAGTATGTTGATCCTACAGTCACCCTTGAGTTACTAGATGGTATGTGCTAAAGCCATAATTTTTTATTTATTTATTGTACTTTATTATAAAGAGACTAACATTTTTTTCTTGTTCACATCTTTAGAGTTAACTCATGAGTTCCTGCAGATCCTGGAAAAGACACCTAGTCGTTTGAAGCGTATTCGCAACTGGAAGGTAAGTTTATTTTATATATATATTATATATAAGTAGTTACGATAATACAGGGCTCTAGAGTGCGACTAAAATTGTCGCATATGCGAGTGAAAAATGAAGTGGCTGCCTTTGTGCGAGTGGATGCAAACTTTAGAACAGCTGCTACAGGAAAGCCCGCTGTTATATGATCCAGTTAAAACTGCATTGTCTGATGGCTGTGTTATTGAGCCCAAGAGGAAACGGTGTTTGCAGTTGAGAACAGCGTTCACTCTCCCGAGTCTACACCAACTGCTCATTAGCGAGCAAAGTGTGACCCGAGTCATAACCTAAAACTGATAACTGTAAATTTACAGTACTGACCTGTGTTATATGCCACACTTTTATGTAAAGCAATAAAAAGGGCTAGAAGTAATTTGGATATATATTTTCTAAACTAGCGTTTTTGTTAAAATGTACAATTATTGGATCGGCATCGGCCATTAAAAGCAAAAATTTTTTATATCGGTGCATCTCTACTTTTTTTAGACATTGCATGGTCTTGACTTGTTTACAATGTCGCTTTTACACTTTTACCAGGCTGGAGGTCAGGCACCAAAGGTTAAGCCTAAAGTCCAAGAAGAGGGTGACCAAAGAGATACCATGATGAGTATGATATCTATGGCCTCATCAGAGAGCACGGTAGCAGGCCTTATGAGTCTTTCAGCCCCTCCTTCTGCCAGTTCTTCGTCTATGGGTGAAAAGGAGAGGAGTGTTCCCGGCAGTGCTCAGACTTGGAGTGGAAAAGGTCAGGACATACCTGAGCAGCAGCCACCCAATAATGAAGTCCATGCTCCAGCAAAGGTGTCCTTGAGTGAGTATCGTGCCAAGAATGCAGATGTCCTGGCAGCCCAGAAGAGAAAGCTTGAAAACATGGAGGCCAGTGTGAAGAGGGAATACGCTAATGCTGCCCAGGCACTCATTGGTCAGCAGCATAAAAAGGACAAGCCGCAGCATCATCACCAGCAATCTGGCTCTCACTCCAGCTCCTCCTCTTCTGACATCTCAACCCCATCCCCCATTATTCTTAAAATTCCCCTGGAGAAAGAAAGACATGATCGCAGCTCTCTCAAAATGCGTTTCCCCCTGCCTGGTGGTGGTGGTGGTAGCCGTGGACAGGATCAGGACATTAAAGTCAAAATAAGAGTGCCTGAGAAGCAGCGGGTCAGTTCTGGAGAGGAAGGCAAGAGCAGGGACAAGTACAGATCTAATCATCACCACCATCATCACCACCATCACCACCATTCTTCCTCCTCTTCTAGTGCCTCTCTTTCCTCCTCACATAAACATTTATCAAGTGGTGCATTAGGAAGCAGCAAAAAAGCTGTCAACGATTCCTCTAGAATGAGTTCTTCATCCTCTTCTGCTTCAAGAAAGAGGCCACACTCCCAAGATCCCCCAACAGCAACTCATTCTAAACTAAGCAAGTCCTCAAATAATCCATATAAGCTACCTTCCCTGTCTTCCTCCTCAGGGCAGTCCCTGGGTAAAGGCCCTGACATTCTCCCCATCCTGGGACTTCCTCACACGCAAGGGAGCTATGCTCATTCCAAAAGTGACAAGACGGACACTAATGGGCATGGCGCCACAAGTGGAACTCAGTCAAACGAATATCAGGACACTTTTGACATGCTTAACTCATTACTGAGTGCACAAGGGGTCCAGCCGTCCCAGCCGTCTATGTTTGACTACAGGTCCCAGTATGGGGAATACCGCTATAGTAGTGGATCCAGAGGAAATAATTCCAGACCTCCCCCTGCCTTCAGAACCACCTCCCCCACTGCCACCATTACCAAAATGAGTTTAGCTTTCATGTCTTGCACCTGGCGTCAACATCCATCATGTTACAGTATTGTAAAGTGTGTTTAATTTTAAAAATAACATTTTGTGGTCTCTAGACGGCTAAGAAAGTGACAAGAATTATTTCTTTCCTTGTAATTACTGTTCTCTAATGGGGAAATGGGTCTGAAAATGTGAGAAAAAGAGTCACAGTGAAGTGTACATAATATTTTTATTAATTCATAACAAGTCAAATGAAACGTGATGATGGGACCTGGGTTTTTTTCACTGTCACAGTTTCAAAAGAATTGTAGAAAACATGAATTTCCATGACATGCCTGTTAGATACTCTTACCGATTGTCTTTTTTATAATGTTTTTATAGTATATTATTTATTAATTGAATGCTTTTAAGAAAACTACCCCCTTGTTCCCATTGCTCTGTCATCTTGTTGAAGGAGGTGCATTTCTACAGTAAAACTGTACATGCTAGACAGAGTGCATGCTCCATAGCCATTTTTTATATTTTTTGGTCTTTTTCTCCAAAAGCTGTAACCTCTACATTGCAGAAGCTTAGGGATTATTTCTTTTATTTCTTGAAATATTTGACTTGTACAAAGATTTTAAAGTGTAAAACTAAAAATGAATCTTTTTAAACATTTTGTTAATGAAAACTTGCAAAAAAAAATGTAAATTAAGGTTTGTACTTTTCCTTTTAGTTTCAAGTGTTGCAGTCATTGTTTTAAATGGTTGTAAAATAGTAATTTCTATGATGTGCTATTCACACTAATCAAAAGAGTTCTTACCAAGGTTCTATGTTTTTTGGAGCTCATATCTACAATTTCAGTCATCCCAAAATTTTTCAACAAAGTTGTGTTAAACCTGGCACATTGTTTCCCTTTCACTTGAAGTTGTCAGTTAAACTTTTTGAGAGATATTATGGCCTATTTGGTTGTTTAGAAAGCTGTAGCATGGTTCCTATCTGTGAGGCGGAAATTCATTTATTTTATTATGTTTTTGAACTTTTGATGTCTGTATTCAGCTTGGTACCAATTCCATGTACAACCATGTATTTACAGTCCACACCTTCAGAATAGTCTATTTGTTAGCACCTAAATTATGCATTTCCTTTGTGTAAACCCAAGTGTGCACCTGTTTACACAGGTGTTAATGTTTTCAAGTTAACTCATATAACTGCATTATACATTTAAAGTAAAATAATAGATGTTGAGTTTTAAATTGTTCATAAAGAATTGTGCCCCATTGGAAATATGTACATCTACATGTTAGCTGTTTGTACAGCCTACACAGCAGGCTTTTTCACATACTGGCATTACAGGACCATAAACATCAAGATTATTATTAAAATTGGCAATAGAACTGAACCAACTGTATGCTTGGTTCATGTTGAGCTTTTTTTGGTTGTAATAATAGTATTGCAACCTTTCTTTCTTTCTTTCTTTCTTTCTTTAGTTTATCCATTTTGTAATTTACATTTGTTTTACTCAAAGACCAGCCATGTATTTTTTACAAGTACAACTCAGGCAGCAACCTTTTCAGATCTGGGTTCTAACTGGGAAAGGGGACATGCACTGATTTGTGAGTAGATCTCTTCAATACAAAACTGTTGTAAAGTATTATAGACTAACAAGTTCAGATACATCTGTCATATTTGGAAATCATTAAGTATTACCTTTATGCTGTGAGGAAAAAATAAACACATTTCAAAATAAATGTTTATCTGAGAGAACAACACTCATGCAACCGAACAATGCAATTTCATAGCGCCATTTCTGTACAAGATCATGTCTTTCATGTCTCGTTGTGTAAAGTGACACTCAGGTCTGGAAATAACTTTTCCTCAGTCAAAAAATTATATGTGTACAATGTTTTTTTCTGATATAATGTGGTTGCTTTATTCCCGATGAAAGTCAATAAATATTTTAAGGAACAGCGTCCGTTTTTTAAATTCAGAATTTATGTCGCTCACGGAGTTGTAATTTTTTGTGTGGATGCGGGTTAGTGATTGGCATTTCTTTTTATCCAGTGAAATGTCTGCACTTTAGCCAATCAGAATGCTCGGTAGGCGGGCGCTCTTGATGCTGCAGTGACTGTGGCAGTTATAGGGAATGTGGGTAAGTCGTTGCTGTGTGTCCTGCAAGGCCAGATAAGATTTTTTTTGGCTAGATTTAAGGTAAGCGATCAACCTCACAGGGAGGGCTTTGTCTCGATTTAATGTCAATGGAGCAACTTTTAAGATATTAAAAAGAAATACTGCCTATTATAATAACCAGTACGGTAGATGGTACTCGCAAAATGTAATAATCTGTTAGAGGCTACGGTTAGCAACTGCTAGATAAAGATGGCGACCTCAGGATCGAGAAGTGACGCAGTTCAGAGAGGCGGGATAAAGACTGGTGTGGCGCTGGTTTAGAGTAGACCATGCCGTGTATTCGGCAGCGACAAACTAGCTTATAGCAAAAAGATACTGCTCTGATTTTAATGTATTTATATAGCAGTGTTTTCCATCTTGGTGTTTAAAGAGAAAACGGGTGAAGGTACTTGATGAAGATGCAAAAATATGAGACTGACTCAAGTTTACACCGAACGCTGTGGTATGTTGGTACCGTCTAGTGAGAGTATTGTCAATTTGCTTTACACACAAAAGCATCTAGTATTTTATTGTGAATTAAAATAACATTCAAGCGTTATTTTAATCAAAAACACCCAATTAGGGAAAGAAGTATTTAATTAAGTTGTTTAGCTATTAAGGCATTGCAATTTGTAATAGCCTATTCCTTTTTTATTTGAGTAATACATTTATATTTTAGTTAAAACCTATGATTCCATTTACAGGTTTGTAATGCACAGGATTAGAATCCATGTGTTACCATCGAGCAGGAGCCGGGTGTCCCAGACATCCCGTCCTCAGGAGCCTCAGGCCTGCGCCTTCACCCTGCGTCCATGCTCCCAGCCCCGTCTGGAAGGTTTTGAGTTCTGCATAAAGCACATTCTGGAGGACAAAAACGCCCCATATAAGCAGTGCAGTTATGTTTCTTCCAAAAATGGCAAGCGCTGCCATAATGCAGCACCAAAGATGGAACGAAAAGATGGGTAAGTGAAATGTTTTAAACTGATTAGTAAAAAAAAAAAGAATTACCCAGATAACACTAAACTTAATGCTTCTGGCGTTTCTTTGACAGGGTTACCTTCTGTGCAGAACATGCTCGAAGGAATGCTTTAGCTCTCAGAGCTCAAATGAAAAAGGCTTGTTCTGGTCCCTCACCAGAGGCACTGTTGTCTCAGTTAAGTGGATACAACCGTGCAGAGATGCACAGTCTTGATGGAGGCCGCTCTGAAGCAAACCGTATTTTAGGTAGGGTTCCTCAAAATTTACATTACATGCATGTTACAATTTTAGTCTAACTGAATCCGATTTTATTAATTTTTTTTGCTTTTGCAGATGAGGACAGTTTGAGTGATGAGGAACAGGTCCCATTGGGGCTAGACCAAACATGGAGAGGAGAACCTGACAGTGAGGCTGACAGCATTGACAGCGATCATGAAGATCCTCTTAAGTAGGCTGTTTGTCTTTTTTTCTTTTTTAAAGCCATTAAGGATTTTTGGTGATGTATTATTTTTTTGTGTAAATGCAGACATGCTGGAGTGTACACAGCAGAAGAGGTGGCACTTATAACTCGAGAAAAGCTCATCAGGCTTCAGTCACTCTACATTGATCAGTTTAAACGTCTTCAGCACTTGCTCAAAGAGAAAAAGCGTAGATACTTGCAAAATCGTAAAGTGGAGCATGAAACCCTTGGTAAATTGTTATGCTTTGTCTTACTTGTGGAAACTGCAGAATTAGCACTTTACACCTGTGTTTGTGCTAAATTAGGGAGCAGTCTGCTGACAGGCCCTGAAGGACTATCCCTCAAGGAGAGGGAGAACCTGAAAAAGCTCAAAGCTTTGCGTCGCTACCGCCGTCGATACGGGACTGAAGCTTTGCTCCACCGGCAACTGAGGGAGAGGAGACGGGCACTAACTGAAGGAGCTTCTCAGGTGTGGTTTTAAACAAACAAAACAAATGGTGATTTAATTAATATGGGAGGAAGTGATCTGTAACACTTCAATATATGTTTTTCTTGCTTTTTCCCTCTTCCATATAGCCATACACACAAACAGTGAACGAAAAATGCATCTCCTTTCTAGATGGAACTCGGTGTTCCAATCCCTGCCTGCCAATGACCCGACACTGTCTGTTGCGTATCCTTTGTTATTTCAGCTTCAGAAGACAACAAAATTAAATGTTTTTTTATTTATTTTTATCTTTCAGCTGTCATTCATCCTTATTAAAAATTACCATATTCTCTTATGACCAATTTGCAACATTGGCGCCAAATCAAGGCCCGCAGCTTGTAGTAGCTGTTGGTTTCAAATGGAGCCCACATGAACTCCTTCCTTTGGTCTGTTGGTTTTCCCTGATTTACAAAGGGGCCAATCAATTCAGTTGGAAGGTACAATCTTTCTACTTACTTTCAAATACATCCTTTTTAGAATCTCCTGTCTTTCTCATGTTTATTTAAATGTTATTGTTGGTAACATGCCATTTTGTGGGTAGTTGCTGGGATTGGGCAGTACCAAAACTGTTGCTCTGAGAACAAGCTTCAACCAGACAAATCACAAGCTCACTGTACAAAATAAGTCAGGCATAGCGTCCTTGCAGCTAAGCCTCTGAACTAGTACAATAGAAGCTTATGTTAAGAAATGAGTACCGAAAGACTATTTGGGTCAGTTTTCTAAATAATTTGTTGTCCTTTCTTTGTAATGGACTCTTTCTTTCGGCACTATACAATTGTCCTTAATAACAATGCACCAGATATTTACCAGGACAGCAATCAAGTACTGTTCAAAGTTTGTCCAGGCCTGAAAGACATACCATGTGATCGTACTGTGCACATGGGTCAATCTGAGGACCCGCGCTGCCCACTTCACCTCAGTTTGCCTCCACCCTTGTACCAGCCTGAGCAAGAGCCTCCACCACAGAATCAGCTCACGCTTGCCAGCAGAGACATGTACCTCAGTGCAGCGGAGCTTCAGCCCACAGAAAGCCTTCCCCTTGAGTTCAGTGACGTAAGTAGATCAACAATGATGGATACGTTCTGTGGATGTATTTTATTAAAATATAAAAATGTAATTTTACATAGGACCTGGATGTGGAGGGAGATGGTATGCAGGGCCCTCCATCCCCTCTTCAGTTTGACACAGCCCTGGCTCTAGAAGACCAGACCATCAGGGCCATTGCTGAGGCGCCTATGGACATCTTGACAGGGGAAGACCCAGACCCGGCTGACCTGGATGCTTCAGGACATGAACTTTCTGAAAGAGATGTGGACTCCATCATAGACGACCAGGTTAACACCTTAACTGTTTTAGATTGTATTGTTTTGGCTGATGATTAAACAGAATGGCACATCGTCTAGTGGCAGTAATTCAATCCCTGACTTTGTTTCTCCATAGGTCATGTCGGAGGTGATTAGGGGGGAGGAGGATACTACTGATAATTCACTTCAAGACACAATAGAAGCCCCCAGATGAGAAAGCTCTTCTCATCAGAAGCACATTTACATAATGGCAAATGCCTTTACCCGGGATCAATCTACAGTGTTAAAAGCATGTCGGACCATTTTACATCAGACTGTTTCATTACTAACATTGTTTCTGTCTGGATTTAACTGCCTCAAAACTGTTAACTGGTTTAGCTTTTAAAGTAATTTCAACTTCACGGCTCTGATTATCCACATTTTTGGTTTGCAAACAACTGTATTAAAAGGGCCATGTTTCAGGTTAATGTAATATGTAAAATACTGGATCAAGCTAGTGAGTAAAAGCTTGGTTGTCAATGAGGCTAACTACACAAAAAAAGATTGTTCAAGGTACATATCTCATCCAGAAATAAAGCTATTTTTCATTACATGTGTTGAATGTTTTATTACGATGTCCTGCTCCTGGATGTATGTCTGCAGAATTATTTCAAGTGTACACCGTATTTTAGGACACAGAAAGCCACATATGTGCTGTATTTAAGTATATGGTTAAGTGATGTTTGGCAGCATGGGGCGGTCTCCGAAAAAAAATTGGGGCGGGTAATGCAATTTCATGCAATGACATCACTTTTCCTCAACCCAAACACTAAACGGCGAGGTAGAGAAAGAGCGGCTGCTGCAGGGAGAGGACACAGCCTTTGAAAATGAGCACACACCGCTGTTTATGTACGAGACTCGCATAGTTCGACGTGGACCAGCCATGGTACGACAGCGTCTTCGACTGAGACCAACCAAATGAGGTACGTTTACTGAAGCGTCCTTTCGTGCTGTATAATGTACTAGCAGACAGATTTAGGAATTCCGACGCTCAGCCGGACATGCCTCTCATTGTTAAATACCGCTAGCAAAGCAAAGATCTGCAACAACCCGATTACAAGCAGAGAAATGCGCATTTTAAATAAAGCTTTGGTGTGTTTAAAACAGGCGGTTTGCCGGTTTGTGGCAGCTTAAGGGCGTAACAGCACTGGCCATGTTGGAGGGATACATTTCGGTGCAGTTTTGGATGGCCTACCCCCTAACAAGTATAATGGGCATTTTTGAGCGCAGTTCCTCTTTCTATTGCTTCTAAACCAGTGCTTTACTTTGACCACATTGTGCTAGCTAAAACACAGGCCTGTCGATCTCTAGCATCGTTTTGTGGGCTCAAAATCCGAAACAAAAACTGTCATTTTGGTCCTGAGTAGTGCGTGCCATCTCCCTAACACAATGTTGTTTTATGTCACGCTGATGTTGGAGAAAGACGCCCTCTTACCTGTCGAGTCATTGACTACATAGTCTTTGCCGTAGGTCTTGTGTTCCTCCATCAGCGCCTCTGATTGTGGTGTTCGTGAATAAATGGTCTAAATCTATCTGCAAAGCGGATGAAGGAGCGCCAGTAAAATGGATGGAACTTCTAAATCACATCTTAGAATTGCACTACACCAGTTTACTACAGATCTGCAGGGATTTGACTTATTGTGATCATAGAAGGTATGATTGTGATTTCAATTAAAGTATGGGATAATAGTAGGGCGTGTGTTCTTGGACTATGTTGAACACTGCTGCTTCTCAGTAAATGTTATTCCTCCACATTTTCTGAATGGCATTCTGGTCATGAGGAGTGAATTGTTTCTTGTTTGTTTTCACATTGAGAAAGATTTTATTGGCTATAAAAATGTGCTGGTAATTCTAACAAGTTGTGGTGGGCTCAATTAAGTATTAAACAAGAGTTCAACTATCTCAACTATTTCAGCACAGCCGAACATGCATGTGTTAATGAGCTGCACTGCTTGGTTTAAGGCCAGATATGCTGTTTTATTGTCTCTTTGTTTAAAGACCAGATTTTAGCCGGATAATATAAAAATGGAAGATCTTTTTTTTCCTGTTTTGATTATAACAGGCTTATTATACACAGCCAGATTGTAAAATATTTATCGCAGTGTTTAATGAATCTTTTAGTATATGAAAGCTGCATCATACTGTTGCCCTGAACAGAAAGGCCTGTTAATTTAATGTTGCAGGAACTTTGTAGTTTTTGGCAAATCCAGTCAAATAGTGTATCATCTAAGAAGTACTCTCCATGGAATATCTTTGATCTCTTTCAGTGAAACTAAATCACTGTTTGATGAGTTTAAGACAGCAGATCTTCTGGAGTTATTCTGTATTTACATAGTACAGTCTGACTATTTCATCATCGGCTCTGAGAATCAAATTTGATATGCTTGTCTGACTAATAATTACAGCAATTAGTGCAGCAATTGTATTCAGGCATTACTGGGTTAGTAACATGGAAATCCCAGTTACAGCGCTTTTCTCAAACTATAAATGTACTGACGGCAAAAAGCTGATGAAAAACAGATTTGTCAAAATGACAGACCCGTCTACTTCTCTTTAATTTCTTGGTGATTAAATGATGTGAACACAAGTGTTGCTCTGAGTGGAGGACATAAATAACTGTGAACGTTTCATCCCCAGGAACGACTTTAAAGATACTCTGGAAAAAAAACAAGGGTCTTCTCCTCCAAAAAAAACACCACATTACATTTACGGCCTGGTGTTGGAGCTCCATTGAAGTTTTGCGAGAGCCCTGTCCCAGCTCCTCTTGGGAGACTGCATGTCCAAGCTGTGGCACATTACATCATGAAAAGCAGAGCGGTGACTTATTCGAGTGTAATGGGCAGTATAAGTGCTCACTCGCCCGCTGTGTTCGCCTCTAATTGTTCACAGATGCCCCTAAACGCCTTTGTGTCCCACATCTTGTAGCATGCGGCTCACACAGACACCACATACGGTGTTCAGACTTTTACTATGGACCAGGAACGTGGCATAGAGTAAGTGTTTAATTTGGCTGTTGGTTCTGTTAACCAATTTGGGGTAAAACATTATTTATAAGGCAGCTCTGTGTCTGATTTTACTTCTGGCATCAGGGTTGAAGGAGAAACAGATTTACAGAGCCAATAAATCTACAGACAGTCAAGGTCAGCCAGTCTATGACATTTCACTTTATTATGTGTTTTTCTTTTGCTGCTTTTTCAGGGAGGAAGCAGCAAGGTGATAATAATTTAGTTTAGTTTGAAGTGTAGTAGGGGGTACAGACGGGTCAGAGCCTCCTTCAGTCGGCCTATCTCTTCTGTGTCCCCCCCCTCTGCATAAACAGCCATGCTTTGAAGATTGGCTCAGGCTAGATCTGGGGCTGGGACCATTCCTTATCAGCGATCTGCTCAGCCCGTTATTGCCTCACTGTCTGATGCATGCAGGTGCTGTAGTTACACCAAAGGCACGTTTGGAGCCTACAATATTATAGGAAAATATTCATCCGTTGCCCCACAGAGTCTGCTTGGTAGTGCAGAGCTCACAGCAGGAGGGTGGCAACAGAGAGCTAAGCAAGGCATCGCTACAACTCTACGCACAAAGCAGATGCAGAGGATAGGGATTATGTTTGTGTGTGTTTCATCCGTTTTGTACATAGCTGACATCTCCCACTGTCAATTGTGAGTAAAATCTCAAAGTCTCAGTCCCTGCTTCCCAACTGCTTTACGTCTGAGGCTTCTGCGTTGCATATGGCCGCTGAAATATGCATGATTGAATACGCTTGAGGAATCCTAATAGTAGTCAAGCTCAGAGCTCCTACTCAATGCAGGGGGACTCGGTCAAAATCCACCCTTCACAGGAATCTGCGGTCTTACAAACATTAAAGTTGGCAAAATACTACTTTAGCTGCTTCGGCTGTAACAAACATCCAATTCATCAGGCGGGCCAGAGAAAATATGACTTGGTATGTAGCTTTAATCAATTCAAGCGAGCCAGGTCCCCACTACGTCCTGTTTGGCCAAAAACGCATTAAATAGCCGTCACTTTGTTCTGTTTTTATGCAGACACAATCTGTCATATTTTAACCCTAAAACTGAGAGTTACAACCCATGATAGACAGACACTAACATAGCGTAGATAAAGTATAACAGTGGGAGTCTTTGTCAACATGTCCTGTGTGTTCTGTGAATGAACAGGGTTCTTTTGTGCACCCCTACTGTTTATTTTCATTTGTCCTAAAATAAGTTATTACAGAGGAGTTCCCTTCCCCCACCCCCCCTCAGTCACTAAGCCCTCTCCCACAAGGTGCTTAGTGAATGCTGGTGCTTGGGTGTTTAGATATTTTCATGTACTTCCTGTTTCCAAACCTCTCCATCCGAGAAGCTCTAAAAAAACATGCCTCGAAAAATATCAGCATCCCTTCCCATGCATGTTGTGTTTGTCCGTATGATGTAGAGCAGATTGTTTGTAACCAGATCATATGTAACCTTCCCCTCATTGGGCTTTCCATACTATTTGATATGCTGTACCATAAATAGGTTTTCCTGTTGGCCCAACCTTGGGAAAAGGATGTGGATGATGAGCATGGCCGGATAGCACAGATAGCACAACAAGCTCCTGGTCGGCTTTTAGCTGCGGCGGCTGCGGGCCAGATGTGGCTGTCCAATGCCAAACCACTCACGCCTCCTCTGATGCCTCATTTTTATGTCATTGTTTTCTAGATTCTTCCTCCTCCTTGGAATAAATTACTTAAATGGTAGGACCAGACACACTATGTTCTTAGAGATGAACACTTGAAAGAACTCTTTCTACATCTTTCTGTAGATACTATGACTATGAGTACAGGGTCATTTTGAATGTATTTTTGTGTCAAAGCCTTTTTAAAAAGCAGATTTACAGCCCTTTTTTTATTGGTACTAAAAATACTGTGTAGAGTGAAAATACGTAATTGCTCGTGACCTGGATTAACTCATCTGGCTTTAGCATCTTGTCTTGTTCAGCCTCCACATTTTTTCCAGGCATGTCAGAGTTCATCAGTTTGGTGCTAGCATGGCTCTCTGTGGATCAGGTAGTAAAGACGTTTGCTGACACACATGGAAATGTAGTGTGGGCCTGGACAGCATGCAGTTGTTGCTCTGGCAGGCTTTAGACGGCTCGTAGTCTGGTTGGCAGGGGACACCTCCTCTCAGCGGAGCATTTACAGTGGTACAAAAACCTGTCGTTACTGGAGCCAAGACAAATGGTTTGCATTACTGAGCTTTTATGAATGTAGAAACTGTAGAGTGTCGTTTTTTCACATGTGAGGAATGATTCTATGGCATCAACTTTCCCAGCAGAATTGTTCACATGCAGGTTGTTGGTGTACCTTGGATTACTTGAATCAGCATGCCAGACTAGAGGCAGCCTGTGATGATGGCTCTCTGGCTTCAACAACTTCTGACTTCCTAATGAGGTCCGACTAAGCTGGGGATTCATGCAAATTAACACGAGAGGCCTTCACCAACAGCACTATAGCTTTTATAGTCCCAGCTGTAGCCCCTGCACATCTCTAACCCAGGTCTGGGTGTCATGTTTCTTGTTTCTGGATTAGCTCTCCATCCTCTCATGGAGCTGTGCACATTACTGCCCATTAAACTGTCTGCCCCTCAATGGGGTTTTGTACCCCGAGACTGTGATTTACAGCTTGAATTCACAATTTCCCTGACAGTTCCCTCACTTAAGTTGCAAAATAAACAGCAAAGATAGACCATCTGCTAACGGACCACTGCTTTCTGTACCTTTCTGTTTTCTGATCCATCACAGATAACTATATATATGCTATATATAACATGCTTTATTTTGTGTTAAAGACCTACCGTGTTGGCTCTTGTAATCAGGACATCTCTGCCTGTTTGTGTGTAAATTGTTTGACTAATAGGTGTCATGTCGTTTGCCCAGTCTTCACGTTTGCACAAGGCCTTGTGCCCTGATAGCTGACTGTTGAACAGTTGGTGAAGATCCTCAGTCGGAGGAAAAGTGGATGTCAAAGGGTGTGACAATAGGCCTTTTATGTTGTGAGTTATTCTCATTGCCTTGTGCTGGCTGCAGGGGACCATGTGACTGGCTCCCATTCAGGTCATGTCAGCCCGCTCAGCCTTTGACCCTCTTAGAGAGAAGCTACTCTCTCAATGTCCCATTCATGCCATACAGATGTCACACAGTCTGTGTGCATTACTGTCTGATACAGCAGAGGTATGACAGTCCCCTGACAGACATTTATTCAACTTTGTTCAAGTCAAGTGCTTACATGCTATGCTTAACTGTTCAAACATCTCTGTACTGTATAACGCATAAAAGCAGAGATATTCATGTAATTATTCCCTTTAACCACTAGGTGGACATTACATGTGTGTTGCTGAGTCTAGACTACCTTATGTGTGAGTAATAAGCTCTTTTGATCTGAGTGATTTCTGATGTCGCTCATCGTCTGATGGTGCCCTGTCATGTTTTTCCCTAAGCCATTCATTCTGTGTAGTTTTTCCTTCTCAAATTTCTCATTCGTAGTGTAGACATCCTTACCCAGATCAAATTAAAATGTAGGACAAGCCTATACATAGTTTGCAGGCTAAACAGTTATGGTCAAATCCGAATGACAATAGCATGACACAAGTGACATTCATGTGAGCACCCTGAGGCACTTGATTTAGACTATAGGAAGTCTAGTGCAGGGCAGAGTTGATTCAGGTCAGGTCTCATGTCTACTCAATTAGGGTCAAATTAAAAAGGAATCAGTCACTTTTCAAATGTCAGAGGCTGTGAGAGGTGTTTGCAGAGGTAAAGACTGGCTACCTTGCAGCATATTTTTGTGTATTAAATCCTCGTCTTTGTCCTGTTGTTTCCCTCGAAGCACAGTCATCAGATTTTGTTAGCCAGTCTGGTATGTCTAGCGGCGTATGGTTATGTGGCTTCATTAACACAGTGCAGATGAGTCACATGGGATTAAAACCTGGAGACATAACCTTAGGTATTAGTTAGAGCTGTAGTGTAATGAGAACTGACTGGCTTTTTTAAAAATGGAAAATAAGTTTGCTCATGTTGCATTAAAACGTTTTGATATAGCCACAGGCCATTTGATATCCATGGTTTAGTGACTACTCATTGCTGTCTTGTCTAGCACTTCCAATAGCTAGCCTACTACTGCATTTTCAGAAGTTCCCCTTTCTAATTTCTCTCATGCAGCTACTTTTTTATATCTATTCTCTCTTCCAGCTTGAGCAACACTCACTTCTCAGTCCTCAGTCCAACACTTATTTTCACTGTGATTGAGGAAGACAATCCTCTTAACACAGAGCTTGTTTCCTTTCTAGGGCACTGAATGGCTCTGTGCAGCACTCCTGTCAGTTGATCACAGCTTTCCGATATCCTCTCTCTGCCCTTTCTTTGTCCTGCTACATGCTAGGGTCTCTCTTGAACCCCCCCCCCCTCCCTTTCCTACACTTAATGGCCTGTGCTGGCAGCTGCAGGGTTAATGTTTAGCAGCGGCAGTGGCAGCGCCAGTGGCAGCAGCAGCAGCGGCAGTGCAGGCAGAGAGGAAGGGAGTCGTAGGAGTTGAAGGAGGAGGGGAGAGCAGGAGAGGAGGTGGGGGCTGGTCCACAGCTGTTGTAGTAGGCAGGGTCTATCGGGGTAGGAAGCCTGCCTCTCTTGCCCTGGAACAATGGGAGACATGGCAGCCTCTGCAGACAGCAGTGATACACACACGCAGCACACATGCCCAAGGACAGGCCTTTTCTAGTCGCAGCGCAGAGGAAACCGGCTTCCTCGGCTCACTTGTTTTTTTACACCGGGGGAAGCTCAATCTCCAAAGCAAGCCGGAAATCAGAAATGTAAGGTTGTGGCCCTCTCAGCCGCTTTTGATCTCGGTGCCTTACATGTCTTTCTGCTGTGTGAGGAGAGATCTCAGATGCGCTGGCTTGGATGACAGAACAGACAGTAGGAGCAAGGTGAGCTGATCCTCTAAAAGAGAAATGATTTGTAAATAGTCCAAGCTTTTCCTTTTTACAGCTGACATGTGCTGCTTGACGTGCATCCTACTCTTTTTGCCCACTGTGACAGCGTTTGTCAGTCTAATATCTTTGTTCCTCTTTTAGAAACAGGCTTTTGTCAGGTTTTGGTAGACTTTTTGACATGGAAGAAAACGCAAAGATTTGTAGTCTAAGTGTTTAGGCTATAACAAGGATCAGTAATTTTGTGGGTTAGCTCACAATTAAAGCAGCTACCACAGAATCCAAATGAAAGGTTTGTTTTGGTTTGAGCTAACAATGTGTCATAAATATGGCAAGCAGGTATTACAGCAATGGGTAGCGCGTGTATATGATGTTTACATTCAAGCATGTTAATCAAACAAACTCACTATTTGCCTTGTATCATGCAAGTTTTCTGAGGGTCGGACAGGTGTGGAGGTTTGGACTGGCAAAAATGTACCAAGAAACCTTGCACTGGTGTGTTTGAATTTGCTTTCAGACATACCTACATGGCGAACATCCAACCTTAGAGGCCTTTTGGGAAGATAAACCTCCCCTCCTCCAGCCCCTCCCCCATCCTCTCTCTGCTCTCTCCTCATCCCAAATATTGCAGTGTATGATTCGTCTCGCTCCGTATAGCCCAACATCAGACAGGAAGCCGCTCGGAGGGGGACCCCACCAGCCTGATTCTGTCTCTGCCTCATCTCTCGACTCCTCTTTGATATTAATCACAAGCCGAATCAGTATTAAACATGCAGGCAATAGCGCAACCATATTGGCACGTTAGCACAAAATAACTCAGACTTTGGCCTATATTTGGCCCCCACATCTCTTTTAACTCCAAGCAGCAAAGCGTTTTGTTTTTGTTGTCACATTGTTTACATCTCCCTCCTACGCACTCTTTGCAGCAAGAACTACAATCTGTGCCATTCTGCCAGATTGGCAGATGGAAAGGGTGCTGTTTGACATATCCTGAAACGGCCTTGCCTATGCCAAATCCCCAAGAGTGCGACTGACATGATTTAAGAAGCTTTTGTGCATTTCTTCTCTCTGCTTCTTCCCCCCAAAAAAGGGGGAAAAATCAGCCTTGCCTCCTTCCATGAATCTCGTCTTCTCATCCTCGCTCCATGGTATGTTTGATATTACATAGAAGTACATAGCATATCTTGTTCAAACCTTGTGATTTCTGTTTTTTTTTTCTGTGGAATATTTATATTTATTACATGCATCACAGTTGGCTGCTCCTTGTCCCTTCCTAGGCCAGGTGTAGCACTAAGGACATGGTCAGGTTCAGCTGGTCCATTACAATCCAGATTGAGAGGGCAGATGCTCAACACTTCTAATCTCATTTCAGATTGACAAGACCTAACAGGATCAGGCTGTGTTACTTTATAGAGTCTGCTGTTGGGAATGAAGAGTTAATGCCACGGCTTGGTGCTTCCCTCCATGAATCCCAAGTGATGAGACGACAACAACAAATGAGCTTCCATAGCAGACGGAGCGTCCCATTTAGCTTCCATGTGTAGACTGTACACATAATTAATAAGAAAGTCCTCTAATGAGGAAACTACAGTAAATAAGAAAAGGCACGTGGCACATGATGTGTAAAGTCCGGCGTTATCAGGAGGACATAAAAAAGGGGATGTCTTAAACGCTGTTGAATTATTCATCCATCTTTCTTTCATTACACTTTACAATGACTCAGAGATGAAAGGAAAGATGAGAGCCGGAGAGATGGAGAAATCGAGCGAGTGAAAGCCATAGATAGAGCAGAGGGGGCTTGTGGTCTTGGCATGGCTGGTGTCTGCTGAGCGCTGGTATCTCCCAAGGGCATTAAAGAGGCGCTATTCCTCCTCTCCTCCTCCTATCCCGGTTTCCTGTCTGCTCTGAAAGAAAAAAAAAAGCCCAATCGCAGATATGACATTGGTCCAACATTTCCTCCAATCAAACCAGCTCCCTGTTTCGTGCTGTTCAAGGTTTTCCAGATTTTGGTGTGCACAGGCTCTAATCTGTGTGTGTGAATGTGTAGAAGGATTTGAGAGAATTTGACTCGATTGAGAGATTTAAAAAAATGGTGGATTGTCTGCTTTATTTTATTTTTTCTCTTTCAGCTCCTTGGTTTTGTGGCTGGGAGACAGAGGTGCCTGACAGGAGACAGACCCCTGGTCGAGGATCATAAAAAAAAGTGGAACTCACAGGTGAGTATGCGATGTGCACATATAAACAACTTCACCTTTGCTTTAACCTTTTCTTCAAGATGACCTGGATGACTAAGGACCTTTACAGACATACTAGGAGTATAGTTATAAACCTGGGCTGTCTTAATGTTAACAAAATGCAATTAATAGTTAAGCTTATGTGAACCAACAATGCAATAAAATATTTTTCAGTAATATTTCAATATAAATCCAGTTAATTGTAATATTGATTTGAGGTCATATTGCCCAATTTGAAGCAGCAGTAGTAGAACAAACCATTGACTTTTTTTTTGTCACTCTGCTTCCTTGTTTCATTTCCTCTGTTTGTTCACAATCAGACAGTTTTCTTGTTTTACTGCAAATTCACGAAGTGTGTTGTGTATCAATGGTATACACCCAAGAAAGGTTGCAGCGATCGCTTGTAGCTAATTTGTTTAAAGGACACTGTGGCTATTTATTTACCGCAGATAACACGTTGGTTGTCCCCCAGTGTCAGATTCCTGCTTCATTTGTTTGCCCATGAATGCACAGCACTGTCCCCAAAGCTACCATTTCTTTACATGTAGGTATCTATTTTGGTCATTTGAGGAAGAACAAAGGCACCACGTGCTCTTTGTGCTCGCAGGCTATTACATGATCCTGCCTGTTCTGTTCAGTGATTGGAACTTAAAGCTGCGGACGTACTGCCTTGCTGCACTTTGTTTACACATGGCACTGTGTGATTTAGTGACAGTGTCTCGAGATGTTTATTTATTTATTTTTTTTCAGATGCTCACTTCAACCCCTTCTTCATATCTGTTCTCTTTCTTTGCAGTCTTTCTTTTTACAGTCACTCTTCGCTTGTGATTTATTGAATAGGTAAAGATGGCGACAGAACATGTTTGCTTTTGGGAGTACATATCAAAAATACAGCTTCATGGTACAGAGAGTAGCAAAGGCTTCCTGTGTGATGCTATCTTGTGGCAAATTCTGATCTAGCTAAACACCTTTGCTCTACTTCTTCCTACCATGTATCAACAGTACTGCCGCTTTTCACCACATGTGCTGGTCATAGTCTTATGTGTGCGTTGGTTTTAGTTTTAGGCAGAGGTGAGATGTAAATAAATGAAGAACCCACATTGTCTTATCACACTAGGCTGAATGTGAAAGATGGAAGGTTTATTCAAAATGTATAGTGAATACAAATGTCCTCCAAGTATTGCACACTGAAGGGATTAAAAACGGAAGGCCTCTGCAGATGCCGAGCAGCAACATGAGCTCTGTTGGTGTTCCCCTTATGAGTGCTCTGACCATTGCACTGACTGTAAGTCTGCCAGCTCAGTGGAAGGAGCTCCCTGGCACCGCAATCCCACTGGGGCACATTGAGCATCTCTGCTCTGCCCTTTCAATGGGCCTCTCTCACACTCTCCAGCACCATCACAACAGGACAGCAGTTTACCAAGCTGCACGGCTCACTCTCTTCCACTCCGTCCACTCCCGTTGATTAAGTCATTAATAATGACTGAAAGCACTGATGTTCTTTTGTTATTTGATCGTCTCTTTGATCGAGCGTCACTAGGACTTGCCTCCAGAAATCATTTTATAGTTGAGAGCTTTCTGGATTTCCAATAAGTGTTGAAGGGATGCTTTTTACCAGTGGCCTTTTCTGTGAGGCCATCAAAAGAAACCACAGCATTTTTGCGTTATATTTAGTATCACTTTCTTTTGCTCCACACTGTAATTTCCATGTGAATGTTCACAAATGCTTGTTTCATTGCCATTCTGCCCAGAGCTTTAATTTGCATTAGTGAAGAGAAAAGCTCATATTTATAAGCACTCTGTAATTCCGCTGTTTCAAAGTCAAAAGGGTGCCTAATATCTGCTTCCGTTCTTAGATGGGCCACATTGATCAGGCCTCCATTATACAGATTTGGCTGTGCTCAGTCAATCGCAGCTCAATAAGCAGCCTTCACTTTAGATGGGGCTGCTTAAGTTTGTGAGTGGGTTCACTGTCCGGCGGCCAGTGGAGCTCAATAATCTTCCTGTAAACGCTCTATAAACAGCTCTCATTACACAGCACTCTGCCGGACGCTACTGATTCCCTCTGAAACCTCTGAAAGCTATTGAACCTTTTCCTGTAGGGTTTCTGTTTCCAAAGTTGTACTACAATACACGATGTTGCCCTGAAAGCATCAATGCCAATGTAATATCTGCCTCTCAACACGGACGCAGAGTGAGCTATTTCAGTCCATGCTGCTAATATTGCCAATTTACTATTGTTGGTGACTGTGAACAGTTATAGCTGTTTCAATATACAGTAGTGTCATTTTCACCCTGGTTCATCTAAAACCATTTATTTAATCCTCCTTAAGTTGATTAAACAAAATGGGGGGAAAATGGCACATATAAGATAAAGATGGTTGCTGATTGTTTATGTCAGTTAGTACTTAAATAAGACACCAGTGTGACACCCAGCTCTGTTTGTGTGTCCCAGTTCCTTATTGGCCTAGAGCCACAGAATGAGGTTTGTCTCATCCTCTTTAATGACTCCCTAAGATCTGTGTCCATGCTGACACACCTGTAGTACTTCCCGCTCGGAGCCTGTGTCCTGCTCAGACACACACCTGGGGCCATCCAGACTTGTCCTGGGCCGTAACCTGCAGGGTGCCATGGTGGTACACACAGCTATTCTACTGTAAACTTCGATCTGTACCGGCAAACCAGGACCAGAGGAATAAGAAACAAAGGCTCATATTCCCAAGTGCTTGGACCAACACAGGGTGAATGGATTCATTTGTTTTGCTCAATAATTCTTTATATACAGTAGAGTGTAGAGTTAACTCAGTGCTGCGTAGTCACTGATGTCATGGTCGGTGTTGTGTGTTGAAATATGAAGCAGTGTTGAAACTAGCTGTTGAATTTGTCATATAAACACAGCTTAATGACGCAAACCCCAGTGTTGGAAATGAGAGCACTGGCTCATGGGAAGCAGGCTTTGTTTTGGTTTGCTTGGGGAACTTGACGGAAGAAGTTTGGCACAAAGGGTCACACATAAACCTAGAATGTACTTGTCTTCATGCTTTTAAGTTATTGAGTCAAAGAACAGAGAGTATTTATTGAAACTCTGCATTTCTACAGTAGCCCATCATGGACAAACATGGCACGCGAATGAACCAGTTGAAGCAGTTTGACAAAGTAAAAACTGTTACTGCAGTATTTAATATATTACTTAATAATTCTTTATATCTTTCTTTTTTTAATGTACATTGAATTAAAACAGAAAATCTGTTTTATGTTTGAGAATTCAACCCTGTATCTTGCCTGTTTCCTGGTAGTCTGATGCCAACATAAAAACTGAAGTTATCATCTGCAAATATATTTTTTGCTGCAGCACATCATCAAGACGACAGCTTGTGTAAAATATGGACTTTGGCTTTGTAAAAAAAAAAAAAAAGGGCCATTCTTGTAATCGGTCCAAGTTGCTGCTGTTTCCCAGTTTTTGTTTTGACTTGGAGATTATGACATTAATAAGATTGTTGCAGCGATAGTTAAAATGTCCCCATCTCTGTTCCAGATGAGAACAATGTCGGATGAGACAGAACAGAGAATGTGTGAGGAGGACTTCGGCTCCGATGAGGGAGAGGAGGCGGACGTGGAGTCTTACCTGGAGGACAACAGCAGTGAACTTATGGACCGGCTGCGAGAGCTGGAGGTAAGAAAACAAGACAAGATTAAATGTTGTCAAACATTTCTGTAAACACTCAGTATGGTATTGTGCTTCTCTCACAGGCAGAGAATTCTGCTCTGATGTTGGCAAATGAAAGTCAGAGGGAGGCATATGAGAGATGCCTGGATGAAGTGAGTTTATCTTTCAGAGTTAATCTAAAACTTAATTTTGCTGTTGAGTCCCTTTGGAAGTCTCTGAAGTGTAAGTCTCATCTTCTCCTGTATAATTAGGTGGCTAACCACGTGGTGCAAGCTCTACTCAATCAAAAGGTTGGTATTCACCACTACATTTATGCTCTTATAATTTAATTTCTTGTGTTGTACACTACTAATTTATTACTAATTTATTTGTCTTATTCAGGATTTGAGAGAGGAGTGCATAAAGCTAAAGATGTTGGTGTTCGATCTGGAGAGACAGAACCGGGCGCTGTGTGAGCTTTTTCAACAAAAGCTACCAAATCACCCCACCACTCACTACCAGGTAAATGAGACAGTGTTGTGCTTCCTAGGAGCATTCCTTCATTCTCTCAAACAGTGTTGGGGTGGGAATAGATCTCTGTATTTTAACCTCTGCTCTAGATTGTTCAAATAGATGCCAGGACAATGTAGCTCCTGGTTGTCTGTGTATACAATAGCCTGTAGTGTATACAGTGTCATCATAATTGCCTCATGAATCTCCTGTTACAGGTTCAGACAGGACCTCTCCCAGACTACAATGCCCAGCTGCACAATGACTCTGCCAAACAGGTGGAGCCTGCACATACTGAAGCACAAGCCAAGGTAATTATTAGAAGGCCCACGCAGTGAAACAGTGATTATATCATCGCATCACTGTGACAACATGGTCTCGACACGTGCGTGACGTTATAACTGCTCTGACATTTCCCCTGTTTTCCACTATTGTGCTTTTAAAAGCTATTCTGGTGCTAATCTGGCCTACACTCATTTCCTGTACGCAAAAATTCAAAGGTCTTGCTGAATTGCATTGTTTAACCCAGTCAATACTGAATAGTAGCTGATGCAAATCTATGTCTCTGCAGGGAAATGGTTACCGCACACAACATGCCTCTCCGAGTCCTCGTGGCCCTGCCGCCTCCATGGAGGCCCTTTCCCCTTTCTTTAAGAAGAAAGCACACATCCTGGAGGTTCTTCGCAAGATGGAGGAGACAGACCCCTTAAAGTTCCACCCCTCAGCCGCAAGCTTGTCTTTCTGTGACTACAGTCAAGTGCTCATGTCCACAGAAGCTGTTCTGGCCACGGCAGACCCACACTCTCTACAGTGCAAACCCCACCAGACACACTGCCACTGCTCATGCTCTGACACAGACTCGCAACGGCACGTTAACGGAGATGAAGTGAAGTGTGAGGGCGGAAACACCTCCTGTTTACACTGCAAGAGGAGTCCTGATAGCCCTCCAAAGCCATGCAACCATGTGTGTAGTTCCTCAAAAGCAGCCACACAGAGCCATGGAGGTCCTACAGCTGCTATAAGTGAATGCCACAGTAAAAGTAGGACAAGAGAGGCTGTCCCCAGTTCAAAACAATGTACAAAAAATGAAAACCACCAGCAAACAGTAGGTGCCTCAGCACAGCCGCCAATCACAGGCACATGTGATGAGAGCTTGGATGCTACACAGCAAGATGCACAAAGAAGAGCGAGTGGCTCTGAGGAGATGACAGGCTTCAGTCCTGTCCTCACCTGTCCAATGAGAGTGTGCAGAACTCCCACTGTGACACAGAGACAAGCATTAAGAATACAGAGCCCCCACTGGTCCCAGAGAAAGACGATACAGATCAGGAGTCTCCTTTGGTTAGAGCCAGCGCCTCGGTCAGTCCCAGCCCCTCGTGCCTCAGCGATGTCAAAGCCGCTGCCATCAACTCTCCGTCCAAACTGCTCAAGTTCCTAAAGATCCCTAACATTGGGGAAAAATCTCAGGCCTCCACTTCTGCAGTCCGTCTGAGCCCCCAGCTTACACGCAACTCAAGGATTCCATGTCGCACCAACAACTACGAGGTGTACCACTCCCCTGTTCCCACACGAAGGGCCACCACCACAGAGAGGTGCAGGCAGCCCCCTCCTCCTCCCTCCAGGTCAGAATCCTATCCTGCCACACATTCAGCGCCAACATCCCCTCCTCAGTCTGAAGACCCGTGTCCTGTGCCGGAAAAAGACATAAACTTCAGCAGCCACTCTGCGCCTAAAGCTAGTGCTAATATGGTCGCTCCCTCTTCTGCTTCTTCCTCCACGCCTAAAGTTTCTCAAACTGTCCCTCATTATGAAAATGTCTGTGACATCACAACTAGCTGTAGAGAACAAGTGGAAGCAGCAAGTCTTGAGAAGAGAACTACACTCCCCTCTCAAACCAAAACGAATGGAGGTGAGAGGAAGTTAGTCAAATCTCTGCCTGAAACCGTCCTAAATCCCCCTACTGAACAAAAGCAGTCGTCTTCTTCCACAACAGAGTCCAGCTCAGATGATGATGAGGATTCAGACAGTCCAATTTGGGTTAACCATCACAGCCTGTCAAATGCATCGGCTCTCAAAGGTCCGGGAGGGGCAAACTATGCACGCACTAAAGAAAACACGAACGCAGATGCAAAAGACGGCACTGCATCAATGTCAGAAGTCGCTCAGCGTCTTCCTCCGCCCCCGACTCGAAGGACAGAGTCTTCATCCATCCCTAAAAGACCCAGTGTTGGAGTGACCAGATCCCAAGCTGATTCAAGTCATCACGCTTTTAAAGACAGACTGGCAGCATTGGGGAAACTTAAAAGTTCAGAGGATTTGCAAGTAAGTTTGAGGCCAGTTGAAATGGCGAACACAGCGAGCAGTGATGGGACTTGTGTTGAGGACAGGAATAAGACAGCAGAGAGGCCCATGGAACTCCATAAAGAGGAACTGAGATATTCGAAGTACACAGACTCTTTGGATGGGAAATCCAAAGGGAGTGAGAGAAGTGTTGGTCTGAAATACTCAGGGCCTTCTCAACTATATGAATCTGTGGTAAAAGCTCATCCGTCTGGGACATCAGCAGCTAAACAAGAACTGACAAAACCTGAAGGCTCTAAGAGTAAAATAGGTCTTCCCTCCCCCAATACAGATGCTCCACAGGTACTACGAAACAACATAAAGTGTCCTGGTTCCTTGAATTTAGCATACAATATTAAAACCAGTGTTGGTCCTCAGAGTAGCAATAGTCCAAATAAAATTCCTCCCAAGTCGCCATCCAAACCATGTCAGGGTCCGTCCGTACAGAGAGGAAGCAAGCCCACAGAAGCTCCCCGTTACTCATCTAAGTCAGAGGAGCGGACTAAGATGAGCGGGAAAGGTAAGAAAAACCCTATGTATGGAGACAGCTTGCCGCCGCCTCCTCCGAGACCCCCCATGTCCGACAACCAAGGGGAAAAGCCCGTACAACCAGCCACTACTCCTCAATCAGCAATCGAGCAGAAGGTCATGAAGGGTATCGAGGAGAACATGTTAAAACTTCAAGAACAGGATAGAGTAGGGCAGGGGGTAGAGGTCAAGCAGAAGACCTCCAATGGTATAGCAAGCTGGTTTGGTTTGAAGAAGAGCAAGCTCCCCGCACTGAGCCGCAAGACAGATGCCATAATCAAAGGCAAGGACGAGAAGAGGGAGTGGAAGATTAACATCCCGTCTGTGGGCAGGGACTCAGTGAAAATGGCCAGCAAGTGTAAAGAAGGTGTAGAAGGTCTGAACATCTCAACTCTGATGGAGAAGGCTGAGGGCCTAAGGAGAGCCCTGGAGGAGGAACGGGCCTATGTGGAGAGGTCAGGCAGGGGTCACTCGTGCGAGGTGGTGATGGACCAAGCTCAGGGACAGCTGGCTGTCATGTACAGGGGAGGACGCTCGGACAACTTCATGCAACAGCTGCTCAACAGGTGGGGACCCAAATAAATGTTAGATGTAGTCAGATTTTAAACCAGAATAACTTGTGAGCTTTGCAACTGTTATTTACTTATTTACAGAGTTGATGGTAAGGATGTTATCTGCATGCCTCAGCGCCGACTCTCCTTTGACTGTAAGACCTCCAAGCCCATGTTTCAGAGTGATATCCTAAGTCACACCACCAGCCGTGACGACATTGAGAAGGTGTGTCTTACTTGTGTATTTGTTTCAAAAAACATCATATCGTTTCACAGTCATTTGACTAGTTGAATGTTCAAGATTGCACACTAAGCTTGGCATGTCATTTTAAATTGTTTTATGTTGGGGAAGCTAACATGCAGACATCTTTGTTTTGTTGTGCAGGCAACAGAGAGAATTGCAAACGTCACATCTGATGAGAACCTTGCAGATTCTGTTCACTCTCAACACTTTGCAGGTAAGAAAAAAAAATGTATATATATATATCAGCTATATTGATTTGTCTGTCTATTTTTACTGTATATAAATTAATGTTATTCATCATTCAAAGCGGTTTAATTAGGTTTGGGGAATACAAAGTGCATTCTTATTAATATTAATAGTGAATTAATTAATCAACAAAAGCCAGTCACAAATCAGCAACACTCCTTAAAGCTTTGACTGCAACACACATTTTGTGCATAGTTGGGGGAAATTCGGCCCATGAGTTCATTAGCATATCAAAGACAACAATTAGGCCACACCCCTTGAGAAATGTCTGAGGTTACATTAAGCCAAAATACTATATAGTTTACTATGTGAGCACAGTAAGTGAGTCTCATGAGTTTGTCTGCAGGTTCGGGGGCTTCCACTTACACTCTAGACAGTGGCATTGGTACTTTCCCATTACCTGACTGCAGCAGTGGGGCAGCTGGAAGGGGCCTGTCTAAGACGAGGGTTGAGCAGCACTCCTCAGGTTCTCCGGGACGAGCTGGCCGACGCTCCCGCACCCTTGAGCGAGAGCTCTCATCACAAGACGAGTGCTACACACCACATAAACAGCTGATTCCTACCATACAGTATGGCTCCGTGCTAGAGGGAAGGACCTCAGGAGTCACCCGTGAAGGTGCATTACATAATCCTAATATTGCATGTCATTCGTAACCTCAAATTAAAAAAAACACAAATGTAGCTTGACACAAACCTGTAAAGCATGGTAAAACATAGTCTTTGTATCTGTTCTTGATTAATGTACCTACAGATAAAGATGGACATGGAGCAAGCATGTTTTCTCCTCGCACAAAGACTTGGACCTTCCCCAACCTAAAAACTCCAGCAGGACCAGCAGAGGTGTACTTGGCAGTAGAAGAGGAAGAGGAGGAGTCAGTACCATTTAGCTCACCATTTAGAGGGGTAGGCTTGATGTCTGTTAATATTCCATGGATATCATCTCACTTCAAATAAAATAAATCAAATTTGTATTTTGATATGTTAAGATATTTTTCTGTCAAACTCCAACATTCAAAAAGATTGCCCAGGGTCTCCTGCATATTGAAAATAGTTTGCAGAATGCAAAGAGACATTTAAAGGCGGAATGCATTTTTAAATCTGCACTCACGTCTTACATAATGTAAAAACATAGAGTTGCATTCTTCCTTTAGAAATAATTAATCAGCTGAGTATTAAAGATTCACAGCTGGATGATTTCTCTAACCCACTTTTAGTTTCTTTATTTAAAGGTGTTACATAAAAACATATGACCCAAAGGTTTTGCTGCTGTGCTTTATTTCAGAGCATGAAGGCCAGCGGTCCTTCTTCCAGCCGAATGGTTGACCCAGGCAGTCTGCCTGTCCCTACTCAGTCGGGAATAAGCCGCAGGGGAAAGACTCGAGCTCCCAGTGTCCCCGAAATGAGCCGGGAGTCAGGACTGGAGCTCTTAAGGGAGCGGCCGGAGGAGGCACTATCCCCAAGTCGGCCTCAAGTTCTAGAAACCCCTGAATCGCTCAGCGATTCACTGTATGACAGTCTGTCATCCTGCGGCAGCCAAGGATAATCTAGCCAAGGACAGAGGGGACTAAAGAGGCAAAGCCTTATCTTTTAAAGACACAATAAAACCCGGCAACAGTGTGAACAGCTGGATGTACTGTGATGCTGCTGACCCACCTTTTGAGGAAAGAGACTGTGCTCTGTCGACGTTTGCAAAACCCTCTGGTAACGATGTCGCCTCATTGTCTGTTTCTCTATTGCAACTGGAATGATTACGTCTCCTCAGGATTTTCAATGAAATTAAGCCAAAAGCCACTCAGATACCATAGGTTGTTCAATTACTTTTTCACTGACTGTGAACTTAAAATTCATGTGTACAGGACAAAATAACGCATGGCCAAGATAATAACTAGCACAAATGTTGTCACTCCTGGTGGTTGTTCAGCTAAGTTTACCTTCTGCCTGTCTTTCTTTCATCTTGGTAGACAGCAATTTATGTACACTCACCGAGGAAGCAGTAATACTGACCAGTCAATAGCTGACTGCAGTGTCAATGTCACCATTTCACCAAATAATGTTTTGAGAAAAATTACACAACTCCCCCAAAAAATGAATGTGATTCTTCATTGCTAAACCCATACAAGACAATTTAAAATGTATAAACAATTTTATTAATTTTGTTTTTGTGACAGATGAAGGTTGGCTGAATATATCTGTTTTAAAACATCATACATTAAAAAGGTAATATATACCAGCAATAATAACTTAGAAGAGAAATGGCTACACTATTCAATGAATATGTATTTCTATTTATTTTTTTGTTTTCGTAATCTTTTATGTGAAAATTGCAGTCTCTTTGCTCTAATTATGTATGTTCATCTGTTGCTGTTTGTTCCTTAGCTAATAGAGGTCCTATGTACCTACTGCAGTTTTTCCAACTTTTTAATTAAAATCTTTTCATTCAGATCTTTGTGCGAGTGCATTTGTTTTAACATAATTTGCTTCTTAGACAACGTTAACTATATCAATCAGTTCAACACATTTATTTGAGCAAATGTATCAAATTAGTAGTTGAAATTTTACATCAACAAAATAAATTCTTCACAGTATACACTTCCAAAAATTGGTTACCTACACATCATTTGGCAAACTAAATTCTAGACAACAGGTATAGAATTTACAAGAGCAATGGTATGACAGCTCCCCTGTCTACACCCAAGTTGGACATATGAACATAACCCCAGCCAAAGACAAAAACGCTGTTGTGAGCGTAGATTGATAACAACTTTACTGTCCTTCCTCAAAACCTTGGCTAACAAAAATATTCAGGGGTACAATCACAGAATATCAAAAGATCTGTTGTCAAAATCATGGGACATCATCTTGTGACACTCCACAGAAGAGAATCAAGGGAAATTATAAATAGGCAAATATTTGAACAATATTACATAACTTCAAATAAACAATGAGCAGTCTCAAAAATCCACATGACTAACTAAAAAGGAACTTTTATAAAATTGTATGGCACTAAATCACAGTAAAAAGAAAATCTTTGTGGTTAAGTGTTGATCAGCCTTCATAGGACAATCCTGCCCTCTAAAGGCCAAGCATGATCACTGCAGCGTTAGTCTACTTTTCATTCAGCCACTATCAGACTAGCATTAGTTTACTGTAAACTTACATCCAACCCTTGGTTGTACGTTTGAAAACCAAAACAACTTTAATAATTTAAGACTACCTAGGGTTTAATTTATGAAATGAAAAGAAAAAAGATTGTTGCAAATTGTGCCTTGTCAGATAGTTTAAATTTTAGTCTCTACTTCTTCCCCTTCCTCTTGTCCTAAAAAAGAACAAATAAGATGGTAAATATATATATATATATATAAAAAACAACACAATTGTCATGTTCACTTGGCAAAGTTTAAGAGAATAAATTACCTTATCGTTCATGGCGAGAATGATCATCAGTTTCCTGAAGATGGTAATGAAATCCAAGAAGAGATCCACACAATGCCTTTTCAAAACACACAAAACTTAAGTCAGAAATATTTTTTACTTTAAAGAAAACAAATGTTTAATAGGATAAGGTAGTGACACTATTTGTACTCAGTGGAACAATGTTTTTGCATAATTTGCATAATGTTTATCTGAGCTTTAGAACTCATGCAGTCTGTATCCCGTCTGTATGCCCTCACCAAACATAGTCCTTATCTCCATTCTCTGCCTTCTCAATGATAAGTTGGGTGTCAAACAAGACAAAGCCACACATGATAAACAGCCCCAGATACATATGCACCTGTCAGAGAAGAAAGACACAATATTATTTACATGGCACGGCATGAATCATTACTCAGAAATATAGCTAAGAAATGTTTTAGCTACCTTAAAGAGCATGACTGAGCCAAAGAAAATGTTCATCAGAAACATCAGAGACAGGATGGAAAGGCCAGACATCAGTGTGCCTGAGAGGACAAGAAGACTTTTAAGACAGGCAACAAACTAATGACCACAAACACAGCAAATTTAATTCAATAACTGCATGTACCTCCAAGAAACAGATAAGTCCGGCGTTTAGCATAGAGGGCACTAAGTGTGAAGCAAATGAAGACGACAGAGGTTCCCAGGAAAGCTGTCACAATGATGCTATCGGAAAAAAATAATGTTATTTGTCTGGAATACATTACATATTTCCAATCTATAGTACAATAACTAGCTTTTAGTAAGCTGCTTGAAAGCTGTAGATGTAGCTTAAAAAACACCAACCTCGGGTTGACAGCAATGACGAAGTCCAGTGTGGGGCCAAGGCCAACACCTGGTGAGACAGGAGTAATGAAGTTATTTTTCAAAATACGCTGCTGTTGTGATAGAACATAAAAACTGTGATTACAGCCCTTTACCTGTTAGAAAGGCAAACCCTGCGAGGATAGCCAGTCTTTTCTTCTCTGTGTCGGAATTGTGAGGGGTCATAGCCAGCCAGAACATCATCCCCAGCGACCCAATAACAGACAGCAGGCCGCCCTAAAGAGTCAAGACAGAAGTAGTAAGCAAACTGCAAAAAAACTCTCAATTATATAAAAAAACTGAAAGCAAAGGTTAAGCAGGAACTGACTAAAAGTAGTAGTAGTAGCGCTACATAATGAATTTTTGTCCCTCAACTTCAAAATAAAAAAACACTTAAGTTACATAAGAGCACAGCATCAATACAAAAATATTTAAAATTTTGTAACAATCATAAACGTGTCGGCGCTCTTATTATAATAAACAACTGGATGATTAAAATTACAACTATTTCTTGACTTGACTAAAATCTAGAAATGATGATTTTACCTGAAAGAGCCTGGTGACAACATGGACATAGGATCCAGCTGCAGCCACAAACATGCACATTGCCAGACAGGAGTACACATTTTTCAAGTGGACCTGGGTGGAGTGAGATCTGCAGAGGGTTAAAAAAACAGAGGTGTTAGAGATCCCAATCTAAAAGAAGATAAAGGACTCGGCTGTCAGACATGAAATAAAATTTGTTACATTCTTACGCACATTTTGGAAAGCTTGAAAAGAGCGTCCAAATTGATGCTGCGGTCAAAAACGTTCATGATGAAACTTGTTGAGATCTTAAATAGAATAAGTTCTCCTCTGGAAAAAGACAACAAAAACAATGTAAATAAAAAGCAATGTTAAAACGTGTTCAAAAACAAACTGGTTAAACTATTGGGAGTATATACCCAGTAATACATTTTGGCTAGGTTACACAATCGAGCGGCTGTTAAACAAAGTATTACACACAACCAGATTAGATAGTAGATTATAAAAGTGAACCGTCAAGCTAGACAGGGGTTACAACGCAGTTACACAACAGGCTAGGCTTAACATTGTCCTGCGCTAAGTGGTCAGCAAACTAACGTTAACAAGCTGCCATACATTCCTATGGCCGATAACGCCACCTATTACCTATCTATCTCCATTAAATTGCAAATGTACTTGTTCATTTAAAGAGCAATCGAGCAGTGAACAGTCGCTACTAAAACAGTGACGTAGAAGGCATTTATAGAAATATACGGTCATAATTATAGCTATTAGCAACTAGCCACAGTGATCGCTGCAAGCTAACGTTGCCGTCTGTCAACTCGATTCGACGTTTCGTTTTTTCGTCGACAGAAAATGGCGTATCGTATAACTACATGTAATAAAACATAACAAATAATCAGAATATTTAATACTTTAGATAAAGACACTCACCATTCGCCTCTCCTCTGCTCTGAAATGTGGGCCTAGCTTTGTTCTTCCTGCTCCGCTGTTTTGGCAAAACAACAGTACGTGTCAGTCAGTGCGCACTGGGCGAGTGATGTCACCATGGAAACGCCCAGAACCGTCCTGTCAAAATGAGTGTGATTTAAATCAGAAAATTAACTTCATAACACGTAGTGTTAATTTCATGCCACTGTAGGTTGCAGTACTATGTTGCGACTGTATGTTTTCTTTAAAAATGGCTTTTGTAAGGAACTTTTATTATCAAGCACACTTTCCGGTGCGTTACAAAGTCCCCGCTGCACTTAAAATGGCCGACCAACAGAGTAATTACTCATTTTGTTTTTATTTAGGACATCATTTGCAACGCTGTTTGCAACTGTTGTCAACCTGCATTGGTTGTGAAGTATGAAACATATATCTCTTTTTTATATTGAAAGAGACTAGACTAGAATATATAGCCAGTAGATATTTTGTAGTGTAGCCCAACCTACGTTTAAATACAGCCTTTATTCGTAAACTGACAGAATTTTAAACGAAACGATAAATAAAAATCAGAGAATCATAGAAAATGTTTTTTTTTATTGGCCAACAATCGGAGAGCCCCTTTTTTATTTTGGTCAGATCAAACAGACAAAATGAGTTAGAATCAGAATCAGATACAATGACACTGTAACTGCCTAAACAATTTTGGTCATCACAAGTGGTACATTTGTAATTGTTATTTGACAAATTAACATGCAGGCAATATATTGTGTCAAACATTTGACATAATAGAAACACCATAATACAAGTCTGAATATCTGTTTTAAAGACAATGAAGACAAGTTTTCTATGCACAATTGGTCTGCATATTTATTATTGTCATGTGTTTATTTTAATTTAAATAAACTTTTACAGCAAAATGAGAGTCTCAAATAAACACAGAGTGCTACTTGCCTCAAAGTAGGCTAATTGATAACAAAGTAGACTAATTAATAACAAAGTAGACTAATTGATAACAATAAAATGTCATGTAGCCTATTAAGACAATGCAAATTTGGCCAATAAATATAGAAAAACAGTAACACATCTTAAAAAAAATCTATTTTGATATTTTCAAGTGTTGCATTGCAAGTACCACAGCCACAAGGCATACTTGCTTTTGACAGTGTTTTCTCACGCTCAGCATGACACATCAGTTTTTGTGTGTGGGCCTACAAATCTCTGTTCAGGCTGAGTACTATTGTCTGTCAGAATTTAAAAGGCACAGTTTTTGTTTCAGTTGTTTGTTGGTAAAAACAAGTGCAAGTTGTTTGTCTTGAAATAATAATAAAAAATGTAGTAGATGAGTAAACCTTGACTGAAGGCTGTGGCATTTATGGACTTCCTATGTGCCAACTTATTCCAGTGTCTGCTTTCAATGAACCTTAGACGGGGAAAAAAAGCTCCATATGCTTATCAAATACATCCAATTTTTTATAATTATTATATCACTATAGCACTGTGTTTTGCAAAATGTGTAGGAGATTTGTGTACAATGCTTAAAATACAATTGTTGATCATTTACAAGTATATAAGGCTAATGTTTATATCTGCTCTATGCAGTTACTGTTTTTGAGGTACTGTTCATTCAATTAAAAAGCTGGGTTGCATAGAAGAGCCACATTTGGTGTTTAAAAATAGATTTTATTATAAAAGAACTAAGTCAATGTATAAAATCTTATGGAAATTTTAAAAAAAGAGCTGATGGTATTGTTGTTCCTTAAAGGCACAATAATTAAAAAACAATGTCAAAAAGTCAAGTCAGGACAGGAAGGCTTCTGCTTTGGCAAAAGAACCACATTATAGTATTTATGGTAACAGGTGTGACTGTGTTGGGACAGCTTTGGTCATTGTTAGAAACACTTTCACCATGTGCTTTTAAATTAGTGGTTTTCAACAAAGATAGCACTGAGATGTAGAAGGAAAGGCATCAGATTGCTATCTCCAGTTTGTGTTTAACCAAAAACACTGTCTTTTCCTTGAAGTAAATATTTCCATAAGCCATATCCAAAACAATTTTTAAATTTGTGCATAGGCTTAAGTGAGCATTTCTTGGTAAACACAACCCAATACAACTTTAATGTGTTGTCTTCTATGCTGTGTATTATGAGAGGTTTCAAGCCGTAGCTTTCAGGTCCTTAGAGAGCTAATGTTCATGAAACTGGTCTAGACAAGTGTAAACATCGTCAGCTTGACTAAGTTCTTCAAACACAGGCAGAAGGTTGAGCAGCTCAGCATCATCCAAATCATCAAACCATGACACCACTGGTACCTGAAAGAAATCAGTGTTTAATCTTAGGGATCCACATTACTCCAAACAGTTACATCAAGCTGTATCATATTGCAGCTTATCAAACTTACAGCATTTTTGGGGTGAAAGATGTAAGAGGCAGGAGAGTTATCCAGGATCAGGGTTTTTTGAAGATCCCTGCCCAGACGGCTTAAATCTTTCACGTAGCAGCCCTGATGAAAAACACAAGACTCCCGGAACAAACGGGCTCGGAAAACACCACACTGGTCCAGACGGTCTGTCACTGGGTCTGCATACTGATGAAGGCCCGAGGAGAGGTGGGAGCAGGGAAAGGGAAAAGTAGGGTGTAAGGGTAGGCTATTGAAGTTTTCAAGATAGGCAGTTACAGGAATAAAATATTATATGTTTTTTATTAAAGTGGGCAGGGTATCTAATGAGGTGAATGGCAAAATTATAGAAAGCTGCTATCAAAGAGGGAGGAACTAAAAATGACGAGAAAATAATATCTGATTAAGCAAGCATCAAGTCAGACATCAAACGAAAGACCTTGGTGCTAAAAAAAACCATGCAGCTCTATTTCTGGATCTAGAGTATCTGATGTTAGGTACCTTGGCAAGACTAGCTGTAAACAGCACACATTCAAACAGCTCCCCCATTCTCTGCAAGAACTCATCCACATATGGCCTTTTCATTACATACACCTGAAAAACAAACAGAATATTAGCATAGTCACTGCTATCCTCGCTGTACAGTCTTTACTAAAGTGTTTTAATTCCATCGTTTTCTTTTGTTCCATTGAGACGCTAGTGGCCAGTTCCCGAAGCAAGTAATCAAGAATAGGCCGTGCCAGTGTTAACCAGCCTATCCTGGATTACTTGAACCAGGCAGTAGCCCCCTGAGGAGTCCTCTCCAGCACATGGGGTCCAGGGAATCACATTTCTGAGTTAAGTACATTTCCACATGTCGATTAGTGAATAGAATGTTGTTTGAGACAGACAACGTGTATTACTGGTACCAGTAAAAGTTTTTCAACACATTTTAAACAAGATTTATTGCATGATTACTTTTATTCTTTTTAACTGGACCGAAATTAGACTTCAAACACTTTTATGTAAATTATTATTTTCATTTCAACATCTATCCAGCAGAGGGCTCTGTGCACCAACAATTATAAAAGACCCATCCCTTTTCAGATCAGTCAGTTGCATACACATCAACATATGCACAAACAGCCCCTGCCTTCGACCGCAAACACATGTACAGTAGCTTACCTGGTGTGTGGTCCCCTCAATCTCCACAGGCACGATAAAATCTGCATTACTAATAGGCTGGGGGAAAACACAGAGGGAGATGGTTGGCATGCTCATTCTTATGGGCTGTGCTGTGTACATTCAGATGGCATTACATAACTGACAGCTTAAAAATAGGCCCCTCACAGTTTAACACATAAATTACAAAATATATTCAACACTCGCACATGATACAACAACTACAGACTATTTTGTAATGAGTAAGGCTGATCAAATACCAATAGAGACCATTAATGAGCAAAACATTCTCCTAGTTACACACAGCTATACCAATAGAATAGATGTTCCGGATGAAACCATGTATTAAGAATAGGCTGAATGGCAATAAAGTCAATACCAAGCTTTGTTAAAAGCTTTGTTTGCTTATCAGGTCAGGTGAGATATAATAATAATAATGATACCTTGAATGAGCTGTGCACCAGAGTCTCATCCAGGTCTATAACCACACAAATCTTCCCTTGGTCGTGGTCCTTCACCTCTGGCAGAAGGCTGGGTTCAGGCTGCTGTGACACACAAAGTCAGTACTGTCAACACTATCTTATTACAACTGTTTATCCAGTCTTTCCTATGGATATTACTAAGAAGCTTATTTGGACCCAACAATCGTGAAAGTTACAGCAGACTGCATAATATAACTTTCCTACAACTTTTATATTACATATCTTTATTATTAGTATATGCATTTGTTAATATATATGTAGTTACGCACTGCTTAATTCATGTAAGTCCTTTCAATCTTTTCAAATTGAACAGTAAACACAATGCAAAATAACCACATTGACACCATTCTTTAATTTACTTTCATTTTTGCGGGAGCATGCTGCACAATAAGCAGGTCCTACAGATGCTGCTTCCTGTTTGCTCCTGATACTGCAGGACACTGCTCAATGTGAACAAACAGACATCTAATTAAAATGTCCCTTACATGATACTAGAGCCTTAATCAAGCTGACAGCACTTACTAGAGTGGCCAGCCAAGTGCAGCAAATGCTTTAAAAAAAAGATTTTTCTTTTTTTTCTCCACCACAACAATTACAAAGCACATAATACACCATTCTCTGGGCGCACTTGCTATCTGCCTAAAGGATTGATAGGCACTCTGTCGTTCTTATCTGCCTCTGAGGATCAAATGTGAAGATCAAAGTGGCTCCCTGTCTGCAAAAGGTTGCGGTTGGCTTTCAAGATGTTTAGAACAGGTGCAGTAGTTCTTTTAGTACATAGTTGTAAAAACTAATGTGGAAAGATAGTAAAATAAGCACACTTATATGACAAACGTCTTTTTTTGTTATGACAGGTGAGTATGTGTGTGGGTGCAACAAGGAAGTAGGAGCTTAAACAAATTGCTCAAATGATATCAACAAAATTTTTACAATGGAGTTAAATACTGGATGAGAAAAGGGTTACCTTGACAACCATCCCATTTTCCTGTGACTCCAGCAAGGTCTGCTGGGAAGGAGCTGGTGGTAATGGCGCTGGTTTGGGGCCATCCTGAGCTTGGAGGCAACAGAAGAGCGCTTTGAAGATGCTACAACTCCTCGGCTGTTTTAGGGCAGACCGGCTCACCTGGCCTGTGGAGTCATCAGAAAAAAATGCAAACTATGTAAAAGTGCCTGTTTTAAGCAATGGACTGCATACACAACTCGAGTCACAACAAAACACACACTAATGAAAACAAAAGGAAAAAAAAAACATACCAAGAATTTTTTTTACATTCTAAGACACCATTCAGTATCTAAGAGATGCCAAAGCCTGCACATGAAATCTGTTTTTAATGCGCCTGCCTCAGCCGCTGCTGCTGTTGTTGCTGGAAATGGCTGGTACATGTTATATAATCACAGAGGGCGGGAAAACCCACACTTCTTAGCAGTACCTTCAACAGAAAATACAGACAGAAAACATTCCAGCCCTTTTAAACTCTGAGACCTTTCAGGAAAGCCTGGCAGGCTGAAGCAAGCCAGAGCTTCCAAACAAGCAGACAGACGGACATGCAGTGAGCCGGACAATAAGTCACATCTCAGTGCTCTGCGCAGGTCTTTGATCAGTCGCTGTAACCATTGGAGTTCCAGCTCCACAAAGGTCTTGTGAAGTGAAAGAAAGCAAGAAAAACATTCTTGAAGAGACTCAGCTATGCAAGTCTCCTCTAGTGTGTTACGTGTGCGGACTTGTTAGCAGAATTTAAAGGCATCAATACTGTTTCTTCGTACTGTAAATCACCCACTAAAGTCTTTACTAGAAAGAGGAACTGGCAAATCCAACGTGTAGGTCTAAATGTATCCACCAGGCTTGAACTACAGTTTCCTCTGTAGAGCACTCTGAAGACACAATGCAGGCACATCAATTACCATGTTACACAACTGTTAAGAGCTAAAGTAGCTCTATACACACAAACACCATTTTATCAGTGTGTCTTTATGTTTATTAAAAAGAGGTGGGAATTATCATTGCTTGTCAGTTTACCTCTTCTTGGTTTAAGATGATGTATGGCCAAAAAATATATATATCCTTGTGAGAAAGGCTCTGACTGGACCATTTGCAGTGTATTTCTTACAAAAGACACTGGTGGTGGTTTCAAATGCTAAAGGCTTGAGGTGTGCCGCACAGAAAATACACTGAAATCATGTAATATGTGCGAGATTTAAAAACAAGAGATGAGCCAGAGTAAATGAGCAAAGCTTCTTTCAAGGCCAAGGAAAGAGTGCAAACAACGAAATCTTTCAAACGGCGCTACAATGGGCGTGTGCGGAGGGGTGTGTTTGTGCATTCCGCTGTCAATACCGCGGCACCTGGTATTTCTATACAGCCCCTGTGTTAATCCACACTCACTGAAGATCCCTTGGAACCTTTCAACCAATAGCGTTTATTTGAATGTTGTCTGCGGTTGTGTAACGTCAACAGATAAAAACAGGCACATGCGTAACCATGCCTTTTGAGTGTTTCTAATCCAACCCCCTCCTCTAAATGTGAAGAAAATCATGTCGTTTTTAAACAGCTTGATTTCTACTGTACTAGGGCTGCCTGTGGCCACGCTAGCTGCTTGTAGTAGAGAAATGGGATAGTGCCAAACAAGCTGGAGCTCCGTGGACATAAATACACAGCATCTTGTTTTGAGAAGTGAACATGATCAGAAGTACAGTACTGAAAAGAGCTCGGAATAACCACATGTAAGGACACAATGGAGATAAAGACTAGGACAAAAACAACAACTTCGCGGGATTAGGCAGGAAAGGCTCTAATACAGGACGTGTAGCATAAAAAATTGTAGTGTGCGGTAGAAACACAAGTCTAGTCCCCATGACATTTTCAACTCAACATTGTTTTTCTAAAATGATCATTATTCCACAAATGATGAAATCATAATTTCAACATTTAATCAAATAATCATTTCGACTGACCTTCTAATGGGGATACAGAAGGTCAGTCGTTAATGCCAAAAGGCAATGCGCGCTCAAGCAGCGTCCGCAGCGCTCAACTGTCAAATGGGCGCACTACAGGCTTACCCCATTACACTCATCGTTTTTCACGGAATAATACAGTAATAGCGCACAACGCAATGGTAACCACACAGTCCATAAGCGATACAACACAAAGGAGCGTACCTGTTTTGGGTGACACTTGGACGTCTTCTTTCTGCACTTGGGTGATAACAGAACTTTCCATCTGACAATTACGGAGCCCTCAAAATCCTCGAATCCTGTCCTCGGGCACTGATGGGCATCCCTCATTGGCTTCTTTTGATAAGTTGACTCAATATTCACCGAGGGAACTTGTCATCCGCACAGCCGCGCCTCGGGTCCAGTCCTCGGTAAGATTTGTCTTGTTCTTGGCTTTCTTTATTCCCCGCTTCTCGCTCTTCTCTTACAGGTCCGCGCGGGAGGGGGCAAGGCACTTGGATTTTCTTTTTGAAGGCTATATGAGACTCTGTCAGCTCCGTCGGCTCGGGTTTACCTCTGCTATTACTGGTAATCTCGCCGAGCAGCCCCCCTCTCCCGTCGCTGTGAAGACCTCACTTTTGCAGCAACAACATGGAGAATCCAGGCGAGAAGGAAAACAACCGAGGAAATGGGGCAAGGGAGGCCGGTTTCAAGCCCCCCTTTACTACAGATAAACAACATCGCCAGAAAGGCTTTGGAGACCGTCAAAAGACATCGCGAATCGGTCGTCGGAGCACATTTTGATATATGAAGATAATTCGTCGAGAGTAGTTTGTCGTAAAACGTTGTTTTTATTGTTAACGAGGGGTTTGTTTTTCTACGGTTAGGACCCCGCGGGTGCCTTGAAACGGTTCTGCTTCCTGATTGGTCAGATGGGCAAAGTGGGCGTGATTAAGGCATTCCTCCTCGAACTGCACGCGCCGAAACGAACACATTCCAGCGCTACTCTTTACGAATGAAATCATATTGTTTTAATCAATTACTGGAAATAAATAAACTAATTGCGACGCACATAACAACATTAATAGACTAAAGCATTATAGTTAGCTTTTAATTTATTTTTAACGTTTATTGTGGCGTTTTAGGAATAACTATTTTTTTGTTTTTTGCGTAGGCCTAAATTAGGCTATGCTACTTAATGATTGAAGAATATGCTAATGTACACCTAACCTTAACTAGTGTTGAATGTAGTTAACTGGTCTTAAGTCACAATAAATTCTGAAGGTATAGGAATTACCTTATACCCAAGTTGAATTGTGTCGTGAACTATTCATATTTTGCTCGTTGTTTTTTCGTGCTTCGTAATCATTATTTGCAATGGTGTGAACAAGTTTTCTACTATCCACTGCATAAGTGTATATTTTAAATACTTGGTTTACCACATGCAATAATTGTTTTTATTGTAGGCAATTTGAATAATTCAAAAAGCTTAACATCTCTTGTAAATATCTAGTGTCTTTTTTTTAGCCCAGACTAATGGGAGGTATGGAACCAAGCTTCTCTCTTTTCTCTCTCCTCTCTCCTTTTGTTTCCCCTTAGTGCATTAATAGTAAAATGAATATGTAACTTGTCCATAAACCACAGAAGGGGAATTAGCTCCAGGAAACGCCAATAATGCAGAAACATTTACAACACCATCTACATAGTTGCACCATGCCAAATTAAAGTCAATCAGCTTTGTTAAGGCTATTAATATTACTATAGAACTAAACTCAAGATGAAGGAAACATGAAGGTGTGGAGAATTTAACTGGTAGAAACACATCCATTTTCAACTTGTTTAAATAAGCAGGAGCAGGTTTGACATCAGGTTGGGCAAAGTGTTCCCCCCAAGGGCCTTAAGATATTGACAACAATAAAGTTCTGCGGTGTTCACATTAAAGTTATGTTGCTTTTGACCATTTAAACACATTGTATAAATAAATTATGTAGAAAACAACAAATAGGCACTGTTATGCTGAGGTGGAAAAAACTGTTAGTAGAAAGAGAGCTGCTCAGTTGAGACATTATATGCTTCCATGTGGGCCCACAAGCTCAGCCAGTGCCCTCAGTGGCCACAATGCAAGGCATAAACAAGAATGGTCCTGCTGTTTGCATTCCTGGTGTTGGACATTTTAAGGAAGCACTGACAGATCTGTGTAAAAATATAGACAGAATAAGTATGGACCCCATAGCTGGAAAATGTCATGCTGTTTACTAAGTTACTAAGTTTACAAATTACAAAGTTACTTCATTAACTTTGGATTCCTTCTGGTTGTGTTTCACATGCATTCCAGTGAGTAGACAGACGGACAACAGAGAGCACAGAGGTCAAATATTTGAGGCCCCAAACTGTGTGTAGGGGGGCTGCAGTTGTACCCCTCTGGAAAATCTGCACACATATGACTACAACTAGAAAAACAAGTTAATGCGACACAAATTAACGTGTGGCAAAGGAGAAATAAATCAGCACATTGCAGCAGGGAGACCAGCCATTTGTCAAATTAAAAAGTGAAAGGAAAAGTACAAACAATTTCAAATTTTGTGGCAATGTATAAGCAATGACATTCTCACCATATGATGATAAATTGTGGTTTATTATGATTAACTCGATGCATTTGTATGTTTACAATGTAATAACATGTTATCACACAGACTTCTCACTGCAGCTCAATCACAGTCTGTCTAAATTTTGTCAGCCATAGTAAAACATAAAACAATACTCTTTAAGCAGTTACTACTCAATATGTTAACTTTCTACATTTCAAAGAATGTGCTATTATCACAAATATTTAAACAATTAACAATTAATGTACAATTAATTAACAATTAATGTTTCTCTACATTAAATAGGTGAGCATACATAACATATTCATCTTTAGGAAAGACTCACAGTACCAACTGTTGACAACATTTAGTTGACTACTGATATATTGTAACACAAGAATTGTTGGCAGTGTTGATTTTAGCAGAATATGAGATTCATCATACACATATACTGCACATACAGGCTAATCCATCAGGCATTGTGTTTCTATTCCTACATTTTACTCCTGGGAACACAAAGCTTCTACTTACAGCCCCATGCACTCAGCCATGCACTAGCTACATCCAACCATGCTGATGACAAACTGGCTGTTGAAATGTGCTTGCAGCATCTGAGCCTCATGTAGGACTGGGAGTGTAGGGTCTCCAATCATGTGATTTGCTGGAAGAGCCCCCCCACCCCACCCTTCTCCATTCTTGTCCACCCGCTCCACCTCACAAGCCTGCCCCTGAGTGGCCTCTGCTCGGCTATGTTTCCAGGAAAGGGGCCTACTGGACAGGCAGTGAGGCCTAGAGAGGGAGGCATTGGCTCATTGAGAAAAACAAAAACAGCGAGGGGAGGTGGGAAGACTCACCCCTCTTACATAACTGTGCCTCCATGACAGAGAAAAAAGTTCCCCTGCCACAATGCAAAGAAAAACCTGTCCATCCACTGCTCCTCGGGTTTCAAAAGCTGAAGCATTTTAAGACAGGAATTCAAGCAGCACTGAGCCCAGCAGTGCTTCCTTTCTATTACAAATTCTTAGGACTCATGGGCACCACAGGCTTGTCACAACCCATGAGAATGAACACACTTGATAAAACATGATAAATAATTTGATCTAATGACAGTAATTTGCAAACTCAATTTGTGTCAAACAACACAAACGCACCTTGGCTCTTGTGTGTGTTGACTATCTCTTTACAGTTTTGTTGGTAAAACATCAACGAGTCTGTTGCAGCCTGCACTGCCTCTCTGTGGCTCAAAAATAAACTACATGTCACTTTATGAAAACTCCACCAGAGGGACCAATATTATGGGAAAGTGTAATTTATCTAGATACAAGAAAACAAAAACCGAAAAAATTTAACAAAATCAATGGAATGTTCAATGTAGAAACAGATTTCAATCATTTAATTTCAAATCAATTCAATAGTATATAACAATTTATAAATAAATTATAAAATGTATACCGTATGAACATTAAAGTAAAAAAACACCATTACTTTTAAATGATGCCAGATTGCACAAAGCTGCACAAAGCAAATGTAATACTTCTGATTCAAGAGTCAAACTCTGGCTGCTGCTTGATCAGGATTGTTGAATCGTTGCCTTTGTTGGTTGTTGGATCCAGCCAGGACACTCCCAAAGCTATCAGACACAACCATGTCTATCGCACATAAAACATAGATACAAAACAATTACAAAAATACAACTTCCATGTGGCTTCCAGAGTAAATATTTAGTGTGCTAACTTTAGTTAAAGATTAAGTTGAAACTCTGGCTGAACATTACCTGTTTTCCAACTAACATTACTTACCAGGTATCCAACGAATGTGAGGTATAATAAACTGAGGAAGGCTGCCAACACATACAGCCACACACTGTTGAGGTTAGTGACATATACAATAACAAAGTACATGTTGATGCAGCACACGGCTAAGACCACAAGTCCACCTGTGATCTTGAAGAATCTGCGGGAGCACAGATGCACATGCCTAACTGAACTTTGTCATTGACTGAGGGGAAATTTTGATATCTGTTTAACTTACAACCCATTGGCAAAATCATTCATAAGAGACGGTAAACTGGTAAATGTAAGGATAGGGATGAGGGCAAATGGGAGCTGTTGGAGAAGAACAAAAAAAATGTGATTTACTAAAATGGAGTAATATGCTGCTCAGAACAAACTGAAACATTTATACAATGTTATAGAGTGTAGGTGTAACCGCAAACCTCAAATTTATCACATATTTATTATTAGTTAGTTTTGCCACTGTTACATACAGAGACAATGATCATTTAGTATTATTATAACATAAGGTTTTGGTTACTACTTAGAAAAGAAGACAACAAACCAGCATGCCTCCTGCTTTACCTGCAGACTCATCAGCACATTGAGGAAGTCATTCATGCCTGTCAGGTGCTTCACATCTTGGAAAATGGCCACCAGCAGAGTAGGAGTGATGGCCAGGCAGCGTGTAAACAAAACTCGAGCAAAGCGCGACCATCGCAAATTCAGAAAACCCTGTGGGGAGAAGAAATGCACCAGTCTGTGACATTTACAAAGTAGCTGTTCTCGTTCACTGTGTCAACACAATTCAACTGCTGAATATGTTCACTGAATGTGAATATAAGTCACGTAATGCCACATAAACAGATTCAAACATCATGGTATAACTCAGTTCTGGGGTCCATCACTGACCTCCATAACAAATTGCCCTGAGTATGTTCCAGTCATGGTCGAGCTTTGACCAGCTGCAAGGATCCCCACAGCCCAAATGTAGAGTGCAGCAGGGCCAAAGAAACATCCCAATACCACACCCTAAAACAGGCAAGTAAACAAGAAGGAGAAAGAAAACGCCCCGGGACATAAGACATAAAGTACATTAATATGCATGCAACAAGTTTAATTTAAATACAGTATCCAAGTTCAATTCACATTAAAATAATCATAATATTTACTGTTCAAAGCCTTTTGGGGAGCAAATTAGTTATTGTAAATACTCCAAGATATTTGCTAACTTATCTCTTACAAAATGTATTAAAAATAAAAGGTAAAAAGTGTCTTTACTGACACAGTAAAAGTGAACACTTACCCCTTTGTAAATGTCAACATCTAAAGTTTTATTGTTCAAAGGAAACAGGTCTAAATGAGGGCTGCCGGATTTATTGCAGATGCTGTACTGTGAAAAAGACACAGTTTAATGCAAAAGAATGAAAAAAAGAAGAGAAGTTTAATGATACTTACCACCTCTTCGTTTGTTTGTTCAAAGAAAGCCTCAGCAAACACAGCCACCACAAACACATTGATGATGAAGGAGAGAAACAATGCAATAGTGGCCTCAATAAAGAAATACTTGTTGGCCTCTTTTACTTCTTTCTTGTTTGAACGATCTACATCTCGAGACTGAAAGCACAATGAGACACTGGAGTCATTACTCAGTGTGATACAGCTAAATAATAACAGACTTATCCAGCAACATCACACCTTCACAAGAGCAGAGTGAAGGTAAACGTTATGAGGCATGATGACAGCACCCACTATGCCCACAGCCTGCAGTAACTGAGCAGATCCACAGCCCTTGCAGTAAGGCACAAACATCCCTTTTAAGAGCTGGCCTTGGTCTGGACTCACAGTCACATACTAGAAAAAAGGAACAAAATACTGCATTACTGCCAAAGGTAGATTAAAGACTCAAGCCACAAAACAGGTAATGGAGCAAAAACAACTGACAGAGAGAAATTTCACATAAAGGCTTGTGAAACATTAGGATTGGATCATCGCTGAATATTGTTACCTCATATCCGAAGGTAATGGCCATGATAGTGATAAGGAAGCCAAAAAAGGCTTCCAGTTTCCTCAGGCCTGTATAAACAAATTAGATTCAATACAATTCAGTAAATTTACAAAGATGACACTGCTTCTAAGTATCTAGTCATAACTTACCATACTTGTCTAAAAAGAGGAAAACAAATGTGTCAATGATGGTGATGAGGACTCCACCCCATAAGGGAATTCTATGAAAAAAATTTGAGAAATAGGCAATAGAGACATTTAAGCACTACGAAATTAAATGCATTTCCTTTTCTTTATTCACAGTACCTGCCAGAGGAGAGTAGGCTAAAGGCAATAGCACAACCAATGACTTCCTGCATGTCTGAACCAATGATCGCCAACTCTACCATCAACCACAAGATGATTCGAGGCACCTAGATCAAAAGTGCACATTAAAGGTTCAATTGTGACCGATTTGAAGTAACAACAAAGCTACAAGATCTGTATAAGTGTGTAGATATAAAAGTAAAAAAAAAATTTCAACATTTGTTTTAGAGTTTTAAATTAGGTTTGACACAGTCTTTTGTAACAAAATGTGAGATCACAATGTTAACAATGTGTTATTAAAAGTACTACTGCTACAGCAGATCAGGCATATTCTTGTTGTTGCCTTCAAATTTGACTCTAACCAAGGTTAAACATGCAGGGTTTGACATTTTGTGGTACATAAAACATGATAAATTATAAACAATAACTATGTTGACTGTGTGAGAAATTAATACTTATGTTGTAATAATATGTATAATGTAAACAAATATTTTTCTAAATATAATACATGTGATATATTAGAGACTTACAGGATGGTACTGGCGATGGCAGACTTCTGCCAGGTGCATCCCTGTGACCACACCAAGTCGAGCCGCCAGTCTCTGCAGCAGCAGACCAATAACAGTAGCCCCCAGCAGCACCCATAGTAGCTGTTAACAAATGGAAATCGAAACATCAAGTTTAACACTTCTTCTATTCTTCTTCACTGTAGTATTACAGCAGCAAACAGAACATCGTATACTTTCCCAACAATTTGTAATTGACTTAAATTACTCTATGCTTTATGACATGCACATAATGATAAATATTTATCTGCATGGACTTCCTCATTCTTTGAGAAAGCAACATATTCATTCAAGTTTAGTTGTCAGGGCAAGGTTCACAGTGTGTTGAAGTTTGACCCACAAGGCCAATACTAAAGACAAGAAGCCTCTTTCACCAAAATAAATGCAATAGACCTTGAAGCCGGCTTTGGCACCAGACTGCAGGTCAGGACTCGATGTTGCCTGGGTCCAGATAGGCTATGCTCATCAGAAACCCTGGCCCAGTAAAGGCCCACAGCTTGCGGAGACTAAACACACTCTAAAGTCAATGATACAAATACAAATGAAAGCCAGCACATGTGGGTTAGTTACATGATTAGTATACGATTATGGCTGAATTAGAAAGTTCATAATAGTAATATAATTTTATGCTGGTTCAGTTACCTCACTGTTGTCCTCAGGAATAGGGATCTTCTGGTCAAAGTATGTGCTGGTAATAGGCTCATTCTGTCTCTGAAGAAAGACAGCGGAGGTTGAAACAAATCTGTGAGTGTGTGTGGTCTGGATCACTCCTTTCTCTTCTACCTGGTCTCCCACTGAAAAAATCCAAACGTTATGGTGAATGAATGCAGTGAAGTAGTAATTAGTTGTGCCTTGGATTTCCTGTGTAACTAGAGAAGAATTTACCATGTTCACAGTTTTGTCCTGGCTCTTGATCTGTGGGAACACTGAGGGGCAAAGGAGATATGTTGATGTTCTCAGGAGCAGGGTTTTTGACTAAAAGGAAACATATAATTAAAACGAAACACTTGCTGAACATGACCTCAGTATACACAACAAAAAACAATTTACACAACACTTGAAAGAGATTAATCTGCAAAGACAGGAAGCAGAGATGGAAAACAATCATGTCAGCAAAAGTGGGAGATCCTGTTGTAAATTTATGGATGGATAATATACAACAGGAAATGATTGTCATTAAAAATAACTACTGTAAACTCTGTGACAGTAAAAAACTAGGTGCCTTGTCGGCTAATGCTTATGTAAAATTTAGATTTTGCTCAATTTAGCGCTTGGTCAAGTAGGATTATGGGTCCCCAAAGTTGTAAACCAAAGTAGGTCACGGGGGATTTTATTTGGGTTGATAAAAAATCTAGGCTAAAAAAAAATCATTACATTACATTCAGTATTTTTAGCAACAAGTTTTATCTGAAATGATGTTTATAATTGGCTTATGACAGCTATTGTAGCAGTCAAGCCTCTTCCCTCAGGAACAATGCCCCAAAACTTACCTGAGCGTAAAAAGGAGAACATTGTGAGAACTGAAAACAGACTTTTCTCAGCAGGCTTCTGTGCTACATGCCGGTGTTAACGTAACTCCTTACACTCCTTTTGAATGTGTAGAAAAAAATATCCGGACGTAAATGTTCTCCCAAACAAGAAGACGAGCCGTGTGGACTCACCAGACAGGTACAACACAGACAGGTCAGAGAGGAGGTCGAGCACAAACCAACTCCTTTTTCTCGTTTCTCAACCACGTGACCTAGATTCTGGCAACTTTCTCTCGGGTGAAGCCGCCTCAAATAACACTTTACTTACCCAAAGCTGCAATGCCTCGCTAAAGAAAGAAGGATTAGGATTCCATTGTATTAACCTTTGTATTCGACTCGTTATTTTGTTGTTTGGTATAATATTTAACAAAAAGGTCGGCCAACAACCAATATGTTTAAAAGGTATTAGAGCGGCCTGTAAGGTAGCTTTATTCTAACTTTTTTTTGTAAAAGCAGTGCCGGCAGCCTAAATACCTGCACAAAATAGGCTTGGTCTAGTTACACGTTAAGCCACATGATGGCACCAAAAGCTGAGGAACTGAGGAGTGGAGAAGTAGGTTAACACCCAAGTGCAGCAAAAGAAGGTGGTGAGTAAAACACCACCTGCGTTTGTACTAATGACAACTATATTAATTGCGTGGCCTAATGCGAGTGGTATGTTCAATTTCAGCTGTTTATAGGAGCCTATCAGTGAATTTAGTGTTGTCCATCGAGGGCTACAGGCTACACTACTACACTCAATAAAACATCTTTGTAGATTGTTTTATGTTTTTTCTTTTCAACCTAATTGAAGTCAACCTAATTAGCCAGGCAATGTAATCTGAAAGGTAGCTATTACATACAACATTTTTTTTTTACCACATTTTTGTATTAACAGTAAAAAGTGTATAATTGTGTATTTCCATCACTGGCAATAGCACTATAGGCTAAGGTTAGCCTGCCTCAGTTTACTTCCTGTTACCAAACTTGAAAATATGTATCAAGACCCAAATCAGCAGAAAAAAAGACAAGATTTTTCACATATTTTCACTCAGGCTTACACATAAATGCATCTGACTAAATTAAGTCAGTTCTATCTCCATCTTCTTATATCTCCTGTAATTCAGAGTAGCTAAGTATTTTTGATCAATGGCACTTGGGCAATAACAAACATGCTTTACCAAGGTCTTTGTAGAATGTGTAGGAGCATATTTTGATAGTCTTTTTATCATCTTACATTTCATCATAATATACAACAAATATAAGCATGAGACCAACTGCCTATACTGTATCTGTGGTGAAAAAAGAGACAGAAAAAGACAGAGAATTAAGAGATCACAGGATCCCCCTTTTTAATCCAATAGTTACTTATTATCAAATCGGAGTCAGCACACAGCAGCAACAATATGTATTTGAGCTGAAAGAGCTGTAACACACTGTCATTTGTCATGTTGACAAAAAGTTGGTGTAATGGAAATGTCTTCAAAGTGTTTATTTTTGGCAAGCACCATTCGAAGTCTGTCATGTGCTTATGTAATGTGATGAATAAAATTATATATACCCATGCAAAAATTCCCTGTGAAATGTACATACGTTATTGCAGAAAGGTTAAGTGTCACTGAAATCGTAATTGATTTCTTTTTTCTTTTGCTTTTTTTTATTAAATGACTTATTGTTTTGTCATTTATACCTCTGTGATATCCTCACTCTGTATGCAGTGTCATTTTCAGTTTTTCGGTCTTTTAACCAGCATTCATTAGTTTGTAGAAATTATAACATCATTACATATAGTTGTCTGAAGATGCTTGGCATGTATGGAGTTTCTTTAAAATTATCCAGCCGTAAAAAATCAAACTGAGTAAAAAAACTACAACAAAAACAGAACAAATCAAGAGCATTTTAAAATCAAATAAAAAATGTCTCTGTGCATCCTGATATAGAACTGGAAAAATTGTCTTAGAGTAGGTTATAAAGCCGGTGGACACTTTTTCCCAACTCTAGTTTAAATGTTTAATGTCTTTAATGCTTTCTTGTTCCTCTTTTTATCAGTTCTTTTATTATTGAAAAGGAGCATCTGGCTTCCTTTTGTTGTAAGGAAAATTCCCCAAACGTCTATTGATGCTCCAGGCACCACTCGATTCCTCACCAGGCTCTTGGTACAAGTCTCCAGAGTCCCATATAAGGTCCGTTTTTCATTTACCCTGGGACACAAAGGCGAGATCCTGTCAAGACTCATACTGTGGTGACCCTCATCACCACCTCTCTGTTGGCCGCGGCGCTGATGCGTGCGTCGTTCGGCCGCAGTTGGCTGAGTATATGCAAGATGGTGTATCCACAGTGGTGATTGAGAATAGTTCTTAACCTCGACTCGGCCTCCCGCTGCCACCGCTGGCCAGACCATGTGGGTTATTCCGAGAGCCCCGAGCTCCCGCCTTACTGCTCGAACTTACCGGGTCGCCCAAGTCCTTTGATTTCTCATAGTTCAGCACTTTCCATTGCTGATTGACAGCCTGCCATCGTTTGAAGATTCTATACACCGATGAGCCCTCGTGGATGATGAGGCCTGTGCAGAGACAAGAAGACGACGAAGGACAGTGAGTGAAAAGCTGTCATGTCCCACTGCTTTACATCAAGTACTACGCTTAAAGGACTATGGTTGCTTTCATTATAGGTAAAAACTTTCTATCTCGCCTGTGGATGAGAATAGACAGTTGGCATTAATCACAGCAAAGATATTTGACGCCATCTGTTCTCAGTGTTGTCTTACAAGAGCAACTCACAATAACACTAGAACAGACAACCTGGTGCTGGCTGCTGGTGGAAAAAAGAATATCTTGTACTCAGCAACATTGAAAATGATTTGGCTTTGAGTCGAGTTGTCATCTCCTACCTATGCACCATCTGCGTGGTGGTTTGTGTATTGTTGTTTGACCTTAAGAGCAGTCTGAATGTGGACTATGTTTTTCACCACATTTAGTTTGTCCTTGCAAAACGCAGACTGTTATTAATATTTTGTTGTTGCAGAGGACAGCAACATCTTCTTTGTTCCTTTTATAGTTACATAATATACTCGTCTCTGCTGTGTCATTTAAATGTCTGCTTTCTAATAAATTCCCATACAGCCTCCTCCAAAATGCAGCTATCTTTGCAGTGCCATGTGGTGTTATTCATCCACCTCTGCTCTTGTCTAGACATATTTTTTTATTCTTGCATTGATTTTTATATATTTTTTGGTTTACCTATGCAGACAATATCCATGAAGCCGTACATGCCGTAGCAGATTTGGAAGAGCAGGTCCTGGCGTTGCCACTTGGCAGAGGGGCTCAGGGAGGACCAGATGAGCCAGGAGATACTCGCAATGAGGAACAGGGAGCCTAGAATAATGGCTGCTATCTGCACCTTCTCTATCACTGTCAGAGAGATGGCCTGCCACTGTAAAACAAAAAGAGATTGTTATCAAAAACAAACACCAGAGTAAACAAAGTCTTGCTCACACAAGAACCGACAAACACACGTAAACACATATATGGCAGTTTCTCAATAGGTTTTAGAGTCATTGGCTGCCTTTGTAAATAAGGGCAGAAGGACAGTGACGCACACTGAAAATGTGTCAGCACAATATGGCAAACGGTCCTCACACCACAGCGACCGGCTGAGATTTGTTCTAGCAAAGGTCTGATGCCTGCATTAAGACAGCAGCAGAGAATTTGTGTTAAATGTTTTGAAATGTCTGTGTCAGCACAACCGTCTCTCTGATACAATCTGCCTGTCTGATTTACTCATGAATTTAAACAAAAATACCTACGGAGCATAACTGCTTCTGTGCATACCTGCATGTAGAGAGCTGCTTTATATTCACTGTCTAGTATCTGGCTGTTTATCTAATTCTTGAGGACATGATTTGGACATGCGGAGCTAGCTCATGTGCAGTGTCTGATTTATCAGTTGGACAAAACCCTGGTATGGACTAATTACTGTGTCTGTTTTGTTTTTCAGATGGAGGGATTGGAGGTACCTGCAGAGGGTTTTTGGTGCTGATGGCCAGGACCTGGTACTTAAAGTAACAAAGCTCACAGCTCCAGGAGCCCCTCTCGCTGATCCAGCGGATGAGACAGGGCTGATGTGTGCAGCGCACTGAGCCATCGCACCGGCAGGGGCTCAACAGCTCACCCTGCAGGACAGAGAAGGAAGGTATTCAGTAAAATCCTTACATGAAAACAACAGGCTACTGGTGCATTGCAAAAGTGTTGCTGTATGTGGCTTGTAATGACAACTAACTGGATTCAAGTTGGTCTGCTTCTGAGTAGTTAGAAAAGAAAACCAAAAAGCAAAATGAAACCAATAATTTTCTTTTTCTCTGCAGGAAGTTGTCAGATGCAGGGAGGAGACCCAGTTTTCATGATGGATGTAAAGGTAAGGTGACAAAAACATACAGATCCACTTCCATTAATAGCCCTTACACACATAAAGAAGCTTCAAATGCCATCAGAGGACCTTAAATATTCTCTTAAAAAATTCAGCAGAGATTATTTTACTGCACATGAATGGGCACATAAATATGATTTTTGGACCAAAACCACTGTCACTCCACTGCTGCACCAAAGTCTAAAGCCTTCTGGCATGTTTGTCAAGGTGGTGGGATGGCCACATTATAGTTGTCACTGTCAGTCATCTTCAAAAATTTCCTTTTTGTGACATCTTCCTTGATACATAAAAAAAAAATAAAAAAATAAAAGGGCATGTGCTGTAACTGAACAAACAGCTTTTAAAACAGCTCTATGGAAAGGTGGAGCCAGTGCAAATAATTCTAAAATCAACAAATGGGCTCAGCTTGATCCATGGGACGGTTGGTGAAGAGGCATATTAGTGCTCATCAACAACAGCTGGAAGAGTGGAGGCTTCAAGGGCAGCCAGGTGAAACAAAGAGCTGCTGAAGCCTTTTTCACACACGCTCTGTGTGAACTCAGTCACCCCATAACCAACAACCCTGCTCCACTTAATCGAAGAGATTGTTGTAAGACATCAAACGCATCAAAAAAATATTGACTGCCTGCTCGGTCTCTAGGTTCACATCTATGATGAATCAGAGTAAGAAAAAGACTTTCAGAAGTAATTTTTGTAATAGGGCATGCAAAGTTAATTAAAGGTCGGTGTGCACATTTATGATCTTGTTGGTTGACATCTGGTTGGTCAAAGTGTAGTTTCCAATTCCAGACTCTTAGAGCACGTGAACAGCAATGGTGTAGGTACATACTGTTGTGTTTATGAACAAATACATTTTGTATTTTTTATTAGCTATTTTCTATAACATTTTACACAATAGACCATTAAAGACATTTACTGTGTTAACACCAATACTGTTTGATATTTTGTACTGTTTGATATTTTCTACATCCTCTCTTTCCCCTCTGACTTATTTACCTTCCCACTGAAAAAACTTCAAGTATCTCGCTACATAAAATATTTGGTTTGGCATAAACTTAAAAAAAAAACTCGCCTGCTGACATTATAAAGATAAGACGCTGAAGGTCACAAATTTGTGAGGGACTAAATCAAAAATACAAAAGCAAATATTTTTAAATGTCAAAACACTGTTGAGAGGTGGGATCTAGTTTGTGCGCTTTTATCGTGAGGAAACATTTTCAGGCTGAGACAGGAATGTGAATGTCATGATCACCGAGAACAAAATGAAAACAAATACCTTTTTAAAAGCACTGATTATCATTTAACTCAACCAACACTTAAAGCAGCAGAAAGTTAAGACAGGGACTTGGTGGACTTACTTTACATGTGAGACCTTTCTAAAGCTAGAACCACCAGCAGCCTTTGATGAAGCTGCTCTTCTGATAATAATACTATAATAAATATCATCATGAATCTAAAGAGCTTCTCTGTGCATCTTTGAGCTGATCTTCATTAAATGTATGTACATGTTCTACTACAATATTTATATGTAAAGCATGCAGGTAAATTAAGTAACTAAATTGTAATATTTCCATCTTGATTGAGCATTTTGCCAATATTGATCACTATGTTCAACATCACACAAGAAGAAAAGTGTGTTTTTTTGGGGGGGACAAAGGGTTTGAAATTCTTTTGATTCTAGGGAAAGGAATTATTCCTTAAATTTTAGGTGATATAACCAGAAGTTGAAACACTACCAATAATTAAAATAATACATAACATGCAAATAGAAAGTAGACAGATTAAACTGGATGTGCAGGTTCACCTACAGTGACTAAAGGTTTCTGCAAATGACAAGTAGTATATTAATATTTTTTTTTTTTTTTCATTCATTTTCTTCGCTTAGTCCCGTTAGGTGACTGGTGCCAATCCCAGCAGGTTTGGGCCTTAAGTGGCGTACACCCTGGACAGTGGCCAGTTAGATCGAAGGACTATAGTATATTCATATTAGAATCTGATACATAAAAGGTCACAGTAGTAACATCTACTCAGCCTCAAATAAAATGATATAGTGTTTTTTAGCTAAACAATAAAGCCCACTGTAAAGAAAGAGCATGATTAACCTACTTCTAACACTTCAAAGACATAGTTCAGTTCTGTGCAGGTTCACCTCGTCACAGACTCTCACTTCTTGCATGAGTGGCGTAGGTTAGTTTGTCCCTTAAGGCCCCTTCACAGACCAGGAAGGTGTTAATTTGGTGTGTCACTTCTGTGACTAAAAAAGACCCCCCCTCAGCTGTAACCTTTAGACAAAATTTGAGTGTGGAAGTGGCCCCTGAGCTGGACACAGTCAGTCTGTGTGGAATCCTGCTTGTGGGCAGAACAAGAATAAAAGGCAGGCACGCGTCTCTTCCAATGCAGCCCGTGTTTCTGCTTGTGTCCAGCTACGTGTTTGCATGGATTGAACATCTTAAGCGTTGGCACTGCTTCAGGTGGAGCAGACAGTGTTAAGTGGAATCAGTGGCCCAGCTATTGTACCGTGACACACACTGACGCCTTTGACAGACAGTTAATAAGGATCCATTCTCAGTGCAGCTCCCAGAGCAAGGTGATTATGTCTGTAGGTAATTGGCCCACTGACAGCGACATGATCCCAGCCCCTGTTGTGACCTGCTTAAATAATGGAATAACAATAAAATGGCAAACGTGTGCACCCCCGCCCAGCGCACAAGGAGGTGTAAGGCACTTTTCTTTTGCACTCACCTAAAAATTGTTTGAAGAAGCTCACAAGCTAATCTGAGTAGCTGATGTAGTCTGAGTTTCCCTCAGTGCTTTGTTTGCTTGCTCTTTGTCTGTAGCTAAAAGAGGCAGCTCAGAGCCATGTTGCACGATGAGTCACCTTGCCAGAGAGCTCAAAACCCAAACATGAACATTTTATTAACAACAACCTGGGCCTGATCCCTGTCTCAAACATAAATGGCCTTGTCTCGAAAACAAGCTGCAACTGATTTTTACCCACTAAGTCTGTCCTGTAGCTCTTGGTTTTACTACGTCTCACAATGGAAAGTCTAAAGCAGAGACTAAATTAGCGCATGGGCTGTAATAACACTACGCCTATCTTAGGGAAGTGACTAAATGGTAATATCCATCTGTGCTCCGACAGGATTTACAGTGTTTCTAATTATCTCTGGCTTGAGCACTACCTGCTAAGCCAGGCGGCACAGGTTTCTGCACATCTGCCCAGACCCTCATTTGGCCACAGACCAAAGAGGTGCGCTACTTATTGTTATGTTTCAACTCTTAAAACGCATCTCTTTGAGTGACAGTGAGAAAAATAATAATTCTGATGACACATTTATTTCACTTGTCAATGCCATTCTCAATCCAGGTCCACCTATCAGCACCAGATCAATACCAGATCAGCATGTTCTGTGCCACATACAGACAGACCACACTGGAATTTCTGTGTTCAAAATGACTCAGACCCATGGTTGTTTTGTTCCTCTCACTCTGTTTGTCATCCTGCAGACCTAATTGGCTAACTTTCTTTGTTGCTATGCTGGCCAGATTTCAGATGTGTGGGATCTGCTGCCTCTCCGCAAGCCTCATTAGCTTAGTTATAAAAACAGTGTTATTTAGATCACACATGGACAGGCAGTGCTCTTTACAGACACAAAAAAACATTTCTGCAATGGAGGCCTCATCCTGAATTGTTTTCTTCAAAGGAGGTGTAAGGGAGGGAGGGAGAGGGGGTGTATAGGCAGGATGGTTGTAGTAGCTCTCAATAAGGACGCCTGCCTCTTGAAGCAGACACCTTTGTGGCTGAGTAATGGGCGCTAAATAATTCTAATAGCATTATCCACACTGCTAAGGAACACTGTGCATGAGGAGAAAAGCCTAGCGCTGCACTTCTAAAGCACAGCGTTGTGAAAACGTGATGAAGGCACAATATACAGGACGTACCTGCTCAGGGCCTTGGAAGCAGATCCGACACTGGGGGGTGCGCAGGCTGCTGGCGGTGCTGGCCAGAGACACGGCGTCCAGGCCCACTTGAAGCTTGGGCTCCTTGTCCTCGAAAGCTAGGCTCCGGGGCCGCGGGTCGCTGCCGTAGTACTCCTCCTCGTCGTCCCGGGAATGGCAGTCGACAAAGGGCGGCCAGCCACAGCCGCCCATCCCCAAACCTCGCATGGTGCCGTTGGAGCGTCTCTCTGTGTCTGAGCCGGACTGTCGCGAATCGGAGCGCATAAACACCAGCACTTTGAGTTCATTAAAAAACATGCGGATCCGATACTTAAACATGTTGGGGCTACATACACAACGGCCACTCTGGGATCAATAAATGGACTGCCCCCTTTTCCTTCTGCCTCTATTATTATTATCACTCTTAAAAGCTGTTATTACTCATACAGTCATTGGTTTCTTTGAATTAATGGGAATTTAGGCTCCAGCCCCACTGATGGCATGTGTGTCTAAGCCAATGCGGATGAAATATTTTCCTTTTCAGCTGGACAACACACTCTTTCAATATCCATTACTCAAACAACTCAACAAATACTGGGCATCTTCCTGAAAACAGTACAATTGATATAGGCTTTCACCGTTTCGCACAGTGCATTGTTTTCTTGGCTTTCCCCCTCACTGTCTTCACGAGCACTGGGCTTGCAGCAGAAAATAGCCTACATGTTTTTTGCTACCCAAAGCAGAAGACCGCCAGAGAGTGGACGAGTGGAAGGGAGACCAACACACAAGCGGGAAACAGGAGCTGGGATGTAAAATACAAGAAAGACATGCCATCCACACAGTCACATCTGGGACTCTTGTCAAGAATCATAATCCAACGCAGGGAGCGGAGAATGGAAGTTGATTGGAATGTGCTTTTATTGTCCCTCAGTATAGCATCCCAGGCGTCAGATCATTGTCTCTCTATTTCTTCTTTCTCTGGTTGATCCACGGACAATCCGTGCCACTCCACGTCGACACGAAAAACCCAATCCTTCCCATTTGCGTTGTGACCGGGCTAGCAGGATACATGGAAACACCAAACAGCCGAGAGCCCAGTGTTTTCCATCTTAGCTCGATGTCCATCAGCATTTCATTGCAAGCCAAAATATGGTACCCGAGGAAAAAAAAACAAAAGGGAAACAGAGGAAGGCACCCTGCGATTTTTCTACTACTCAAGAGCACAAGGGGAAGACGCGTGTAGAGGTCTTCGCACCCGTGAGCAATTACACAGCAGTAATGGCATTGATTATCAGATAGAAGGTGGTGATGATACTGCTGGCGCTGATTTTCCTCCTCGAAATGGTCGGCTTGGAGATTGAACGCAACGCAGCAGCTACTTCCGGAATGGTTACACACACACACACACACACACACACACACACACACACACACACACACACACACACACACACACACACACACACACACACACACACACACTCTCTTATCCTGTAACGAGTGTCTGTTTCTGTGTGTTCAATAGTGGACTGTGTGCTCAGCAGCTGGACATGGCACGAGTTTGGGTTATCGACCAGGCACTGTCCGAGGTGCTGATCTCCCCCAAACATTAGAGTTGTTATAGTGAAAAATACCCCAATAGTCCCCCAACTCTGTAAGCCTTTTGCAATTTAAATTGGAGATTAGGGTAATAACAGGTTGAACCCACCACCACTGAGGTCACACTGAGCTAATATGTTACATCATTTGTCATAACACCTAAAAACATCACAAGAAATTATCATTTACAATATATTACTTTATAATACCCTGGTTATTATATTTGATACAGTTTTTGACTTTAAAGGACTTTGAGTTACAACAAGAAACACATAATGATGCAATATTACTATAAACTTAACTAAATGTGTGAAAGATATTGCTACAAGAATATAATCAACAAATTCTGTGTTACTTAGCACTCATTTAACACATGCTCAGAAGATATATGTCCATATTTTGTAGGGATGGCTATTTAAAGCAAAATGCACAATTGACAAATCCCACCTGCAACCTGACTCAACATGTCACAATGCTGTAGTGGGTGTTTTGCTATATTCTTTTGAAGTGGCTCTCAAATTCTATTTAAAAAAAAACATGTGTTGTGCAAAACCACTATTTTGGGGTGTTGCATTAGTTCCAACAACATTTGATTATGATTGGGACCATTACTGATTTAATAATATTTAGCAATTCCAGTCCATCTTATCTTTTTAGGTGTGCATTAATGTAGTGCTTTTTTGTAACTGGCTGTACCAAAGTGTTTCACATGATACTTCCATTCACCCCCTGGGGCAAACTCACCTCCATAACCAAGTGTCTTGCCCAAGGACACAACAACAATATGAACTGTGGAGCGCAGGAATTGAACCGCTAACCTTGTGGGTTACAGGACAACCACTCTACCACCTGAGCCACTGCGCCACTAAGCAAAGACTTCCCTCTCCCCAGACTTCCTCTAGCTCCTCTGGGATAATACCAATGCGCTCTTTGGCCGGCCCAGACACATAGATTCTTAAGTGTGTCAGAACACATCCCCAGGAAGGCGTCCAGGACAGATGCCTCAACTGGCTACTCTCGATGTGGGTTCTACTAAGCTTCTTGCAAGTGACCGAGCTCCTCAGACTACCGGTAAGGAAGCACCCAGCCCCCCTTCTGGAGGAAACTCATGTCAGCCGCCGTTTCCAGAGATTTTGTCCTTTTCGGTCATGACCCACAATAATATACATACTGTATATACATAAGTGAGAGTAGGAACGTAGGTCGACCGGTAAATTGATAAATTCTTTACCACAACAAACCGTGTAACATTTTATTAACTAGCATATGGTTTGACCTATTTTAGTTTTTTTCCATTTACCTTTATTTGAACAAACATTTTGTTTTGATATGGTGTGTGGTGTATTGGCTGCTGTAAAAGGAGGATTATTGGAGGATTGTAGGAGAAAGCATTCATAATGTACTCGTGATAAATTAATAATACCTCTCTCAAATACAAATGTTTGTCATAAATTATGATGTACATTATAGTTCCTTCTATAAATACTACACAAAAAATTAAACAATCAATATCCATTCAGTGGGTGCACCTGGCAGAGTGGTTAGCACTCCTGCCTCACAGCAAGAAGGTCGTGAGTTCAAAACCCGGCCGACTCAAACATTCTCGGCCGACTCTGGTCTTTCTGTGAGGAGTCTGCATGTCCTCCACGTGTTACCATGGGTTCTCTCCGGGTACTCCGGCTTCCTCCCACTGTCCAAAGACATGCATGTTTAGGTTAATTGACAACTCTAAAGTGTCCCATGTGAATGAATGTGAGAGTGAATGGTTGTCTGTCACTGTCTGTCTCTAAGTGTTAGCCCTGCGACTAACCACTGTCCAGGGTGTACCCCGCCTCAGGCCCAAAGCTGCTGGGATAGGCTCCAGTCACCCGCGACCCCTAACGGGACTAAGCGGTAGAAAATGAATGAATGAATGAATATCCATTCACTAATCGTAATCAATTTATTAACTTGTTGGTAATTAACTAAAGACACAAAGGCATTAAATGTAATTTTCAATGATTCCATTCATCAGGTTGACATTGCAGCATTGTGCATGTTTGAATTTTCCGAAGTACTAACATAGCAACTCTGAATTTCACTTCATTGTTTCTCTTACAGTTATTTGCAGTCCTTTTATACCTATAGTAGACCCAGGGATTAATAAGCCCTCTGTGAGCCCAGAATAGCCCTGGCAAAGTATGAGATTAGTGATAATATTACTAATATATATACACTGTATAATCATGTAATTGAAAGAAATACTCCACTTCATTTTGTTTCTGACAAGGTCGTGCCTTATTAGAGCCCTGCGAACTTAACCTTTTTGACCTGAACTTACGCTGTTTGACAAAACGCCACACGAGCATAAAACTTACCTGAATTGTCTTAAAAGTAATAATTTTTTGGCAAGACTTTGGCACCATGAGTGAAGGCACTGGACTGTTTCTGGAATATACAGTATAAACCAAATGGCTCCTCATTAATACAATAGGCTATTACCAAAGGCTAAGAATGCTCAACCGATGAACTAATTTCAGTTGCAAAACATGATTACCACTAGCAGGCCAAATCAAACCCCTTTGAGGGCCAATTTCGGCCCCCGGACCCCACTTTGGGCACCCCTGGACTAGACCATTTAATCTATATTAAGGTGAGAAATGCTCTCAGCGCACTTTTTCTGTCCAGGCATCAAACCTGTGCTAATCTCTGACTGAAATGTGCTGTGTTGTCAGACTGACGCTGTAAACTCTGCTGTAAAAGGCAGAAGAGGAAACTGTGTCGGTGCTGTTTATCTGGACGGCGAGACAAGGTAATTAGAAAAAAACCAGCAGCACAAGGCTAGGGGTCACTTTAAATTTGCAGTTTTGGCTTTCTTTTTCTCCACACCCCACAACAATGTCCCGTAACATTAATCAGTATTGATTTTTCACACCCAGGTTTTTAAAGATATGAATTCACTCATTTAAGAAGCAGCACTATGTTAGCCATCATTCTCTTATAGACAGTATATGATCCTATTTGCCCTGTTAATTGGATATTCGGGAAATTAGACTGGCCTAATGGTATGCCCTTTGGATTTGTGACCATCAGTGTGTACATATTAAAAAAGACAGTGAAGTCAAATTCAAAGAAAATGACATTTAAGTCTGGCATTATTAGTACACCCCACAGGAATGAACTGTTCTGTCCATATTCATGATTACATGATGGTACACTGTGTGGGAGGGTTATTTTATGATGATGCTGAGTGGGGGGAGGGCTAGTGGTACATGCTAATGAGACGATGATCATTTCCCAAAGTCTCAAACTTTACTGTGTGTGTATGGAAAGGACTGAATGAGATTTCCAACACTTACAAAGTGATAGTTTCATGTCTGCTCCCTGCGTACTCTCATCAGTGTTTAATGTACTGTAAACTGAAAGCTTCACCTCATTCTTCCCCTTTTTCTCACCTCTTTCTCATTTCCTCTATAGTCATTTACAAGACGCCTGCGATATATTTCTCATCATCACAGGTAACTGACTTGCTCACTTTCTGAACTGCCAGCATGGAACTCATATAATCATTAAAGTAGTTATTACCAAGTTAAGTTTTACAGCAATAATATACTTTTATACTTCCGTATATAAAATGAAGCGTAGACTTAAAATGAATGAAAACATAACTTGTTCAATTATTACTTACGTCTAGACTGAATTTATGTGGCCATACTGAACTGCCCTGTCTTGACATGCAACTTAATGTAGTCACAATTTTTGAAAAAAGAGGTTAAATGCCAGGCTTCAAAGTTTTACAATGCATTGTGAAGCATGTTAAGTCCTAAATGCCGGAAATAATATTCTATATCTGTACTGCACTGTGCACTCACATCTGAGTACTAACAACACACATCTCTGCTCTGTTTCATTATTGATAGACCACATTGACCTGTTTGTCTCTCTTCACTGATGAGAATGATTTGCCTTCCTGTTTGTCCTCTTGGCTCTGTAAGAGGAATACAGATTCTGGTACAGAGCTGTTAAAAGCAAACCGGTTGAAGGAAAATCCTGTAAGAACTGATTATCAGCACAAAATGAAAATAGTGCCATTACAAGACGCTTTTCATTAAGGCCAAGCGATCTCAGTGGTACCCTATGCGTCATGCTGAAAGGATATACATAATTAGTTCTGCCTAGAGGACAGGCCTTGTAAAACTCAGCCACTATGCATTATAATATAATGGAGCAAATGTTGTTAGTCTGCTTTTATGTTCTTGCAGAGCCCAAACTATATCTGTAAGAGGACAGATGGCCATCCCTGTTGGTGTGATTCTCCACAGCTTCTCCAAGTTAATACACGCGGCATATGGACAAGCATCACAGGGTGGGGATTGGCACAGGGCCCTCAGGAGAGCACGCTGACAGGATAGGGATACATGATGAGTTTCCAAATTGTTGGTCCACAATGATCGAAAACATTCAAAACCCAAAACACTGAACAGACACATTTCACTTAATAAATGTTCCTGGTCACCAGGAAGTTAACCTGTGGGTTGTCCCTGGTTGGCTGTAACCAATACAAGAGATTAGGGCACACTTTTTATAGGGTGCACTGGTGGTAGCCATAAGCCATTAGAACAAGGGTAGAGCAGCAGTTTTTCCTCATTTAGGACAACCTATGTCAAAAGGTCTCAGGATAATTACCTTGTGCCTCAGATCTGTGTATACTTGAGTTCTCCTTCTGCTGTTCCCCACCTCCACCCCACATTACTGGTCCGATTACAGCTGGATTAATGGCTTTCTGAAAGAATATCACATGAAATCAAAAGCCCACTGATGATGCAAATTAATTCACAGTTACCGTGTTAATATTGCTCACTTTGGAGTTGGACACTATCACTCGTTTCAGAAATACAAGACTGAGTTTGAGAACTGGGCTGAAAATATCTACGATGATCAGAGGGGGAAATGGCAGCTGCTCACTCTTTACTGCCATCAAGTGGTGAAAGCTGACATGGAAATAATTAAACTTTTAGACTACAGTGAGATTTTTATGTTGCTTAACTGTAAGATTAGATGCTGTAATTTATGGTTTTGATATTTAGGTATATAGATATTTGTTAAAAATATATTAAGCATTTTGGCCCAGGCACCATCAATACATTTTGGGTAAAACTACAGTAATACAACAAAATGAGCATCACCTGCTTCCAATCAAGGGTTTTATTTGGAAAATTAAGTCTCAAAAATTCATTAGAATAACAAGAGCACACAAATTCAAAGTGGTGTGAGAAATATGGCATACCAATGCAAAAGAGCTGTCAAAGTTTGTTGTTTACACCAGCATGAACTCCAAACCAGCAGCAGGAAATATATCAGCGCAATCGACAGGTTCAAGTAAGACATGTAATTACAGATTGTTAGTCTTCAAGTTAAAAGCACTTCAAAACAAACATTGTAAAGATAAGGAGTTAATGTTCAGGGAAACAACTCATGAAGCAACAGAGCTTCATCATCATAACCACAACATAACATCTGCATTATTATGCTTAACGTAAATAGATCCTGAAAATATTTGACAATTTTTTTACAAAGCATTTAACACTGATGCACAAAAAGGTGACCATAATTACACAATTAGGACAAAAAAAAAATCATATTTTTTTATGCAGAATTAAAAACAATGCAAGGAGCGCACATTTTTTTATATTTAACACTATAAAAAAACATATGAGGCATTGCAAAACATTCGGACAGATTTTCTTCAAACAAACACCACTTTACAGATTGTAAAATGTTCCAACTACACAGATAATGCAAATTACATGAATCCACTGCTCTACTACCAAAATCTAAACTAAGTCACATCAACACAAAGGAAAACCATTTAAGTACAGGTAGTGTGGATTACCCTGGCATAGACCTCATCTATTCAGGTAAACTCCAACAATAAGTGGTACTAACGACAAGGTTTATTTAAATTAAGTAATTAAGCACTATACAAGACAGCAGTCCGGCGGCATTCTAATATTAGTACTAGCATCGGTAAGAAATATGTTGGCTCAGTTACAGTTCATAAATATAGGAACCCTACTGACTAACCATAAAACATTGTTCCCTCCTAAGCCAGGTAAATCCTAGCATTTATGTCTACTAACATACAAGCAATTCAATATCTACTTTACATCAAATGTCCAGTACTTCACCCTTGAATCCACTTGGAGAACTGACTTACTGTTAGGACCACCCTGGACATGTTTGGGTATACAGCCCTCAACACTTGTATACAGTAAAAGGTGGCACTACAGAGACAAGGAGGGTTCAAGGTGCATACAGGAAACTTGGACTGTGCACAGTCATTTGGTGTCATTTGGGACACATGCAAAGATGTCACATCGCTTGTTAAGGAGCAGGAACCTAGCAAGTGGCAATGAGAAATATGATACTCAAATCAAGGTTGGATCGTGATACCAACAAGTCAGACTTCTTGGTATTACAGGTAATCCTTTCATACACAAGTACCACACTCTTCCCACTTCAGGTTGTAGGTGAAAAGGTGCCTTAGTCTCTGGTAATAGTTTATAGCATTCCTTTGTTTTTGTCTGTGCTGCAGATTGTCCATTCTGTATTGTCAGAGTTGGTGTAATACATGCCTGAGTGTTTGCCTCTGTGTGGACTATGTGCCAGTGTGTGTGAAAATGCATTTCAGTGGATGTACCGAATATGTGTGAAAACACTATAGGAAAGCACTTGGATTTGCTCGTGGATCTTTTTGGTTCCGGTAGCGTACGGCAAGCCACACTCCAAGGATCTGTTAAAGTCAAAATTATAATTATTGTTTATAAAACACACATAACATGAAAATATACCACCATTGACTATGAACATTCTACAGGGAATTCACAGATCCCACACTCACTTCTGTAAAACTGAAGAAGAGCCCTACGCCACCAAGGATCTCCAAAGCCTCTGTTGCATGATCCAGCATCAAACTCCCACAGGTGGGACAGTTGTTGTTACTTTTACATAACTTTAAGAGGACACATCACAGAATTAAAAGCATTTAGGCTTAGTATTACTCTTTTAATGTCAGATAAGCTGATATCAGTTACCCACATTACAGCCCAGTTAATATTACACTACTACATGTTTAGGTTATGACTTACAGCATGGCAGTTAACCCAGTCCTGATCAAATTGCGACTGGCTGGAGTTGTCCTTGAATAATCCGCAGCAGTTTAGCTGGCTCTCCAGGTCCATTCTTGTGTTATTTTCCGATATTCTCCATGCAGTGCTCAGAAATACCTCCTGGTAAAAGGAGATGAACAGCAAACATTATATAAAAGAAACAACAAAAAAACAACAGAGGAGCAGCATAAAGTGTTCTTACCTGTTGCCCACGGTTCATTGCCAAACAGGAACAAGAAATTCCAAATTGGAACAAAAAAACAATGAATAGAATAACCATGTACTGGCAAGTATGGTTAAAGAAATAATAAACAATATACAATATATAATACCAATATCTGTACATCCACACATCTCAATTAATCATCATCAAATAGCACCAACACAGACAAAGGATACAAAGAAAAGCATGACTTGGTGATGATGTATCGCTCCTATCAGTCCTACAATGGAAATGAGCAGCAGGAAAAAGCCCACTGCAATGACTCCGCCGATGATGTGAATGCTGGAAACCAAGCCAAAGCCCTTTCCCCATGCTGCTACTCCAATTAGCAGCAGGCCAACCAGCTACAGGAGCACAGGGAAGAAAGTTAACAAGAGTCAGCTGAGCTGTGCATGTTCATTGTGTAACACATTTCACCACAGTCACTCCACAAACTGATCTGACCCAATTTTATTAAGTGTTACATGTGTCTTGTTTATGTGTCCTAATATGACTAGACTTTATACTCTAACCAGCAACTACTGCATCACATTGTGACTTAGCTGTTAAAAACACTGACTGGTGACATGTATGCAACCTCAATGAGCCATCAATGAGATCTTGTGCTTGTTGACAAACTAGAATCAGAATAAACATCTAGTTAGCGTTTAAAAGGTCAAAAAACTGTCCAGAAATTTTACCTATGAATTACAACAGTCTAGAACATATAATCAATAGTTTGTGACTGAGTCAAGAAAATATAATTCATAAATAACTGACAGTAAATGTATTATTATTAAGTTAGTTAGTTAAACAATTTGTCACATTGTTAATAAGCATTACATCACAGAGTCCCCGTATAGCCTTAGCACAAGTGTTGACTTCTCACATGACTGCCACAGAGAGGATTGATTAAACAAACTTTGTACAAAATCGAGTATTGATCCACAATGATAAGAGGCTAAAAATGCATTTTAAGTTTGAGATTTTTGGTCCGATGGCCTATAAGATAAAGCTAAACCGCATTACACAATGGCGATAGGTCGTATAAAAGTGTAAGTACGTATGTACCCAACAGGCTAGCTTTATTAACAGAAAAGCACATCGGCGTGCTACTTTTCTAGCTAGGCTACGCCGTTTACGCAACTAGCTTTACTACACTATAAAATAGTTACATGTAAACCGATTATCTAGCGTCAGAAAGTACATACCAGTCTGGATTCAGCAGCATGCATGGCAAATGTAAAAACAAAATACATTTCTAGAAAATTAATCAGTACTAACGTTCTCCCCAAAACCAGTTAGCCTATGCTAATATAGCTAGCTAAACTTAGCGTGATGATCCACCCTGTACACTTACCATGTAAACCACATTCAGAGAACAAAGCGCGTTTTTTGAACAGGTGAAGCCACCACAGACCATCTTTAAAATCCACTCCTGACCTGAGCACGTTACTGTATAAAACCTAATTAGAAGATTCTGCTGTCTGTCTTTACAAAGCGCTGTTGTTTCTAAAGTGTTTTTGATCAGAGGCGTGTCTAATGACGTCTGTGCCACGCAAGACGTCAGAACGCCGACGTTTACACATGTAGGCCTTAGCAAGTTTAAAAAGGCCAAGTGATAGGACTCTTATACAATTGATTTAGCATGGGCTACAAAATCAGGAGAGCTTGAGTGTCTAAAAACTGCCTACATGGTGTTTATTCTGTTTTGGGGTCAACTAATATAGGCTACCGATAACACATAAGCCTATAGCTATTACAGTAAATAAGAAGGCATTGGGAGTTGGAACATAGTTTTAGAAGATCTAGGATTGACTAGTATATACTGTTAAATGTTTTCTTATTTTATTGTATCAACTTATTCAAACCAGATAATTTATAATTTGTCTTTCCAAAGCATTTTGCAAACCAACATTTTTGTGTTGTGTCACCCGGCAGTGCAATGAAAGCTACTGTTTAGATATGATTTGAAATAAGGAAGTGAAGTCAGTTCAGTTTGAACCTGCAGAGGAAACAGAGACGCACATTGTTGAGAACAGAAATCTTGTGGTCTAGAGAGAGAGAGAGACACTCTTGAGTCTGGGCTTCTTTTGTACTACCCCTGTGACTTGAGTTTGTATGCATCTGTGGAACAAACAGTCAGAAGTTCAAATGGGATGAACAACTGCTTCACCTGAGTAGAGGATCTGTGTGTCAGGATGAGCAGCAGCGGCAAATCGGTGCACTCTACTGCAATTAAAGCAGAGATCAAGAGGCACGAATCTCTTCAGAGTGTAATCAACCGACTTTCCAAGCAGTTTGAAAGAGTTGCAGATGCACAGCTGCGCTCAGGCCTTAAGGTTTACCTCCACAGTATTCAAGGTAAGCGGATTTCTTGAATTGTGTTCACCATAAAGTTTGTCCTTAATGTAGAAACCACCTTTAATATTTTATGAGTTCCCTGGATGCTCATTGATAATGATGGATTGCTTGTAAAACAACATAGTGAGCATATAAATGCGGAATTTGGTTTGCAGTAAGTCATTTCTTCTCATCAGTTTCAGTCTGAGGGTGTGGGGAACATGATAGCATAAAGGTGATTGATATCTTCCTCTCTGCTTCCTGTCAGCATGTCTTTGAGAGGAAGTCAATGTTCATTTTCATTTCTGTTTAACTCTGAGGGCTAAATTTACGTCCTTGTGTCTCGTGTATGGTGGCATTTATTTATCGTCAGCTTCTGGACATGGCAACATCCCTCAACAGCCATCGCCATGGCAGCAAGATGAAACCTGCTGTGTGGCCTACTTCCTGTCTGCCAATGTGCAACTGCCCTCAAAGCCACTTCCGTTTAGACGCACTGTTACTTTACAGGATAATTTTTACATCACGTTCTCATGGCTCTACTTAAGGTGTAGTTTATAATTTATACTCTTACACCCATAACCTATTCTGTCAAAGCATCTTATGAGGTCAGACAGAGGTGATGGTAAAGAAGACCTAGTTAAATAATTTTTATTTAATTTCATCAGCTCATTTGCATGTCTTGCTCATTACCCTGTTGTGCCTGCATGTGAAATACAGGTCAGGCAGCACCCTGGTGGATTGTGGAGAGCTTTGAGGTCTTATTACGATGAACAGAATCCAGGAAGCACCCCCTTTATTTGTATAAAACGCACTGACTTGAATTTCTGTGTAATTAGGACTGAGTGACTTGCTGCAGCGAGGATCAAAGCCTGATGTATTCTCCAAAGTGTAAAGTTCACAGACATTAAAATAGTAGCCTCCTCTTGTTTGGACCTTTTAACTGAGACAGATATTGTTTAAATGTGATTCTGCTGGGGTATAGTGTTCAGTGCAGAATGGCAGCAGACTGAGAAATTGAGAGGGGAAAGATAGGCACAGCAGAGTGAGAAAAATCACACAGCATGACCACTGCCCTTGGATAGCATCCATCTGACAGGAACCGACCATGGGTGTCAACGTGTGCGTGAGTTGGCCAAACGTTTTGTCAGTATAGTCTGTCTGTATGTGAGTATCTTTGACAGAGGAGGAAAGATTCAGAGAAGTGTTTACGAAATATCGGTGTAACGTGGGTGTCTGTTTCACAATAATTGGATTTACCGCACAGCTCTGCAATGTGCAGCTACGTCACATGCACCTCAACACACATGTCATCTCACACTTGCTTGAAATAACACACCATTTATTTTGTACCCCACACAGTTATATACAAGGATGTGTTTAATGCTAGGACTGCGGTGGAAGCTCAAATCATAGTTTCACTCAGGTTGTGCATTTCCCATTGGGCCAAAGGCGGTTGTCAGAGGTCTTTTGTATTCAGTGTGAGTAGTTATTGCCCTCTCACTGACTGTGAGAGGGAGGGGGAGCAGGTGGACAGTCTGATCTTGTATTATGGAAAGATAGTAGGAGGCAGAGAGTGCTGCACTGTGGAGATCGGCATCATCTGATTTCACACAAAGTATTAATTAATTAACACAAAATTAGTGATGCATGTGTTATCACAATCGTTGCAGTGTGTTGGTTGTACACAACATAATCCAGTCAGTTTACTTTAAAAAATATAGTTTCATTTAATCTCTTACTTTTTATTGAGGCTTTTATTTATCACAATGTGAATTATTTCTTCTGTGAATAATTTTCTTCTGTGCAATATCTTCTGATCACACTACTGCTTGATCAGAGCCCACTTCTGCTAATGAACACATGCTGTAGGAGGCAATAGACTGCAGATCAATACACTCCCGGGAAAGCTCTTTTCCTCACAATATAAACCGCACAAACACGCACCAACAGTCTGGCTCAATGGCATTCCAGGGAGCAATTGTGCTACAGAATGTACCAACAGAGGGGAAGGTGGAGGAAGGAAGGATGTGGAGGAGATGATTATGCCACCAGAGCAGGAAGATTGTAACACCTTAGCAACAAACAAGCCAGGCCCCCCGCTAAGGAGGAGCCACACCGAGCCACACACACACACACCGATATATGAAGACAGATGGATGATCTTGATCAAACCATGTCGCTGTAAATAAAACGTCGACAGTGGGAAACAGTGCCCTTTTTCTCTGTGAACACTCATCTGTCTTTCATACCTCACCCATGTTTTCTCATTTACCCTCCCAGCACCTCATGTTTTTTCCCTCCATTCTCAATGAGTAGGTCCAGCTTGTTCCAATGCTGCTTTTACCACCAGCCTTGCTTTTCCCGCTGCCTCCCCCTCCTCTCCAGCACAGAGGCAGAATCACTGAGAGGAGGGGACATGGCTGGGGATGGGAGGGATGAGCAATAAAGAGCAGGGACTCTTCACAGTCTGAGCGGAGCAGTGCGAGACAGAGAGAAATAAAGGAGCGAAAAGGGTCCAGGAGAAGCTGAATCTTCCTGCGTTGTATGGATTGCATTTAGGAACAAGGAGGGGCGTGTGAAGGGAGGGACGTCTGAGACAACACTCACAGGGAGACGCAGAGAAAAAGCAGTGTGAGCATGTGTGTCTGTGATGAACTGTGGACCTGCTGAACCTGTGGAGGACATCAGAGACATTCTTGTTTGAGGAGCGACTCGCCTCAGTGCTTCCTCTGTGCCGGTGCTGTGTTGTCATCCTCAGAGGACACGGCCATCCAGGGGTGCAGCCAGAGGGGCGTGATGGCTGGACGCGCCCTCGGTTGGTCATGCATCTGCACATATTCTGTATCTGAGCTCCTGTTTGCTTCTCCTGATCCCCTTCAGCACTCATCAGTGTCCTTCCTGTGTGTCTCCAGTGGGCCGCCCGCACTTTGCCGCCTCTCTCTCTGAATGGATGCCGCTGTCAAAACACATGTGTGGCTGCTGCCGATAGCCCATGATCTGGATTGAACTGCTCAGAGCTCTGGGTATCCTGTAACATGCTGCTTTAGAGTGACATTTTAAAAGATTTTATTCTTCATTTCCAGCTGTTGTAGATCAAAGTCTTGGTGACGTATGATGCGGGCCGGTTGTTTTGCTTATTTAAATTATGTTTTTGCCTTACCATGATGATGGAGATGCTGCTGCACAGATGAATAAGGTCAAGTAAATAATTCTGATAAAGCATGAGGCATCAGACACTATAATGAAGATTTATCTGCATGCATATGCAGTGGAAAGATTTGAGCTGGGTGTTTTCTAGGAACAAAAGAGCTGCTTGGACTGCATTGCACTGACTCCGTCACTGACGTTTGTAAGACAAGAGTTTTGTGTATTCCATAGAAATTCAAATATGTCAAATCTGTGAGTAAAGTTAACATCCAAAATGCAGATGTAGGGATTTTGGGGATGGATGAAACCAAAAAGTCTGCTGTTGCATCTTCCAAGGGGAAAGTCAGTAAGTTTTCAGTGTCTGCCGTGCCATCAGATTGCTTCATATCCCAACACGCTGGCAAACTGTCAGCTGCTCATGTCCCTGTGTCTGCTTCCATTCATCTACTCTGCGTCTAGTGATGACTGACCACATGAGCGGGGGTGGCACCCTGCAGCAACGCACTACCTACCTCATCTCCCTAACCCTGGTCAAAGTAGAGGCCGTGGATGAGAATGGCGCCCAGGGGAAAGAAGCGCCGACCCGGTCTAACAGTGGGATGGGAGGACAGCCAGGAAAAGAGGAAGCAGAAGCCAAAAGTGAAGCACAGGCAAGAGCCCAGAATGGTGCTGAGGTGCTTCCAGAGCAACCAGAGAGTGCTGAAAATGCTGCCACTAAGAAAGGTAATATAACTGACCTTAAAGATGGGGAAAGGAAACTCCTTAGTCCATTTAAAGACAAACCACACTCCAATCCAGACATCCTGAATAAAGTTCCACCGTGCAACCTCTTAATCCCTCTCCCTGCTGAGAAAACCTCTGCTCAGAAAACAGGATCTTGTGTTTCAGACTCAAAGCAATGCAAGTCCACTACTCCATCAGCCGAGGTGGCAGAACCAAGTCGCACCCCGAACAGGACAAGTCTCCCTATTCGCCCAGCTGGACAGCGGCCCGTCAGTCTGCTCAAGTCTCACAGCAGTGTGGCCTCCCGTGGCCGAGACTCGAGGGAGGGTAGGGAACGCAGCCCTACCTCGGCACAAAGTTTGGACCGCAAGGACTGTCGCATGCTGACAAGATCACCAGGACCATGCAGGGCGTCCTGGGCTGAGGCAAGCAGGCCCGAAGTCTGGAGGGACCTGCAGGATGAGGCTGGAATGCCATTGGACATTAGTAATGCTGTGTTAAGAGACATTCCCAGGAAGGACAGGCTAAAGACAGGTTCGACCTCACTGCCTGCACCTGCAAACCAGGCCCCAAAAACAGGGCGTAAGGGGAAAAGTCGCACACTTGACAACAGTGACCTCAATAGTCTCTCTGAAGACTTAGGTCTGGCCCAGCAGGCACAGCAGGGGCAGCGTGGCTCTGCTAAGGACAGAAAAATGCTAAAGTTCATCAGTGGCATTTTCACAAAGAGCAATTCTGGTGCCGCAGGGTCTTCGTCCACGGCACCTCCAGTTTATATACAGAGAGACTCCAGTGAAGAAGAAGGTAGGAAGTCACGAACACATTCATGGCATCATTGCCACCCTCTAAGCTATAAATGCATGAATGCACAATGTCATGCAGACAAAATACAACAAGACCATTATCAAAGTCAAACACACTACAGTCTTGTCAGACGCCTCTAAGCTTCCATTGAAACAGGCCCATGGTAGGGTTTGGGTGGGGTGTCTTTTTTTTTTTAGAACTAAATACATTTACTGTAATAGTGTCACATGTCAAGCACAATTTTCATAAAACCACGTGCTATTGCAAATTGATGACAGATGCAGTTCTTTGATCTGAGAAAACTGACAATAGAATCATCTTGGACTGTCTTAATCTAATTCCACTCAGAGCGTGGGCTGATTTCACAGTGCTGGAGGGGTAATCTTTGCCAAGCTCACACACATTCACGCTTAAGTAGTGTTCACAGCATGGTTTTAAATCTCATAATGAAGCCAAAGGTGAAGGGGAGCGGGGCTGATGGCATGAGACACATAGATAAATTGCGTTGCCAGAGTTGTTGGTTAAAAAGTGGACGTGGTAATGTTTGTTCTTCAAAAAGGGAAGTGTGGATGCACAACCAACTGTGTACATTTCTAATCTTTGTTTTATTATCCACCCACTATGACCCACCATAGTGGGTGTTTTTTTTTTCTTCTCAATCCTGCCCACCCTTTGTCTTAGTCTGCTTCATTTAAATTCTAACGTGTCAAATGTTTTTATGTGGTATGTCATGATTTTGTATCTACACTCATTATCTCACTACTTCTTTTTTTTTTGTTGCTCTGTGTTGTCAGTTACTTCGTACAACAGTGCATCTCTTTCACAAACATGTTTGCTCAAAGAGTGAACCATGTATTCATTAACTCATTGTGCATTCACTGAGCCACACACTGTGGATCCACTCAAGTAGTAGGACCAGCCCAACAGATATGCACACACATATTGCCAGGGCAGGAGGAAGTGTTGCCATGGCAACCGGCAGGACTGCTGCTTCTGCCGCTGCTACAGAGGCAGAACCTAATGAAACAGAGGAGGAGTGTCGTGTGTGTTGAGTGTGTGCGAGTGTGACCGTGCTTTGACACAGCCTGAGAGGATTTTGAAAATACCCCAAAACAGAATGAGAAAACCCACACTTTAGTACGTCAGTTTCCAGTTACATGGGGGTTGGAGCAGATCACACGATTGGTTTGAAGCAGGCCGTGTGGATAATTGGCTTTCAATTGGATCAGTGTACCGAAGCAGCAGAAAGATAACTGTCTGATCACTTTTGGCTAAAAGGATACTCAGACAAACCAAATCATTGAGAGGCTCTGTTTGTGTGGTAGGAGTTGCCCTTTTTCCCAGGGAGCTGCCTACAGTGGCAGCTTGTGTGTTAGCCTTTTTTCTTTCCTAAAGAACATCGTCACTGGCTGCATCTGCAGTGCTGTCCATAGATTTATTAGCCATCTGTCTTTGACACATTATACATTCAAACTGAAGACACAAGAGCCGTCAACTAAATCCTCTGTTTCCCCGTGTCACGTATTTCACTCTTTTCCTCTTTTGGCATCTATGGATATAAGCCTTTTATGTCTTTAAATCTGTTTTTGTGCCTTCTCCTTGGGCTGTCATTCTGTCCCCTTTAAAGCGGCAGCTGGCTGTTTTAGTGTGAATGTCACATCACATTGCGGGAAGCTATTTTATTTGTCAAGCAGAGATACTAACACAGCTGAGTGCAAGCTGACCTCCAACCTACCATAAAGTGTTTCAACACACTTTCACACATTTTTATCAACATTTACAAACAACATTTCACCATACCAACATCACCTCACACATGAGACCAATAAATTCCCATAAGGATTTGAGTGGCAGTTGTGACCATCCAGTACAGACCATAGTCACTCAACCTACATTTAAAGCATGGGGTGCAAAGTGGATAATGAGTGGTGTGACTGCACCTTGTCAAGACCCTGTTGTGACTAAAGGTTACATTTATTACTGCGACCTGCAGGCCCCGCGTGTGCCTGCGTTGTGCACTTATGCAGCAGCTGTGATTTATTGCTCACCCATAAGCCATTATGATAGCCGCCCTCTTTACTGTACATGATCAAAATGATGAATCCCTGCTCGACCCTCTGCTTCACTGACTGTTTATCTCTGTCTCTCCTCAGTAAATATTGCCAACAGCCAAGAGTGGACGCTGAGTCGAGCCATCCCTGAGCTCAGACTGGTGAGGCTGGCACTCAATGTGACAATACAGCTAATTAGAAACAGGCGCTTTTTAGGTTTTAGTAGCTTTTGTTTGGTCAGAATTAGGCTGCCTCAGATAACATGTTGACATAAGAAATGTCAGATTTATCGCAACTAATTTTAATTCTTCCATCTAAGTATAAATGTAGAAGAAAGATGAAAAAATAAGAAAAGATATAGGTGTCATTTCTTTAAAAAAAAAATAAAATCTTAGAATTCAACAGACAAACAATGTGCTTTAATGTGGTTTGATCTGTTTACTATAAATAAACCTCTTTGTGTTGTATTCTCCAGGGCATTCTGGGAAGTCTTAAAAGTGGAAAATCAGCACTTGTCAACAAATACATCACAGGGAGTTATGTTGCTCTTGAGAAGCCTGAAGGTAAAAACAGAAAGCATTAAACGTGGTACAGCGTTGTCATTGAAGATACTTTGACCAAATGAATGTGGTTTGGTCTGGCTTTTGCTGCAGTATCTCACAGCTGCCGAAGAACCTGTCTGTTTTTGTCATTGTCAGGTGGGAGGTATAAAAAAGAAGTGCTGGTGGATGGACAAAGTCATTTATTACTAATCCGGGAGGAAGCTGGTCCACCTGACGCACAGGTACTGATTGTGTGGGTGTTTTGTAGAAATTATATTATAAAATGCAATTAATGATTATGTTAGTTGTTCAACATTCTTCAAACCATCCATCCCGCTCTTCCTCCCTCCAGTTCAGCAGCTGGGTGGATGCAGTCATTCTGGTCTTCAGTTTGGAGAATGAGGCCAGCTTCCAGGACCTGTACCAGCTCTACAGTCAGCTCAGTGCTTTTCGAACAGACATCTCAGTCATAGTCGTTGGCACACAAGGTCAGTGGAAGGCTGTCTTTAGCTAAAAACAGAAGCACCGCCTCTTGTGTGGCACCTGACACTCACAAACACTGTAGTCATTTTATTCCACTTGTCCATAAATGGAAATATCTGATGAACTATTTTTTTATGATTGTTAACATCATCCACTGTCAACCGAATAACTGGACATTGCTTATGGGGACTGTTTGCTGTTGCTAGGCAGATTATGGTAGCTTCTTGTGGAAGCTGGCCAGTACAATAAAGCTTGGCATTTTTATGATCTGCAGTATTTCAGATGGCGACTAAAGGAATCATTCTGGGTTTTATTGTACCTTGCAGGTGTAATGCCCTTTTAAATGACATTTTAGGACAAACCATTTTCCACAGATTGTTGCCTCTGTAATCAATTAATTGGATAGACTAGTCATTGTTAAAAGCTTTAACACATTAGAGGGTAATGTGTCGTTGCATTAATTAAATTCTATTCATCTAACAGTTACATTTTTTAGTGGTTTTCCAAAGCTTTATCCCAGACTGGTTTGCTCTAAGATTTACAGTGGTATTTGTTGTTTCATCAGATAAAATCAGTAGTACTAACCCTCGGGTGATAGAGGATCAGAGAGCCAGGCAGCTGTGTATAGATGTGCGTCATTCATTGTTCTACGAGACCTGTGCTACTTATGGGTTCAACGTGGACCGAGTGTTTTCAGAGGGTGAGTTGATTCTATCTGTGCAGTATATCTCAGATCTAACAAAAGAGGAACACAGATGTAGGATGTACTTGTGATGTCTTTTTCTGTCTTCTTTTCTCAGCTGCCCAAAAGATTATCGCTCAGAAAAAGCAAGCAGCTCTTCAGGCCTGCAAGTCTCTTCCTAACTCTCCCAGTCACTCCGGAGGCTCCACGCCGGGATCAGCATCGTTCCCCAGCCAGGTAATGCGTCCAGCTCGACTCAGAGGCACTAATAATTCTGTGGGTTCAGACGTTGTTATTGCTCCACTCTTGAGTAAACAACTACTTTCTCGTCTAGACAGATATTACATAAAGCTTCATAAAAATATGAAAGCCAAGTCATGTGTGAATTAAAAGTAGAAGAGCTGTTTTATTCCTTTATTAGCATGTATTCTCTCTGAATATGTGCCACTCGGAATTGATTAGGAAAACATATTTATAGTGTCCACAGTTTGTACCTTAGCTTCACATTGTGGTCGGTAGCATTAGTGAAATATCATTTGAGGTTATGGGCAGAATCTCATCTGAAACAGTTCCCCTTCATCTGTCTCAGCTCCATCACATTTCACTGGTTCACGATGATTGACGCTTGAAACACTCATTCTGTCAATCATCACCCACTTTTTAAAATGTGTTTCACCAGTTTTCCCTGTTTCATCAGCCCATTCTCACCTTGTCCATCTCTTATCCCCGCACCTCCATTCTCACCCCCCGACCTCTTGACCTCGTGGTCCCCCCTGCTCTCAGGCCAGTAATGGCCCGAGTGCCGGATATGCCTACTCCCTGCCGTCCACTCCGGTGGTCAGTCACAGAGAGCTGCGGGTGGCACAGGGAGAGGGGGTTGGCAGTGTCAGCTCACGCTCCCTCAAGAACATCCCCAGAAGGCCCTCCCTCTTCAAGGTCAGTTGTCTCCAGCCTCTCATGCCTCACACCTTTTTGGTTGGTTGTCATCGCTCACTATCATTTTACTCCACTCCTCCGTCTCACTCTGACTGCCGCACCTGTTAAATGAATGTGCCCCGACTTTTTTTTTACAGAACCGTGACATAGAGAAGAAATCTGGTGAATCTAAGGGAGACCTGAACACCAATCGTGGCATTCCTATTAAACAGGTTTGTCATAATGTACACAGAATGTACTTTTCATACCTACCCTCCTAGTTATAAAAGTCCACAAAGAATGCTACCTCACCATCAGTTATATATAGTAAATAAATGCTAAGATTGATCAGTTCATATCAGGTGGTTGTGGCTTTTATCATTACACTGCAATGTTTATTCGACATACATACGTTTGGCTTTGATCGTCTCACTAATATTCCTCAGCAGTTCCTGTGTGTCGTGTTGAGATCTGTAATAATGATTCTTTAGTTTGTACGTAGCATATAATAGGATCCACTTCACACTTTTGCAGCATGAGTACAAAGTGAACAAAAACACACTTTTGTAAGTCTTATATAAGCAGCACAAAATGTGTTTCATCTGTTTCACCTTTCTCAAGGGTGTTCTATTAATACTAGTGCTTTCAGCTATTGTTGTTATGCCACTCTTTCTGTTCCGCTGCAACACTTTGAAGAGATCACCTTTGGTGCGTTGTCCCTAAATTTAGCCTGATTGTTGCCCTGACCCTTCGCTGTTGTTTTTCACAGGGCATCCTCTACAAGAGAAGTGGGAGTTCATTGAATAAAGAATGGAAGAAGAAATATGTCACACTGGCAAACAACGGCATGATGTCCTACCATTCGAGCTCCAGTGTAAGAGTACACCACGGGGCTAATCAATAGAGCAGTAAAACACAGTGTGTCAGCAAATGCTCAAGTCCTTTGTCACGCTGAAGACATATCAGAGATATGCAGCTTCACAAACTCATTATTACCCTAAAAGTAATATCTATCACAAATAAAATGTTAACTTTTGTGCTTTAGCTTCAAGCACCTTGAGCACATGCCAAACTCAGTTGTCTAATATTTGCACTACTGTGATGGGTTTAGGATTACACACAGAACAGCCATGGGAAGGAGATCGACCTGCTGCGTGTTACTGTTAAAGTTCCAGGAAAACGTCCACCCAGAGCTGTGGCCCCTGCTGGGCCGTCTCCTGTGCCCCCCACCTCTGTACCAGGGGTCAATGGGCTGAGCAAAGAGCAGACAGCTGACACCACCAGCACAGGTTTGCCAATTCTTTACACACTTCTGTATTTGATTTTTTAGGAGATTATTGAGAAAACTGAGCAATGAATCATCTCTAGTTATCATTTAGGGACTTTTGTGCGAGTTCTAATTTCTGTTTTTAGAAATGACAAGACAGTTTATTTTGATACTATTTATGAAATACCCACATCTTCTTTTTCTAACAGTTCGTCCAGTGTGTCCTTCTACCCTCTCTGTCGTTGAGGACCGGTCAGGTGGATTATCACCACAAGGGGGAGACAGAGGACTGCAGCACTGCCCCTCCTCATTATCGACCAAAGCACAAAGTGTTGGTATGTGGGGCATAAAAAAAGTATAGATTAAACAACATCTGTTAAGAGCCACAAGCGCTGTGTGAATTAGTCATTGAATGATTTGTCATTTTTCAGATGCTCTTGAAGGAACAGCCATCCCATTTGCTGGAAAAGACTCCAGTCAATCGTCTCCCATGAGCGACAGGAAAAAGAACCGGAGGAAGAAGAGCATGAATCAGAAAGGAGATGCGGCAGTCGGACAAGCCGAAGGTAACTTATAAATGCAGCAATATAAATCTGTTTGGATTGAATTGAAATGCGGTCAAATACATTATATTGAAATGAAACAGGTAACAAATACCTAATTATTATATTACTGTGGATGATATCGTCTCCAGATATATATTTGGATACAAATGCCTATGAAAGTTATGGGTTTTGAATCTTGCAGTTTTCTACTGTTTGGCTTATGATAAATACTTCTTCTGTCTTTTCTTTTTGTTTCTACTGTAAAATGTTTAGTCAAACTGTTCTTGTGCCTTTTAACACTTGTTCTTCTATTTCTCTTTTCCTTTTTTCCCTTCCTTATTTCTGCTTATCTCTTGCTCTGCAGCCAAACGCAAAATGTGGAAATTAAAGAGCTTTGGTAGCTTGAGAAACATTAATAAGACAGGTAACAAGTGAGGGTGACAGAGCTGAATTGTCCTTTGCTTTAATTAACACTTATTTTCATATTAACTTCCTCTTTTGCATGCTCAGAGATAGTTTTGCACCACTTTGTGTGAATATGAAAAGAGAGAGAGAGTTGTTAATAGTTATAAAGAGATTTCTTTAATTAACACACATATTTTTTGTTTTATTCTGGCAGATGAGGAGAATACTGACTTCATCATTGTGTCATTTACGGGGCAAACATGGCACTTTGAGGCTCCAAGCCTGGAAGAGAGAGACTCCTGGGTCACTGCTATTGAGAGTCAGATCCTAGCAAGTTTGCAGTCCTGTGAGAGCGGCAGAAACAAGGTTCATTTCAATAAAGTATTGCTTGAGTTATGTGGCACATGCAAAACACATGCCCCAAGCTACTGCCCGGGGCGGCAGTAGCTCAGTGGGTAGAGCGGTCGTCTTTCAACCGGAAGGTAGGTGGTTCGATTCCCGCTCTCCCCACAGTTCATACTGTCGTTGTGTCCTTGGGCAAGACACTTAACCCACCTTGCCTCCAGTGACTGTAACACTGGTAATGTAATGTAAGTCGCTTTGGATAAAAGCGTCTGCTAAATGAATAAATGTAAATGTAAAATTATATTTGTTTTTAATAAGAGCTTAGTCCCTGGAATTATTCTGTATTCTCATTTTGTGTGTGTAATTATGCAGGCTCGTCGGAGCAGCCAGAGTGAGGCTGTAGCACTGCAGGCCATACGCAATGCCAAAGGGAACGGTTTGTGTGTGGACTGTGAAGCACCAAGTGAGTGCATACGAAACGTCTGGATCATTACCTCTAGCTGCAGACCTATACTTTGATGTCATACATTATCCATAACCATTAAAAGATAGTTCATTACATTTCTCTGTCCCTAAACTCACTTATGTCTGGTTATTCTTTGGCTGCAGATCCCACCTGGGCCAGTCTTAATTTGGGTGCGTTGATCTGTATCGAGTGCTCAGGCATCCACAGGAACCTGGGAACTCACCTCTCTCGTGTTCGTTCACTGGACCTGGATGACTGGCCGGGAGAACTCACACAAGTCCTCGCTGCCATTGGAAATCACATGGCCAACAGCATCTGGGAAAGCTGCACCCAGGGCAGGACCAAACCCACACCGAATGCAACACGGTGGGCACAGCTCAATAACCATGACATGTCACTATCTTGATTGCACTTGAGTGACTCTTAGACTGTGTGTTTTCCAGTGAGGAAAGAGAGTCTTGGATTCGGGCGAAGTATGAACTGCGGGCATTTGTAGCACCTCTTGAGTCCACTTTGAGTAACCACTTGCCAGAGGATGGTATGCCAGAGTGGTTACTGTCCGCAGTGACTGAGAGGGATCTGCCTAGACTGCTGCTTCTTCTGGCTCATAGCAACAAAGAGCAAATTAACTCTCAACCTGCTCGGCTGCCTGCTGTGCCTCGCACTGCCCTGCATGCTGCTTGTCAGCTGGGAGATGTAGTTATGACCCAGCTGCTTGTTTGGGTAGGTTTCTTTTATTTTTACTTATTTTATCATTAAACTATAAAGGGGCAGGTCCACAGGTCAAAGGTGTGTCCAATGTACAGTAAAGGCAGTTGGGTCAAGTTCCTTGCTGTTTTAGTAAGACATGTTCTCATTCTTAAGTTTAATTAGGGCCTTACTTTTGCACTAGAGACTATTGTCTGTAGTAGAGAGGTACAACATGGTCAAAGCTGTTACGTACATATACTAGGCCTATGTTTACACACATTTAGGAATAGCTTCTTTAAGGTAAGGTAAGTAATAAGTATGACTTTTTAAGTGTTAAGACCTTAGACAATAGTCTAATGAGCTGTTTCATGTTCACATCTATATTTGACATGTCATTTATTTAAGAAATATATTTAGATATGTTGCCAGTATAGTTTTACATTGTCCAGCCATAAATAAATATTTACTCTATACTCTCCCATGCAGTATGGAATCGATGTGAAAGGGAAAGATGACCTAGGTCAGACAGCCATGATGTTGGCCAGAAAAACAGGAAGCAAAGGCTGCATTGATATCCTTCTCCAACACGGATGTCCAAGTGAGACCCCCCCAACCACTGCCACCCCCACCCCTGTCCTGTCCCGGAGGTCTAGCACCGCCAGCCTGGGCCGAACCAGCTCCAGAAAACGGGTGTCGTAAAGTGGATTAGAGTGGATTTTCTCCACTGAAAGGAGATTGTAAAACAATGTGGGTTCAGATAAAATCACAAAGAAGAAAAAAGAAAGGACTGTACGCCATGGTACAAAGAAAATATTTCTGTTGACTGAAGAACATATCAAACAACTTAAAAGCAATATTCATTCATTTGTTGACATATTGCTTGAATACTGTGTTGTTGTTGTTGACCTCATTTAAAAAAAAAAAAAGAACTCAACTCAAATCTTATGTTCTTAGAAAAGACAGTCAAACTGCCTGTTTGTATCACTTCCTCCTGAAGAAGTGCAATAATTCAGCGATGGAGAAGAAGAGCATAATGGTTTGACCACGGGCAGAGCGACAGTTGTGGCTTGGCTGAATGGTCTCAGTGTGAAGTGAAAATTTTATGAAAAGATATTGCTTTTATTAAAATTTGTGGTGACTGGACCAAAACAATAATCCTTTCTTTGGCTTTACAAATAAACCATAAATCTACAAAAAGTCATATTACATGTGCCTGCTCCAGTTAAGGTCAATTCACCAATATAAACTGTTTCCATGCTGATTTAGCGCAGATTATGAAGGCATTCTTAGATTAGAGGAAATTTTGGTTTGAAATATGAAATATGTATGTCAGTGTTACTCACAAGTCAAACATATGGCGTTTAAATATATTGTCAATGTATCTATACTACATACTGTACTTAATGTTAAATTGTAACAAGCCACAACTGAAAGTCAGTCTCAATTTTGTAAATGATTTTCTTATTAGTAGCTTTGAAAATGTTTGTTTGTTTTTCATTGTCTTTTGATAATTTCTTATTCTCTTACATGTCATAAATCAGTAAGCACATGTTTTTTTACATAATAACACGTGGCAACATTTTAATTTGGGATAGCAAAAACATGATGACTTGTAGTTCTATCACTGTTGTGCAGGACTATCCCATGCGTTTACAGAAAACAAATGATTACTCTGTCAGTCAGTGTCAAGTCGGACACTGTGTGAATCTCTTCTGAGCTCTAACAACTGCTGAACAACGAAATAAACTTTTTAATAAACAAATATAATGACAATATCCTATCTTTTCCTTTCATTATTTTTGATATGCAAGGACTCATTCTCACCGAACGGGGGCGCTGGGCTTAGCAGCTTGGCTTATGTTGACATACGTCACCAAAAAGCGACAGTGGAACCTGTATTATTCTTCATTTTGGGCTCGTCTCTTTCAAAACAATACCCAAGAGAAGATCTCAGCGGTAAATATTTTGACACATTTTAATGGGTAAGTCTCATATTAATTAACTAACGATACACATTAAATTATACATTTCATGGACATGAAAGTCAATTTACATTTAACGTCACTAAAACAAGCTAACCCTCTTCTATTCGGGTTTTGTGTGAATCTGTGAATAGATGACGTTCTTTTCAGAAAGTTTAGTTGGGAAAGGGATGCATTTTATTGTTTTGCAACGCAGGCCTCTGAATAGAAAAGGCTAAATAGGGGTATAAAGCTAAAGCTCAGTGTTAAAAGCATACAACGAGAAAAGTTCTATTTACGATTTGTTGTTAGCTTTTTAGAAATTATTAGCATAGAAGAAGAATACAGTAATCATGTCTATCTTACCTTTTTCAAGTTACAGCAATATAGCTCTGCTTTAAATATGAACATCAAAAGAAACACAAAAGTGTATATTATTCTAGCACAAACACTACTGTGATCTATTTCTGTTGTTGTTGTCTCTTCTTACAGTTGGATTGTAGTGCTCCAGGGATGAGGATCCGTCTGCAGGGTCCCAGCTATGCTGCCAGCCTCCTCACTGAGCTCAACCGCTGTCGTCAGTCCCGCCGCTACTGTGATGTGCTCCTACAAGTTGGAAACCGTACATTTGCAGCACATCGTGCCATATTGGCATGTGCTGGGGCATATTTCTGTAATCTTTTTGCTCGAACTCCAGCTTCAACTTCTACTGCCTTCTCCTTGGAGTTTATGTCTCCTGCCAACTTTGAGAAAGTGCTTACATTTGTGTATACTGGTCAGATCTCGATTGACCTCATTGATGTTGGGGTGCTATATGAACTGGCTGAGAGATTGGGCATAAGTGAACTGGTAAGGGCTTGTCATACCACCTTCCCAGACCTGCAGGCCTCTGTGTCTTCAAACTGTAAAGGGAGCAGTCCAGGGCATGTGACGCTAAACTCTATGGTAGCTGCAGCTCACACAGACACTGGTGTTAGTGCTGCGACTGCGCCGTCTGTGTGCTCCTCTGCTGCCTCCTGCTCCTCTCTGTCTTCATCAGTGGGTCTCTCCGCTGCTCCAACACCTGCTGCGTCCTCCCCTCTCTCACACACAAGACCAATAAGAAGCAGCACTGAAACTCACACTGGGGAGTTATCTTTAAATTTGAAGGCAGAGAACATCCAGTCTCATATAAGCTATGGGCAGATGGATGTGGATCATCACCTCCCAGGACATCACACCCCTTTAACCAGTGGCCATGCAAGTCAGAATGATGCTGTGTTGCCTCTGGGCCCTGTGCTTCAACTTAAGACTGAACAGGGGCTGCCAGAAGAAGAAGTAGGAAGAGATGACCAAGTGCTTCCTGAAAGCAACATGCCAATGCATTCCGAGCCTTGCTCTTTCCCTGACCCGTCAGCACAGCTACAAACTGACGCCTGTGCTCATACTTCATTGTCAGATGAAGCCTTAGAGAACATGCAGGTCATAGCAGTGGAGGGTGGGCTGGTGGATGTTACAAGGGACAACAGACTTTTTATTAAGTCAGTGAAAGGAGCAAATGGAGAGGACAGGGACAGTCCGCAAGGAAATGAAGTCATGGATGCACCAGAGGACGAGCAATGGAGACACCTGGCAGGAGAAATCATTGAGCTCAGTGATGATGACTTGGATGAGACAGAAGAAGACGATGATGATGATGATGACCTTGTGTGTATAGAGAATGGAGAAGGAGCTAATTCAAGCAGCCAGGTAAATTATAGGAGAAAGCAGTGAAACTAAAGTGAATGTACAGGCACATAATCAGATGTTTTGCTCTCTTTAGGTGACAGGAAGCCTATTTGCTTGTAAAACCTGTGGAGTGAAGCTCCCACTTGACCCAGCTGCTGTTAGAAATCATGCCGAGTCTCATTTGGCAGAGACCGGGCAGTGCAGAGTGTGTGGCGCCTTGTTTTCAGACCAAGATGCCCGTGCTAACCATGCTCTCTTCCACCTGGGTGTTCAGCTCTTTACCTGTGACATGTGCCAGTTACAGTTTTGCAGCCAGCGCAAACTGCTGAGGCACCAGCGCCAGGCAGCCTCTACTTACACCATACCACAGGCTGTACTGACCAGTTGCAACCAAGACCTGACCTGCGAGTTGCACTGCAGTGTGTGCTCCAAAACTCTCAGCATGGACTTCCAGGTTTGTTGAATTCTGACTTGTTTTTGGGTGTGTGTCACTAAAAAAAGGGAGACTTTATAAGTGTCATGTTAAGTTGCTCTGGGTAATACGACAATTATGCAATACAACATCTATGAACACAATTGCTCCTAAAAGCACAAAATATGTAGAAAAGGTTGCTGTGGCTGGCTCTTTGCCTTATCTCTACAGCGCACCACAGGTTTACTGTTAATCAGGGTGGTTATGTAATTGTGTTCTACTATTTATAACATTTCAGCTTGGCTTTTTTTTTTTTTTTATTACAATTTGTACAATAGAAATTCTCCTCCTTAGATTAGTGCTTTTCTCACTAATCCTCACTTAGTAGTTCTTGTGTCTTACCTCCTCCACAGAGTGTCAGAGACCACGCACTGAGCCATGTGTCTCCCCAAAGCCTGAGTTGTGGAGTGTGCCACCTCCCACAGCCTTCCATGTGTTCCCTGCTGTGGCATACCATCACCCACTTGTCTTTGCCCATCTTCTGCTGCCCACATTGTGCTCAGTGCTTTGTGGAGCGCTCCCTGCTGGACAAACATATGACCACACACGCTGAGGAGGCTGCAGCTAAAGAAAAAGAGCTCTCGTTGCTGAAGGCCTATAGCGTCAGGGCAAATGGAGATGAGGTTGGAGGTGTAGCTGGAATAGAGGAACTACATTGTTTTCTTTGCCCGCAGATTTTTCGATCATCTTCCGCTCTTCATTCCCACCTCAGTGTGCACACTGCCGAGGCCCTGGCAAATGGCAGTGGTGTTGGACGGTTAGGTAAACGCAAAGCTGACCAAACTTTGAACTGCTCCACTGCTTCCTCCTCTTCATCTTTGCGTGAGGTTGGAGGTCTTCAGAAAATGAGCAACATGGGTTTGGGAGTAGGGGTGGCCTTCAGCGGATTTGATAAAAGCTTTCAAGGGCTATCTCAAAATTTGCCATCTGGCATTCTTATAAATGGCAGTGGAGGGCCGGATGGAGGTATGGCAACAGGAGCTCGTTCAAAATGGTACCGGTGTCGCTACTGTGGCAAATGTTTCGCCCACTCAGGTGAGTTCACCTATCACCTCCGCATCCACACTGGAGAGAAACCGTACCAGTGCAAAGTGTGTCTTCGCTTCTTCCGCGGCCGCTCCACTATGATCTGCCATCTCAAGACGCATGCCGGTGCTCTTATGTACCGATGCACCATCTGCGGCCTCTACTTCTCCACACTGAAGATGGTGTCCTCTCATATGGAGCTCCACAAGGACCACCTGCCCCCAGACTTCAACATTGAGCAGACCTTTATGTACAATGACCACTCTAAAGAACCTCTGCCCACTGTGGACACTTGATCAGCTCTGTTGTTTCTTCGATGTTTCTTCTTGTTTGTGTGGTTGGTTGTTCTGGACCGTATACTGTTAGACAAATAGAATGTAGTTAAAATATTAGCTGTTGAGAGTAATTCAGTTTGATGATTGTATCTTTGAGTCAATGAAGCCACTTGGTGGCACTGTATCCTGTTATGTTTCCATGAAGATGAGCAGTTGATTGAGTGTAATGTTGCTTACAGTATTATCTGAGTATACCTATGTGTTCTCACACTGAAGTCAAAGTAGCACTGTTGTAGCATATACATTTTATATATTTGCTTTATATTTGTGACTACTTCCTAAAACAAAAATGCAGTTTTTAAAACCGTTTATTTTATTTCTGAAAATAGACTCTTAATCCCAAAAGCTTTTACACATTTACTTAATTCTTTATCTGATGTGTATGTATTTTATATTACCATGTAATGCTTGTCATAGAGAAAATATTTTTTGCTTGCTGTTTGCAGGCATTTAAATAACATCTTGTTGGACCTAAAACCTTTAAATAATTTTGATCAATTTAGGCTTTTTACAATGTCCTATACCACAAAACCCATCCATCATCAAAATTTCAGTGATGAACAAGCAGAAATATGAAGTATTGTGAACTCTACTTCCAGTGACTCCTGGCCTTTGCCCCTTCAAAAACACCAGCCTCTTCCGTCTATTGTGCCATGTGTGGTCTCAAACCTCCTCTTTCCTTTTTCTGCCTTTGGTTTGTTCAGACTGTTATGTGACATGATGCAAGTAGAAATGCAGTAGAAGTGTAAGTGTAATAAACAGTAGCAAGATAGATACGTGCAAGACCAGCAAATAGTTGTCAGAAAGTCAACAAATGGCCTTTAAACATGTCCCACTTGTGCTCATTGATTTCTTTTGTAGTATAAAAAGACTGGAGCAAAACTATGCAAGCCTTTTATTAAAGAAGTTAACAGTTAAACAGCACATGTAGCCCACAGCAGCATCCAGAAACAGATAAATAAGCTTTCATTACAAATCTCAACATTATCATATTTGTTTGGGTATCCAACAGAATTACTCTTATCTGTTACTGGACAGACATGTTTATTTCTGGTGTGGAATTATTCCTCCCATATGCCATATGTAAGTTCCTGTGGGAGTTCAATGTTGAGGGAAACAAAATTGTGAAACATTTCCTGCTTTGAGTTGAATGATCAGATACATGACAAAAAACAGGAAGTAAATTATGACAGGAAGGTTTTGGTGTGCCCATTTCATACATTAAACACCACAAAGAGTTTATGACATGAGTAACATGCATTGTGCAATCTCTGCCTTTGGTTTGTTGATGCAAGACAGGATTCAGTTCTCAGTTGTTTCCTCAATGCACAACACAACTTGCTTGTGTGAGCTGACTTTTTCATTTACGATCCGACATCGGATTGGCTGGTGCTGGCATTACTTATCTTGCGTTGCTTCCCTGGCTCTGTGCCTGCTCTGTTGGGTTGGGTCCCGGCTCCCACCTGGGCCACAGTCTCCTCTCTGGGAATGTAATTTATCACAGTGTTGATCAGGTTGCTGCGGAAGCTCTTGCTGAGAAAGTTGTAGAGGATCGGGTTAGCTACGCAGTGCAGAAGAGTCAAGCCCTGCACAATGCCAAATGAGAAATAAAGTACATCAATTGCGTTGCAGTTGAAAATGTGAGGATGGAAATCATCTATGAGCATCAGGGACATGACAAAGTGATAAGGCAGCCAACACATGACAAACACCAGGGAGTATACATGCACCAGCCACACATCCCGCCTTCCCTGGACATCTGGTGCTGTGCGGACTGCACGGGCTATCAGCACATTGCAGGTGATAATGACTGCAGCAGGGCCAAGAAACTGGAATATCAGGCAAAGGAAAGCTACAGAGACAAACCACTCTGCGAGGTTGTACTCAGGATGCATGAAACACCCTGGTTCGTCCCATTCGATGACATCCACATGGACATTCTCCAACAAAGCCAGGAACAAAGAGAACACCCAAATTCCTCCACAGAGCACCCAGCGGCGCCGGCCAATCACAGGAAAACACGATGGAAATGTTGGCCTGCTCAGGGACAAGTAGCGCTCCAGAGTCATAAAGGCCAGGAAGAAGGTGCTGCTGTAGAAGTTAATCATATAAATGAGGTTGGTGACTTTGCAAAGAAAGCGGCCCCACAGCCACACTTCGTCCATGGTCACCTCCATCATGAAGAAAGGCAAGACGGCAATCATCATCAGATCAGACAGGCTCACATTAATGATGCAGAAGAGGACCCCGTTGGCTGAGTGACGCCTACGCCAGTTCACCCAAACCACCAGGAGGTTTTCGAGCAGGCCCAACATGAAGACACAAAGGTAAAGGAGGAAGAGAGATATGCGGCGGTAGTCTGCATCCAGATCAATGGTGCATTCATAGACGAACCATGGAGTGCCGTTGAAGATGAAGGAGTGGTTGTGCTCGTGAGTGCTCATGGTCTGGAGTGAAAAGCAAAAGGTAAATGGTAATTCTGGTTGGAGTTCAGATTTACTTTGGAGTTAATCTGATTATGTTTTCAGACATTGCATAACAAACACAGGAGGAGGGAAGTGGCATGCTGTGCGTTTCTCAAAATTGCTCGAGGTGATTATGAGAAGTTATTAGTAGTCAAGAACAAGTACAGTGAAAAAGCAAACAAATGGATACAATTTTATTACCTACCTCCATATACCTCAGGAATTTAGACTGCAATAAAGATGAAGGGGCCTCGCCTGTGGCCTTGTCTTCTGTAGCAAGACCAAAGTGTGATGCCAGCAGCAGATTTAAGATGACTTCTTTTCAGCTCTGGAGTTGACCGCTATCTAAACAATCATGCAAGTAGGAGTTCCCTCCCACCCCTCATTAACACACACATAAATGACAGGACATCCTCCATGAGTGGTGGGAGGTGGTGAAGATACCCACAGTCACTGGGACATTTGGGTGTACACAGACCCAGCCAATGGGATTTAATGTAATGTCTGTTTCCTTTTGAATTCTCAGTATACAAAGGGTCTTTTCTGTCAGTTTCTTGTCATGTTTTTATGTTTGGACACCCAGGTGAACCATTCAGTAACATAAGATAGTGTTTAGCTATACACTGAATCAGTTTATATATACTGAATAATATTTAGAAATTCTCTGCGTTTTGACTTGATTATCCTCTGTAAATGTAGGAATGGCACAAAAACAGCTACTGCATTCTAGCAAATAATAATGCAAGGAAGCCCAACTCTACCATGTGCCAACAGAGAAAGGCTTCTGGTGTCTCTAATTTCTGTCTAAAAAACGACTTAAATTGAAGAAGTGACACTGAAAAACACTTTTAGGAAATCTCTGCCCAAGGGAGGATCTGGGGGTTATGACTTTGACTTAGTTGACTCGTGGAAATAGTGCAGGAACATTTGTGTTGGCTGCGATTCACAATGATAATGAGAAGTGCTCACATTGTTCCACTGCCTCTCTGGAGTGTCAGCATTTTATTTCTCACTAACCCATCCTCCTGTCCCAGTGCTCATCCTGCTTCAAATCTATTGTCTGTTCTGTTCCCTCAAGTAGGAACTAGTCAGCAGATTTTTCTCTGATGAAACAGGAAGGAACCTGTCAGCACAATTAACATTTCTGGAAACAGAGAACAGTACTAGAGCAAACCAGAATGACTGGCACATTTAAATGGAACACTATTTTTAAGCTAATGTGGCCAGCTATGTGGTTATGTTTCCCACATAAACTACTAGTAGGCCAGGTTATGCAACTAATCAGTCCTGAGTGTTATTGCTGTTTTTTGCAGATCTCAAGCACACACACACAAAAATCAAACACTTTTTACAGAGTCTTTGTAAAATACATTTTGGTCCAAAAGCTGATTTGCAAAAATATACAACATGTGCGATCATTGTTTTTCTGAGTGCACTGTATCCTCTGAATTAAATGTGTAATCTTTGTGAGCTACTGACATGGAGTGTTATTTTCTAAAAAGGTAACACAGTACTCTGGTTATCACTTTCATTATACTCTACAGACAATAGTTCCTACTTTTATTATTAAGTATTTTTCTAACTTTATTTTTTTAATCACAGTTTTCAAGCAACAGTACAACATGTTTAAAATGTTTCAGGTTTGTCTACAAAGTGTGGACCTTTTGCAGGAATTGTTTTGATATTTTAGGGATCCAGTTCCTCTTAAAAGCTTTAACCTTAATTATAATTCTCTCTCCATCACCAAGGCTAGAGAAATGGATCCTTAAGCCACCTCACTTCATAAATAAATAAATTTTAGTTGGCACTTCTACAACTAATCTGAAAAAAAACTAGGAGCGTGTTTTGACGTCTCAAATTATTAGTGGAGTTAATTTATGGAGTTTTGCCACAATAAATCTCCGATACTACTTATTTGGCACTCTAAACATTAAAATGTCCTGCTTTAATGACTTTGGGACAAAGACACAGTTAAAACAGACATTTGTTTTACCACTACACACTGATCAACAGCTGCTTCTTTTCACACACCTTATTGCTCCAGTTATTTAGTTATTTATGAGTACTTGATAAAAAATAAGAAATATAGCTCAAATCTTAAAAATAAATATTTGCATCAGAAGTCTTACATGATATTGCTACAACAGTAGTCTATTCAGATCATCATGAATAAGTGATGCCCTGTTTGTGCATACTAGTCATACTAGTCAACGGTCAAACTGAACTTTTTTCTCAGATAGATTGCGATACTTGCAGCCTTTGAAGCTTAGGGTTATGCAAAAATGTTTGAGATGAAGTCACGGAATCGTTTGGCATACTGTTCTGGGTGGACTGTGGAGATTTCAGCACCAGCCTGCCACAGACAAAGAGAAATAAATCATGAGCGCATATATCGAACCCACTCTCCTGGATGGAAGCGGGTGAAAGGTAAGGTTTCTTCAAACTTAAAGCACCCTTGTGCTACTTACCCCATGTTTGACAGTTTTTGCTGCATGAGCGGCTTTTTTCTTAGTGTCGTACTGAGTGAGGACATCGATCAGACCCATGAAGTAGACCTCCCTGTGAGGGGCTCCTAAAATAAAAGCCGACACATTTTACTCAATTGGTTGTAACTGACCTCTTTTCATATTCATAAGTGCAAAATCTTGCTCACCAAACCCTAAAGTTTTAAATGATTTAAGGAACTTATGTTAAATTACAACATTTTTATTTAAATGGACTTGTACACAGGAAGAAACAAAATGTTATCTTCTAAAACCTTTATACAATGGTGGCCAAAATTATTATTAAACGTGACAGATCTGAAAATATTGACCTTTTTTTGCCAAAACATGAACATTTTATTTATTAATGTTATTAAAATGCAGACATTTTATTTCAAAATGTCTGTCTACAGCTCTTTGGAATCATAAAATTATTTACACAAAACACTAAAACCAGGTCCCAACACCTTCACTGAAGACGACTGCTGGAGGCTTCGAGCTGATCCTCGTTGCTACAGGGGTTAGTGCTAAAGCCATGTGTTGTGCCACGAGGAAATAGTTTTATGGCATTAAAGAGTCCTAAGTGAGCAGCGTTGCATGAAGCATTTTCTGAGCACAACAAATATCCAATGAAGTGAGTCCTACGGTTTTTACCAACTTTTAACTATTTGGTGTGTCCACCTTTTGCAGCAGTTACAGCTGCACTCTCTTCTTAATTTATGACAGTATATTTCCTGAGCACGTCAACATGATTGTGTAACACTGACCGTGAACTAGGCTTAGCTTGTTTTTGTAAGGAATAATCTTAATCTCCTTATGACGACTATATTCTATATTTTCTATAGAGCATGAAGATGAATTGTTGATATTTTATTTTTATTAATTATTTTATTCATTTATTAAATAAGTATTTTAATGGCCAATTTGACAAAAACAACTGAAACAACTTAAATAAGCCTTGAGCAGGACCTAATAACTTTGGCCACTACTGTAAATCGCAATATTTTACAATGAAAGCACTGTTGTTTTTTATTATTTTATTTTGTATAGTGATCAATTTTGTAGAGCCAAGATTTAACAAACCATGGTTTAAAAATTATGTTTTTAAGAGTTAAGATCTTTAAACTAATTCTTAAGCACTCAAGCTCCCGAATGGCCAATAAATACCTCTGGAAGATACACAAATTCACCTCTTTGTATCAGGTAAAGTTGATTTAGTTGTTTGAATTATTTACCTGCACAGCTCTGAATTGCGTACACATCCACATATGGGTCAAACTCCCCAGGGCCCAGAGGTTTGCAGGAGGACATGTATCCTGCAATCCCCTCTGGGGAAGTGCCATATGAGCCGACTGCGGTCGCTGGGGCCAAGCCGTTCTCCGTCTCCTGCTCATCCTCGTTTGAAACTTCCTCCCCTTCCTCCTCCTCTCGTTCAGCACGGCCCACATCATGGATACCAAGCAGTAAACTGTAGTCCATTATCTTCAGCTTCACCAGAAACTGAGGAAAGCAAACAAGACAAAAACATTTAGCCTGCCACCTCAAATGTACTGGTGTTGCCCTTTGTGGTAAAGGTGTGCAACAACAGGCCAATGGTTGGTTACCTCTACATCCCGTTTGAGTTTCTCCATGAACTTCTCCTTTTCCTCCTCCGTTACATAAACTTTCTGCATATCGTTCCTGAAATCCATGTCTTTAAACGTAGGAAGCTCTTTCACCTTCAAAGAAAATCGATTTATCAATAACAGTGCTCAAGTCATACCAAAAAATAAGTCCTTTGTTTACCCTTTCTTTGTCACTTGCTTCACGAGACACAAGAGAGCCCTGCAAAACATATTATAAAAATACATTAAAAAAATATATAGAAAAAATAAAAAAATATATATTAGAAAGTATATATTATATACATGTTATAACTACATGTGAAAAATTGGTACAATGTTATGTTCTTGTTTACCTTCAAGTCATACTTCCTGTGAACCATCAGTCTGTGGCTGAACATGTTCCTCATGACGATCAGGTATGTCTCCTCACTGTCCACGGTAACACGATACATGCCCAGGAACTGCGGCAGCAGAGTGCTCCCATGACACTTTACGATATGCTGTTTGGGGAAACAAAGGGAATGTTAAAAAGAAGCCTGTGTTGACTTAACTATCAAAAAAATGCATTAGATTGAGGTAAAACATATGTAACATTTATGACAGCATTCATTAGACCTCTAGACATTTCTTTGGATCTTTACATTTTCTAAAAATTGCAAAACTGTCACATTCTATAATGAAAATTGTAATTCCGCCAATGTACGGTGTGGAAACAATGTGCTTATTCAGATGTAATGACTTTGAAACAGCACTGCTATTTTCTTCATGTCCCTTACAGTTTTCTCCAGGCTGTCTGACCATAGGCTAAACATTCCTGAAAAAACTCCAAGCAGTCAAATGTTTATTCACTTTCAAGTGAGACTTATGAACAAGACTTATAAACAATGTGCCTCAAGCCAAACTTTAATTTGCTGAGCAGAAAGTTTACTATTTGATAAGCCAAATCCAAAGAAACTAGAGGTGAAATAGAGGATTACCTTTATGCCTTTGACAAATATATTGACATTACATTATTGTGTGACCGTTTGACCAAACAATAACATGTTTTTTCCAACGGAAGGGCAAAGGTCAAGCCCACTTTGAGACAAAGAGCATTTACAGACCTGCTCAAGGACACAGGTTTTGCTGTTGTCAGTCTAACACTGTAGCTGTCCTTTTACATCATTCTGCAGCTCCCATTTAGATAACCTTAAACAGTCCTATTTGGGAAAGTTTTCTTCACCTGTGGTAAAACAAGTCCCGCAGGATGTATATGAAAGGAAAGCTGTAACTAAAGCACTTTGGGTTTGTGCCACAAAGCAACAAAGAAAAGATTACAGAGAAAGGAAGTAAGAAACTAAGTAGGAAAGTAAAATTATTGTCACAGTCCATACACAAAGAGCAAAGCAGACAGGAGACGAGGAATGATTGAAACTCTGTATCTTGCAGACAGACAAAGAACAAATTCTTTGTCTTAAGAACGAATGAACAGATGGGAAACGTAAAGTATAAGGGGCTCTACCACTGGCAGTAGCTCAGGTAGAAGAGCAGTCGTCCTATAAAAAGAAGGTTGGCGGTTTGATTCCTGCTCTTGGTTCATACTGTCATTGTGTCATTGGGCAAGACACTTAACCCACCTTGCCTCCAGAACCAAAGCTCTTGTGTATAAATGTGTGTGATTGTAGAGGTGAGTTTACTGGTGGTCAGAGAAGTCTGTGAGCGCCTTGTGTATGGCAGCCCCCCCTCTCTGTCTGTCCCAGGTGTGAATGTGTGTGAATGGAAGCATGTTGTAAAGCACTTTGGGTGCCCCAAGAAGGGTACAAAAATGCGCTATATAAATGCACCACACCATTTTCTATAAGTATGATGAGTTCACTAATAGCATCTGTTTCACTGCAGGATCTAGGAGGAACTCTGGTTTTATGCTGCACATTCATGTGGTTCTCAGAAACTCGGAAAAATGTTTTTCTGGGTTGGAAAAAGTCAATGAATGCCTGCTTGTTAAAAAGAGAATTCTATAACTTCATATGCATCATCACCATGCATGTGGATGCACTGTACAGTTACTGCATGTTTCAGGTTTGACAATGAAGTAAAATGACTGTTTTACTGTTACTAATGTAAACAACAATGCTTTAATTTGATGAAATGTTGTCACTAACTGGAGGTTCATTTAGTCACCAAACATGTATTAATACCTGCCCTTTACAAATGCTTTCTGTAAACGCCCTACCAGATGGTTTAGTGAAAAAGACCAGGATGATTGATTGTCATTGGAACCGTATAAAATCTGACTTGAGGCTAATTTAACTAATTTAATAACCGAAACAGTACAATTAATATTCCCATTTTTTTAGTTGACTATTGGAAACTCAGAGCAGCCAAATGTGTGAATGCAGCATTTGATAGAGGAACTTTAACCATTTATTACTTCTGCTATTTACCATTTACTGACAGCAATGACCTACTTCCCAACCGCACTAGCTAGAATTAACATATCAGTAATCGACATAAATTATTTATACAATAAAACTAGAGCTGGGCGATTTGTTCCCCTAAAAAAATCTGCGAAATCTGCGATTTTTTTTAATAAAAAACTAGATTTACGATTCACGATTCGATTCGATTCGAAACCCCAAAACAATCAACTCAGATGTGTGGCCAATAAGATCTGTGCATCTACACAATGTAGTTTGACCATACAACTCTTCAACAATAAACCGCTAACATACCTGGTGATACTCGGAGAGGATGTTGTGCATGTCAGCCACATCCTCGGTGGAGATTTGTTTGATGACAAGCGTACGGTCATAGGAATTGAGCAGCAGACCTTCAACCTGGTCATCCACACTGAGAGGGGGACTTCGAGTCAAGGACACCTAAAGATGGTAAACGAAAGCAGTGATCCTGGATATGGGTCGTCTTTGCGTTTAAACCTCTACTATTTTACCTAGGCTGGACAGACTTTATGATTTGGCAGTGTTTCCTATTATACAACCAATCAGTTTCACTCAGACACTGCAAATATTTAGCTCTTTGATGTTGGTAGCAGAAAGACATCAAATGAATAAAGCTGTCAAAGTAAATCATTCATCACCAACCTGATAATCCAGGTCTTCAATACCAAATCGTTCCCTTAGATTTCGGAAGACCTGAGGACAGTATTCTTTGAACTTGAAATGTCCTGGGAGGTTTTCTCTGCAAAAAAGAGGAGGTCGAAAGTTGAAATATAAGAAACTTAAACACTTTTTTTTTATCTATTTCTATCACAATTTTCTAGCCCTATACACACGTCTTTTTACTGTAATGTTTTTGTGTTTTACTGTAAATTATGATTTCTTTACTGTTTCCATATCCACACTTACAGTAGAGCCATATAGACAACCTTTTAAGACTTACTTGTTAAAAAGGTGGTTGTTTACTTTGATTTTGGTGTTTGCCTTAAAGTCATCTGGCAACAGCATGACAGGGACAGGCACCTGGTTGAGATCATTGATCTACAAAATGAAGACAATCAAGTGTGAATGTAATAACAAATGGCCCATGTTTAAGGGAAGGTCATGATTTTCTCATCAATACGGACACTTGACATTCTTTTAGTGATATAGTTGATGTCAGGAGTTCTCCTGAGTTATACTGCATGTTATATCTAAAAATAAAAACACTAAAATTGCATCGCTGTGGTGACATTCAAGTGAATCACACAATGTGTTTGAAAACGAGTGCAAAATAAAGACTGACGCTCGCGTTTAACCGCGTACACAGAAGTCTGCACTAACTGTTTAATTTACATAGTGCCACAGTTACCATACACTGTGGCCACACAGAACCTTACTATTAGCATGCAGTGCATCGTTAGCCTCTACTCACTCACCGAGTGATTCACGCCCCACATAAAGACGCTGAGAACGGGCTCGCTGGCTCGAAAAACTTTCACCTTCTGCTGTACAAAATGTTTCTTTTTTGTTTTAGTCTTGGGCGCCAGGATGACCATGGGACTGGAAGTGGCCCCTGAGTTACCGAGGGAAGCCATGACCACAGTCCTTCAGCAGTCCACTT